>OX381616.1:7827442-9027442 GCA_947459985.1 Diloba caeruleocephala | reverse complement strand
GAAGTACGTGAGCTAGGGACTATATTTGGATTTTCATCAAAAAGCTCATTTTAACAAGCGTCTATTACTCCTAAGTCTTAAAATAATAGCATTCTAAAGTCGGTGTGTGCTTTTCATCAAGAAATAAACTGAATTTGTTTCCTTCAGAAAGGCCATGCAGAAGGAATATAATTTGGTTATACAAAAACAGGGGTGGTCTGTTATTTTTCAGCATAAGTATACATGTCTCTGCTTGCTGCAGTTATCTAAATTGTTCATAGTGGCGCTCATAGCTACTTGCACGGCTAGTTCGACGGCACGGTTGGTGCAGTAGCTGATAGAAAGGACACATAAAACATAACTTAAACTAGCACAATATTTTTTAAATTCATAAAAACATTCTAAATGTACTAAACTGGCAACACAAAATTATTTTTAGGTATATGGCCAAAGGACTCAGAAACCAGGTCAAAAATAATAACATAAAATATATTTATTTTACAAAAAATAACAAAACAGATAGGTAAACATCATTACCAGTTTATAGCCAAACATTTAGAAAATTAATTATAATAATAACATAAACTCACACCGGTTGTTGTGGGGATTTTCAGGAAGGCGTATGTCCAGTAGTGGATGTTTTTCGTCTGAGCTGGTGAATATTGTTACAATCACCGCGCTTGACGTATGAATTGGTGATCATAATTTGTTGTTGCTAGCATACAAGAGAGCGCTGTATATAGTCCCTTTTTTAACGATTGTCTCTAGAGTTTCTTCTATCTTTGGCACAATTTACAGTCATTTTCCCTCACAGAATCACCCAGAACTGCAACAATTATAGTCATACAGATAATAGCACCGCAGGGTGATCAAGCCTACAACACACAAAGCCAAGCAAGCTACTGCGCCAAACGTGGCGTATTTTTTATCTGTTTACTTATTTATATATTCTATTTATATGTTTTCATCTTTTACAACACTCACGGAAATGATGGGACTGGTATCTATAGTTATTTGCCCTGAAGCACTCAGAAAGTGAAAAATAATGCACCAATTGCATTCAAATCACAGTAATAGCCTAGTAGTTGAACGCTTGCCTTCCATACGGGAAGGTCTGAGTTATCTTGGCCCTTACCTATGATTTTTCGGATTCATGTGCAGATCAGAAATTGACTATCACTTGCGTATGAAAGAAAACATTCACAATAGAGAGGCCCCAATGGTATGTGTACTCCACAGGGCTAAGGGCTAAACTAGGGCCTAACCTTTCTCATCGTGAGAAAAGGCCTGTGTCCAGCAGCCGGACAGGCACGGGCTGACTAACTATGTTTTGCATTCAAGTATGAAAACTGTTTGAACACAACATTATTTTAATTTAAGAACAAATTAAACATTTGAAAACCCAATGTCTTAAGAATGTCTCAACGACTACTTGGCATACAAAAGGAATGTTTAATTAAAACATACATTAGTCTTATTATCTCAAATAACTGTCAAGGCGGACGTTGGAGGGAGATGATAGCAATGTGAGACACTGTCGAGGTCGACGCCCAAGCGTTAGGATTTGTTGACGGATAAAACCGAAAAAAGCTTGTTTTAAAAAGGTAATATCTATACGTGTAATATCACATTTGGATTCCTGAAGTAAAACTGACCAATAAAGACACATAATTGTTGAAAGCGGCGATTGTGAATGCTATTTTTAGGGTTCCGAACGTCCTAATGAACAGCGGATTCCTTATAGGCTCACTCGTATGTCTGTATATCTATCAGTACATCTGTCATAGCCAATTTGATCCGAATTTACTGAACTAATTTTGATACATAGGTATATGAATTTCTACGACCCAAAGATGAACCTGTAACGTAAATAAATGAATTTGAAATGTAGGGCTAACATTTTGGAGAAAACTTGAAAATTAAAAAAAAACTGGATTGTGTTACATATCAATTGGAGAGACTTGTTGTGTGGGTCTCAAGTTTTTATTTTATAATCAGTTTTTAAGTTATTGAAGAAAATAGATGAAAATTGTCTCGGATACACGGAGCCTAAAATAAAATAAATAAGTATATTAAGTATTTATTTATTGTAGATTACAGGATATAGGACTATATGAAGTCTATGATCTTAAAATAACACGGTAAATCTTTCAATATTGTGCGGCTGATACAGTCGGCTGCTGCGCTTCGGGTTGCGGGTTCGATTCCCGCACGGAACAAATATTTGTATGATCTGCAAGTAGTTGTTCCGGGTCTGTGTGTATTTTATGTGGAATTCATGTCTGTAAACGCACCCAGGAGAAATCCAAGTGTTGGGCAACGTTGTTTTAAAAGAAAAATAATGAATGGGAGAACATGTTTTGAACTACAATGTTAAGTTTGTATTTTGGTTAAATTATTGGTACAAGAGAAAATTTAATAATAGATAAGATATTTAGCAATTTCCCTTTACGCCTACCACAGACAAATTTGTGTCAGATTTAAAAACAGCATGATAGGTAGCATATTCCTCTCCATGCGAGTTCAACTCGCGTTTGTCCGACTTTTTTATTACTAACAAACTCTTACTTAATATATTTTCACTAAATTCTATTTTTGGTTCGTTATAAACAAAAGAGTGGAGGAGTGTCAGTGTCGTTTAGAGCAAATTACCAAAATTGTATAGGAAATCTTACAAATTACATATTATATCACAGGTTGTTGCTGAAAACCAGCGCTGTTAAGCATTAGGTCCGTCTGAAGTCAAGAGCATTAAATATATTTCTGCGCACATACGACGCACAACTTCAGATACTATTCATTCTAGCTTTTTTGTTAGAGCTCTATCCAATGTTGTTATTTGGATGAACAAAAATCTGTAATCACAGATTAAACAGAGCTACAGACCATTAAAAACTGAATGCAGATTACGTTGCGCTACGGTATTCATCAACTGACAACTTTTATTAAATTTTTAAATTAGTGTTCCCAATTGTTTTATTTGTGTAATTTAAAGTACTTATGTTGATAACGTTTTGTACTAGCTGTTAGAAAGTCATGTTTAAGCTGTGTGTCAATTGCTCGTAAAAATAAAAACCTTTGTCATTCTTCCTTTCTTTTATATCTTCGAGCAGCAAGCCAGAAAATATCAATTTATATAATACTAATAGTGAAATCTCATTTGCTTTTATGGGTTGGATCCTGCAGGAGACTAAATCAAGGAGAATATTTTTTGTGATAAGTCGCGTCAGGTTCTACAAAATACATAGGTATGCAGTTTGAGATCTACTCCATTACTTCTACGACAAATTCTAATAACTATTCATACATATTTTGATGGGCACGAGATTCGCCATTCTCCTTAAGTGAAACAGACAAGTAATCTTTGATGTAGAACGGGCGCAGTCTTGCATTCAAACCAGAAGCATTACGGTAGACGCGAAGCGGAGAGCGGGTATTTACATCGCGTCTTTTAATAATACATGCTGGGCATCTGTTTTAAAATCTTTTTTTAACTGTTTGAGTTCGAGTTTATCACCATTTTTGTTCTTAGGTTTACCAGGCCCACCTCTAGAACTAATATTAAGCTGTTGATACTTACGATGAAAATATTTTTGCAGGGTAATTTTATTCTATCTTATCATTTTCATCGAGTTCCTCCTGGAATTTTGATAGAAAAAATCTTCTCACGGCGTTGATTTTTTTATAATGATAATCATTTATTGCCTCAAACATGGTAAAGAGATGTTGTTTCAATATTTATCTTCCACATATTTAGCTAATTCATAGCATGCAATATTGGAAAGTACATTCATAACATAAGTTTATTCTAAGTCTTTTGACAATATTTAAGTTGTTAGAATGTAAATGTCTCTTGCACTTTGCAATACAATGCAATGTATAAATACCCACATTACAACTTATATGCTACAATACAATCACACAAAAATATATTAAGTCATAATAACTTCAAATAAAAAAGATACTCGATTACAAAATTTCTAAAATTTTGCTTTCATTTACAAAAGCATTTTTTTGTCAACCAAACGGGGTTTAAACAGTTTAAGTACAAATATTTCGAAACTAAATGACATGCGCCCCTTTCTGAGTGCGCATCGCATTCGATTTTATGGATAGAAGTTTGGCATTACTCTCGTGCATATTTCTAAAATATCCAGTTTGACCTGAGCTTTTATTCATGATTCGTTCACGCTGTGAGGTCGGGAGCCACCCACATTTCGCAATATTGAACACAATAAAAGCAGTTCATCCATAATTTAATCCGCCCAAAGTGAATCCACGCGACTTCCTAATACTATGTCCTTACCGTCGTCTTGCCCGCAGATTTACGGCAGCCCTGTCCTTCCAACAGCTCGAAGGATTTAATTTACTTCCACAAAGAGGTCGTTTTTCTCCGTTGATGTTTTTCTCGGCGTTTGTAAGATGACGCTACGCTGCCATAAGTTCCTTTTTCATTGTATTTTGTTCGAAAAAGTGTAATTTAGTTTCGAAATTAATGTTGGCGTTAATTTATTTATATTGCGTTTTTGTACCCATGACGTCTTGTGTCGAAGAGTGCAGAAAATAAAACTTCTATCTACCTCATTTTAACTTTTCCTCTAAATCCGTCAGAAGATTCTTATTGGTGGTAAGCAAATAAGTGATTCTTAAGAAACATCTATGTCATTCAATGACTATTTTATAGATTTAGTACTAAGATCTAGTAGTAATAGTCTTTAAATGTATTATAATAAAAGTAATGCTTACTTAAACCGAATATTTACTTTACCAAAGATTTGCTAGCCTTAAGTGGCAACTGGCGGGGCACATTGTTCGGGCATTCTCGAGTAGCGACCGCGTACCGGAAGATGTATTGTGGGCAGAGCCCTCACGAGATGGACCGACGGCCTGGTGAAGGTTGCGGGAATCCGCTGGATGCGAGTAGCGCAGAATCGGTCGCTGTGGCGATCTTTGAGGGAGGTCTCTGTTCAGCAGTTTTGTCAAAGAACAGAAAAACTAAATCTAAACATACTGTATACATACATAGAATAGCTGAAGCCTGCAATTTCAGATCCAGTATTTCACTGTTATGAAATAATTGATATTAGAGAAATCCTACTAACAAAAAAATCACGTTTAATACGAATAAAGAAAACTTACTTTGAAAAAAAGGAACTAAAAAAGGAATATAAAAAGCAGCGTATTACAAAATTCATTTCTGTATACATTTAAACTGCACACGTCTACCTATCAAGTGATGCTGATGCTTATATTCAATACTAGATAATTGCTAGAAGGGTGGTACCAAAATACTTATTCAAATACCTAATGTTTTTGGCACCGATATGTGAACAAAATGGAAAAAAGTGTACAAAAATAAAATATAATAAGTGCACAAACTCAATGTATAATTTATAGAACAGTGTTTTTTACATTTTCTACGTGATCAAAGTAATCTTCTGTCTATAACAAACCAATTATAATAAAGGTATCTTCAATTCCATGAATCTCCAATGTCAGTTGCAAAAGCTCAATATTTACACGTGTAGCAATTTCATGGACTCAATTTAATTAGAATTTAACTTACTCTTTATTCATTGCAATGTATAGAAAGGTAAACATTATAAATTTCAACATTACACCGTATATCAAACAAATTAAATTCAACTGGAACTGCACAAACATTGAGGTCCAAGGATTTTCAGTGAATGTTAATGAGAAGAAGAATGTTATTGGTGGCGCTGTAATAATACCTAGAAATACATATTCACATCGTAAGCTAACTTTATTATGTTAAGGACCTAAAATGTAATCTTTTTATTTTTAGATCATAGGTAAAGTACAGATGCAAATTGAATGTGGTATCGTATATCTCCTCCTCACCGCTCATGTATAGTCCGCCGTGGACTCATATCCATGGCTAGTTCCTGCGATAGAAAACCATTTTTTGCCTTGTGATTGTAACACAACAAGGGATGAATTTCAAAATTGTAAATCTGAAGATTTCGGATTAAATTGACTATTCATTTCGGTCAATAAAGAACATGACCGGAATATGGATGGAGCAGTGCCCAAACAAAAATATTTATGTTCATTGACAGTACAGTACCTCATATTAAAGCGTATATGTATGTAATGCCCAAGCCGAACTAACAATCTTT
Source organism: Diloba caeruleocephala (assembly GCA_947459985.1). NCBI lineage: Eukaryota > Metazoa > Arthropoda > Insecta > Lepidoptera > Noctuidae > Diloba > Diloba caeruleocephala. The sequence goes on along the minus strand of OX381616.1, from coordinate 9,021,323 downwards.
AGATCAAACAAATATTTATTCTGTGCGGGAATCGAATCCGTGACATCTAGCGCAGAAAACTCAATTGCTTAGCCACATGGACTTATTGAGTGTTGATTAGAACAACACTTTGTATTGGCTGGCTGGTATTTGGACATTTTCTTTAAATGGTCTTCTAGCGTTATAGTAGAAATCCTATATAGTAGGTACAGTTTACAGACAGATATTTTGCCAAGCAAAGCACTATTGTCGAACAATCTAATAGTATGGATAACTATCGTAAAATACATAGTAATTTCATCTATATTCTAGTGCCTTTACAAAGCGGATTTGTAGTAACTATTCCTGCAAGTCGCATTACCATAATGACGTGTTCATATTCAAGTTTAATGTTAAGCGAAGTCATATGTCAGCTATCGTGTCGCAATAAAAAGTATTCAAGTCTTTTCAATTTTTAATGGAAATGTAGAATTACAAACGGTTTTTGAAATTACGAGAAGTTGAAATCGAACTCGTTATTATGGCCTTTGCGAAATCAAACGAATTTGTTATTGTATTCCTATTAATTTTCATCACTACCATTTCAGCCGAAAAGGTCCACTGCTGGGCATAGTACTACCCCAAGAATTACCACAACAACCGGCCTTGGTTTTTGTTGTGTTCGAATTGGGGGGTTTTACCATAATCGCCACACTTGGCAGTCTTGTAAATTGACTTGAAAGAGAAGGTGCTCTCCATCCTACAGCTAATCTAATAGTTTGGGGTGGTGCTATTCTTAGCCGACATCACTCGTTTTATATTAATAAGTATTTAAGTATAAGTTATATAAATAGGAATACACACCAGATAAATGATAGATCGTCTTTATTTAAGCACAAAGGCTTCAAAATACACTTTCATTTGTCCATAAATGTAGATGAAGCATGCATTTAAACTGCCTCTGAAAAGAAATTTCGAAATAGATTCAAGGGTTTTTGTTTTAAAATCGAGACATACAGTATAGGCCTATGTTCAATGAATAAACTGAGTTGTAGTATAATACTTGTAATGAGAGGTAAGTTTTGGCGTCTTTAAACTAGAGTTGGGTACCTAATAATATTTGACATAATTCTGAACTGAACCTATTTGTGGCAGCCGTAAGATATGTGTTTCTTTTTCAAATTTTATTGATGTCATGCCTCGCTATTTTAGCCGTATGAACGTCTATTTTTCTCTGTCCTTGTTGAGTTGTGAGTAGGCGTCTAAAGCAATTAAAAGAAACCAAGCCGCTAGCGGAGCAAACAATTCGGTCGTTCTCAGTCCACCGTTGGGCACACGTTTTTTCCAAGTTGCAAGACTACACACTCAATCCTCCGCATTTTTTTGGGTCGTTACGGGATTTGAATTTAAAGTCGAGTACTTTGTTAAGATTAAGACTACTTTGTTCGCACAAAGTAGACTAATTAAATGTAAAATAAACACTATAACAAAACAAAAAAATGCTCTAACATACACCTTATACAATAGGAAACTTATAACAGTTAATGCAAAGCACTAATAAAGTCGACGAAGTTCATTAGTTCGAGCCTAACCATAAATCGTAATAAATAAAAACTAAACTCACATCTTGCATTTGCGATGTAGACTGAGATTTTCCCAGGCTGTTTCATAGAGAATGTTCCATAAAGTTCTATTAGGGTCTAATTAAATGGCAAAAGTCATAACTTTTATTACCCACATATGGACCCAATAAATTCTACATAAACGTAACGGATTGTGAATGAAATTGGCAGCCGTTTAGTGCCTTTTTATTGGCAATAATCTCGCCGCCTCGTTAGAATAGATAATTAATTTGGTTTGATTATTTATAAATGTTGATTTTAATTGGAATGTGCTTTCGTGGGCACCACTGGGATAAACAGCTATGTGGATTTTCATTTAGAGAGATATCTTTTTGTATCCTTTTCTCTATTGATACCGATCCTTGTTCTTCTGATTATCTCAAAAGACATTTTCTAGCATTGAGTAGATGTAATCGTAACATGCGTGCTGCCGAGAATTTGAATCTTCAGATTCCTGCTCACCGTACAGGTTTTATCTCTAATTCTTTTGTCGTCTCAGCAATCAAATTATAAAACGTGCTTCCCCTTAATATAAAAATAACTCCACTTACATTTTCTTTTGAACGCATAGTTAGGGAAACTTATTTGAAATAGCTGCAATCCTAATCTTAGTCTTCAGGTGATGCCTCTGTTTACGCTGCGGCAGCTCAATAGGCACATTATATAAGTCCTTAAAATCTTATTTATGCTTATTGAATACAAATCGAACTGAAGAGGCAGCAGAGTGAAAAAAAGGCTCGAAACTGTTTGCAAGAAATCTGTCTATTGAGTAGAGCCAGCCTGCAAAAACGTGTCGTCCAAATCGGAACTTATGAGAGAGGTCGAGAGGTTCCATGGACAATTAACAGGTCAACGCGGAAACCCGTCAAAAATCTAGCGAACGACTCACAAGCAAGATTGACCCGACACCCTACCGAAGACACACCGGATCCTTATGGTACTGAGACGTGGTCGCTTAGCATAAGAAGGCTCAAGGTCACCCACCACGCTAGCTGGCAACGCTGAAAGTGGCTACCCTGCGAGATCAAATAAAAACTGACGAGATCTGCAATAGAACCAAGGTAACTGACATAGCCCGAAGAATTGCTAAACTTAAGTGGCAGTTGGTGGGGCATATTGCTCGTAGATGAGATGGTTTCGGCCAGTTCTCGAGTCGCGACTCACGTACCGCAAGGCGCATCATGAGCAGACCCTCACGAGGTGGACCGAAGACCTGGTGAAGGTTGTGGGAATCCGCTGGATGCGAGTAGCGCAGGACCAGTCGTTGTGGCGATCTTTGGGGAGGCCTATTTTCAGCAGTGGACGTCATTCCACTTCGATGGTATGTTAAGATGGTTGTATGTATGGCATATTAGGATGGTTAAGTAATCAAAAACATGTTACTTTTGCGGCTCCGTATTTTACATCCACGGGTTGCTGAGGAAAAGTGTCTGCCTTTAAAATATACATAGATTCAATAGATGTTGGCAAGCAGTTGTATATGTCAAAATTCGGAATTACAAACAAACAAATTACTCGTGAAAAATCTATGAAATATATCTTATACTTGCTGGTGAATTAAAGTATTTACAGGATTTGTTTCAATATAAGGTACTTTATCCAAACAAGAATGTATGAATATCTTAGAGAGAAGTAAGTCTTCTAACTTAAATCCATTTCAGAATTACGTGAGAACTTCAAAAGACATCAAGATAATATTAGTTATAATGTGCGCATAAGTTTATAGATTAAGTTACGAATGTTCTATGCATGTATTTATGAAGTCAACTTTACGACTGTTTTCGTAACAAATTAGCATACATATACACATATTAATAATTTTGATTGATTTAACGCACTAAACTTAACCACCCAATTAGCCCACCACACACGCATATCGGTCGTTGTGGTGATCTTTGCGGGAGGCCTGTGTCCAGCAGTGGACTTCACTTGGCCAAAATGATGATGAAATGACTTAACTCTGAATAGACCGGAGCCCTAGTAGAGTTGGAATTTAATTTAAAAACGAAGCATTAAGCCGGGTTTGTATGATCTGCAAGTAGTTGTTCCTTGTCTGCGTGTATTGTGTGTGGAATTTATGTCTGTAAACGCACTCACGACACAGGAAAAATCCTAGTGTGGTGCAACGATAAAAAAAACTAAGAACATAAAGGAAAATACAATGTATTAAAATCAAATTGAGACTTACATTGCTGTTTTGATTTATAACTGTTATATTTATGTTAATATTTTGTTTATTTAGTATATATAAATATTTTTTATAAAACATGATTTTTATTTCCGTGATACAGATGACCCCACTGGCTTGGTGGATTGTTCGCTTAGCTTTAAGCACTACGGGTTACCCGCAGGGAATTAATATATGGTTCTATTGTATATCATCATCATATCAGCCAAAAGAGGCATTGCTGAACAAAGCCTTTGAATGAGCAGTTACATACCGTGGGTCACCATTTTGGGGGGAATTTGCCAGTACTCACCACTCTTAGCAGGCGAGTGCAGAATGGCCGCTGTGCCACAGAAGGGACGCGGCTGCTGTCCGTTCCTTTGGTTTAGAGTCCCAGAGTCGCCATTTACGACATCCACGTGAGGAGACGGACGTATTGGTAGTAAATAATTGTACGGCTTGCGAATAATATTCAGAATCTAGATTATTTTACATGTGATATTTGTTTTTGTTCACGCTACCACTATTCTGTTCTGTTTTTTTTTTTAATAAACTTTGCCCGACACTAGGATTTCTCCTGTGTCGTGGGTGCGTTTACAGACATGAATTCCACATACAATACATCCAGACCCGGAACAACTACCTGCAGATCATACAAATATTTGTTCCGTGCGGGAATTGAACCCACGACCCGGGGCGCAGCAGCCGACTGTATCAGCCACTGCACCAACCGTGCCGTCAATATTGCCTTTATACAGGATAAATTTTAGAGTCATAAAATAAAAAATCTTTTGGTTTATATTTTATCTCAATTCATTTAGACGATACAGCGTGATTGAGTGAAAAGCATACTATATGTACTATGGCTTGTATAATAAATATCAGTATGAAACGATTTTTTTTACTTTATACAATAAAACCATGCGTTCGCCTTTAGTACAAACACTGCTTTAATCATAATTAATGTAAATATTTGTCTGTTTATTCAATAATCATTCGCCTGTATGATTAGATCAAACTCGTAATAATATGCAAATATAAAAATTTAATGCTTTAATTTTCTATATTATATGTTAAGGTTAAAGAAAGGTGAATAGATGAGATACGAAAGAGACAGGGCAGACGAAAGGCAGTTACTAAGAATCATTGAATGTAACTCCGAAAAAAGGTATGTTGTAGAAGAAAATTGTCTCAGAAATACATGCCTTTTTGGTTTTATGTTTTTTTTCCCCAATCCCTGCACCTGTGTAACACGTTTCACAAAAAGGTTTTGTTTTCATGTGTCGTGTAGTATAAAGTGAATTAAGATAATTATTTAAACTGAAAATATTTAAAACTAACCGAAGCACATCCAAGGAAAATAGCGAATGCTTCTGCAAATACAATATATATTCGTTATCATTATTATGTGGTGTCATAGGATTGTCTGCATGTCTGATATAAGTACACGAAGCAATTTACCATTTATTTTAACAGCACAATAATATAAAAAGTAATTCTTGGCAGAATGTAACATGCAATTGTTCCATATTGTTATGCCAGCTTCTGGTTCATAACACTTTAAAATACTTTCGGAAAATGTGGATTTTGGTATAATTCTATCCTATTTGTATTATTAAGAGCTGTTGTTCTATACCATCTTTATGGTTTATATGGATTATCAACATCGCGATTAGTTCTAAAAGGATGAGCAGTAACATGGTTCAGGCAAAGCGTAGGTATACAATCATTTATCATCATCATCATTTCAGCTGAATCAAGTCCACTGTCCACACAAGCCTCCCATCAAGATCACCACAACGATCGGTCTGGATGTGTTGTGTGCTCATTGGGGGGTTTTGCCATAATCGTCACGCTTGGCAGGCGGGTTGGCGATCGCAATTGAGTTGTTACTGTACTTGAAGGATACTGCTGCCCATCCTCCGCTTAGTTCCATAATCACCTTTTACGACACCTAACGGATGAGATGAGACCTGAGAGAGATCATTATATCAGCCAAAAAACGTCCACTGCTGAATAAAAGCCTCCCCATAAGACGATTGGTTACATGCCGTGTATCGTCATTTTGGGGGGATGTCGGAAAGAGTGACTAAGGGAAGCTGAGGGATGGGCTGCAGGGCTACTGTAGAACAGCTACAGCGCCATTCTGGCGCATTTCGCCAAACATGGTGAGTATTTGTAAGTTCCCCCCAAAATGCTACAAATATCCCAACACTTATATTTTCGAAAACTCTAAAACTTGACTTTGCAAGAAACGCTTTCACCAAACTCAAGAATGAACAGAAACGTCACTTGATTAAAACACAAAAAGTAGACAAGTTCCCCTTTGTGCCGAGAATCAGTTTTAAAATAGAGACAATGTTCTTGTGACGTTGAATAAGAGTGGATATTCATTTGTTTGGGACCTCGTTAGCACTCTTGAGGGCACTTCAGTACGGACCCTGGCTCGTGAACAAATTGACCCAAAAATTTAAATTTATATGCCCATCTTTTTTGTATGATTTCGTTTTGTAGAGGCTTAACTTTTTTATTTATGATTATTAAGGAGTATATTATAGCCTGACCAATACCACTGTACCGTGCCTTAGGTATGCGAGCGGCCGTTCCGTTTTGACATTCCGCCGTCGTCGCTCTCTTTCCTTCCCACTCCCCACCTGCCCGCGCATACCTAAGGCGCGGTACAGCGGTATTGGTCAGGCTATAGTACTGGATATAATAATAATAACTGCGTAACCATTACAACGACGATGGATATGGATATGACGCCATTCATCGGGCGTCCTTTTAGTGCTCTGTTGTAACCTTGCGAACGCTGTTCTTGAAATATATATTTTAAAAACTAATTAGGACGTCTTACGGCCGAAATCAATAATCCATAATATCCAAAATCTTGATGATGAAACTGGATGATGTTCAAAGTCTTAAATCTAAAGATTTTAGATTATTTTGATTATTAATTCTCCTCTCTCTTTTTAAAAAAAACGTTGTCCTACACAAGGATTTATCATGTGTCGTGGGTGTGTTTACAGTCATAAATTCCACACACAACACATTATAATAATTTCGGCCGTTAGGGAATCATATTGAGAAAACCTGAATCGAATGGTCTGAAATTGCCAACACGCAGTGAGCAAGCCAGGTCTTCAAAGCTTGTTCCTTCTCTGTATTAGAAAAGGCCTTACCAGTGGAATAACTATTACAGGCTTATATTTATTATATTCGACTTTGTAGCACATTGTGAACTAAGTATCATCATATCGATCAACTGTTGAACATGGACGCTTCATAGATACTACAAAACATAGTCGTAAGAGAAATTCCTTTATTTTAGTGTTCAGTAGCCTCCTTCTTTGGTCTTTGCTAATGATCTCACTTCCATGATTTATTCAACTAATTCCATTTTTGAAGTGAAAACTTCTTTTAGCGCGGTACGATACGATCTTTTAGATGAGATAAAATCTCTGAACTCGCGACACCGTTACGAGACGCTATTTGACGTCTATTTGAAGTGAAAACTTGTTGGTTTCGCAACGCGGCGGGAAGCGCGCGCTTTTTGTGAGGCGGCTCGCACCGCAGCCATATAATATAGTATTATATTTTGTGAATTAGATAAATAAAAATAACATTTATTGCTATAAAATTTTACTTTTGTCGGCACTTCCGGAGTGCAACCCGTATTTTTTTGTCTTTTTAATAGGTTACTCTTACTTGGTGTAAAATTACTTACTGCTCAGTGTTCTACTTGGACTTCCTAACGAATATCAGTTGTTCATAAAAATGGCACATCTGCATAAATAGATGAAAGGGCAAAATACTAACATGTACCTAAAAAATCTATATAATACCAATCGTTTTTAGTTACCTTTTAAAGTTGTAAGTATTATTATCGTAATTCTGCATAAAACCACCAGAGATGTGTAATGTAGAAGATATTTAACTGAATATATTTATTTTTAAAATTTCCGTCTGTCTGGTATATATTAAATAAATCTATTAAAACCATATTCAATAGAGAACTAATTTTGATAGGCTTCGCTATAACGCGGTTGGCTCTTTTAAATTTCAACCAAAAATTGTACACTGAGTTCTAATGACACGATTTACGTATCTACCTATTTATGTCCGATGCACTCACCCTGTTTTGGGAGAACACATTTGAAATCAATTTTGCATTGCCTGTCTCGCTGTTTTCGAGTTTTGTACAACAGTAACATAATATATCTACCGGCACGGTTGGTGCAGTGGCACCAGGTCGTGGTTTCGATTTCCAGACGGAACAAATATTTGTACGATCTGCAGGTAGTTGTTCCGGGTCTGGGTGTATTGTTTGTGGAACAGTGTGGGGCAACGTTTAAAAATATATTTATACAGTTTTTTTTTTTTTAAACATTGACCCACCCTAGAATTTCTCCTGTGTCGTGGGTGCGTTTACAGACATGAATTCCACATACAATACACCCAGACCCGGGACAACTACCTGCAGATCATACAAATATTTGTTCCGTGCGGGAATCGAACCCACGACCTAGTGCGCAGCAGCCGACTGTATCAGCCACTGCACCAACCGTGCCGTCAATAATGCAAATAATGATGTATTCCCATTAATCGTCCCAACAAAATCACCGCTGAACAAAGGCCTCCCCATTGATTTTCACAATGACTGATTACATGCCGCCCGCATCCAATGACTCCAAGCTATCTTCACCAGCTTATCTCTCCATCTCGGTTAAGTCTGCACTCAAGAATCTTTCTGCTCCAACGGTCATCAGTACTACGAGCTATGTATGTTTCCTGCTCATTGTCATTTCAGCTTACTAATCGTGTTAGCTGTATCGGCAAATTTAGTTCATTTACGGATATTTAATTTGCGATTCAATCGCGTGGAGACATAGCTCTCTCCATAGCTCACTGACCTTGAGCATTCTTATGAGGCCCATAGTGAGGGAACATTATATTCACGTTATGTTATACTATAACACATTGGAGCAGGTGTCCCGATTAAATGTCCCTGTATATACCTACACTTGTATCATTGCCTTAACGAATAAAATAATTTCCAATGCTTTTAGATCACAAGATACGAACCCTAAATCATACATACCTATGAACACATAAGCTGATTTTTAATCCTCTTCAGAGAATCGGGAAATTTTCATTTCGACTACCCAAACATATCATGTGCTTGACCCTTCAAACCTTTTTCTTTCTGTCGACATTTTTACCCTGTGCTACCTGCACGCTGACACGCAGCTGATACACTCAGCATACATATCAAATGTATATATTACCTTTACTTATTTTCGTTAATAATGTCTTACGTTTTCGCGAGTATTACACATTATAATAAAACACTTTTAAACTGATTCTATCGCGTATATTTTAGATTTTTGTTTTTCCTGACGTTGTGAACCCTGCAAAGTGTTCGAAACGTCAGGAAAACCAAAAATCTAAAATATACGCGATAGAATACGTTTAAGTGTTTTATTTTCGTTTTTAGAATATTATATTATTTTATGTTGAGTGAGTTTTATATTAGTATTTTATATTAAAAGAAGGGATCAATCAAACAAGACGTTCAGATTTAGATCTCGTTTACTGGCTCATCATTTCAGCCGATTAAGTCCACTGCTGGACACAGGCCTCCCCCAAAGTACACCACAATGACCGATATAGGTGTGTTGTATGCTCATTTGGGGGTTTTGCCATAATCGCCACGCTTGACAGGCGGGTTGGTGATCGCAGTTGAGTTGTTAATGTACTCGAAGGCTGCTGCTGCCCATCCTCCAGCTAATCCCAAAGCTAATTCACTGTTACTTTAAAGTTTAACGCGTCATAGGTAGCAGGAGAAACAGACGCTGGCAAAGAGTTCCACACCTTGGCTGTGCGCTTTAATAAAGTTTGAGGAGATGCGCTGTGTACATCATTTCGGCCAAATGAAGTCCATTGCTGGACACAGGCCTCCCCCAAAAATCACCACAAAGGCCATTGTGGGCTCATTGGGGGGTTTTGCCATAATCGCCACGCTTGGCAGACGGGTTGTACGGGTGTGTACGATATATCGGAATATCAACCAAGTGTGGATCGTAACTACAGTGTCTGGAAGTTCGTAGTTCGTAGGAAGTGGTAGAAGAGATTTGGTGGGATCAGTTCGTATAGCTCCAAGCACACTACTCGATTGCCGTGTGGTGCCGGCTCAGAATGCCACCACCCCATCTCCTCCCATGGGTGTCGTAATAGTCGACTAAGGGATTAGTCGGAGGATGGGCAGCAGCGTCCTTCGAGTACATTAACAACTCAACTGCGATCGCCAACCCGCCTGCCAAGCGTGGCGATTATGGCAAAACCCCCCAATGAGCTCAAAACACATACATATCGGTGGTTGTGATGATCTTTGGGGGAGGCCTGTGTCCAACAGTGGACTTCATTAGGCCGAAATGATGATGAATGACACTACTCGAAGTATAATCTGTAGTAGGCTAACAGGCCACAACGTTTCGCCGATGTTCTAAGCTGTGAAACTTGGCCACCAGGGCCTCATCACCTATGAGTAGTTTAGCTCTGCGTTCTTCACAAGTATATTTGTCTACTTTCAAGCTAACAACTTGCGGCACATTATCAGTATTTTACGCAAAACAACTGGTGATCTTCAAAACAGAATTACATGAGGATAACGATAATCTACGGTTAGTCCTGTGATATATAGCTTATGACTGGTTTTACCACAAGTATTCATATGGCAATCGAGACCGAACGTATAATCCTAAGTATAAACGAGCCCCAGAGCGGGATCGGGAACGGGCTAATTCCATTTTTGGAGACGGTGCTGGGGTAACTACCGCCCGGGCACCTATTCCCTATAGGTCTGCCGCTATATAGTGGAGGGGCTTTGGGATCGTGGGTCCGCAGATTGAGGAATCGGCATGTTCAAATCGAGCGACTCTCGAGAAGACGGTGGCGCGCATGTGGTCACGCGCAGCCGTGTACACACAGCGCGCAGTAAAGCTACAAGAGATCCGAGGGGAGGTAGACTGCTTTATACTTACCTTCTCCGAGATGTTCCTATAACTGTGTCACCAGTAGGCGGCTGTAGTGTTATCTTACGAGAACCTGGGGCCCCCTTCGGTGCTGAAGAAGAATAAAAATAATCGTAAGCCCCAGTGATCTTAGCGTTAAGGTGGAAGAAAACATCTTGAGAAAAACTGCGTCTCATGGTCTGAAGTCATGCAGTGAGCAAACAGGTTGGTCCATCCTAGTTTATTTCATATATGAGAAGAGGCCTTCTCCCTGCAGTGGGACAGGTATACGATGAGATTATCATCAAGATTTAAGTAGTATCGACTCCGTAAATATGATATATGAATGAACACATATCAACAGGCGTAGTATGAAACCAGAAACCCGACGTGCGTGACACAGCAGTTGCGTGCGCAGCAGAATCAGTTATGTATGTATGTATGCACGCAGGTTAGTCTCACCTCAGAGGTTACCCTTGGGTGTTGTTGTCAACATGATTCTCGTTTACTTTATGGGAAGTTTAAAACCTGAAATAAAACATATTTTCTTAGCAGTTGTTGAATACAGCTTGATAATGGGCTGGCCTGGCCAAGAGGATAGGCAGCAGTGTTCTTTTAGGTTGAAATAACATACTGTGACTTCCAATCTGCTGAGCGTGGTGACTATGGCAATATTTCCTTAATATAATTCGTAGTACATATATCAAGAGCTTGCGTCAGTTGTGGATGTATAACGTCTGATGTGATGAAACAGTAAGAGTCCGCTGACGTGTCTGCAACGCCACCACCACCACCAAACCACTACCGATTAATTACACAGATAAAAAAATTGATACTATGAATTACTTCGCTCGGCGCCACCGACCAGTATATAAGCGATAATTCGGTTTACTCAAATAAACCAGTGCCTGATTGAAGAGCCAGCTTTTATTCATCGACAACGAAAGAAACGAAATCTGATTAATTGATTGAACAAATTTTGAACCTCGGTATTTCTTTATCAAATCAGAGAACATCAATTTTTCTACTGCAACCGAGATTTTTCTTGACTTCCCTGACTGTATCGTGGGTACAGTTACAGACATTAATCTCACATGCACAAACATCCAGACCCGAAACAATTATCTGTAGATCATACAAGTATTTGTTCCCTACGACATGCAACGCAGAAAGACTTTGCTTAGCCGCCAACCACCGTCTCTGCATCGACCGTGTCGTTATCAGCTTCATCTTCTTATTCTTTTCCCAACTATCTATGGTGTTCAGTCCAACTAGACCATGCTGAATATCGGTATTCTTTAAGGAGGTACTGCCATCTGCCCTCAATAAAATCAATCACTCGGGTAGTCGGATATCCTTAGGCTTAGACGGTCGACACACGAATAGTTATCAAAATATGTTTCTGACTTCCCAAAACGTCTGCCATAGAAATTCATATTTTTTATGGGATATAGGTCTAATACATATTCATAAAAAGCACAAGGTCACTTAGATATAGAGAGAGATACGCTCGACATTTTACGACGCGATTGAATCAGAAATGAGTAGATCCATAGAAGAACCAAAGCTGCCGACAAAACTGTAAGCTGAAGTGGTAATAGGCTAGACATAGCTAGTAGACTGTGTAGCTATTAGGGCAGAAAAAACGCGATGGACAGACGACCTGGTAAAAATAGCTAGGAGTCATTGATGCGGGCGGCATGATTCCTGTCATCGTGGGAATCTATAGAGGAGCAGGCTTTTGTTTAGCAGTGGACGTCCTTCAGCTGATATGACGATGAGGATAATGATATAAGTAATCCATACAACTATCCTTTGGCTTGCCTAATCCTTTTCGGGACAAACATTATTGCAATTTATTGTACATTCACGTTCAATGACGCACATTAATTTAAGCAGTCGAATTCTTTATGAGCTACGAACAATTTTCGTCCGTCCCCGTAATTTTAGTGCGGCAATTTTCAGTAATTAAACAAAGTAAGCGCTATATAGTGCTGCAGGTTTAAATTAATTAAAACCGTCGTGTATACTCGTTTGAGTTTGTTACTGTCACTTTGTCAGGAGTTTTGAATGAACAAAACATTCAATTTTGTTGAATGCAAATATTCAGTTTTGTATAGAGCGTCCGGTCAATTTACATCTCAGTCATATTATATTGATAATGAGGAATGAAACAAAATGGTTTAATTGTGAAAATTTACGCACGACCTGTATCGTTATTCTTATCGTGATGATCAATGGAGTAAGCAAATTTGATATGGCGGCTTACATAAAGTTTTTTTGTTTGCCGTGTGGTGCCGGCTCAGAATGCCACCACCCCATTTCCTCCCATGGGTGTCGTAAAAGTCGACTAAGGGATTAGCTGGAGGATGGGCAGCAGCGTCCTTCGAGTACATTAACAACTCAACTGCGATCGCCAACCCGCCTGCCAAGCGTGGCGATTATGGCAAAACCCCCCAATGTGCTCACAACACATCCATATCGGTGGTTGTGGTGATCTTTGGGGGAGGCCTGTGTCCAGCAGTGGACTTCATTCGGCCGAAATGATGATGATGACATAAAGTTTTGAAGTGCTCAAAGCAAATATTTAAAGGTATCCGTAATGGTGCGCAAATAATATGTTATTTATAAAATGTGGCTTTTCTGTGGTAAACTCGTTAAACCGTAACCCTGCCAGGTCCGTTCTGTCATGTCGTTCTACCATACAAATGCGTTTTTAGACGTTTAGGTACCTATTTTTATTTCACCACGTTGAAAGGTAACATGGACATAACATTTTCTCCGCCCCAGAGAGAACAAAGTAAGTCTTACTTTGCGGATGTATAGTTACCGACCTAGAGGTAGAGAGGGGTATCAGGCAGCAAGAACGGAGATAACAGTTGGTATATTTATACCCTTTATAGGGTACCGAACGTCTGAAGGAAAAAACGGCGGTACCCCTATAGAATCAGTCGTGTGTCTGTCTGTCCCTCTGTCACAGTCAATTTGCTCCGCGTCTACTGGACCGATTAAGTTAAAAATTAGTACACATAAGGATTTCTGCGACTCAAGCACGTACGTACGTCTAACGTAAATAAATGAATTTTGAATATGGGGATCCTTTTTAGGGGGCAATATAGAAAATTATGGAATAAAGTTTTGCAAATTGTACAGTATAACTAACATATGAAATGGAAGGGCTTGTTGTGAAGGTCTTAATTGTATTTATCTTATAATTTTTAAACATATAGGTAATAGACCTTTACCTATAAATTACAGGAAAACCTGTAAGTCATAAATTCATAATCTATGCTCTTTAAATAACATGTTAAATCTTTCAATAATGTGCGTACAAACTTACTTTTGTGGTTGGAATGTATGGGATAACATGTTTTTCAATTACGATTTTAAGTTTGTTCTTGGCATAAGTTATTGGTACAAGACTGAATGCAACAATAGACAATATATTCAGCAATTTCGGAACCCAGCCACGCGAATTCAACTCGCAATTGATCGGTTTTTTATTCGTCATCCCACTGTAGATCCTGCAAATATTTGTTCCGTGGGTGCGGCAGAACCCGAGACACGATTGGTGATCGCAGCGGGTATGTTGTTATTAGCACACGGGAGGACATCCAGCCACCCGACATCAACCCTCGGTCAGTTTATACGACACTCCTGGTTAAAGAGGTTTAGTCTATTCATTGCAGGGACCATAAGGTCAAAATAAAATTAAACAAAATACGAATTAAATATCTAAAAATAATTTAATCAAATGTAAAATAAATGCGTTATATTCTTTTAACTTATGTACAGTAAGCGGTCATAAGTGCAGAGGCACGCTAAGGTTTGTATTGCTGTGAACACACGGTACAGTCCGTAAGCGTCTGTATGTGTAAGTAGTGTCTTAACACAGTAGCACATCACAGAGTTTGCACACTGCTGTCACTACTTGAGACAGAACAATTTCCGTCGCAGATCTTGGCCAGTTTCACACGATTACAAAAATTCTGAGTAAAGTAATATGTTCCGATAGCCGTAAGCGTCTAGTGTTGGAATGTGAGGCGCCTGGCTTAGGTTAGATAGTATAGACATTAAAACAAATATGTATACACACTATAATAAACCAAATTATATTAAGAACAAAGACAAAATATAAAAAGGTTACACTTTGTATAACCCCATTATTCTCAATACTGTCATGTTGACGTTGACGCATGGAGCTTATGAGATTAAAACATATTTCGGTTTCTCCTGTATTTTACCATATAATTCGAATTCAACTGCTCAATACGCCTTTCATCCCATGCTTCCCACCTTCGCACCACAGTCACAGTATTTCTCTAGAACAGAAAAGAAATAATGATAGGCATATATAAGCAAATTACTATTTCATTGTTCATCATTTATAATATTTAAATTATTACATAATTATCATTCATCATTAATTATTCAAAATAAATAAACCTTGAAATTAATTATCTTTTTATTTTATTTAAACCTCATGATGAACTTAAAATTATATTTTAAAGCATAATTAAAGCATCAATAACAGCCGTCTTTGATTTGTGTAGTTTGAGATTTAATAAAATATTTAAATATAAATTAAAACTTACACTCTGTCCGGTTTCATTAGATTCGTATGTGTTGTAACTATTACGTCACTTTTATGCAGCGCAATAATATTCGCCCTCATCGTCATAATCGTCATCATATGTTCAGCCGAATAAAGTCCATTACTCCAACTGTGTCCAACAGATTCCCACGACCGGTTTGGCTGTGTTGTGTGCTTATTGGGGGTTTTGCCATAATCGCCGCGCTTGGCAAGTGGGTTGGCGATCGCATTTTATTTTTCGCATCATTAGGTTTTTGGTTTTGCTTGTATTTTGGTTACAGGTTACATGTCACTCACCAACAAACACCGTTCTACTTGATCTAGGCGAATGACACGTAACTGCATGTCTACCCCAAAAAATCGAACTAATTTATTAAGTTTTTGTGGCCTACCTTCTAACTTCACTATTAAATTTAAGCGAATGAGACGAACTGGTCTATGAAGTAGGTAGGTAATTATCATCAAACCACTGCGAGTAATATTAAAATTCAAAAAACTGTCAACCCAGGTGGGCACCAACCTACTGCTTCGCATTGATCACAACCACCACAGTACGTTACCCGCTAAGCTAGGATGTTATTTATTGATTGATTGAACTTATAAACTACAATCAGTTTCAGACAATAGTGGGTGTGTGCGTGTGTATCGTATAGAAACTACCTAATTAAGAGAAGGCCGTAAGTCAAACCAAAGTGTCAATCTATCGCTTTGTGAAATTGCTACTGGATTTATGACCGTGACCGTACGATGAAAGCTACAAGACCAATTACAAGATCAAGACCAACTACATTTGTACATAGATACAGATCAAAAGATAAAGTATAGCCTTAAAAACATAAATGGAAGCCCTTCCAACCCAAATCATACAAAAAAGATATGCATACAAATTTTTAGGTCACTTTGTTCGCGAGCCAGGGTTCAGGCCGAAGTGCCTTCAAGAGTGCTAACGAGCTCCCAAACAACTGAAAGTCCACTCTTATACGTCACAAGAACTTTGTTTCTATTTTTAAAACTGATTCTCGACTCAAAGGAGAACTTGTCTACTTTTTGTTTTTAATGGAGTGACGTTTCTGGTCAGTCTTGGATATAAAAGCGTTTGTTGAAAGGTAAAGCTTTTTGTGGTTTCAATAATAAAGGTGTTGGGAATTATACTGTAAATTTTTCGTGAATTTGACATGGAATTTTATTGTTTTTGTATTCCAAACTAAGATTAGTTTACTATATTACTTAGAGGATCTCCTAGCTAGTTGCACTCACTGATTGGTAAACAATCGGTGAGGTAGCGGTCAGTCTATGGATGGGTGACCGCATAGTGGTATTCGAACTAAGCGTCTCTGTGCTTCGCAGGGCACGTTAAAATCGTTGGTCTCGGTTGTTGTCAATAGTTGCAAGTCATTAAGCCCAGTAGAAGGCCTTTGGGCGATTTGAACCACTCTGACAAGATTGGCCACTAACCAAACGAAATCATCATCATAGTTTCAGCCGAATAAATCCCACTGCTGGATAAAGGGTAGCCTGGCCCTGCGAGTGTTCCGTGCTCATTCGGGTTTGGTAATAATCGTAACACTTGGCAGGCGGGTTAGTGATCGCAGTTGAGTTCTTATTCTTTATTGTATGACATAAAACAGAAAACTTCGTTTGAATAATAAAATGAAACATAATGTACAAAGGCGAGCTTAACTCAACATTGAGTTTTCTTCCAGCAAACCTTTGAATGATAAAAAAGATGAAACATAAGAGGACAGTATGAAAAGTGTACAATCAGGAAAAAAAACAACGGTTAAGAATAATGATAAAATACCCAACTATACAGCATGGGCATACTATGTACTTAAAAAAATACATAAGTATATACATAAATATATACCATACATACATACATACATATAAGTAATACTGACGGTAAATGCTTTTTTAATTCCTTTCTTGAAAACGTCCCGAGAAGGGCTGTCGCGTAGTGAGTGTGGGAGAGAATTCCAGAGACGCACTCCGCGTACTGTTAATCATCCATCATAACGGTCAAAGGTGTGACGAGGAGTACGAAGGAGAAGAGAAGAAGATGTATGACAGGCTGTACCGAGAGGTTAATCTCGAAGGACGTTGCAGCCCAGCTAATCTAATAATCGCCTTTTACGACACCCACGGGATGAAATGGGTAGGTTTGATACGTAGCCGGTACCACTCTGCCTCCATACGAAATAATAAAGACAATGTTACATTAAGGGGCTAAGCTAAAACATGAAAAGGAGATTATTTCAGGAGGGAAGGCAGTTGCGAAATACTGCATTATAGTTTCACCAAAGGTCAAAGAAAAAAAAATTGTCAAGCAATAGTTCCACAGTGTAAAAGGACCGTGGAAATGTGTAATCACGCGCAATGATAATATGTGACTACCTGTAGGTTTAGAAAGGTGAAAGGTTTTTTATGTTATTATAAATAAACGGCACGGTAAATAAGCAACGGCTGCCCAATGGTAAGTAGCAACTGCATGCACTGATATCACTCTTCTCTCTACACATGTGGGTATAATTACTTACTATTTGCCTAAGATCTCAAGATGCTTGAAGCTTTGGTTTTTGAACCCATATTACATATATTGTAGCCAGGTTGTAGAAATGGCTGCATTACACAACAGCCAGATAGTTTCATAATATGACTACATTACGTTTAGGAAGATCCTCATAACTGTACAAGGAGCACAAATATATAATCAGTTACCAAAATCCATTAAAGAATAAAAAAATATACAAATGTTTAAAAAACGTCTAAAACTTCACACACAAAACTACATAACAACAAACAAGTAGTACATAATGTTTCTACTTGACAAGAATCAATGCCACATCTGGGTACGCTTGTTCCATGTTGTTTTGCGAGCGATAGATTTAAGTGATAACAAATACAACTTGTTGCTGGGTTGAGTTATAATTATCAAAAATATTTGAATCTACCCACTAGTTACGAGTTTACGAATATGGATTTTAATTAGTTGCATTTTGTTTAAATTAACTTACCTCTTATGTTTTATACTTATTATTATCAGAGACTTATAATAATTGCGTTTTAGTACTTACTGTAACTGCCAACATATTTTAGCTACTTATAATTCAACTTCTCATGTAAGTGAATGTCAATTCTTTTGAGAAATAAAGATATCTCAAACCTTATACATAGTAAAAAAAAATGCAACACGCTTTTTAGTCCAGTTGATCAACCTGCGTTAACGTGAAACAGTGCATTAATATTGCATCATGCTCGTGAACGAGTGCCGTCGTTGACTCGGGATTGGTCAGCTTAATGCTGTCATGACAATTTAATCATAAACTTTAATAAATATTACTACCAGGCTCAATGTAGACTTTTTAAGAAGTTTAAACCCTTTTTGCCCATATTTCTCCTCATATAAGACGGCATTACACGACAGGAAATGTAGGCATTTCGTGTCGTGTAATGCCGTATTAGAATACTACCACCCCATCTGCTCCCGTGGGTGTCGTAAAAGGCGACTAAGGGATTAGCCGGTGGATGAGCAGCAGCGTCCTTCGAGTACATTAACAACTCAACTGCAATCACCAACCCGTCTGCCAAGCGTGGCGATTATGGCAAAACCCCCCAATGAACCCACAACACATCCATATCGGTCGTTGTGGTGATCTTTGGGGGAGGCTTGTGTCCAGCCGTGGACTTAATTCGGCCGGAATGATGAACCTTCATTTCAGAAACAATGTAGTCAAACATATTGTAACATAATAATAGTGATATAAAAAAATTACCATGGAGTTTATTTCCACAGAAAATCTACATCTTGGAAAACGCTAACTAAAGTCTGGCTTTCGACTTTCGCTTGTAAATGGATTTGCATGAATAAAAATATCTTTTACTAACGATTGAAACAATCAAATGTAAACGAAGAAAAGGACTGAACATATCTTGCCCTCACTTTAAAATAAAATGATCTTTGTTACTTATTTCTCCCGTGTTCATTATAGTTAAACAGTTTACAGATATAAAACTCACATGCGCGCACCCCCAAGCAATCTACAGACCACAAATATTTGTTCCGTGTGGGGATTGAACCCGCGACACATAGTGCGGAAAGCCAATTTCTCAGCAACTGCGCAACCGATATAATAGTGTAATATTTACTTGACGAAGAAAAGATATAGTAAAATGAAACACCACGTTTGTATTAATAAAGCGTTTTCAATGAATCATACCTATTAATAAACTAAGAAGCTTATCTTTAATCCACTGATTAATAAAGTGATTCTCTTGATTGGTCCATTAGTCTCAAACAGTTGAACGAGTTAATCTCATTAGACGAATCCTACCATTATCAAGTGGACTTGACCTACGACGAACGCTATTCATTTTCTAGCCCTTTCGATGGTGTTGATGAAGACAATATTGCATTTTTTGGAAAGGGGGAAAATTTTAGTTATAATAAATCGAAACAAGCTTGTTTTATGGAAGGTCACATTATAGATAAATTATGGCGTATTTCATTTTCCACGCGTAGGTAGTCGCTGGGAAGAGCTAGTGTTATAAATGGCCCCCTAAACCTAATTCAAAGTGGTAATTTAGTATTTTTTCTTCCAACTCCATTAGATGAGGTTTGACCATCTTTATATAAATTGAGGGTCTCTGTTTCCGGAGATATATTATTCTGGCGCGTTATTCTGAAGTTTGTTATGGAGAAGATATTTGGCTTTAGAAAAATATAACTGTAGAAGTTCTTGCAGGAGACAACATATTTACTTTAGGCAAAGATAAACATTTTAGGAGAACAATATAGGGTTTGAAAGTAAAGTGAGTTTATATCGGACAGTGCAAAGAAATATTACCCCCTCATCCATTAGAAAGTTCTACGGAATTTTATGTTTAAGCAGAAAATAAAGTGAAGTAAAACTGCTTATAGGTAGTTCAATATCACGCACTATTACGAGGCAGAATTCTCTCAACTGGCACAAGCCATGGGCTGACCAGACAACAGATTTTTATTGTGTGTGTGATCGAGTCCGTTATTGAAATAAGTTTTAGTCTGTTTAGACTAAAACTTTTTAGGTAAAATGCATCTTAATATATATGAATAACTTCTTTCCACTAAGTCCAACACCTGCTTTCTCTTTGTAATTTTGAGCAGGTGTACATTTAGTATAATATAACTCAGTCTCTTTTCTTCTACATTGTCTTAATATAATCTTAATTTTAGTAACAATGTAAGTACTCGTAAATGTTATACCTTATTATGATTTAAAATATAGTAGTTATGAAGAATCTTGTCTGTTATTCTCCGTAGGAAATTTACACCTCGGAACACGGCAACTTAAGTCTTGAGTTCTTGACTATTCATAACTACCCGTAAATGGTTTAAATAAATTAAAATCTTTATGTTTTATCAAGTCTATACTAGAAGTTATTGCGAAAAAATGGTGTAGCTATACCTAGGATTATCAAATTAATCGTTTTAATGTTATTGTGATAAAACAAATGTGAGCATATAGCTGCGACATTTTCTATGCAACACACTATATACAGCTAGCTTGGCGAGGGAGATAGTTACAAGTCTATTAAACGCTACATGAATAATACTGACATGGTGACTTAACAGGAGAACAATGTTACAAGCATAAGTACGGGTTTGAAGTTATATCAAAAAAGTGGTGTGTAGGTGGTATGCTTTATTTCCATACAAATCCGACCGGTAAAGAAAATAGGTACCACCGCTCTCCACCCATATGTGTCGTAATAGGCGGCTAAGGGTTGATACCCAGAGGATGGACCTTGTGCTAATAACGAAATTCCGCGTTCAACAATCCGCCTGCCGAGCATGGTGGTTCTGGCAATATCCCCATATAATATAATGTCCCTTCATTTGTAACAGACAAAGATGTGGGAGCGGCAAGCGTCTGGCTCACCCGCTGCTTGTTGTCTACCTAAGTTTTATATATAATTCTTCTGTACGTGTGTGTATGTCACTGAACTCCTCCTAAACGGTGGGACCGATTTTGATGTTGTTTTTATGTATGTTTGAGGGGGTTCCTGTATGGTTTATAATCACAATTGGACCCGGTAGATGGTACTGCAATCGGGTTTGCATGTACCTGCCTGTGCGAAGCTGGGGCAGGCAGCTTGTGTTTTATAAACTCTTTTCGGTATGAGGATACACATTCAGTCAAAAAAGTATCGGGAATGGATGATTTGTTTATGGCTCCAAATTCAAATTTTTGTTTTTATTGTTGTTGTTAGATTGGCACAACTGTTTTCCATTTTGGCGCGGACATTGAGTTGCATCTGTTATTTGTATTAAATACAGTGCTGTTTTTAGTTATATCATATCTAGAGTGTATAGCGAATTTCATTATGTACAAAAACACCGAACAGAGAATTTGTCTAAAATTTTGCATCGCCAATGGAATTTCGTGTTCGAAGTCACTGAAAATGTTACAGAAGGCTTACGGTGAATCGACTTTATTAAAAACACGTGCTTATGTGTGGTACAAAGCGTTCAAAAGCGGTCGAGATGCGATGGAAGATTTGCCTCGCTCTGGTAGGCCATCAACGTCTGCAACTGAAGTAAACATCGCAAAAGTGAAGGAAATAGTGACTGAAAATCCTCATTCAACTTTGAGAGAGATAGCCGCCGAATTTTCTGTATCTCACGAGTCGATCCGTATCATTTTAACTAATCATTTGGGTATGAAGCATGTTACCGCTCGGCTAGTCCTAAAAGACCTGAATTTTCTTCAAAAGCTCAATCGTATGAGAGTCGCTGAGGACATGCTAGAACGAGTCAATTCCGACCCAACATTCATGAAACGCATTGTTACTAGTGACGAGACGTGGGTTTACGAGTTTGACATGCAAACTAGTCAACAAGCTTCGGAATGGCACCTTCCAACTGAACCTAAACCGAAAAAACCACTCCAAAGTAGATCAAAAGTCAAAGTCATGTTGACTGTTTTCTTTGACTATCGCGGTGTTGTGCACTCGGAATTCTTGCCGGAAGGTCAAACGGTAAATAAAGAATATTATTTGAGCATTATGCAGTATTTAAGAGAGCATATTCGAAGAAAAATGCCAGATTTGTGGAAAGAAAATTCTTGGATTTTGCACCACGATAATGCGCCTTCACACAGGGCCATAATTGTGAACGAATTTTTGACCAAACACTCAACAAATATCATCGAGCAACCACCATATTCACTAGATATGGCTCCAGCTGACTTCTTTCTTTTTCCTAAACTCAAATTACTATTTTGTGGCACCCGTTTTCAATCGGTAGAAGACATAAAGGAGAATTCGCGGCGAGAACTGAACTCAATTCCGGAAACAGCGCTTAAAAATGTTTTGATGATTGGATTATTCGTTGGCGTAAGTGTATCGTTTCTGAAGGAGCATACTTTGAAGGTGATAAAATAAATTTGGATGAATAATAAATATTTTGTGTATTATTGATATTTTCCCGTTACTTTCTTGACAGAGTAGTACATACCCAATACTTATTGCTTATAAATACAAGCACGTAACAGCTAATTTATTTAAATTACAGTACACATAAAAATCAACAATATTTAAGAAAATTAAAATATTATATGCCTCGGATATAAGTACCTCTTTTTTGTATTTAACTCGTAGCCGCCCGTAAAATTATAACTGTCACATTCGGTCCTACCTGAAAAACAGCTTCGGGGCTTTTTGGGCTTCGCGAAGGTTTCTTTAAATTTTATTGTATAAATATATCTTTTTCCAGTACATTATCTGTAATTTCCTGTGTGCGTTAAAAATAAAGGTTTCTTTCTTTCTTTCTATGACCGCTCATTGTAGTGATTATTTAAACAAAGTGAGATCTATGTTCAGCAATGGATGCTCACGTGTGTGAACTTCAAGTTGTTAGTTAGTTTGAAGGACTTACAAATCTTGTGCTCTTACTGAGCTAGATATCCAACTTCATTAGTTTCACTCGCGCGGCGTAATATGCACTTGCTACGAATATGTGTGAAGTCAACAGAGCGAGGACTTCATCTTCACTTTATCCTTCCTATTACTTTTAGCATCATTGAGATAATTTATCTAGACCATTATTCTGGGATATTATTATAATTAACAATATTTCTAGCGTCGGAGTAGGTCTTAACTTTGCTTAACCGACAATTATCTTGAAAAACGTATACTTCGGTTGAAATAAATGTGGTGTTTTTGCTTTATAGTTAGGTATATTAATATAACTTTATAATATCCAATGAAAAGAGGTATTTGATAACTAATCAAGTTGATAATAGGTTAGGTATACAGTAGCTAATAAAGACTAAGTAATTTGAGTTTGGGGGTCATGCGGGCCGTGGCTCTCTACTACATATAGGCGTCTGTATGGTCGTCGTTGCGGTCAAGCGTCCAACGCTTCAGAAAAAAACTTCACGGTCTGCGGCGCAGAGTGGCTATACGGATCGCACGGCTATACAGGACCGAGGACAGTGTCCTACTCGCGCGCGCACTCAAAATGTGGTGACATCGCCTACGGTTACTGTTCACAACCTAGCGCATCGTCGAGGTCAGCCAGCCACTCCTCAGATCCTGGATCAGAAGCAGCGAGCGCGTCACCTACCGTCTGATGCAGGTGTTTACCGGTCACGGTTGTTTCGGTGCGTACCTGCACAGGATAGGACTTCGACTTCATTATAACGGACAAGAAGCATATATTCAGATATGTCTCCGTGATCAACCGATTTAACACTGGAAGTGATCACCGACTGGTTCGAGGCACTCTGAATATCGATTATAAGCTTATAATCGATATTCAGTATTATTCCGTTTGATGAAGTCCAGACTCCGACCTAACTTGCTCCAAGCCGTGATGGGATCTGAAACATTCCAGTCAAAACTGGAAGACTGATTCGCTGCCGTGGAAACCACAGAAGACGTTGACCAGACCCTCGAGAATGTGGTAGGAATCCTCAGGGAGGAAGGTACGAGATTTTGCAGAATGCAGTGTAAAGGCAAGAAGTCGAAACTTTCGGAGGAAACTATAAAGCTTATGAAGGAACGACGTGAAAACCCACCAGTCACTTCGTCAGAATACCGGGCACTCAATAAAAAAATAAATAAACTGGTACGACGTGACCTCAGGCGCTCCAACACTCTTTCTATAGAAAGGGCGATTGAGTAGAACCGGGGGTCGAAAGTGTTCGTCCAGAGTCTTGGGAGAAGCCACCTGACGAAGTTGACTACAACAGGAGGGGACGTCGTTGTTTCAAGGCCGGAGGTCCTTTTGGAAGTTGAAGACTTCTACAGCCAGCTTCACATGCTTCTCAACCTGACCCCGAAAATGAGGATTCCAGGGCCACATTGATCCGCCACTTCACTGAGGACCTGCCAGAGATCAGCCTAGATGAAATTGTGCTGGCTCTTAAACAGCTTAAAAATGGAAAAGCCCCTGAGGAGGACGGAGTTACAACGGAGCTCCTAAAAGCTGGTGGTAAACCTGTACTGAAGGAGCTCCTGAAAATTTTAAACTCTGTTCTCTTTAATGGGAGAACTCCAGAGGCGTGGAGTGGGAGCATCGTCGTTTTGTTCTTCAAAAAGGGAGACGAGACCCTTTTGAAGAACTATCGACCTATTTTACTCCTAAGCCACGTCTACAAGCTGTTTTCAAGAGTCATCACAAATCGTCTTGCGCGACGACTCGACGAATTTCAACCCCCGGAACAGACCGGGTTTCGAGGAGGGTATGGCACCATAGACCACATTCACATAGTGCGGCAGATTATACAGAAGTCTAAAGAGTATAATCAGCCCCTGTGCTTAGCGTTTGTGGACTATGAGAAGGCCTTTGACTCTATCGAAACCTGGTCCATTCTGGAATTACTGCAACGATGCCAAGCCGATTGGCGATGTATCCAAGTGTTGAGATGTCTGTACAATACCACCACTATGGCCGTCCAAGTACAGAACCAGCTGTCTGAGCATATCCCCCTGCATCGAGGTGTGAGACAAGGGGACGTTATTTCCCCCAAATTGTTCTCAAATGCATTCGAGGATATGTTTAAGACGCTGCACTGGAAAGGACGTGGCATAAACATAAACGGCAAGTACATCTCACACTTGAAATTTGCAGACGACATCGTCATAATGGCCGAATCGTTGCAGGATCTGAACCAAATGCTGAACAGTCTAGCTGATTCTTCTCAACGCATCGGTCTCCGGATGAACTTGGATAAAAACAAGGTCATGTTTAACCAACATGTGGTTCCGGAGCCGATTGCGGTACACGACAACACTCTCGAAGTTGTTCAGGAATATGTTTACCTCGGGCAAACCCTGCAGTTGGGTA
Source organism: Diloba caeruleocephala (assembly GCA_947459985.1). Lineage (NCBI taxonomy): Eukaryota > Metazoa > Arthropoda > Insecta > Lepidoptera > Noctuidae > Diloba > Diloba caeruleocephala. Next base: position 8,995,639 of record OX381616.1, on the reverse strand, counting down.
GTAACAGCTTTGACAGGGAGGCCAATAGAAGAATACAGCTGGGCTGGGCGGCATTTGGGAAATTACGTTGAGTATTCTCGTCATCTATTCCACAGAGCCTAAAGACTAAAGTCTTCAACCAGTGCGTTCTATCCATCATAACATACGGTGCCGAGACGTGGACACTCACGGTAGGGCTGGTCCACAAGTTTAAAGTCGCTCAGCGAGCAATGGAGAGGGCTATGCTCGGAGTTTCTCTGAAGGATGAAATCAGAAATGAAGTGATCCGACAGAGAACCAAAGTTATCGACATAGCTCATAGGATTAGTAAGCTGAAGTGGCAGTGGGCTGGCCATATTAGTCGTAGAATCGACAACCGTTGGGGAAAACGTGTTCTTGAGTGGAGACCGCGTCTTGGTAAACGTAGTGTAGGACGCCCTCAAGCTCGGCGGAGTGATGACCTGCGCAAGGTGGCTGGCAGTAGCTGGATGAGAGTAGCCGAGGATCGCGATCAGTGGCATGCACTTGAAGAGGCCTATGTCCAGCAGTGGACTGCGATAGGCTGATAATGATGATGAGTTGCCGCCTCGTAGGACACGGTTTGGTATTCTCGTGCGATCCGGATAGCAACTGCAGACCGTGAATTTTGGTTCTGCAGCGCTGGGACGCCTAAGCCCCCTGCCGTCACTATATGGCAGAGGGCCTCTTATGGTGATGAGTATTTTTATATCGTCTCTTGAATCTCGCCCATTCCACGATGTACGTTCAGTTGGCCCGTCAGCCGTCACCACAAGCCTTCGATTGCCATGGTAAGCGCTTGAACGACACGTCACTGTGTATCTGGCTGCTGCAAAATACATTTTATCATCCTCAAGAATGTGCTTCGACGCATAAATATTAACACAGATTAACACAGATTCTAGAGCGTTCTTATTTTTGGTTATGGAAAGGGTAAGAAACTAGATTTGTCACAGGTTGTTATAACCTTTGAGTGAATGGAGAGGGACTTGAAGTGAAATATGGGGAGGATAGCAACACATTTTGGCTGATTTACTTTACGCTGAAGTTCTGTTAGGGTGGCCAGATGTGGCAACGCCGTGACGCCGCAGTGACCTCTTGCATCTGGCCGTGCTTCAGTCTATCGTCCGGAACGAGAGCGCGTGGGATGGCGGCACGTGTGTTCCGTGTGCGCCTCTCTACAGATAGGTGTGGCCAGCAAGGTGGCACAGAGATGGGGCCCGTCAAATAGTGACGGGCCGATACCGGCCGGGGGCGCGGTAGAATGCCTACAAAGTGTACACTTCACCCCTGGCTATAGTTAAGTGGGAGGGCACCGTGGGTGTTTAGCCGGTAAGAGTCCAGCATGCCCCATTCGCCCTTCCCAAGGCAGGGAAAGTCCATACGGATTTCCCCACGACAAAAAGAACCACCAAAAAGCCACTAGGCCGGCCCATTTTCGACTTTCGTATCTCGAGCATATTGTGTGATGTGATACGCTCCGCTCCAAGCTGGTTGCAGATGTATATTTAAAAGACTCGAATAATGACAACTTATAAAGACATTTAAAAAAAATTTGACAAAGTTTTCCTTACCATGAGTTTCTTCCGGTATTTCTTCTCAGAGATTGTCATGTAGCATAATTCCCTCCACTGTTCTATGACATGTGAAAATATCTATTTACGGAATAAATGTAATTTAAAATAATAATATTCGTGCGAATAATAGCGTGGCGATTATGGCAAAACCCCCCAATGAGCTCAAAACACATCCATATCGGTGGTTGTGATGATCTTTGAGGGAGGCCTGTGTCCAACAGTGGACTTCATTAGGCCGAAATGAATATTCTTAAATTTTTTTTATATTAATTCAATATATTCTATCAAGTGTGTAGCAATAACCAGTTTTGTACCGAGAGTAATCGCTCAGGTAACGTCGTGGCTCTATTTCAGTCAGTTCCATACATAGATACATATTAATGTTTTGTATTCTTTAATTAAGCAAATACGGCTCGTAAGCTTCCCAAATAACATGGTATTATTACATCACTAACACGATCATTAGCGAATCAGGATAATTAGGAGTCTTGTAATTAGTTGACGCTGAAAATTTCGATATAGGTACTAATAATCTTTACCTATGAAGTCTTATGTATATTGTTAATATACTATTGTGTATACTATTGTGTATACTATTGTGTATATTAGTGTTATGTTTTCATCACATATGAATCTTTTTCGTCGTCATGGATGCGTTGAAAATAAGAGTAATTATGGAATATGAGTACCGTCGTGGCAGCAACGCGGCATATGAGGCATGCAATACCAACGATGCTTACGGAGCAAACACTACAAATGAACGTACAACCCGTTATTTTGTTTGACACGTTTATTCACTTTCGTTCTGGAAATTTCGATCTAAAAAATGAACCCCGTGGTCGTCCGAAAACTTTGGTCGATAATGATGAATTAAAAGCGATTGTGAACGCTGTTGATACTCAATCTACGGCTGAATTAGCAGCAGCCTTCGACGTTAGCATCAATACAATATTGGTCCATTCGCTTCAAATTGACAAGGTAAAAAATCTTGACAAATGGGTGCCCCACTAATTTAACGATCATCAACGCAACGTGTACGTCGAGGCCGGTGATCCGCTTCTCAAGAGGCACAGAAACAGAGAGGATTTTGAACCGCATTGTTACCTGCGACGAAAAATAGATTCTGTTTGACAATCGCAAGCACACAGCAAGTTGATTACATCCTCGTTCAGCACCTAATACAGTTCAACGTCATAGTCGCCCTAGAAAAGTGATGGTCACTGTGTGATAGTCTAGCGGTGTGATACATCCCAGCTTCTTACCCAACGGGATGAACATTACTGCAGATGTGTACTGTGAAGAATTAAACACTTTGATGGAGGAGCTCGCACATCTGTAATCAGCTTTGATAAATCGCTCGTCCACGCTGCAGTACTGCAGTAGATGGTCTCCAAGCTGCAAAAGCAGGGGTTAGAAGCTCTCCGGCATCCACCGTACTCAGACTACAGACATTTACTTTTTCCAGAATTTGGATAACTCTTTGGCGGAAAATAAATTTCAACACCCAAGAGGCAGTACAGTGCCTTTGAAGATTTTGTCGGCTCTCGCCCATCTAGTTTCTTCAAGAAGGGCATCGGTAAACTGCTACTGCGTTGGCAAAGATGCATCGATTGCATGGGTCATTACTTTGAATAAAATCAATAAAAAAGAAAAATAAATACTGTACTTTATTTAGTACAAAACGGTAATTTCATATTTAAAGACCTACTACTTGTGGATCTTATCTATATATTTTATTTCTGAAAAACTTAGAAGGCTTAGAATAGCCCCAACCCATCTCATCCCGTGGCTGTCGTAAAAGGCGACTATGGTTTTGGCCGGAGGTTGTGCAGCAGCGTCTTTCGAGTACATTAACAGCTCAACTGCGATCGGCTACCCGCCTGCCAAGTATGGTGATTATGGCAAAACCCCCCAACGGAAACACAGCACACCCAGACCGGTTGTAGTGGCACTCTTTGGTGGAGGCCTGTGTCCAGTAGTAAGCTGAAATGCTAATCCGCAATAGGTTTAATAAACATTTTTCTTTCTCTAAATTAATTTGATAATATTATAGAAGATTTAAAACTAGATCAGACTTATATACTTTATATATTTTTAGGTTTTACTCATATATTTACAATAACAAAAAATATATACAATACTGCCTTAAGTAGGCAATAATAAATAACAAACGAAACAGTAAAAGCATCTAGGCAGCTAAATTACTCCTTCTCTTTGCTGTTAGCTGGTAATGTTCCTAGAAGGCTGGCTGAGTTGCCACGTTGAATGGCAATACTTATTCTTTGGCCAAAGAAAAGGCCAGCCCTGTGATCACGTGTAATGTCGACCAAACGTTTGGCAATATCAATAACGGTTCGTGCAGATTTCCGGAGAGCATCAAATTGGTCAGAGCAGTATACTCCTTCAGACGCGACTCACCAGCTTCCCCAGCGCTTGACACGCGAGATATTTTAAATGCTGTAGTGTCAAGCAGTCGAGACTACGAGCCGATCCACTCTTAAAGGAGCTTATGGCTACGACTAATTCACGGGCTGAAATTGAAAGTGGTTTTAAATTAAGATCAGGAGGATCAGGGAAGGAAAGGTCATCCGGTGGGGCAGGGTGTTTACTTTTCAGTATTGTTTAATTTCGATTCTACATGGGGACATAAACATTAAGGTGAAACAAAAAAAAACGTTCATTTTGTATAGATATTTGTGGTCGAAACATATATATTTTTTATTTCAGCAAACTTTTTATACATGTAGTATTCGATATTGGAAGGGGAGAAACTGTTACTTTGTGAGTTATCCCGGGTAACTAGATGGACTGCTTTTTCTAGGCATTGAGCAACTGATGGTCCCGTGGCCTGGGGAATCCTCTTTAAAATTGGAATAGTTTTTTTTACTTTGATAAAGTTTGCGTATTTTTTTTAAAAAACGTTACCCAACACTAGTATTTCTCCTGTGTTGTGGGTACATTTACAGACATGAATTCCACATACAATACACCCAGACCCGGAACAACCACCTGCAAATCATACAAATGTTTGTTCTCAGTGGGAATTGAACCCATGACCCGGAGCGCTGTGAGCCGACTGTATCAGCTACTGCACCAACCGTGCCATCTATCGAGAGCCCTCTTGACACCATAATCATGGTGTGGGCCTCCCCACTGAGCACAAACGGACAGTGCCTCGGAAAGATCGCGGTGCAACCATCCGAGCTACCGCGGAACCTGGTTGTGAAATGGAAAGGGTGACTTGAGATACCCAGTGTAAGGGCACGCAGCAATAGCAGTTCGTGGCGGTAAGTCCATCATGAAGAAGCAGCTGGAAATGTGGCATGGCATCATCACCTTCTGCACTGCTGCTTCGGGAAGCATATATGTGTCGCGTATGCCGCGAATAGACGCCTGGTTGTCACACATAGCCCACAAATGCACAACTTAGACGACGCGGCGCTGTGACCTCATCACGGGGTTGAAGATAGTGCCTTCTTGTTTCGAGTCGTAATTTAGTCCGTCATCAGAAGCGAGAGCATGTAGAATGCCGTTGCCTCTTTTTTAAAGACGTGATGCACGCAAAGGAATGGATAGACTGGGGGCGAGAAGAAACGACTTCTCATCCGCTTTGCTTAAAAATCCACCAGGTGTTGGAAGACTCTGATCGATCTCTGGATTCCACTAGTTGTGGCCTGCAGAATTCAGGAAGCTCTTCAGACCAAGTGACGAGCCGAAACCTGAAGGTTGCGGTCAAATGCACGAGTGTATACTGCATCCCCAGCGATCGGTCGAACCAACACTGCCAAGTTTTAGTCTGCAAGAGTCCAGCACACATTTTGCCCCCTCCCAAGCTGAAGGATGTCCACATAATTTCCCCACGCACAAAAAATTCGTAATCAGTCTTATTACAACTAACTTCGTGGTTGCAAAATATGGAACATAGATGTGGATGTCGTAAAAGGTGACTAAGGGACTGTGAATCAGAGGGAAGGGCAGAAGCGTCCCTTCTGTGGAATTGTGGCCATTCTGCGCTCACCAACCTGCCTGCCAAGCAAATGTGTAACCAGACACTGTATAAATCTATGGATGTGGACTATTTTCAGCAGTGGCCTTTCTTTGGGTGATATGATGAGGTGAACCTGTAAACTGGATCGTATAGCTTTAGCCTCTCTAGAGAGCTGCAATGATCTTTATTTATAATGAATGAATGAATTTGACGTCACGGTTGGCACAGTGGCTAAGCAATGGACTTTCTGCGTTACGTGTCTTGGTTTTGATCCCCGCACGTAACAAATATTTGTATGATCTACAGAAAGTTGATTCGTGTCTGTTTGTACATGTTCGATTAATGTCTGTAAATTGTACCCACAACACAAGAAAAAATCCAGCGTTTAAAAAAATGAATTACATTTAGCCGTTACCGTTGGAGATATTGCACAATGTGTAGTGAGGTGACAACAAAATAAGTGAAAAAGTAGTGCTTAAATAAATAAAAAACATATTCAGGTTAATATACTTGAACCGTTTTTATAAATTATGATAAACAATAATAAGCTTCTGTGATAAATTATGACGAAACTCCGTAATATCTATTGATTTATGATGCTGACTATAAAGAAGGTGCTCGCTACTTAATTGCCCATCATATTTATCCCTGAGACACCTCTCTCAAACGAGGTAAGATGGATGGCTTCAAACAAAGCGTTTACCTACTTACTTTGTACAGATTGAACAAAAAGCGAAAACTTAGTTTCATTATGAACATTTTGCCGTACAAACCCATTTTGGTGGTATTGTTTATAAATCCATTTTCAAGTGATCCTAGCCAGTTACACTTATTGATTGGTAAACAATCGGGTGAGGTTAAGCAACTCTTGGCACGGTCATACTGAGGATCGGTGACCGCATAATGGTATTTAAACTGAGCGTATCCGTGCTTCGGAAGGTACGTGAAATCGTCAGTCCTGGTTGTTGTCAGTAGACGGCCGTCGTAAACCCAATCAAAGGTGCTTGAACAATTTTGATACAAGATTGGCCACTCACTACATGAAAGAAAAAGAATACATCTTCAGTCAATTTCAACTCTTAAATTAGGGCTTCTGTAGAGTAAATCTCTCACAATTTCGCAACTGTCAACGTTGTTCGGTGCTCAGATTAATCCATCTTTAAATATTCATTAAATATTAATCAGACTTGAAAAAATTCTACAAATTTAGTAGTGCACTTTCGATATAAATCGCGTTTCATCAAATATTTGAACATCTTATTTAATTAGCTCTGGTAAATCGGTAATTAAAATAGAACCTTATGTAAAAGACACCAGACATGTCTATGTTGAAGTAGAAGCACCATAGCTATAGGCTTCGCGTAAAATAAACTTAAGTAATACTAACTTTATTTGATTACCCTTCCAGATGTTGAGATGGGGAGTAATGTGCAATATTACCTGGAAAATGGGTAATAACTGCGTAGTGTGATTGCCTATGAGAATTTTATATGAAGATTCGTGAGATTTTACTAGAACGGTTGATTTTTTGGATTCTATTGGATAAAGTGTTCAGGTGAAAGTATTAGTAAAGATCTATACAAACATACACAACGTTCTAGTACACAGATGCACACATATCCGCCGTAAATGTCCACTGCTGAACTAGGGCTTCCCATTGATCACTACAATGAGAGCTAATGGGGGATATTGCTATAATCACATGACCACACGGTACTACTGATCTACCTGATCGGTAGTACCGTGTGGTGCCGGCTACGAATAGCACCAACCCATCTCATCCCATGGGTGACACAAAAGGCGATTATGAGATTAACCGGAGGATAAGGAGGGTGAGGATGGGCAGCAGCGTCCTTTGAGTACAATAACAACTCAACTGCCGCCAAGCGTGGTGATTATGGCAAAATCCCCTAATGAGTACCCAGAGAGCTCGGTGTGGCGATCTTTGGGGAGGCCTGTGTTCAGCAGTGGACTTTATTTGGCCGAAATGATGAGGTAGATTGGTGTTTGTAGAATGTTGTTATTAGCACATGGGAGGATGCTGCTGCTCATCCTCTTTATATCAACCCTAAGTCACCTCGTCGAAGTAAATATATTTTAAGCCCGGATAATTAATTTTCACATAACGCTTACTATCAGGCGAATGACTTGCTCGTATCGTTTTGACAAGATACATAAGAACAAGATTGTAAAAAAAGTGTTTTTTCTGAGCTTTGAAATACACTAGGACTTCTTCTGTGTCGTGGGTACAGTTTACAGACATACACGGATCACATTAAATATGTTTAGAAAATAAAAAATGGAGTGATGTAGGAACCTGTTATTATTTTTATTGTTTTTCGAAGTAAGCTCCGTATCTAAGCTGAGCATCGTCGCATGCGATGGAACCATTGACTGAAGCAGTGAGCCCACTCTTCCTTAGGGATTTCTTTTAAGTTTTTTAACGCAGCCGCGGTATCTTTGGTGTTCATAGAGCAAATTCCACTGAGTTTATCTTTTATTTTGGGGAATAAATCAAAATCTCAAGGTGCCAGGCCGGGACTGTAACGAGGATGACGTGAGCTGGAGCGTTGTTGTGATGAAGGAGGATCCTGCTACTTGGGCAATGCTGTCAAAAAAATAATCAAAACAGTCCTTTTATCCTCTAGTGCAATTATTGCGAAATGACCGTCCGTCCAAAGAAGGAGACAATCATCTTTTTCCCTCGACTTCTGCCCTTCTTCAGTTTTGTCAGCAAATCTTCAAATGGAAATTTAAAAAATCCATCGGGCAGATTGTTTTTTGGTTTCAGGCTCATTACAATAAATCTAACTTTCATCATCTGTGACGATGTCAAACACATCATTCGAGTCACCTCCGTTATACTTTTTAACTATTTCGCGGCACCAATCCAAACGGGGCGTTTTTAATCTTCCGTCAAATTATGAGGTATCTATCTGGTGCAAAGCTTTTTGACGCCTAAATCTTCATGTAAGAGTTATTGCATTTAACTCATACCAATGCCTAAATTTCACAGATCTGTTCATATGTCACTATTTTATCAGCTTCTATCATTAGGCAAACAGCACTCGCGTTATCTTCAGTGGTCACCGTAGACGGATGTCCTTCACGAAAATCATCAGCGAGATTGCTTCGACCACGTTTAAAATTATTAAATCAGTTATAAACAATGGCACGAGATGATGTTTTATCATGAAATAGACCACAACAAAAGTCGTAATAAATCCTGTAGTGAAAATTTTCTTTAGTCATATTCAATTCGACTCACGAGTCGCACATTTTAAATTGCCACAAGTTTGCAAAATTAATTACCTATCTACATCTTCTCAAAGAGTTCTTTATTCGAAATTTAAAAACATTATTCATCGGCAACTTTTTTTCTTGGCCAACTCTAAAAACATTAAGCCCTCGCAATGTCAATTGTCCTTGGTAAGCGCAGCTTGACCTAATAGTTTTTATTTATTCAGGAAAATGTATGTAGTAATATCTTCAGATTTCTTGGTGTCGGCAGAATAGAATATTCTTTATTGAATACCATTTTAAAAACAACTACTAGGAATAATTTAATGAACAGTAATTGTACAATGGGCGGTCTTATCGCTATTATTCTCACAAATACACATTTTATCGTGCCTTAAACCATAAATATAAAGTAATATATATACCTATTGTATTAGTAGTTGTCGATCATCATATCAGCCAAAGAACGTCCACTGCTGAACAGAGGCCATATTTTTCCCCAGTTGTCGATATTTTGGGAGGGAAGTTGACAGTACGACCCACGCTTGGCAGGCGGGTTGCACAGAAAGGATGCTACTGCCCATCCCTATGGTTTAGAAGCACTTAGTCACCTTTTACGACGTCCACGGGAAAAGATTGTGTGGTGCTAAATTATTAATCTGGACATCGCACGGAGTTGTCGATCACATTGCTGATAAGTTTTAATTCAATATACATATTTCTTAAGGACCCAGATAAATGTAATAATGTTCTTGATAGCAATGTTACTTGGAAGCTCATTGTATAGAATGATTGTATACATTGTAAGGAGCCATTGTCTCGTCCTTTGTCCAAAATATTAATTCAAGGTATTCAGGCACTTAGCACTTTTTTGTGCGCTGCTTTTCAGGCTGGGTGGTTATAGTTATAGTTGGTAGACAAATAGTTCTGCAAGGTGTTTACTCACTAACCCTCAGTCAAGTCATTGGGTAGACAGATGGAAAAGGCTATGACTATGGTCAACCTTACGGCTCGTTCAGACAGAAACATTATGCTCTTTGTAGGATCCTATATTTTGTAGGATTCTGTACAATTTCTTCAATACAAGTGTACACACAAGCAAGTGGTTAAACGCTTTCTTTCTATACAGGAAGGTCGGAATTTGATTATTATTTGCTTTAACGGTGAACGAAAACATCGCGAGGAAACCTAGACACCTGAGAGGGCTCCATAATGCTCTCAATGGTGTGTGTAGTTCGCCAACCTGTACTAGGCCAGCATAATGTACTGAGCCCTAATACTTCCCATCGTGAGAAAAGGCGTATGCCGAGTAGTGGGCCGATTATGTATGTATGTACACGCAAGTATCCCGTTTGCAGGATCCTGCAGTGAAGCAACTTAGTGGAGTTTTACTATTTAGTTTTGTCACTGCAAACTAGGTCTTTTGTCCTGTAAATCAGGAGCATCTACTTTTAGTGGCACATTTATTTTAATGAACGTTTTGACTCGAGCATCCCGCTGACGTTCACGTTTATCTCTTCTAATTCATTTTGTGAACTGGGCTATATCCCGCGATAAACTATAGTTATTTGAATTATACCAAAACAATGTACTGCGGTGTACGAGTACAAACATTTCCTCGTATGCAGATCAAAGCTATATTTAAAAAGTTGTAAGAGCTGTTAAAATCGAATGCTTTTATTTTTCTATTTATATAGTATAACTAAAAAATAAAGCGCATATCGCTTAATCTATGATACATATATATACCACGAATAGGGATAAATAGGTTACTAGTTTTCCTGTTAACCGTTTGACCGCTGCATTCGAGACACAATTAAAATTGCATAGTGTCTCGCCGCCGGCGGATACTACCGTGTGAGAGCTATCTAAATAATTCCAGCCCAGCCACCGATCCACTTGAATATCTCCGAACATACTGCGATAGTTTTATAATAAGCGGATACATATGAGTATCTTGTCGAGTACATTACTTCTGTAGCAACACACTGTCACCACCTTTTGTGGTTGTTACGGTATTGAAAGGATCGGGCTTCAAGCATCAAGCTGGCCTGGCCACTAATAAGTGCTTCAAGTCTTTATTTTGTCTTTATTGATCGCACGGCTTAGGCGAGTTGATAGACATCTCATGAATTAAAATCTATTCAGCCGTTTTGAATGTTTCGAGGGTATAAAGAATACCACATTCATAGGATACACGTGAAAAACATAAGCCTGTGGCCCATCTTTGCTGTCGCGCAGTCAGGTAGGAATAATACACAAGTTTATATCAAGAACATTGATTTCTCTTTTTCTTATACAATAATAATATTATTTAACACAACACAATATTTCATACAACAAACAGCTTGTTTTATTAAGCCCCAGTCGACATCGATATGGCATACCGTAACTTGTGATTAGTGTCCGACTAAAATATTTTCGAATAAGGTCACCTTATGAAAAATATATAGCTTCATAAATTACAACCTGAGGTCAAGCACATCTTGCTTCACCTCAGGCGGCTGGCACTGGCTTATAAACAAATATCATAATAAATAATTATTTTGTTACGGGATATAATGTTCCGTGTAGTTCTCGGCAAACAATCACTGCTCTCTACCTGGGTGTCGTAAATAGTGATTAGAGATTGATAATAAGAGGATAGGTAGCAGTGTCCTCCTGTGTGATAATAACATACTGTGATGATAGTAGCAATATCTCCCATAACCGTTAATTGTAATGATTATTGGAAGGGTCATGCCCAGTAGTGGGTATTTACGGGTTAATGTGTGTTTAAGTAATTTTGATACATAAGTGATTTTGATCGTATTTGCCATCGAGTCTATACTGCTAGCCAAACTTCATCTAGCTACATAGCGAATCATTACGATGCAGTCCAAATTGTACAAAAAGATAGAATGTTCCGTCAAGATGAGTCATGTCAAGAGTACAGTTGGAGTAAAGATGCAATCCCATCCGTAAAATAAACTGTTACGCTGGAAAATTGCATATTATGTCATATATAGGCATGGGTAAGTGAGGACGAACAAGATGCTAATAAAACTGCATCAGCAGCTAATATACAAATTTCAGCAGCAAACTCAATAGACGGTGTGTAGTCTGAAAAGGTTTTAAGGTGTTCTTAATCGCGAAATGCATTGTGGGATGGCATCCAACTTGAAGAACCGACGACCTGGTGAAGGTCACTGGAAGTCGTTGGATGCGGACGGCAAAAAGTCGGCCGTCGTGGAAATCTATGGGGGAAACCTTTTTTTAGCAGTGAACGTCCTTCGGCTGACAGGATGATTATTATGATTTAAACCAATCTGCTAAAGCCAAAGTTAAACAACAATAGCCGTTTAAATCTATATAAAAATAAATACAAATTTAGTTCCAGTCGGACACATATAACATATTACTTACGTAAAGAAGAACATTGATTTTGAATTGTTAAGAAAATTTGTGAAATACCTATCTATATTATTAAACATTCATTTGATAAAAGCAAAGTAACACACTGGTAGTTCAAGATAACAACACCTGCTTATATTATACTTCTGGCTGAGGTTTCAAATTAGTCCAAAACATAAATTATATGTATATTTGTCGTATTTTAAAGTATAAACTTACAGAACGCTAACGTAGTATACAATTGCCACAAAATATATTGATAGATACATTAAAAAACTACTAACCCAGATACAGAAAACAAAAACATGCTATAGTTTGCATGATTAACAATAATTCTTCATAAAAGCGAGAATTCAACAGAATAACATGTTAACCAAGATAATTGATACGAGATTAATAATTCACACGAATAAAAACTAATGACTAGAATAATTCTTCATAAAATCCATTATTCAACAGAATATGGTATTGGTCAATAGGGCTGATACAAGAAAATAGTTATTTCACACGATTCACAACAACAATGTATTGTGCTTTTATAATATTTGAATACATAATTAATTAAGATACATTAAAATGTTACTAAATATAACAAATCTTGATAAAACTATATGATTTATGAATACATAATAAAATAAGATACGTTTAAATGTTATAATAAGTATTACAAAACATTATAAAATTGTGTTGTACAAACAATATTTACACTTATAAAATAACAAACAAGTTGACAAGATCTTATCTTATGGGTGAATAAAAAGGTATATGAACTTGTAAATATGAATAGTAGTATTTTTTGGATATGTTTCCGTTATTTATGTGTATGATAAAAGCATGTAAAAGTGATTATAATCTATTAACTGCTATAAGTATTAACGAACGTCTCCATCTTTATACAATATTATAAAAATACTTCCACGTCAGACATTTTGTATAACATCGAAAATACATTCAAACCGTACATTTCTCATGTTAGTAATCGTATAAAAGTACATATAAGAGTAATTTATTTAAGAATTCGTCATTCTTCAGACAACAGTTAAAAAGATATGATTTAGACATTTACAATTAAAAGGAGAGTCGTGAACATCGCCTTGGTTGGAATTTAATAACATACTAACATTTTATAGTAATATACCTAGACATATTTTGCACACACAATATTCTGTTCATACGAAGTTTTATACACTTTATAACACACTCCACGAACGCACTCTTGCTAAATCGCCATAATGTAGTGTTAACAACAAGTATATATTTTTATCTTAACATACATATAAATGACCGACACACAAAGTCGATACAACCAACCAGAGGACCAGCCCCTGAATTCATAAGAATACGAAGAAGTTTCCAAGCGTCATTGATTTTAATACAATTTTCTTTGGCGAGTCTTCGTTTATTCGCCGCTAACTATAATCTATGCTAGCTGTTTCTAGAAAATGGAGAAAAGCGCGTCATTAACCTCGAGTACCCCACCGTATAACAACGGCCGCGCTTAGAGGAGGTACTCTCATTGGTCTGGCTTATCAAATGATGTATTTGGCGTACTTTCTACTTTTTTCAGTACTATTTTGAATGCAAACGTGTGTTTCGGAGAAACAGACGCTGGACGTGGAGTCTGAGGTGAACGCGGAGGAGGTTCCGGTGGCATCTCAGATCGAGTCCTCGTACGTCGGGGCTGTGGTGGATTGTTTAACACTGGAGCCGACAATGGCTCTTTTGGTCTTTGCGGAGAAAGTCTATTTGGAGACAAGCGCCCGGGCGATGGGTCTGGAGTAGGGGGTGGTAACATCAACGGTGGAAGATTAGCACAAGGTGACCCACGCGAACCGCGACGCTCTTTTAATTCCATAGGCGGTGGTGGAGACATGGGTACTTCATCATCCTCAGCCGCCGCAACCACAACCACTGGTTCATTTATCAAAAATAGAGGTTTAATTTCAGTCGTGTCTGACGCAATTGACCTTCTAAAATAGTTTAATCCATTTTCTATTTCAGCTAGCGCACGCCGCACAAACGGGAAACTCTCGGATATCTCTGAAGTGGACTTTCGGACTGGAAACTCGGTTTCACTGTCCCGCTTCCTCGGTCTGCACCGCTCGAACGTTGGGTCTCCTGACGCTGCCACCGTTTCAGAGACCTGTCTTGTTAAAGCTGCGTGCTTTATAGAATCCGACTTCGATCGGGGTTCCCTTGTTTTTGGAGTCGGGGAACGCCGATCGGCGAACTTTTTACTGGCTGCGCGCTTGATGGAGGAGAACAGTCCGAGCTTCTCCGGCGGCTTGTCCATTTGGGGGGTGGGAGCAGGACCGACAGGAGCTGAGGAAGGGCCAGGGGTGGGATCAGGAGCGGGACGGGGGAGGTTCCCCTCGCGTTAGTTGTGCCGAGAGTCTGAAGACGGAACATCGCTCGAGCCGGTAGAAGAGAGCGTAGTGTTGGATCCGTAGGGGTCGAGCGACGACTGCACGGACATGGAGCGACCGGCGCGTCGGACTCGCGCCGGGGAGAGCTTTCCTGGATCTACGCTGGCCGGGTCTGCCTGCAACAACAGCGGTTTCAGCGTTCTATTCAATGTACTACTACTTATAATAATAGATTTTAGAAATAAAACTGACAAAATGAAAGTTAGTGGCTGCTTAATGCTCATATTACTAAGCTTAGCCAAGAAATTACAAATCACAGTGAATTTCTATTTTATTAGCCATTCTTAGCGACTCACACTGGATGTGATGCAATACTCTGTGTATTGTTATGACAAGGAAGGCATACAAGAGCCCAAACATAAAATTATACATAAATTGACAACGTAACAGCACCTGGTAAGCAAGAGCGTTCATTATGATGGAGTAAGGTACCAGGCCGAGCGGGTGGACTTCCCTCATCAGCACGTTGGCGGGGATCTTGTGGAACTGGATGTATTCCAGGAAGTTGCCGATCACTTCTTTCAGATTCATGTTCTGGTTTGTATCGCAATACTTCTTGCTCCACATCAACGCAGCCTGGAAATATTAATGTCATCATCATCATTTCAGCCGCATTTAAAATAATTTAGTACATCGCGAGTTAATTGCCGGCAGCCGTGTAGACACAATAGATTTTTAATTGTGTCTCGTTTTACGACACGCAATGAGTTAATACGGGACGGGGGAGTGGAGTTTTGACCAGGTTGCACTAATCATTGTTAATTTTCGCTACTGCTTTTATAACATGTTGTGGGTGAACAGGACCGCTTTTAATCTCGACCTGATAGAAAGCAATGGCTCATCCATTCGCGTTCATCATCGTCTACGATGAAACGAACAAACCAAGGACATGACTATTGTTCTATCTAAATTATATCTATCTTAATTTAAAGTTTAACGGATTATACGTAGTAGGGAATACGACACTGGCAGTCTTATATATTGAGTAGCTTTCACATGTTTTCAAATAAGAAGTTAATAAATTGAAATAAGTTCGAAGTTGGTAAAATAAAAATAATGCAATACGAGGGCGGCACTGAAAATTTCGGGAATCAAGGAAGTGACACAACATTACTATTTAAAAATGTATTTATTGCTTTTCGAAGTATTCTCCGCGAAATTTGACACATTTTTCCATACGATGGAACCAATCATTGAAGCAACCATTCCATTCGGAAGTTGGGGTCTCCAAAATGGCCGTTTTGTAGGCGTCCACAGCTTCTTTAGGTGATGAAAATCTCTGTCCACGCAATTTATTCTTTATTTTAGGGAAAGTATAGAAATCATTAGGGCTTAGGTCGGGGCTGTACGGCGGATGGTCTAATAATTCTATGTTTTCTTGCTCTAAAAACTCTTTTGTTCTGTGCGCGGTGTGAGAACTCGCATTGTCGTGATGGAGGATGATGCGGCGGTTGCAGTTCTCTCTACGGAGTTCAGAAACGACCTGTGGCAAACAAATGCTAGCATACCATTCTGCATTAACCGTTCTTTGTCCCTCAAGAGGAATAGTCGTAACATGGCCGGTTTTGGAGACAAACGTGGCCACCATTTTTTTTGCAACACTCCGTGAACGAACAATTTTTGTTGGCTTTAACTCCTTTTCGAACACCCAAACTCGTGACTGGTTTTTTGTTTCGGGTTCGTACGCATATATCCAGGATTCGTCACCTGATACGATGTTGTATACAGCATTTGAGGATCCTGCGTGGAATCTTTCGAGAGTTCTGACGCACCAAGTAACGCAAGCCGCTTTTTGCTCTTCACATAGCAAATGCGGTATCCATCGGGAAAACAACTTTTTTACACCTAATTGTTCATGCAAGATTATTTGCATTTGACTCATGCCAATGTCTAAAGTTGCCTGAATTTCGCGGTATGTCACATGTCGATCTTCCTCAATCAGCTTACGCACAGCATCAACGTTTTCTTGGGTGACTGCAGTTTTTGGACGACCTTGACGGGGATCATCACTGAGCTTGACACGTCCACGTTGAAATTCAGCAAACCAGCGATAAATTGTGGTTTTGGATGGGGCTTCATCACCAAATGCAGAAATCATCCGGTCAACACACTGTTTTTGTGTTAAACCACTTCGAAAGTCATAATAAATCATCGCTCTTGAATTTTCTCGAGTCAATTCCATTTTCTCAACGACTAAACAAGTTTGACAAAACCTTGTGACAAGACCGTGAATCTTTTTTTAAATAAATAAATGGTATTCGATTTGTAAAACCAAGGAGTTTTTAATTAAAAAGATTTTAATATGACAGGAACAGTGGAAATATTCCATTCCCGATACTTTTAGTGCAGCCTATGTATCAGTATTTTCGTATTATAAGAGGCCGTGGCTTGCCCTTCAATTTTGCAGATAAGCTAAACCACCAAGCATAATAAAGCTATCCTTCTTCTCACTGACTGATCTCACTGATCCTTGCACTTTTTATTTAGAGTTGATGATATGCATACCTGGAATTTGGTGAATTCATCAGCCCTCAGCTCATCCCTCGCTAGTATCAGCCTGACGACATGTTGGGGCAGGAGCGTGAATGAGCCGAGGTTTAGCACTTCATTGCCGTGTTCATCTACAAACTCCAACACCTGTGAACAAAGTAATTTATGCAATCATATTAATAATTTAATATCGAACCATAGTTTGATATAGTTATTCGGCACGTCACATAACCTCTTTACTATAATACGATACTTCCATCTGACTGCCTACCTTTATGGTTGTTTTGATGTTAAATAGCCCCAGAAACAAGGAATAAAATTAAAGTATTTACAACGTAAATATTAGCTTTCAAAAACAAAATGTCTGAGCAGAAGAAAATAAAGAGTCTTCTGAGTTTAATATATTCTTAGTTCAAGCACTTGCCATGCCATCTCTAGGTATCGTTTGACGGATTATTCATAGACAACACTAAAATTAACAATTCTATTAAGAAATATCGGAAAGATTAACGAGAGTTGGATACATTTGGGTCTGTTTCTCTGGACGCATCGGTATGCACGGACCTCTTTTTTCAGATATTTTGTTATCCACGGATGCCTTAGTGGTTAAAATGATAGCTGTGATCAGTTCATTACCACGTCATTGCGGTGGTAAGTTGTCGGGCGAAAGTCAGCCTGAAATAAGGACCACTTTTTAGTGACAAATATAGTCAATTTCTTCTTCTTTCGTAAGGTTAGTGGCCAACCTTGTGTTAAAGTTGTTCAAGCCGCCTGAATGCCTCCGACTTATTTTAACGACTGCAGTCCAATGAAAACAACCGAATCCGATGATTTTATGTGCCATTTGAAGCACAGAGATACTCAGTTCAAGCATTGTTTAACCTCACTGACCGTTAACTGATCAGTGCGTGCTATGAGCTCCTGGGCTTTATTGATATATATAATAACTTTGGGTAAAATATGCATGGCTAAAATATTTTTTGCTAATAATATCATTTAACAAGCTTATTAATGATAAAATCATGCATTTACAGTTCGATGTATTTCTTCGCCTATTTTCATTTAGGTTCCTCAAAAAATCCAATTTTAGTGCGGTCTACCTATAGTTTGTATATTCTTAGCAAAGGAACCCTATTGCTTATTGATTCTTCCTAAATTTAAACAACTATACATTTTAATAATCTCACCTTCTGTACCAGTGACTTGGTGCACTTGTACTGTATGTATCGTTCGGCGGAAGCGAGGAGCGCGCAAACAGTGTCTACCGTGATGCAGCACTGAACGAAACCGGCGCACGCGCGGCGAAGCTCGTCGAGACCGTAGTAGTCGGCCGCGTTCATAACACCTGAAATGTGTTTAAAGTATAATATTATAATTTACAGTGTAAAATTCAGGTGGCACAAACGTGTTTAGTATAAAGTATTTAATGTGTCGAGTAATGGATGCTTAATGGACCAGCAGCACTCTGCCGTAGTGTTGCATGATGCCCCAGCGCTAGACCAATAAGTTCACTGACAGAACTCCAGCCTTCTACATATTATATAGGTACCTCAAACTGTTTCAAGGTTTTACGTTTAACTATTAACTAAGTCTTGTCTTAGGTTCTCTCATCTTTACACTTTTAATCATACAAAGTTGCTTAAACCTTTATCCTAGATAAAAAAAAAAAAAATTTCAGAGTAAATAAATCATCCGTTGGTCTGTTTCTACAGGTTCTCATCGATCACCAACGGTCATCAAAAGAGTCGGCAGGAAACTATTCTCTTTTGGTTTTAATTAGACCTAGATTTTCCGATAGATAGATAGATTTTGATGCGGACGTGTTTGCTGACATGTATTTATCGTAAATCGGTTAGCGCGGCGTAAGCCGTCGCTCGTAATTTTAATCGCCATGTGTCAACAACTTGTGGCGAATGAACTACTGGCGTTCCTGCAGCAGAAGTTGGATGTGATGGATGAGGTGTCCGCAATCCAGATCTGCTCAACGAACTTCAGTGAGAGTGACATCGCCGCTTCTAAGTTACTCTTGTACAGAGTACTGGACAAGACTGACCAGATGGTGTCCCGCCGGCGTGACGGGACACAGAGAAGCATACAAGACATCATCACGCTGCTAAAGGAGACCGACCCGGACGACGTGCCTACGTTTGTGGCGAAGGACTTACATAAGCTCCCTCCCGTCACCTTCGACCATGTCGACGTCACGAGCCTTCTAAAAGACATCGTTTTTTTGAAGACTAGTTTAGCGGATGTGCAGAAGAAGTTAGATGCATCCCAAAACACCGTCACTGATTTGCGCAATGAAATGATCGAGTTGCGTAGAACGGTAGCGGTAACTGGGTCAACATCGGGTGCATCGAACGTAAACATGCGGCGTGGAGCTGGCCTTGATATATCGGTGGCAAGTTTCGCGTCAGCAGTTTTGTCATCGTCGCCGTCACCGTCGAATGCTGAGCCTGCAGTGTGTGCACCTCGCGTGCCCCCTAACTCCGTTCGCGCCTCTGCGATTGTTCCCACCAGCGCCACTGTGGGCACCAAGAAGCCCATGCCTGAGAAGTCACCGAAGCAGGCTGATGATGAAGGTTTTGTCATGGTGCAAAGGAAGAAGCGCCGTCATCGACCAAATAAGAACCGCTGCGGCACGGCTCCTGCGGAGTCCAAAATAACAATACGTGCCGCGAAGCCGAACACTCCGGTGTACATCTCTCGCCTACACTACACCGTTAAGGCGGAGGACATCGTGGAGTACGTGCGTCAAAGGACTAAGTACACGCCGAGAGTGCAGCTGCTGGAGTCGCACCGCAACGTCAACTTCAAGGCGTTCGTGGTGCGAGTACCAACGTGTTATCTGCACCTCGTCATGGAAGAGGACTTTTGGCCGCAAGGCGTGGTGTTCCGTCGCTTCCGCGGACAAGTGCCACTAGAACGCATAGTGACGTAATGCGAAGTGAAGTTTTTACTAATATAGAATTAGGTTTCTTTATACTAACACAATCTGTATTATTATAATATCTATGTTAGTTTGTAAGGTATATATCTATGGGCCGAAGTAGCCTGAGAATAAAGAATTTATTATTATATTATTATTGTCGCTATAAACACAAATTCTGAGATTGTCCCAACAAAAATATATAGTTGTCCAATACATGCAAAATCAGGATGTATTTCTATTAGTAAATAATAGAAAATACGAACTACTTCTCATATTTTGTGGGTACAGCTGGAATACATTAGTCTATGTACAGAATCAGACCCGGAACAATTTATCTATAGACATACAATTCATCATTTCGGCCGAATGAAGTCCACTGCTGGACACAGGCCTCCCCCAAAGATGTCCACAACGACCGATATGGATGTGTTGTGGGCTCATTGGGGGTTTTGCCATAATCGCCACGCTTGGCAGACGGGTTGGCGATCGCAGTTGAGTTGTTAATGTACTCGAAGGACGCTGCTGCCATCCTCCGGCTAATCCCTTAGTCGAGTTTTACGACACCCATGGGAGGAGATGGGGTAGTGGCATTCTGAGCCGGCACCACACGGCACATAAAACATACAATTAAACATCACCAAATATTAAACTGCAGTCATTAAATATTCAGTCGATTACAAGAACAGTCCTTAATAAAAATTGTGGATACTTGTTTACGTTGAATCTGTAGGTGGGGCGAACGTAATCACATAATGTTTGCCAACGAAAAACGTTTTAACTGATTTTAAAAAGCATTGTTAATTGTTTTGTCAATCCACGACCTAACTCGTGGAAGAACAACCACCCAATCACTGCCCCAACCGCGTAGACGTGAACTTCATAAATAAATATTAGTGAAATCTCCTAAAATAGCTACGAGCCTACGCAAATTTTCCTGCATATAATAAGTTATTTCTGGATCTTACTAGCAAAACAATACTACTATGAATTTGTAATCGTAATCCATTACATGGGTGGAAGCGTACTCCAAAATATAAAATGTTATAACAGAAACAAGTGTACAAAGCCATGAATTATAAAAACAGATACCATCCACATATTTTATCAGTTAATTCGTATGCTTCTAGCTTTTATTTATTTAGGACCGATTTTGCTATCGTCAGATATAGTCTAAACCTACTGAATAAAGTTATGTGGCTGTTTATCTGTCTGATAATTGGTTGTCTATTTTTCAATTACCATTTATCTCACGAATAACTATCCGACCGATAACTCCGACTTGAACAACGCTAACTTTAGGGAGATGAAACAAACATAGTGCATAAACACACGTTAGAGCAGGACAGACTATTTCATGTTCTGTGACAAAATATGTCACTGTTATTTTATATTCGAGGTTATGTTTGTGATTGTGTACTTTTAGTATTTTTAAGACTGTCGTAATTTTGGACGAAACGTAATTATATTTATTTTCAAATAGAATCGAAGAAAAGAGAACCTTCGAAGAATTTTAATACTGCTGTGATTCAGTTACTCGTGAGTTTAGTCGATATGTATAAACAAAATAAAGACAATAAAAAGACTGCGAGACAAAGAGGCGTATAAAGAGGATTTTACTATTAGAATAAAAACAAAACAATAAAACCCTGTCCAAAAAGTCCGAATCGACGATAAAATACTTTTGAATGCCACATAGTCAACTGATCGGGCCTGTATCTGATAATTCTTATATTTTTCCACCTGGAATTATTCATTTATTTATTTAGTCTGTTCATCATTTGCTGGGTCACCAATTCTATTAAAAATATCCTGAATAATAAATCACACTTTTATTTAGTCATATCATCATCATCATATCAGCCACAGGTCGTCCACTGCTGAACAAAGGCCTCCCCCTTAGATCTCCACAACGAGCGGTCACATGCCGCTCTCATCCAACGACTCCCAGCGACCTTCACCAGGTCGTCTGTCCACCTCGTTGGAGGTCGTCCCACGCTGCGTTTTCCGGTGCGCGGTCTCCATTCGAGAACCTTTTTGCCCCAACGGCCATCAGTTCTACGAGCAATGTGCCCTGCCCATTGCCACTTCAGCTTACTAATCCTTGCAGCTATGTCGATAACTTTAGTTCTTCTACGGATCTCCTCATTTCTGATTCGATCTCGTAGAGAAATACCAAGCATAGCTCTCTCCATAGCTCGCTGAGTGACCTTGAGCTTTCTTATGAGGCCCATTGTGAGTGACCACGTCTCTGTTCCATATGTCATCACTGGTAACACACACTGGTTAAAGACTTTCGTCTTTAGGCATTGCGGTATTGTTGACGAAAAGACGTTGCGAAGTTTCCCGAACGCTGCCCAGCCGAGTCGGATTCGACGATTGACCTCTTTCTCGAAGTTGGACCTACCTAACTGGACAGTTTGTCCCAGGTAGACATACTCGTCAACAACTTCGAGAACAGAGCTCCCAACGGATATTGGGATGGGCACGACATGGGCATTTGACATGACTTTCGTCTTGCCCATGTTCATTTTAAGGCCCACCTGTTGGGAAACCCTGTTGAGATCATCGAGCATTGTGCTGAGCTCTTGCAGCGATTCTGCCATGACTACGATATCGTCGGCAAATCGAAGGTGAGTGATATACTCGCCATTGATGTTAATGCCGAATCCTTTCCACTCCAGCAACTTGAAGGCATCCTCCATTGCAGCGGTGAACAGTTTCGGGGAAATTACGTCCCCCTGTCTCACACCTCTCTGCAATGGAATTGCCCCCGTGCTCTGTTCATGTACTCGGACCGACATGGTGGCGTTTCTGTATAAGCACTTCAACACTTCAATGTACCGATAGTCAATGTGGCACCGCTGCAGAGATTGCAGCACTGCCCAGGTTTCGATCGAATCGAAGGCTTTCTCATAGTCCACAAACGCCAAGCATAGTGGCAGATTATACTCCTCGGTCTTCTGTATAACCTGCCGCAGCGTATGGATGTGGTCTATGGTACTGAAACCTTTTCGGAAACCGGCTTGTTCGGGAGGCTGGAAGTCATCAAACCTGCGCTCGAGACGATTCGTGATGACCCTTGAAAACAGCTTATAAACATGGCTCAGAAGTGAGATGGGTCTGTAATTCTTCAATAGGGTGTTATCACCCTTTTTGAAGAAGAGCACCACCTCACCTCTGTTCCACGCTTCCGGCGTTGTGCCCTCGAGTAAGACGGAATTGAATAGCTTCTGAAGGACTTTAAGTACCGGTGTGCCACCCGCTTTCAGAAGCTCTGTCGTAATTCCGTCCCCACCCGGCGCCTTGTTATTTTTAAGCTGTTTCAAGGCCATCCTAATCTCGTACAGGCTGATGTCCGGGATATCCTCGGTATAGTGTCGGGTTAGTTTGGCTCGCGGGTCTTTGTCAGAGCCAATGGTAGGTATAGTTACCGAGGTGTATAACTGCCGGTAGAACTTCTCAATCTCTCTCAAAACCTCTGGCTTAGTCGACGCTACACTGCCGTCCTCGGTCTTCAGCTTCATAATACGACTTTGCCCAATAGACTTGTCTCTTGCGAACACTTTGGAGCCTTGGTTCCGCTCAATCGCCTCTTTAACACCGTTGGTGTTAAAGGTGCGGATATCGTGACGCAAGGACTTCCATATCCGTCTATTGAGCAGTCGGTATGCTTCAGCATCACCGGAGGACTGCAGCGTCATGGCGCGTCTTTCTGCCATGAGGTCGAGAGTGTGATCGGAGAACTTTTTTGGTCTACCTTTACGGTGGGACTTAAAGAACTTAGACCCAACCGTTTGGACAGTTTCTACAAACCTACCATTTAAATCGTCCACAGATACGCAATGTTCTAGGCACTCGAAGCGGTTTTGGAGTTCGAGTTGAAAGCTCTCGGGGTTTTGGATATAAGCACTAGAGGGCCGGAGCGTAGACCTCATCAGACGAGACCTCTCAACTTTGAGATTAATATTCAATGTGCCTCTTACCATTCGGTGATCACTACCGGTTTTCACCCTGTGGATCACAGAGACATCATTGAATATTTGCCTCCTATTGGTCATGATGAAGTCAATCTCATTCCTCGTGGAACCATCGGGACTCATCCAGGTCCATTTCCTGTGAGGCGGCTTTTGGAAAAAGGAGTTCATCACGAAGAGTCCCTCCTTTTCCAAAAAGTCGGCCAGCCTCTGTCCCCTGGGGTTCCGTTGCCCATATCCAAATTGCCCCACTCTCAACTCACCATCGCATCGAGTGCCCAGCTTCGCGTTGAAGTCCCCCATCACAACAGTGAAGTGTGTCTTCGAGGTATGTATGGCCCTACTTACGTCCTCATACATACTCTCTACTTCATCATCTGGGTGTGTCGAGGTCGGTGCGTAGACCTGTATGACCTTCAACGAATACCTCTTGGATATTCTGAGTATAAGGTACGCTACCCTGCTCGACACACTTTCGATGGTTACTATGCTGTTAATGAGGGACCTGCGGACGAGAAACCCGACACCACCTTGAGACAGATGTTCGCCTTCCCGGTAGTAGAATAAGTTGCCAGATTTCAGGGTTATCGTGTCCTCACCCTCTCTTCGGACTTCTGATAGACCCATGATATCCCAGTGCAACTTATCTATTTCTTCTTCCAGCTCAACAATCTTTTCGTCTGCCCTCAGTGTGCGTGTGTTATACGTTACCAGGGCCAGTTTTCGTTTGGGGTGGTAGCCGGATCCCGTCCGGTGATTCTTAGCACCCCCTGCCCCGCCGTTACCGTGGCCGCTACCATGACCAGGAATAGCGGGGCTGCCGGGAACTGGGGGCCGGTGCATTAGTCGTGTCGTCATTTTTGGGGGGAATTTGCCGATACTCACCACGCTTGGCAGGCGTGTTGGTGAGCGCAGTAATGCTTCTGTTCAGCAAAGGGACGCTGCTGCCCATCCCTTTGGTTAAGAGTCCCTTAGTCGACTTTTACGACCTCCACGGGAGGAGACGGAGTGGTGCTATATTCTTAATCCGGACACCACACGGATGATTTTATTTAGTAATAAACCCAAAACCAAGACATATCTAACCTAATAGTAAAAGTATTGTGTACATCATCTGTCCCGCATATGTCGAATGGTCGGTACTATCTCTCGAATATCGCTCCATCTGGCCGTCAAAGGGACAGATACATTTATTCTTCAGGTAGTCGACTTACTCGACAAAGAAAGCCTATCTGATGACTGAAAAATGCAATTATTTGCCATCTGTCTGTCTATCTGACGATTGAAAATCGGCCCTGATTTATAGGAAAACATACATCATCATTATAACAGTGAAGCAAATAACATATCTGTTACACATAAAGCCAATTAAAGGTTTCACTATTCTGTAAAAACGGAGTGAATATATTGAAACAAAAGAAAAGCAATGGAAATCATTCTTTTAACAATTTACAGATTCAAAATACTAATACCTTATACTACTGGAAGGGTGAATCCGTGACTGCCGTAACGGAATTAATACAAATTGTTAGATTTTTGCTAAGTACATCAAAATGGTTATATGATTTGTTAGGATTGTGACACGTTCTTGGAATATAACGATTCTTAGAAAAAAGAATCTTCATATTGAGGTGTAAAATGTCGATTTACAGTGGACATAACTGCGTGGGCAATTGAAAAAGATGGGATAGTAGATTTATTTCAGCATACACAAGTATACAAGTTACCAAGGTTGTATCCATAGCGACCTCGTAAAAAACAAGCATTCACAAAAATCACCTAAAGCAATCGTGTAGGTACCTACTCGAAAAATATTGCTTTTATCAGCTATTGGTGCGATATTATCTATTTATTATTAACTCTGAAAGGTCAGCGCTTGATATTGAAATTAATCCCCGTATGAATATTATAGAGAGGATATTACTTGAGATAATGATTATTCAAAGTTCGACTGACATAGTTTAGACTTTGTTAAACCACTACGAACACTATATTTATCGCATAATTATCTTGCGGATCGACGAAAGGTCGCCTGGGGCCGTGCCCGATGGGTCGATAACTTCAAGAAGGTTGGGAGGTTCTGATGCGGAAGGCAGAAAATCGGGTGTCAGAGCCCAGCTTGGTAGAGGTCATGTACAGGCATAAACTCCGAGAGGCAATTGATATATATATAGTAAATAGTATCACGGTAAGTAAGGAGTTAAATATATTCAGAAAATTATATACATTAGATTTTTTTATCCACGGAAGTATAAAACTCATCTGACATAAGTACTAGGCCTTTTAAGTTCTTTCGTTTCCATATTTCCCGGCAATTTTGATTTTGGAACTGTTCTATATTCGAATGTGTTTAAATTTTGAATCTCAAAACAGTTGAAAGTATTAGGATTAATGCTATTGTTTAGTCACAGCGTCGATTGGAATCTGTCAGGTTACGTACGAAAATGAATCTTTCTAAGGAAAATGTTCGTGCAATAATTTTCTACAACTTTAGAAATGGACATACTAGTGTTAGTGACAAATCTCGCGAAGGACGCCCAAAATCCGCCTTCACTGAACACAACGTCATTGCTGTGAGACAACAAATTCTCGAAGATCGTTATGTGACGTATCGAGAGATAGAGGCTCTATTAGGTATCTCAGAGACAACCATTCAGAAGATCTTGCATGTAGCCCTTCCGAATTGAAATTTTACTTTTTACCTTTTTGCAAGTTATTGCTTGTTATACGCCTACTCGCGTAAACCGTGAAAAGATACCTATTAAATTCAAAATTAATTATACAATTAAGTTGAAAATCTCAAACGTGAGACGTTTAGACCTCATCAATATTATTTTTATAAATTATTGCTCCAAAAATGTTATTAACCCCCAGGCCCAATTCTTCTGATACACAAACATCAAATCAGGTACATCTCAACATTTATACAAAACATCAAATTGTTGGACCTCAATAAAAAGCTTCAAATTACTTAGAGCGTTAATATACAGGGTTCGAGTAGAATAAGAATATATTCAAAAATAGATTGTTCTGTTGTTATTTTCCGAGCAGCTTATCGCAAATTCTCTCCATAACTTGAAAAGAAGGATCCTTTGTTTAATTATGAAAGTCTCCAACTTGTTTTAATGAATTGTTTGCTTAAGCTCGTATTACAGAAATGTTTCACAAATAACGGTGCTTCTCGTTATAATGAAATAAAATCATCTAAACTTATTAAGAACAGTCTAAATTATAACTTATTACACGTAGGATAACTAAGTAATAATTTAAAAGAAACGTGAAATCATGGTCGTTAGAAATTTTAAGGCGTTTTGAACCGCTTTGAAGCGCCCGTTTACGAGATATGTTTAATTATATATTAAACGTAGTTTGGTTAATTAAATATTAAAAACGGAGCTTACAGCGTTAATTTAAATGTGTAAAGACTTGGAAATTTATTTAATCCCAGATAAGTGAGATAATTAGTTTTTCCATAATGCGTAAGATACACACTAAAAATGGTCTCAAGTATAAATTCGAGGGCGGCACTGAAAATTTCGGGAATCAAGGAAGTGACACAACATTACTATTTAAAAATGTATTTATTGCTTTTCGAAGTATTCTCCGCGAAATTTGACACATTTTCCATACGATGGAACCAATCATTGAAGAAACCATTCCATTCGGAAGTTGGGGTCTCCAAAATAGGGCTTAGGTCGGGGCTGTACGGCGGATGGTCTAATAATTCTATGTTTTCTTGCTCTAAAAACTCTTTTGTTCTGTGCGCGGTGTGAGAACTCGCATTGTCGTGATGGAGGATGATGCGGCGGTTGCAGTTCTCTCTACGGAGTTCAGAAACCGGTTTTGGAGACAAACGTGGCCACCATTTTTTTTTGCAACACTCCGTGAACGAACAATTTTTGTTGGCTTTAACTCATTTTCGAACACCCAAACTCGTGACTGGTTTTTTGTTTCGGGTTCGTACGCATGTATCCAGGATTCGTCACCTGATACGATGTTGTATACAGCATTTGAGGATCCTGCGTGGAATCTTTCGAGAGTTCTGACGCACCAAGTAACGCGAGCCGCTTTTTGCTCTTCACATAGCAAATGCGGTATCCATCGGGAAAACAACTTTTTTACACCTAATTTTTCATGCAAGATTATTTGTATTTGACTCATGCCAATGTCTAAAGTTGCCTGAATTTCGCGGTATGTCACATGTCGATCTTCCTCAATCTCCTTACCCACAGCATCAACGTTTTCTTGGGTGACTGCAGTTTTTGGACGACCTTGACGAGGATCATCACTGAGCTTGACACGTCCACGTTGAAATTCAGCAAACCAGCGATAAATTGTGGTTTTGGATGAGGCTTCATCACCAAATGCAGAAATCATCCGGTCAACACACTGTTTTTGTGTTAAACCACTTCGAAAGTCATAATAAATCATCGCTCTTGAATTTTCTCGAGTCAATTCCATTTTCTCAACGACTAAACAAGTTTGACAAATCCTTGTGACAAGACCGTGAATCTTTTTTTAAATAAATAAATGGTATTCGATTTGTAAAACCAAGGAGTTTTCAATTAAAAAGATTTTAATATGACAGGAACAGTGGAAATATTCCATTCCCGATACTTTTAGTGCAGCCTATGTAGGTAATTTGTCAAAGGCTACAATTATTTTTATAATATATATAGTAAACGATATTATGTCCGATGTCGATAATGATGAAGTTATGAAAACTATGTCGAGAAGCAAGTCTCCTGGCTATGATTGTCTCAGCACTGAGAATGTGCAATATCAGGGATATCACGCGCCAAGAGTATTATCAGCTATATCTAATAAATGTTGCTTAAATAATACCTACGGAAGTGCTTAAAATGCTTGTAGTTCGCATAATAGTCAATGTCAATGTGTACGTTTTCACAATAAAATCCCAAGTGATATTCAGAAATTAAGTCTTTATAAATTCAAGTCTATTATAAAATAGAAGTGAGAAAAAAGAATGGGTTTCTATAAAGTTACAGAGTATATGGACGGCAAAAATGCTTGGGATTGAGCTGCTCTAACATTCAGCGGCTGATATTGACATTAATGGGTTTAATGTATCAAATACCATTGCCATTAATTTTAATTTATTTTGCCATTTTTTAATAATGGATTATATTAATTCATTTAATGACATTTGATTATCCTTCATCCTCAAATTGTTTAAATGACATCAATTACTTGGTTGTTTTTTTATATTCACTTCATTTATATTTGAAACTGTAAGTGCGAGAACCATGTGGATTAGTAATTTATTTTGTTTAAATGACGTGATAGCTGTCTGGCAATTTAGGTATGTCATGCTCACTCAAGTGTCCTGCTCATGGTGGCGTCGTATATCGGGTCGCTTAGTTGCTCTACAATCTGGTTGAGCTGAAGATTCATTTTCGTACGTAACCTGACAGACTCCAATCGACGCTGTGACTAAACAATAGCATTAATCCTAATACTTTCAACTGTTTTGAGATTCAAAATTTAAACACATTCGAATATAGAACACTTCCAAATTCAAAATTGCCGGGAAATATGGAAACGAAAGAACTTAAAAGGCCTAGTACTTATGTCAGATGAGTTTTATACTTCCGTGGATAAAAAAATCTAATGTATATCATTTTCTGAATATATTTAACTCCTTACTTACCGTGATACTATTTACTATATATATATCAATTGCCTCTCGGAGTCTATGCCTGTACATGACCTCTACCAAGCTGGGCTCTGACACCCGATTTTCTGCCTTCCGCATCAGAACCTCCCAACCTTCTTGAAGTTATCGACCCATCGGGCACGGCCCCAGGCGACCTTTCGTCGATCCGCAATATAATTATGCGATAAATATAGTGTTTGTAGTGGTTTAACAAAGTCTAAACTATGTCAGCCGAACTTTGAATAATCATCATCTCAAGTAATATCCTCTCTATAATATTCATACGGGGATTAATTTCAATATCAAGCGCTGACCTTTCAGAGTTAATAATAAATAGATAATATCGCACCAATAGCTGATAAAAGCAATATTTTTTTTTATTTTTCGAGTACCTACACGATTGCTTTAGGTGATTTTTGTGAATGCTTGTTTTTTACGAGGTCGCTATGGATACAACCTTGGTAACTTGTATGGCAATAATACATGTGTATGCTGAAATAAAATTAGTAACTTGTCACAAATAAAACACAGGCTAACTTTGAATTTGAATCAATCTTAGTGCTAGTGTAATCTATTTAAAATTTTCTTTTAATATATTCAATCCATATTGGTATTTTATGACGATCAATGTTAACACGTTTTTGACACGGAGTTTTTCACGCATTTAGAATAGCTTTTTAGGTTAGGTAAACAGTGTTATCCTATATTACACTAGGCTAAATAAATCATCTAAAGAGAATGCGCTATGTTTTATTGTTATCGGCTCACTGGGTGTACATTTACAAACTGGGGGCAACCCGAGCAATTCAGTCATCTGGTGGTAATATCTTATATCTCATATCATCATCATTTCGGCCATTGAAGTCCACTGCTGGACACAGGCCTCCCCAAAAGATCACTACAACGACCGATATGAGTATTTTGTAGGCTCATTGGGGGGTTTTGCCATAATCTCCACGCTTGGCAGACGGGTTGGCAATCGCAGTTGAGTTGTTAATGCACTCGAAGGACGCTGCTGCCCATCTTCTGGCTAATCCCTGAGTCGACTTTTACGACACCCATGGGAGGAGACGGGGTGGTGGTATTCTGAGCCGGCACCACACGGGTAATATCATATCATATCTGCCCATAAAAACTATAGTCCTACCCGGGACCAGTCCTGCGCACACCAGAGACACTTTACATGTAAATTGTAAATATCTCATACAACATTTTTAGTTTTCACATTTAAGGAAAGAAACATAATATATGAGAGAAAGAGTAATCAATAATTTATTAACACTTACATAAAATGAAACGGTAGAGTAATAATAAAGTAGAAATAATACTACAACAGGGAGGCTCATTTATCATAGTACACTTTGCTAACCACATATATTATATCAATATAAGATGCGCTTGAACTAGACATAAACCCAGTTTGACATTTATTGGTATACTTCCCGATCGCGATGGAATTAAAATGAATAAAAATTTAACATATCAGTCTAATAAAATATAAGATATTTTCATTAAACTCGATGCTACTATCCATCTTCTACGATCATATATTCATAGGAATGACTATAAATGGGTGGTTCATTCATAATCATGAAGCACAAGTCGTAGAAATTTCGTCACGTTATTCATTACTTGCATAAGATTCCTTGGGCTAGTCATTCTCAAGGCTAAAGTAGTTATTATTTCCATTTCAACACATATCTTTAGACCAACTTATAGGTCAGTAAACATAGGACATGTCGTGTTCAAAATATCGGGTAAACACTCTTGATTAACCAGAACAGTACCAGGCATAATTTTGTTACCAGTCAAGAATAAAAAAACAAACTAGACAAGAGCTTTTGTATAAAGATATTAGATGGTCAGACAGACGTTGGTCTGCCCTCGTCGGAAGGGAGGAGTGACGAGTTTGAAAAAAATATAAATTGACTTCCACTTTATCGGTTTCAGATTTTGTAATTCTCTCTTGTGGCACTTAACCAACATATATTGTGATTTGTCAATATTAGTCATGTTGGTCCCTAAATATAGAATTTACTTGACTATAACGCCACCTATAGGATCCTAGCAAAGCTATGATCGTCTGGATAAAACAAAATTGTATATGTATGCCCTCAAACGTTCAAGTTGTAAAGAAAGAAAGAAAGATATAAGTTTATTAGACTATACAAAACAAGTGATCCAATAAAAACATAAAAGTAGTTATAAAAAAATAAGAATTAAAACAAGAAGAACGCAGCGAAACAACATGCCATAGACAAGGCGTCATTTTTACATTAATATCTACATATTTAGTTATAGGAACGCTCGATGTGATATTGCGGGTCTAAAAGGCCTCATCTCAGCAAATGCTGCATGTAACTGCAGCGCTGATTTTCAGCTGAAGCCACACGGCCACTAACAGACACACCAACGATTATATATAAAAACTAGCTAGCTAGGAAAACGTTGTTATTCCTTTTCCGATAGGTGGCACCACCTTCTTTTCTACATTTTTTTTTTATTGGTGTCCAGTGGAGATTCTCGGGGAGGATTGTAAAGGATCCCCCCAAGTCTCACAGTGCGATTTGCTGCACACACCACGTGCGCGCCACCGTCATCCCGGGGGTCACTCGGTATGAGCACTCAGACTCCCCAATCTACGCGCCCGTGATTCCCGAGGCCCCCCACCATGAAATGATGGCAGGGGGTCAGGCGTGTTGGACCTGGGCGCCGGGGCGCTTGTTACCTCGGCGCCGTCTCGCCCTTCTCCGTGCGAGATCGGCCCTCTCCCGATCACGCTCTGCAGTCTCCTTCTGGAGCATGACACTCTCGCAGAAGGAGATCACTGCACTCCAATTTTCATGCCCTGCCAACATTGCCGACACTACTGCTGGCAGAGAGAGATCTTCCCGATCCGATCGACCAGGACACGCCGCTCGGCCACCCACGCAGGGCATTCCTCGAGCGTGTGCTGTGCGGTATCCTGGTCGCTTCCACAACGGTGGCACTGTGTCGTAACCCCGCACAATATTCTGTGCAGGTACGCACCGAAACAACCGTGACCGGCGAATACCTGCGTCAGACAGTAGGTGACGTACTCGGACAGACTCCGAAGAGTGGCAGGATGGCCTCAGTGACGTGTTTGGTCGCGAACTGCAACTGAAGGCGTCTCCGCCAAGATGTTGAAAGGCGGAAAGCATGCCAGGAGAGTTGCCGCCATAAAAAAGGACACTGTCCTGTATCCCCGTGCGATCCGTATAGCCACTCTGCGCTGCAGACCATGAAGTTTGGCTCTACAGCGTTGAGGTGGCACCACCTACCCTAGCACATCTATGAACCATCATCTGAATTAAGCAATCATATTGTGTGAATATGACCTCAATCAGTGAAGTCGTTCTGAAGTTTCACGATTACTTACCGACGTACCAACGGTTATACAATATAAAGATTTTTAAAAGACAATCCACTGGCCACGCCCATTTAAAACATACCTAGCTATGACTCCTTTAAAACTTTTAACGCTCTCTAATAGATTTTAATCTATTTATTTGCCATCTTTACGTTTAATGCATCTCTAATAGAATTTCTAATATAGTTTGTGTACCAAGCAATTTCATGTGTGCCCAAATAATAAATCAAATTTATGCGGAGTGTATGTTCCAATATAATTTACGACAGGGTTGTAATAGCAGGAAATGAACTTACATTGGATAAGAGTACCGTGACAACCATCGGTTGGAAACTAGCAATCTTCAGCTTTATTTTTCTAACGAAGACGTGAAACACACACCTGGACAGTCCCTTAATCTAAACAAAGTGCAGGTCCAATATTGTATGGTATACCTACGGCGGCCATTTTTGAGACGGCTCACCAAAGTACCAGCATACTTCACTAATATGGTAGAACGTAGAGCTAAAAGACTAACAGTTGAAAAGGCACTAGTTAGGCTATACTATACTCCACAACCTGATACATGACACTGTAACTCTTTTACGGATTATACTTCTGGGAGTGTGCACAGCAGCTAAATTCAAAGTCAAAGTTTTTTATTTCAAATAAACCAAATATTGGCACTTATGAAACGTCAGAATCTAAGTTGCACGGTTCCAAATAGTCGATCTCATGGAGAAGAGCCGGCAAGAAGCTACACAAACTGATCCCACTATCTCCCGGGATTCTACCATCAGACATCCAGGTGCAATGCTGGTTACCATCCGCACTAGGTTTATATCCCGATATGTAAGTCAGTGCTTTTCCTTACCCTTTATCCGTCTACCGAGCGTGGTAAGTACTGGTAAATTCTCCAGGGCCTTTATTCAGCAGTGGACGTTCTTTGGCTAGTATCTTGATGATCGGGATATTTTAAATTGCACAAGTGCATAGCGATAAGCTCGCGTCATTGGTAAAATGTAGGTATACTTCAGTATATCTAACATGCGTGACCCTTCCCAGAATACAAGTGTGGTGAAAAACGAATACAAACCTAGCCAAGGCATTTACTAGGATATGCTTAAACACAATGGAAGTGTAAAAAAAGGCAACATGATAAGCTAAAATATCAATAGGATGAACAAAACATAGCTGTGGTTTAAAACACAATTAAATATTTAGTAACTTAAATTTCAAATAATTTTTTACCTATAAAACACTTAATCCTATATATATAGAATGTAATCGACAACATATCAAACACTTTGGAAAGAGTTACACTAAGGGCTAAGCCTAATAAAAACGGAATGGACTGCCATTTATTTCGAAAATAATAAGTTGAAGTTTTTATCATTTTTAAGCACGCAATGCAACGTAAACAACGCGATGAAAATGTTACGTTATTATTATAATACTAGCTGTGTACCGCGATTTCACCCGCCTTTTAATTTTAAAAGAAATCGGATTAGATTGGATTTCATGGGCTTTCATTTGTTTTACCGGAACGCTAATTCATTTTTTTCTAAAATAAAAGTAGCCTAAGTAACTCCTTATAACATCAGCTGTCTGCCATGAAAGTCCCGTCAAAATCAGTTCAGCCGTTTCGGAGATTATCTGGAACAAACAGACAAACAGACAGACAAAAATAAATAAAAATTGTTATTTTGTTATAAGTACCGTATATAATTGCAAAATGCATTTAGTGAAAAGCTGTTATTTTGACATTACAAACAGACACTTCAATTTTACTTATTTGTATAGATGGTATAATATTAGTATCCTATTACGAGCGATGATCTGATCCGTAAACTGTAGCGAAACAACAGCCGTAAATAATACTTATATCAGTTAAATAAACTGGAAGAACAACTGAAAATTCATGAAAAGACCGTCACAAAATTCTGTTTGGATTTTATTTTATCAGTTTTCATTACGATGTTACATACACCTGTTATTATTATAGATTTTTGATGTTCGAAACGTTTTAACATACTGTGCAGGTTTGTTTTCGCCGGATGACTGTGACGCATTTAAGAGTGTTTTATTCGAATAAGTTGATAATAATCGTGAAAATGTTTTATTCACCCGCCGGTAGGACACCATGTACATCCTCTGCCCCGTGGAGGAGCATACCGCATTCTTACCAGCTTTTACCACCGGAGCGGTCATCTTCGGCACTGGAGGGGGACCCCAGGATGTCGACTGCAATTACACTAGAACCTAGTGCAGCCTTAACCTCTAATAGGGGATAAAACTGCAAAGCGGTTGCCCCCTCTAGCGGAGAGGAGTTAGCTGTAAAAAGTTCGACCTCGGGCACATTTCGGAAGGAGCTTATAAAGAAACCCTACGAAGCCTCGCTGTGCGCCATTCTGCGCACACCATAGCACGTGGCTGCATATGCGTCACCAGGTTCCCGGGAGAAATCGCGAAAACATAAGACATTATTACGTAAAGAAAGATTTACAACCATTTCGTATGGATCAATAAATCAATTTCAGTTCCAGTTAGATTCTAGTTACAATAATTAAAATCAAGAGTTTGAAATGTTGACATTTGACACCCTTTGTCCAATTCTACGAACTGTTTAGTACTTATTTTAAGCCTAGGCAGCATCGACTCTATACAAAAAGATGAAAACAGCATTTGTGGCATAAAAGCACAAGAAATCAAGAGCATTAGAGATTAATACATTAGACATTATATCTCAAGATTACACGAGATTATCAGAAATATTTGAGAAATCGAAGACATAAGATAATGTGGTGATAGCTATATGAAAAATCTAGACATTAGATTTATTCATGAAGAATCAACATGACAATGGACAGATTCAATACATAGTTAAATTAGATTTCGATCGATTTAAGCAATTCGGTTAGTAGGGAAGTGAGTCAGGGTAATTTATGGATATTGCCGATCAATGCCCCGTCGTCATGTTGTTGTGCCGTTAAGCTGATAATTGAATCGTATAACAAGAAGATATAAAAAACTAAGAGATATAAAATACTACATATCTCTTCATTTATTTGGTACTGCACACATAATTAATGCGAGTTCAACTCTTACTTGTCGAGTTTTTTACAGGTCCTCTGCCATCCGTTTTCAATGCGTAGTGATTAAGATGAAGATATTACAGATAAACGACGATTAACAGAAGAAAGAGCTCATGCAAAATGTTGCCTCAAGTAATTTTTACCTTACCAACTTTATTTAGCTGTCACAATTCTTTGCTAAAAATAGAGCTCTTTCAATAATGGAGTACAATATTTTTAAATAAACCCGCATTCTATACAGACTAGACTAGATGTTGTACAGTTTACAAAACCCAGACACGAAATCTATAGACCATTATTTAAACCTGTCAGTCAGAAGACATCCATTGCTGAACAAAGGCCTCTCCCATAAATCATTTGTTTTTGGGGACAGCTGGATCGGTATTATTTAAAATGTATTAGAGACGGGGGGAGAAGTACTAACTTGAACAGGATGGTGACGCGGCGATAGCATCCGCGACGTCGGTGAGGCGGGCATGCTCGGTGGCGAGGCCGATAAAACGATCGAGTGTTTAGTGAATGAGACAATGCCTCTCTATGGGATCTAACGTGATTTTATCGTCTGGGTCGACCAGAACGTGTCTCGGGCGCCGTACTCTACTGATACGAGAGGGTTGTAGAGAAGAGGTGTAATTGGCGGCTGATACCACAAGAAGATTTGCGTGGGACAGGGCAGAATTGAAATAGCGTTTCATAAATTGCCTGATGGTCGGCAACCAAGGCGCTCCGGTGGCCTTGCGCAAGAAACGGTTTTTGAGGATTTGGAATTTACGGAGTTGTGCGGATTCAGCGTGTGCGAACGCTGTGCGGGCATAGATCATGATGGGTCGAATGCATGTGGTGTAAATTCTCACCTTATTTCTAAGGGATAATTTACTATGACCGTTCAGGAGATAGTGAATGCGACCGAGCACAAAGGCGGCGCAAGCACGCACCGTCTTTGTGTGGGGTATAAAGGACAGTTTTTGTCTAGGGTGACTCCAAGAAACAAGGACTTCCTAAGGAACCGCCCGCCAAGTATCGAGATCTCCCTGAAGCGTGGGTGGCCGTCGCCTAATTGGCAAAATAGGACGGCTTTGATTTTGATGGGGTATCTCTTGCTGCATCCAAATTAGCTATCTTATAGACTGCTACTATATACCATACCATCATGGCTATGCCAGGCTAACGGATTGCTGACTGCCAAATGCTATCAAGCACGTTGGGGATTGCTGACTGCCAAATGCTATCAATCACATTGGAGATTCCTGACTGCCAAATGCTATCAAGCACATTGGACGATGCTACTGGCCATTCTCTTGCATCATTCATGGGGCGCCTTCCACACTCATAATTTTCTGCAAAAACTTGCTCTGTTTCACAACGATTAAGTTAAATCGTCTCTTAAAAACAAAGTAGGTAATAAAGTCAGATCTTTATAAGTCCAGAATTATTAAAGTGTAAATGAAACTTCATTAAAATAAAACATAAACTTTACGGAAATCATTCGCTTTTGTAAAAAAAGTTAAATATAGACCTAGTTTCTGCAGAATACCAATATACCCAGAAAACGACTACGTAGGTAGCACAATAAATTGGTATTCTGCGTTGGAACTAAGAAAAAATCAATTTACGTGAACGTTAACTTGATTTTATTTTTAGCTCCAACTTTATAGGCATCGATTTTCCATTTCGTCATAAATTCCACTTGGCCAAGCTCCACTCCACTCATTGTCGTTAAATTGGAAATTGAATCGAGTTCTCAGTTTTTATTACTTGTCAAATGGCTGGACCAAGTTCTATTTCGACCTTAGCTAATGAAAATTACATTTCGATTATTATTTTATTAATACTGTCGGTAATTTGAATGGTATAAAGCTTAAGTGTTTGTAATCTGATATGCCAAGATTTGATTGCAATATAAAAAAAGTCAATAAAATAAAATAAAACACCTCCTATATAGTCCATTTGAAATTTGTATATATAAAAAAGCCATAATTTCGACAAAGACTAACAGTTATTTTAAATAACTGTTGTAAAACTATTCTGAAATAATAACTGTTGCATTCAAGAATCAATTACTTCTACAGACATTCATAAAATGTAGAGAATGAAAATGTATTACTCTCGATATAGCCGTTGATCGTAGTTCAAATATTTACTTCCACTCTTCCTTCTCCTAATATTTACCGATAGCTTAAATAAAATTAGAATTTGCATGAAACACTTACCAAGCAATGTTCTGGGTTGAAGAGTCACGCACCCGGTGTGAATGTATTCGATCAGTTGACGGAAGACGTCTGGTTCAAATTCTTCTATAATCAAGGTCTGGTGCTGTTGCGAAGATGGCTGTCACAAATATAGTACCAATTACTTTTTATTTAGCTAAAAAGTGGCAGTCAGTTCTCCGTACTAAATATAAATAAACAAGTGATTTTTTCTTCAATATTTACTTGATAGTCTGTCTCTCAAAAATAATGTCATGATTTCACGAAAAAATATCAATAATAAAGATTCAAATAGAGTACTGCAAAATGAGTATAAAATGATTTGGTACGGCACGCGTGTGATGCATGTTTGACTTATGCACCAAAGTGTTATTAGATGGATGAAATCTGTTACAGTGTCTAAAAAGTGCTATTGATATATTCTTCATAACTTAAAATTGAGTACCTGATAAAATCCATTTATGATTTAATCGCGATATTTTGTTGTCAATTTTAATCATACAGTGAAAAATTTACAATGGAAACAAACAATATTTTTTAACATTGGGAATTCTCATAGACGGGCGTCTATGAGAATTTTATCCGCTCTTGGAAATGCAGTGGTGCATACCAGGCTCTTGCCAGCTTAACCAACACAGTGTTCTTTCGATCCACCTTTCGCCGGGGTGCGGAATTAAATGTG
This sequence comes from Diloba caeruleocephala, assembly GCA_947459985.1. NCBI lineage: Eukaryota > Metazoa > Arthropoda > Insecta > Lepidoptera > Noctuidae > Diloba > Diloba caeruleocephala. The sequence goes on along the minus strand of OX381616.1, from coordinate 8,956,591 downwards.
CATTCACCGTACACCCCCGGTAAATTGAAACTTAAACCTAAGTATGATTGTTCATAAAGGTCTATCAATCAATTTTATTGTAAAACGACACCAATGTCCAGTAACATAGATTTCGTGGGTAAAATATATTACAAATATGCAATTCATGCTTTAAATACAACATCGGATAATTAAAGAATAACGAGATCATGGAAGATGGAGATATGGAATTAAAAGTTTAAATAAAACAACATCGACTCACTCACCTTGTCATGAAATTTAGCCAAAAGGAATAATATCATGCAATACAACAATTGTGAGACAGTAGCGTAGTACAATAAAATCATAAGTGGAAGAGATTTAAATTTTATCAGACGATTTCTGTCCTATCTACATTGTGTGTTGTAAAGTGAAAATTTATACAATAATATGAACACCGAGCACTCAAATCGATAAAATGTGAGATCCCTAAAACGCCGTTAATTTTGTTTTTACCTCTTGTATCGGTGCCAATTGCTGCGCGAAAGCCGATCTCTGTAGCGAACACAGTAAAAATTTAACGTTAACATTTATCCATGCTACTCTGTAATTTGTAGAAACATTTTCTCCTTTGAAAGTTTTTCTGTCACGCAGAAGTTATTTACGCAAAATTTGGAATTGCAAAGGATTTACCTTTGTCAAAGCTTTTCCACATTCATGCGTTATAAAGTTAGTCTTGCTCGAGTAATGAGAGCGGGTCCGTTTGAATAGAGGAAAAATATTTTGTTGTTCACAGCGTGTGTATACATACATACATTGGCCATGGGATGAACCAATACGGTTCTAAGATTTCTTTGTGGATATTGGAAAGTCCTCTTTGCAGTGGGAGCACAATTTTTAACAAAGAGGAATTTCCATAAATGATTCTGGATTAGGTTTGATTTTTAGTGAATTCATGTTTTTTTTACAACTAGTAGCTCTTATTTTAATGTCCACTTTAAAACACTCAAAACTGTAAAATTATGCAACTCGTTGTATTAACAGCAAATTACAGGGTTTTTTCATAGGGATTTAAAAACTGAATGACATTGGAAATGATGATATCATGTTAAAGGTAGCCATTAGGGGAGGCCCAACATTTAACATTATCTTGCAGTCCAGCGAAATTTCATTAGTACCTGACTAAATCGCATTTACCTGCTGTGCAGCGTTCTGAAGGTTCAGAAGTGGTTCCGAAGATCTTTTTAGGAATAATCGTAGTTTGTTCTCTCTTGGTGCCGGTTCCTTCTTCCGCTGAGGACTTGGAGCTTGATAGAGTATCTTTTGGAATACTCTGGTAACAAGACATATTTATGCTATATTAATATTAATAAAAATATGATTCCAATAAATAGTAAAACTATTATTATTTAAACTTTGACGCGCGCTATCCTACGGAAAACGGCCATCTCAAATATTTGATATGGTTTTAAATATTGACTGAAGTTTACTTTAGATCTATTATTATATTTCCAATATCATTTAAGCTCAACATTTTATTTGGTAGAGGTTATATCAATATCGGAATATCAGAATTAATAGAGCAACATTTTGAAATTTCTATAGTCATGTTTTACGAAATATCGAAACGAATGTAAATTTTAGTCATGTAAAGTAATGTGTATGTTATTAAATGAGTATGAAAACTTTTGTGTTTCGAAAGATATTAGTTTGTTCAGAAGTGTCTGTATAGTAAAGTGGGTTGCAAAGGATAACTTCACAATAATTTCAGTTACTAACTAGTAGCTTGTATTCAAAATTCACGAGCGACATTGTTATAATTTTTCTGTTAAGCAAAAGCAGTGATAGCCTGATTGAAGGCTTGCCATACAGGAGGCTCTGAGTTCGATCCCGGCCCGCACCTTTGACTTTTTGGATTCATGTGCGGACCTGAATTTGACTAACACTTGCGTTAAGGCGAAGGAAAACATCATGAGGAAATTGGCATACCTGAGAGTGTTCCAAAAGATTCTCAATGTTGTGTGTAGTCCGCCAACCCACACTAGGCCAACGTAGTGGACTAAGGTCTAGCCTTTCTCATCGTGAGCATGGGCCCGTACCCAGTAGTGGGATAGTAATGGGCTGATGCAAGTAATTTAAATACAGATACATATATTTGTTAATATTGCAATGCCTTCCCGCATTCATTGCTAAAATGGCATTTCTAAAAATATGCATAATGACAGCCGAAATTATTAAGTTAGGCATAGAAATGGATGAAAATTATTAGAATTTGCTGTACTTCTTACAAATCGGAAAATGTATATCAGTTTCTTGAAATACAATAAAATACGAAATAACCCTAACATTATTTCGTTTAAATAAACCTAGATTATATATGTACCATGAAACATTTATAAATGGTGCAAAGTACATATCAAGGAGTATACTCCCCAAGAACTAAATTCGTGGCGCCAGCTAATACTAAGCTTTCAAATTAATGAATTTGACGTAAAACAGAACAATCTCACTTTTCTGAAATTTTTAAAGTCTAACCTGCTCCTTGCAGCTAGCACAGCTTTGACAGCGCACACTGGTTCTCTGGTGTCGCCAACCAGGAAAGTGACGTCACACAGCTCCGGCATGGAGGCGAGGAACTTCATGTCCTCAGCCAGCCCAGACTTGTTCTCGAAGGTGCTGAGGTCGGGTTCGGCCTCCATTGCCGCTAGCGCCCCGCTTCGCATTGACGACTGTACAAAAGTATTATGTTTATATGTAAACTTCTTACTTTTAAATTACCCTATTCAAAATTTAAGTCTATATTGATACGTGAAGAAAAACTTGTGAACCCCTTATTAAGTACATTGTGCGCACGGAGGAGTGTGAGATTTGGTATAGTTAAAGTATGTAATGGAGGAGGAGTGCAGAAAGCTAAAATTTATGATTTTAAAAAAGGTCGAATTTCGACTTTTGGCCGACCATTTGTCATATTTACAAATATAACAAATGAATTAAAATTTGTTTTTCTACCATATGTTCTTATTTTTATAATCCACGATATTTTGCATGATGCTTTAGTCAATGTTAAAAATGATGTTACAAAAACATCTGATGATATGAATCCGTTTCTTACTTTTGAACGACGGCAAAAGCGGCGGTACGCCATGGCGTCTCTTTCAACCTAAATCGGTAAGCCGGCCACATCCGCCAATTTCTCACTCACTCTCACGGTGCATGTGGATCACAGAAATAGGAAATAAGGAGAAGTGGTACGGGGGCGTAACCGCGCTACCGCGACATGCCCAATTTGGGCCATCCGGAAAAAATGGCCGTTTTATAACATCAGTTAAGGTTCGATCGCATAAGTGAAACTTTGTTAAATTGTCGAGTTGTTCGAGGAAACATGCAAAAACCGAAGAAAAAATAATAACATTATCAAGGAAAGAATCATATACAATATGCAAGTGAAGGAATTTTCTTGTATTTTTCTATAAAAGAAATAATTAAAAATTATTGTTTTCTTATTTGGATTGATGGAGCAGAACGACATTATTATTTTTGTACAAAATACAATGCTACTTATCTACCACTTCAACTAGTAATCGGTGAATAACAAACGCAGTGAATAGAACAGAGAATGGTACTCCCAATAAACTTACGCGTTGCGTTGTACGGCTGACGTTTGCGGTCTGTACGCTCGGTATGATTGGCTACCTACAAAGTCGTGGGCATGTTTTAGTATGAGAAGCCTAATGTTGTATTTATTCAGTTCATTGGATGAGAACTTGTAACTGTGTGCATTAGTGTGCTTTTATGAGGAATGGTAGTGGGAAAATGGATTTCTAGGCTCACATACATTTTGATCTACATGGCATATCTCCTTTCTTCCAATATCTTTGATGTTGTGTATATTATTACAACTATTAGAATTACTAGTAAGTAACGAAATGTTTTTTTCAGTTATTTTTATTTAATTAAAACAACGGTTTTATATTTTTGTGGTACGTACGTTATTAAAGGAAGACCTTATTTCTGTATTTTTTTCCTCACTCTTAGAGGATGATCAACTGTACCTATCTTGAATAACATTAGTGGATCCTAACAGCTAGTGTCGATTCCTAAGTATTTGCCATCTACCAAGACCTCTGTAATGAAAGGTTTTGAGAGGGTTCTGCCATTATCATCTCGATCAACGATTGAAAGGCGGGTTGGTGACCGTAAGTATTAAGATTTTATAAGTTCTGCGGCGAATAATGCTTTCATTTCTATTAATATTATAGTCCCTTAGTTGGCATAAGCATGGCAGTCCGTGTGGTGTCCGGATTAAGAATATAGCACCACTCCATCTCGTCCCGTGGATGTCGTAAAAGGCGACTAAGGGAATCTAAACCTGAGGGATGGGCAGCATCGTCCCTTCTGTGAAACGTAGCCATACTGCGCTCACCAACCCGCCTGTCAAGCGTGGTGAGTATTGGCAAATTCCCCCCAAAATGATGATACAGTTGTGGAAATCTGTGGAGGAGGCCTTTGTTCAGCAGTGAACGTATAAATGGCAGATATGTTAGTTGGCATAAAACAATAATAAGAGGTATGGCATTTTATAGCACTAATAGCCTAATGGTTGAACGTTTGCCTTCCATAAATGACGGTCTGAATTCGCTCCCGGCTCGCACCTCTGACATTTCTTCGGATTTATGTGCAGACCAAAATTTGATTATCACTTGCGTTAACGGTGACGAAAAACATCGTGAATAAACCTGTACACCTGAGAGGGCTCCAAAATATTTTCAATGGTGTGTGTGTAGTACGCCAACCCACACTAAGCCAGCGTGGTGGACTAAAACCTACCTCATTAAGACCTTTATCATCATGAGAACAAGACCCGTGCCCAGCAGTGGGACAGTAATGGGCTGATTATGTAATATTATGACCTGTACATACTCGCCTATATTTTGAGGTAATACCAGTTTTAATTATTATGGTTCAACAAATAGGACAGATTACGAGTATATATATAATTTTTCAGACCATTTTTTAAGGTAAATCATTTCATTTCATTTTTTGCCGTGTGGTGCCGGTTGAGAATACCACCACCCCATCTCCTCCCGTGGGTGTCGTAAAAGTCGACTTAGGGATTAGCCGGAGGATGGGCAGCAGCGTCCTTCGAGTACATTAACAGCTCAACTGCGATCGCCAACCCGTCTGCCAAGCGTGGCGATTATGGCAAAACCCCCCAATGAGCCCACAACACGCCCATATCGGTCGTTGTGATGATCTTTGGGAGAGGCCTGTGTCCAGCAGTGGATTTCATTCGGCCGAAATGATGATTTCATTTGGTGTTAAATCTTATTCCGTGAAGGCAATACACACCATACAATTTTTATATTTTGTAGTATACCAAATTTTTCCTCCAAGTAGAAGTATACCGTTCAAGCCTGGCCTTGGGCCTGTGAAAATTGTTAATTTAAATAATTTTGTCTTAGTCAATTTAATACTAAAAGCTTTTGGATAGTAAAGTAGGAGTTAGGATATTAGGTAATTAGCGAAGAATTCCGGATCAACCTATTAATCGTAGATCAAAAGATGCCGCTTGAGGCATAACTACGCGGTGGGGATTAACGTTTCCATTAAATTAATTAAGAGTTACTAGAAATACGTCAGGAAAAAGGTTCAATACTTAATCAGAAGATCGTATTTAGTTTTAACAAATCAATTGAATCAATTCCTGAAGTGCATTTTACCGTTTAATGATGGTATCTATTAAATAAATAGAAAAAATTGTCGTTATTTTTGTTTGTTTGTAGTGTTTGAGCTAGTAAACATATACCTGTTTTTTTTTTCAACTTGACATGTGATGCAGTAATTTATTTTGTAAGAATTATTATTATTGTTTTTATTTTTATAATATTATTATATCTATACAATGATGACAAGATAATGATTACACAAAGTTGTTTTAATAAGCTAGATATTAGTGGTGCCGGTCCAGAATACCACCACCCCATCTCCTCCCGTGGGTGTCGTAAAAGTCGGCTAAGAGATTAGCCGGAGGATGGGCAGCAGCGTCCTTCGAGTATATTAATAACTCAACTGCGATCGCCAACCCGTCTGCCAAGCGTGGCGATTATAGCAAAACCCCCCAATGAGCCTAAAACACACCCATATCGGTTGTTGTGGTGATCTTCTTTGGCGGAGGCCTGTGTCCAGCAGTGGACTCATTCGACCGAAATGATGGCTATATTAGCTCGAGAAATTAAGATCAAAACGAATTTTTACGAATCGGTGACTTGCACTGATCAAGATTTTATAAACAGATATACACTTTATTCATAATTGTTTAAAATTATACGTCACATTTATGGTCCGCGTGTTATACTCGTGCATACCACGCATACATATTTGGTATGAAGGCACATTACGGAGGTGATTTTATTGGAGACGGAGGTCTTATAATGACATCCGTAGAGTCGGAGGTGAATCGTATTTGAGTCAGCAGACACAAAATCAAATGCAAGTTTGTACAAAAAAGGATTTATTCCGAAAATAAAAAAAGAGTCTAAATAAAAATTTACTTAGTTTGTATTTTGTAAGTCGAATTCTTAAGCAATTTTTTTCATGGGAGATTGTATCGCCTGCTCCTCATACTTTGTTCTTTTTTAGCATCTCTTTTACTGACTTTAACCGTTGCTTAATATTGCATACAAATAAACACACTTGCAATCGCAACTTGTCGCAACTCGCATTACTCTTCATCGTTCGTCGGCGGACCGGAATTGAATTAGAAGGTCCAATTTGAATCAGAGGTTCCGACATATCGGAATCGGAGTCGCAACTCCATAATATTCCTACTATGTAGGTAGGTTTAGTAGGTATGTATAAATAAATCATATTATTATTAGCTATTCACCAATTAATACTTTTAAAGTGATACAAAAATATACAACAAGTTGTGGCAAGTGTAACTCACGTTCCAAGTTCAAGGGAAGTGACATAAATAAAGCTCAAGTTACGATAAATTGCGAAACATGAGCGGGTTACTATCATTATCCATGCAAGATGGGCGATTTTGCTCGCCTGGATCTTCCTTCTTGAAGTTTATTGGTCCTTAAATTATATGGCTTTTGGATATTTCGGGCACGTTATTGCAATTTCCTGAGTAGTGGTTACAGGAACATTCACACAATTTTACCTTTCCAGAATAGATAATTTAATCTTCTCAGAATAGATACATTCATCTTTCAAAAACTCCAGATTCCGGAATATTTTTTTTATATAGTAAAAAATAAAATAATATAAATCTCTACATAAGAAGACATAACTGTAACGTTACAACTATTAGTAAGAATTCAACTAAATGATATTCATTAACATTTTTACATTATATATTAGAACTAGCTGTCTCCGCAGCTTGCCGTGTTTGTTAAGTCTTTTTAAATGCTTACCTATGAACGTCATTGCTGCAATTGCTGATTTGATAAGATTTTTAGTGTTTTTGTCATTTACTATCTATTACTACAGCAGCAGTTGTAAATGTGAACGATACTCTATTGCATCATCATAATAAACCGTAATACATTACACCATAGAATTGAGCTTTTTACGCAGGTCATGCCAATGCTGATCTCCATCTTACAAATGACGTACGCGGCATGCAGCGGATATTCAATTTTGTCCTCTTTTCAGAGCTCAGCAAAAGATGTTGGTTCTCATACGGTGTGACGAAAGGGGCGTAAATAATAGTTGATACCTACTCAGAATGATTTGGGTGTATGGTGTAGATTCATCCAATCACATGTTCCTTGAAAATGCCAAAATCACCATTAAGAGCTGTTCCACGGCTCTTATGAGTGAAAACACTTTGCTGCCAATAGTCATCATGAAATAGGATGAAAATTCGTTTTACGATAAGGATTTCGTGAAATTATCCGTTTTGTACAGGCGAAAGATAGTCAGAAGGGTGGTTTTGTTTCGGGTTGGCCAACCATTCTGTCACAATTTTCAAAATGAAAATACAACTGCCCGCCTGCAAGGTGCACATCAAGATGGATATCTCTTGTGTATTGCATACATTTTAATGCGCCAAACTAGCACTGAAGACCTTATGTATCGGTCAGATTGATATTTTGTGACCTATCAAATTCATTGTTTCTCAGTGCGTTCATAGCTTAGTCACTAAATTTAAAGTGTTTACAAATATATTTGATGGACTCCAAATTGTTGTAAATTTTAGACTACAGTACCGCCCATCTATGTGCTCGTACATTGCTAGATTAGATTAGATTCCTAGAGTGAGTAGGACAAAAATATCTTGTGTGTGAACGGGACCATGAAAGACGGATGATCGTTGGACCTTTTCCGATCGCTAATTTAAAGAACTCAAAATTATACAGTACGTTTACCGCACTGTTAAGTATTTTATAATATTTTCCCAATATTTCCATTAAGTAAATGTATTTAATTGTACAATAGCAATTTTTATTATATGTTCGAAATACATTGGAGTATTTAATATAATTTAGATGTAGGTAATATTATCCTACTTTTGTTAAAATATACCCGCAACTTTTGATTACTGTTGGCCGGCCGGGCTGAGTATCGTCACCGCGGGTCGAGGAGTTGTAAGTTGGAACGTATTGCGTGCGGTCGATAGTACATCCAAGTGTGGTTATTGCGCCCGCGTTGGTAGTTGAAATTGAATATTCATCTCGCGAAGTTCTCGTTGCGCATACCTAACCCACGGGATAGTGAGAATATTGAACAGAAATAGTTTCCGTGTAGTGTGTTGGTGAAACGTGGTGTGAAACCCCGGTGATCGCCACGCGGTGGTATGTGGCGCTGGGTCCAGTGGACAAGTATACATTCTTGAATACCCCTTAGCCCTTATTGATTTTACTATAGTTTATTAGATTCTGTCCACTCAGGGGAACCCCAAATCCCTACCTACACCTGACCTTGACAGACTTACATGTGACCCTCGCCCTAAATCTGCACCCGCACGTTGCGCTGGTAAGTTACCTAGGCTATCTTACAGAATATATAGGATTTGTGTCGCCGGGCCGCCGATCCCGTTGCGTACGATACAAGTTTTGGTAGCAGAGCGTGGTTCGGTTTCTTTACAATCTATTAATATCGGTTAAACGCGTTTAAAACGTTGTTATTGGTAGATTCAGGATAGCTAGGTACAGACTAGTGCATAGTATCGGTTGGATTATACATGTTAATGATAAATTATTAGTAATATTTTCCAGTTAACGTATATAACCTATAAGCACGCGGTAGTGCAACCGGTCCGGTGCATATTAGTATGTAGGTAGTGTGATAGTTAATTGTTTTTGTTCGGCTGATCCGCTAATTACGGTTCCGAGAGTACCTAGAAGTCATTAGTTCTTTTCGTATGAAATAAATATTTTCTTAAGGAGTTTCGATATAACGGATAGTTTGTTTACATTTTAGTTTTTGGTCATATTTAGATATTCTATTAAGTAGATCTTTGGAATTTGGTTATTTAAATATGGCTGGTAAATACACAGCTCGGATAGCTGCAGTGTTACGATGGCTCGGCTCGGCTGTTTTGAATATTTCACGGAAAGATCGGGTTCAAGCATTGTTATCCCGTTATGAATCTTTAGAAAATAAATTAGAGGACTTGTATGATGCGTATCAGGCGTTACTTGAGTTGAGTCTAGACCCGGAGTCGATGGATAAAATTAGTGCCGACATTGATCAAGCGGATGATCTGGCGGACCAGATCCGTCAAGCTGTGGGTCTTTTGAAGGTGTCTACTCTTGGAGGGACATCTAAGTCTGATGGAGACGCTTCGCCGGCGCTGATCAGTAGATTGCCGAAGCTTGATTTACCCCACTTTAGTGGCGATTTGGGTCAGTGGGTGGCATATAATAATTTATATGATAGTTTGGTGCACTCACGTAGGGATCTGACCCCGGGGCAGAAATTAGCCTATTTGTTGGCCTCTCTTACTGGTGAAGCTAAGGGTCTAGTCCAACATCTGGAGCTCGTTGATGGGAATTACGAGATAGCTCGCGACTTGCTCATGAGGAGGTACCAAAATGTTCGTAGGTTAGCTGACAACCATGTGTCTGCCATTTTGAGCCTACCCAGGTACCCGGGGCCGCAGTTGTTAAGGACTCGACTGCTTAATCCATTATTGGTTGCCGTAAATGGTTTAAAGGGATTGGACTTACCCGTGTCAAGCTGGTCGTTTATGTTATTGCACATTGTACTTGGGAAACTTACCCATGAACTGCGGAATAGGTTCGAGCAGGAGCATGGCGGGGACTCCACCACTTACCTCCCTCAGTTCGATAATTTGGTGTCGTTTTTGGAGGATGAGAGCCGTCGTGTGGATAATGTTCCGCCGCCTGGACTTTCCGATGTTGGTTCCAGGTCAAGGCAGCAAACAGCGCGTACGGAACGTCGTCATGCAGCACGCGCGTATAATGTAACTGCCGCGCAGCAGCCAGAATTCCGCTGTGCGTATTGTAGGGACCCAGACCACGCTGTTAAGTCTTGTTTTAGATTCGGACAACTACGTTGGCAGGCTAGGAGGAATATAGCTCGCCAGCGCAACTGGTGTTATAGTTGCCTGGGCAATCACCTGGCATCCCAGTGCCAGTCAGCTCGACCCTGTGGCCAGTGTGGTGGTAATCATCATCTTCTTCTTTGTGGCAACCGAAACGGATCATCTCCACCGGCAGCTCCGGCACAGATGACAGTTGCCCAAGAGGATCAGATGGGACCTGAAGATCCTTGGACTGGTCAAGTGCAGTTTGGTTCTCTTCGTATTGGTAGCCGCTCACCACGCCTTTGTAGGAAAGGAACCCCATATCGTAACTCTCATGGTCAGGCACAGCTCATCACGGGCGGGGGTACCCGTAATCCCCCTCGTATAAGTCATGCATCTGTGGACCAAGGGCATCGGTGTGGTTCTGGTATGCCACTGCATTATGCGGAGCGGCCTCGTTTGGATCGACAATTCAGTTATACAAATCAGGTGCAACAACATTGGGATCCTTATGCCTTTCAGGGGAATTCTTCAACACTGCCATATAATAACAATAATCATCGGGAGAATTGACTTCCACATCCTCAGTCTCCACCCGCGTTTGCCCCCTCTCCCTTGACTGTTTTGCTACCCACCGCTCAGGTTCGCGTTGGTTCTCTTTCGGACGAGCAGGTGACCACGCGCGCGATGTTAGATTCAGGTTCTCAGGGGTGCATAGCATCGACTTGGTTGGTGGAACAGTTACGGCTTTGTGTGGAATCTGGCGGAGGTTTTATTCATAAGGTTGGTAGAGTTAAGGTGCTTGGCTTGGTGGGACGGACCTCACTCTCCTTTTCTCCGCTTCATTGCGCTTGTCCGCGGATCACAACTCCAGCCATTGTTTTAGAGGATATTTGGTCCCAATGGCTGGCTGACTCCGGTTGTGTTTTGGGCAAAATGCTTCATGCATGCATGCTTTGGTTAGAAGGTTTGAAGTAGGACGCTCCTTTCATTTGAAATTTATTCAGTGTTGGGTCAGGTTTGTTTCGTCTCTTTCTGATATTCAGCTAGTTAAAATTGACAGAGCTTTCTTACCTTCTGGGAAATGTCGAGTTAGTATCCACGGATTTAATGACGCTCAGAGTGCGGTTATGCAGCTGTAGTGTATATTCGTACTGTTGATAGGACAGGAGCAGTGGCAGTTAAGCTCATTATGGCAAAGAGAAAAGTTGCTCCTGTACGATCACGGCAAACCATTCCTAAGTTGGAATTGTCTGGAGCTACTCTTCTGACTCGTCTTCTCAATCACCTGGTGTCGACCTTGGGTCAGAAAGTAAATATTGAGAAAGTGTTTGCGTGGACAGACAGTCAGATTGTTCTGTCTTGGTTACGAGCATCTGTCCACGCATTGGAAGTTTTTGTAGCCAATCGGGTTTCTCAAATTCAGCATTCAGCTGCTACCTTAGATTGGAAACATGTCCCCGGAGAATGGAACCCTGCGGACTGCGCTTCACGAGGCTGTGAGTCTTCGGTTTTGGTTAACCATCCATTATGGTGGGGACCAGCTTGGCTTTCCCAGCCAGAAGACTGCTGGCCTCATACCGCTGTGGAACTCGTTGAACCCCTTCCGGGGTTAAGGGCTTTAGCGGTTGTGAGGGAGCATCCGCAGGATTTGGATTCCCTGTTAAATCGGTTTAGCTCCTTAGATAAATTACTGGGTGTAACAGGATGGGTTAATAGGTTTGTCCACAATGTCAGGCATCCGTCTGAAAGGCGATTTTCTTTAGTGCTGTCCCCCGAAGAAAGGCACGAAGCATTGATGTTTTGGGTGCGGTTTGTACAGGCTGAAAGTTTTGAGACAGTTCTTAGAAATTTAAGAGGCAAGTGTGTCAAATTGAAGGGTGCTGTTGCTCGCCTGACCCCCTTTATTGATGAAAATGGTCTCTTACGAGTCGGAGGAAGGTTACGTCATTCTAGGTTGCCGTATGCGACTCGGCATCCTCTTTTACTGCCTAAAGCAGGTCTTCTCGGGACGTTAATAATTTCCGATCGACACATGAAGAATGCTCACGCTGGATTGAATACTCTCCTGGCCATCATTCATCGGGAGTTTTGGATTCTGTCAGCCAGAAGAGCTATTCGAAATGTAATATTTCGTTGCATTCCATGTTACAGGTTAAGGGCTACAATCACACAGCCCCAGATGGGTGACTTGCCTCCAGACCGAGTTAGCGCTTCACGGCCTTTTTCTGGTGTAGGTACTGACTTTGCAGGTCCATTCTCGATTAAGGTTTCTTCAGTACGGAATGCTAGGGTGATGAAGGCCTACCTGTGCGTTTTTGTTTGCCTCAGTACCAAGGCCGTACATTTGGAGGTAGTTTCTGCCCTTAGTACTGAAGCCTTTATTGCTTGTTTGTCTCGATTTGTCAGTCGTCGTGGGCTACCGAGTTTAATTCGGTCCGACTGCGGGACAAACTATAAGGGAAGCGATCGCTATCTTTCTGAAATGAATAAGTTCATAACTGAGAATCAGATTTCACTTGAAACTTCACTTTCGCGTCGTGGCATAAAATGGCAGTTTAGTCCGCCCGCTTATCCTTCTTGGGGCGGTATATTTGAAGCGGTTGTAAAGGTCGCTAAAACTCATCTTCGTCGGGTTATTGGTGAAACGGTTCTCACCTTTGAAGAACTGGCTACGGTATTTTGTAAAATTGAGGCCGTCCTGAACTCACGGCCGCTTTGTCCCATATCTTCGGACCCAAATGATTTGGAAGTTTTGACACCAGGTCATTTTTTGATCGGTGGTCCTCTCACGGCGCTTCCAGAATATTGTTTTATTGATACTCCGGTCAATCGACTTTCACGTTTTGAACTGCTGCAACAGCTCTCTCAGAGTTTTTGGAAGAGATTTAATTTGGAATATCTCCACTTGTTGCAGCAGCGTGTCCGTTGGTCTGATAAGACAGACCCACCAAGGGTTGGTGACCTCGTCCTAGTAAAGGAAATGAACATGCCATCCTTGTCTTGGAGACGTGGTCGAATTTTGCGACTATTTGTAGGCGCAGATGGTACTCCTCGTGTTGCAGAGGTATTGGTGGGTGACTCGATTCTGAAAAGAGCCGTGGCAAGTTTGTCGCGACTTCCAGTAGTTTAGTTTTAGTTATCAATCCTGATCCTCTGGTATTGGACTCAGCCAGATAACGCCTGGCTGGGGCGGGGGACTGTTCGAAATACATTGGAGTATTTAATATAATTTAGATGTAGGTAATATTATCCTACTTTTGTTAAAATATACCCGCAACTTTTGATTACTGTTGGCCGGCCGGGCTGAGTATCGTCACCGCGGGTCGAGGAGTTGTAAGTTGGAACGTATTGCGTGCGGTCGATAGTACATCCAAGTGTGGTTATTGCGCCCGCGTTGGTAGTTGAAATTGAATATTCATCTCGCGAAGTTCTCGTTGCGCATACCTAACCCACGGGATAGTGAGAATATTGAACAGAAATAGTTTCCGTGTAGTGTGTTGGTGAAACGTGGTGTGAAACCCCGGTGATCGCCACGCGGTGGTATGTGGCGCTGGGTCCAGTGGACAAGTATACATTCTTGAATACCCCTTAGCCCTTATTGATTTTACTATAGTTTATTAGATTCTGTCCACTCAGGGGAACCCCAAATCCCTACCTACACCTGACCTTGACAGACTTACATGTGACCCTCGCCCTAAATCTGCACCCGCACGTTGCGCTGGTAAGTTACCTAGGCTATCTTACAGAATATATAGGATTTGTGTCGCCGGGCCGCCGATCCCGTTGCGTACGATACATTATATCTTAGTCTTAGTCTTTCCTTTACTGCGATGTTCCATCTGTGACCTCCTCACATGGGCATGTATAAAACTCGATGAAGTCACTGAAATAATTCAAACAGCAGGTGTAATAGTATCTTGATGTTTGAAATATTCAATACAAACTTCACACGTGTGTTCCAGAATTTACTATCTCCTACAGCAAAAAGAAATGCCTAAGGAAAGCTGACACCAACTGTCATGGTAGTTTCTACTGCAGGTGTAGTCCTCCATGCTACACAAGAGAAAAGAAAACATCTGGATCATGTGCGTGGCTGCTATCTTCTTAAATAACAAAGACCAGTTCCATCTCTCCGACACAGTACAGAACTACTGTGCCATCATCTTGTACTGTAGAAGATTTAGTACACTGACTCCATCTTACTTGCTCGTTTCTACATGTTCTATCATTGTTTAGTTTAAGGTCGTTTTTAAGCTCCATATAATAATATGATTTTTACCATAATTTCTGCTGAAGTGACGGCAATGAGTAGTTAATTTGGCAAATCATTGAGTCAACGTTTGAATTCCGAAAAAGAAACTGAGTTGCAGTGCCGGACGCGGAACCACATTTTGATCCTGAGATTTTTTCTAGAAGCACATAATGACGTTACATCTATCCAAGTAGGAGCGAACTGCCTCTGCAAGCCTGATGTGGAAAGGGAGGAGCTTAAGGTTGGATGAGTCAGACGTTGTTTTTTCTAGACAAGGATCTGATTGATGAATTGTTTTACCCGTATATCAAAACACCTCAAAATTTTCTCAAACAATACACTACTTAAGGTCCACGTACTATACCTTCTTGTCTGCTCAGTGAAACCTAGGCTAAATGCGTTACATTTACCATAAAACAGAGCCTACTTATTTTAATTACAGAAACTTCGGGTTTGCTATTGCTATATGTGGCGTGAACACTGCTTAACTTAAACATAATTTTATTTAAGTAGCAGAACAACTAAATCAAATAGTAATAATGCATGTAAATGGACAGAACTTGGTGGGGGCAGAATGGCCACTATTCCACAGAAGGATCGCTGCTGCCAATCCTTCTGGTTTAGCGTCCCTTAGTCACGTTTTACGATATCCACGGCAGGAGTCGGAGTGGTGCTATATTCTTAATCTAGACACCACACGGATAACTGGTGAGTACTGGATGATATTCCCCCTAAATGACGACACACGGCATATAGCCGGTCCTCTTATGGAAGTTCAGCAGTGGACGTTTTTTGGCTGATATGATAGACAACATTTAAGCTTCAACCTCTAGCGTGCTGCAATTCCAGACACATTTAAAATTACTTTATGTCTCCCACTGATCAGCGTCTAGGCAAACAAGTGTTTAAGAGCTAAGTGATGAGAAAATCCACTTATTGTAAACGATTTTCAGATGCAAAAGATTTGGATGACATTACTCATACCCAAACCGGATGTGATATGGGTAGAACTGTGATAAATATTGAAAATAATCAAGCAAATTACAAATTAATGAAATAATACCGCAAATACTAAGAGACAGTTACTTTGTAAAATTGTCAAAACGTATGTATTAGTGCCAGTTATATCTAGTATTGTAGATAATAAATAAAACTTGTAAATTGATCCATTTGAAATTAACACTCGTGTTCTATTCAAATTCAAATTAATTATGACTTTATGTCAAACTTGACATAAAAATGTTCAGAGGTTTTCTATCTTAGTAAAACAACAAAACGTAGGAATAAACATCTGGGTTTATACGTTTATAAGTGAAATTAATTTCGAATGCTCGAATCAACCATAAACTGTGCCGGAAAAAATTATAGCTTCGGTATCTAAAAATAAAATACAAGTGGTTATCAGAATGAAGGTAAAGGACCCTCCGATGAACTTGAAATTCAATGAATTGGGGTTGAAACAAGTATTAACAATACTCCAAAGATTCAGATTAACAATATTCCTTCATCTTAGTGTAAGAGATTCGTATCATAGTTATTTGACCTTACTTATACATGAAAAGGTCTCCAAAATCTTTTGAAGTAGTATTGTTAACATCAAGGCTAAAAGAAGCTAAGACCTATAAGAAGCCGTTTTCTTATCAATTATAAAAGAGACTCGAATGTGAATAACAATATGTCTAATTAAAAAGAAACTGATTTAAAATAACTAAAGAATCTTAAATATAGATAATTTTAATACATACACTAACCACGTGAAATCAGAACTTAATAACGCCATTAAAATATAATAAATTATGATAAGTTATTTTTCTTAACTTATTTATACTCACTTCATCCAAACTGAAGTGTCTGGTAATGGTGATATCCATCATGAAATCGAAATTATTGACTGTATAAATTAATTATTATTTTATTATCAACCCGTAGCAACGCGCGTTTCGCGCGGCGTCTGAATAACGACTAACGGAAAATAAAATGAAATGGAAGTGACGCGGTCCTTTACGTAGACTAAACGGTCTGTGGTCCAAGTGATATAGGATTTTATATCAAAGTTACAAACAGTTTGATAGGAACGGTTGTATTTGTGCTGATGACTGTGGTAAGGATTGAAAAACAAACAGCCGCCGTAAAAAATAAAAAATGCTACCACAGCACAATACAAAACAACGTCCTAACATCAAATCGCGAAATTCAAATGTAGTAGATGTTTAACCATATATTATAATATATTAACATATATTGAGGTTTGGATATATTTTGTTTAAATTGCATCGTATTTTTGTGAGTGCGTTTTGTATATTAGTAAATAAATAAAATATTATATTAATTTTCTTTCACGTGGTTAAAAATTTAAGTTTTGCTACGCGCCGCCTACAAGACAATATTTGCTTCAAATAGCCTTGGGATTTAATCGCTCGAGACATTTACACGATGATACTAACAGTGGCATTAAAAAAATATATTATGTGATATATACAGAGTGTCCAGTAAATAGCACGACATACTGCAGGGGGTGAGAGCTTGGGTCAATACCTACCAGAAAAACACAATATTTGTTCAGCAAAATCTTACGGATTTACAGTAGTACAAACTTTTCCGAAATATAGAAAAATCTCTACCTTGACACGGATTTTTAAGCATCCCGTAATGAAAAATTCCTTTTCTATAATAATTTCCTATTCTCAAATTATTTGTGAATAATTACTTTGCTCATTGGTAAGTCTTTATTCCATTAATAACTAAAATGTTTCCAAGAAATACAATTTTTATTTAAATTTTCACAGTATTTCGATATTTCAGAAAATTTTGTTCTACTGTAAATCCGTAAGATTTTGCTGCACATATATTGTGTTTTTTTGGTAGGTATTGACCCAAGCTCTCACCCCCTGCAGTATGTCGTGCTATTTCCTGGACACCCTGTATATATATACTCGTTTATATTTATTTCTCTGTTCCTAAAACTTTGTTAAAACAAAAGAGTTTTGTTATCCTGTTACTCGCGACGTCGCGCGTCGTCCGCGAGGGAACAAGTTTTAATTCAATACTTATCGCTATAAAACGTATCCTTTGTCTTACCTATGACATAATCTAACTTTATACAGCATTTCACTTGAGTCTGTTCTGCTGTTTAAGTTGACGGAGTCCCATTTTTTTACATTTATAACAGTTGTAAGATACCCGTGAAAGTCGGACATGAAACGTGGAAGATTAATTCTTGCGTCACACTTAAACAGGAGTCTAGAGGTCTTAGTTAGACGTAATAATCTACAGTTCATTTAGCGAAGGAAGTAGTAACGGAAATTTCCTCAGATAAAATGTACCGTTTAGCCTTTGAAGTCCTTTGGGTTTTCCTACCTAGAAAGAAACAGATTTTTCTGTATCACTTCTCTGTTCGTGTAATTTTCAGACTGTGTTCTTAATAAAATCCTTTTTTAAATGTTGGATTTATTGCAAAATACATTTTGGACATTCTATATACTTTTGTACACTGTTTTTTATACTTTTTCAGATTCGGGACTCTCGGAAATTTTTATTGCTATTACTTGGATAATTGTTTACTCATTATCCTTTGCCATCTTTGTATAATATCAAGAAAAAATATAAATAAAGTGACAACTTGACGTTGCGTAGTGCAATTGATTAACTATCATCAGCATTTTGCTAAGTACTTTTTTTCATAGATTACTGTGACAACTGATTGCATCCCGTTACTCTCTAGTTTGAGGCGCTCATAGTCAATTGCAATTACTGATAGGTAAACCATCGGTGAGGTTAAGCAACACTCGGCGCTGCCAGTCTATGGATGGGTGACCGCATCGTCATCATTATCATATCGGCCATACAACGTCTACTACTGAACAAAGGCCTCCCCCATAGATTTCCACAACTGTGTCATCATATTGGGGGGAATTTGCCAGTACTCACCATGCTTGGCAGGCGGGTTGGTGATTGCAGAATGGCTACTGTTCCACAGAAAGGACACTGCCACCCATCCCTCTAATTTAGGGTCCCTTAGTCACCTTTTATGACCTCCACGGGAGGAGATGGAGTGGTGCTATATTCTTAATACAGACACCGCAGTGACCGCATAGTAGTATTTAAAAAGAACATCTCCATGGTTCGGAGGTCGCGTCCCGATCCCGGTTATTGTCATTAGATGGCAGTCGTTAAGCCAAGTCGGAGGCCTTAGGGAGGCTTGAACAATTCTGACACAAGGTTGGCCACTATATATACAAAAAGGAAGAAAGAACTTTCTTGTGTTGTATAGATACTTTCAGAACATCTTTTGTCACTGGACTGGACATGTTATACTCGAAGATGTGAAACGTGAGTTGCAGGTATGAAAAGTTAGGATACGAGAGATATACTCTCTTGTATTTTAACTTACCGATAATTTCGTTTTTTTTTGTTGGGCTTCTCGCAAACATTTCTTGGAAATGTGGTTGCTTAACCGGTAATTTCTGGCGAAGTCAAAAAAGTACTCCAGCCAGGCTTTAAATTAATATTAAAAACTAAGCAACATGCGCTAAGGGCGCCCCCTGCGGGACACGGACCGGAAAACACAGCGTGGGACGACCTCCAACGAGGTGGACAGACGACCTGGTGAAGGTTACTGGGAGTCGTTGGATGAGAGCGGCATGTGACCGCTCGTTGTGGAAATCTAAGGTGGAGGGCTTTGTTCAGCAGTGGACGTCCTGTGGCTGATAAGAATGACTGAATGACGGTGGGAGAAGTACTAACTTGAACGGGAAGGTACCGCGGCGACAGACATCCGCGACGTCGGTGAGGTGGGTTATTATTTATTTATTTACTTCTACCTTTATGCACAAGGGCGGTATACAAGGCGGACTTAATGCAATATATTATGGAATTTTCTACCAGTCAACCTTTGGATTAAAAATGAAATACATCGGATAAGGTACAGAGATCGGAAGGTTCACATTGAACACGTTTGTAAAAAGGTGAGCCAATCTTCTTAAGCTTTATTGAAATTAGAAAATGTAGCTAGTTAATCTATAGGCCGTAATTACGTCATACAAAAGTTTAGTTACGTCAACACTTCGATATGGTTTAATATTTTGGGGCAATTCCACAAATAAATAGAATGTCTTTGAAGCACAGAAGGTGCCGTGTGATGCCGGCTCCGAATAGCACCAACCCATCTCATCCCGTGGGTGTCGTAAAAGGCGACTATGGGATTAATCGGAGGATGGGCAGCAGCGTCCTTCAAGTACATTAACAACTCAACTGTGATTGCCAACCCGCCTGCCAAGCGTAGCGATTATGGCAAAACCCCCCAATGAGCACACAACACACACATATCGGTCGTTGTGGTGACCTTTGGGGGAGGTCTGTGTCCAGCAGTGGACTTCATTCGGCTGAAATGATGATGAAAGAAAGCACAGAAGCCCTGTATAAGGGCAATATTTAATATTAAACAAACTAACCATGAGTTTTTGATAAAATACAAACTGCTGACATTACGAAGTCTTTATAAGAGATATGACTGTTCTGTGTTCTTCAAAAAGACCTAGAATTTTTTTTATTATTAAGAAAAAAATAAAACAAAAGCGTTCAATTATTAATTAAAAGTTACACTACATTAGAGACAAACTTTTTTTTTGTAATATTTATTCATTTGATCTTTGGCTTTGTTTTTGTCGTCAATCCTCGCTGTGTCCCTTTGAAGTTACAAATAGAGGTCT
Organism: Diloba caeruleocephala; assembly: GCA_947459985.1. Classification (NCBI taxonomy): domain Eukaryota; kingdom Metazoa; phylum Arthropoda; class Insecta; order Lepidoptera; family Noctuidae; genus Diloba; species Diloba caeruleocephala. The sequence goes on along the minus strand of OX381616.1, from coordinate 8,936,169 downwards.
AACCTAACCTACGCTTCTAAAACTGCAATTTTCTGATGAAAATATTCTCCATGTTCATTGCTAACTGAGCTCAGGTTTTCTTGCAATGAACAAACATGGGAGTGTAGAAAATGCACTTAATGGTATATAGTTTTTTCTCTGTGACACCGACAATTAAAGCCAGCCACGCCTGTTTGCTATGGAGCTCAGAATGAGGGGTGGTTGATTAATTTACTTTATACACAGAAAAGTGATGATTTTTTTATTTTATGACAACCCTATTATATCAGATTAAAAAGTTTGTTTTCTATTGTAGACTACATTACATGTACGTACGTACATTTTTGGAGTTTACTCCCTAAGAATCGATTTATAATAAGGTATGAAAAATTTGTGCCGGCTCAGAATGCCACCCCATCTCCTCCCATGGGTGTCGTAAAAGTCGACTAAGGGACTATCCGGAGGATGGGCAGCAGCGTCCTTCGAGTACATTAACAACTCAACTGCGATCGCCAACCCGCCTGCCAAGCGTGGCGATTATGGCAAAACCCCCCAATGAACCCACAACACATCCATATCGGTGGTTGTGGTGATCTTTGGGGGAGGCCAGTGTCCAGCAGTGGACTTCATTCGGCCGAAATGATGATGAAAAATTTATGAGGATTATTTTGTCGAGCGTTAACTAAAATGCGTTACGTTTTTCTGCGCACCTTCTGCGTTAAAGTCATGTATGGGTCAAATGTCGTTTAATGACCGTTTTATATTATTTCATTTAATATATATAAATATTGATATTTAGTACCATTATTATTAATTATTAAAACGCTTTGGAGTGATTAAAATCTAGTTTAAGTGACGGTGGAAGAAAATCCGATGAATACGTGGATGCAGTTACTAGGTAGGTTATAATTATTTTTTATATATGATAGATATCGTACATATAAAATCCGTGCTTTTTATTTTTTAACCCTCACTGCCTATTAATTTCTGAGACAATTGTACTCACGGAGTAAACTCGTCGTGCGTCGGAGCTGACACGCACACTTTTTTTAATGTATCAATTAGTGTCAATAAGTACACTATTCAAGTGTAAATGATTGATAATACATGTCGACCTTAATTATATAACGGCATGGCTGGCGCAGCGGCTAAGCGATTGGCTTGCTGCATTTCGGATCGCGAGTTCGAACCCCGCAAAGAACAAATATTTGATATAGTTGTTTCGGGTCTGGGTATTTATGCATGTGAAATTTAAGTCTGTAAACTGTACCCACGATACAGGAGAAATTCTTGTGTCGATCAAAGTTTAAAACAAGAACAATAATGTTCAATTTCAAGTTTCATTAATAGAAGATTCATTTATTAATCTTCTGTTATTTGTTTTAGTATACTTCAACATGTAATTGATTGCTACCTGGTATGAGGATTCGCTTTGCATTAAACTCTTCTTTTGCAGTATTACAAAAACGCGTCTCTAAAATTAGTTACTCATTGCCCCTTAATATATGAAGCGAACGTTATAATACCAACGAATGTGTGTTAGTCTTATACAAAACTGTTACTTCCTCCAGTATATGGGACACGGGCACCGACCCCTGAGTGTTCGCAAGACACTCTTTAGTCAATATTGATTCTGTAGGATTATACACCACTTAACGAGATCTGGAATTTTAAGTTATACTAACGAATGAAATCCCTTTGAGACCGGTAAATGAATAAATGTAAGGGGAAACCCGGTCTTTAAACGGTGGTGTAGCAGATGCCGAGATAATCAGAAATTATCTCTAGAATATAACGAGACACTAATCATTTTCAATCAATTTCTTATTCTCTTCCGTGGACTCTCCAAAACAGTACTGTAAAAATACAGTTACAGATTGTGCCCAAAGAATGAAGACAGAGGATGTAAGTGTGTTGTAATAGATAAAAGCCAGACCTTACGTTTATTGCAAAAACAACCTAAAGATTAAGAGCTTAAGAATAACTGTTATTTTTATAATATTTTAATAGGTGGTGTTTTTAAATATTCGCATTGTCTCTTAACTCGTAGATAAGAATATTATGCTTTCATTTCGGCCGAATGAAGTCCACTGCTGGATACAGGCCTCCCCCAAAGATCACCACAACGCCCGATATGGGTGAGTTGTGGGCTCATTGGGGGGTTTTGCCATAATCGCCAGGCTTGGCAGGCGGGTTAGCGATCGCAGTTGAGTTGGTAATGTACTCGAAGGACACTGCTGCCCATCCTCCGGCTGATCCCTTAGTCGACTTTTATGATACCCACGGAAGGAAATGGGGTGGTGGTATTCAGAGCCGGCACCACACGGCACATTATTATTATGCTTTGCATGTCCAGAATTAAATCTGCCCTAAGTCATGTCGACGATAAAGGTAACTTCCTGTGTTCGCCAGGGTGTCATAAACAGAAGCTAATTTTATTATTTCAAAAGGACGGGTCAGCGCTTCTCTTTCCATACAAATAAATAAAGTTGAAGTGCCTGCTTGTAATGTCAAAATAACAGCTTTTTACTAAATGCACATGAAAGTAACACAAGCAATTCCTTGCTTAAAAGGAGACTCCAAATCATGTAATGTAAAAGCACTCATGTAATTGCAATAAATTTTATTTTTATTAAGTACGTATATACGGTACCTACAACAAAAAAAAAACTGACTGTCTGTCTTTCGGTCTGTCTGTCTGTTTGTTCTGGCTAATCTCCGAAATTGCTGGACTGATTTCTACGAGACTCTCACTGACAGATAGCTGATGTTATAAGGCTACGTTATTAGGCTACATTTATTTTAGAAAAAATAATTAGGATTATTAGGAAAAATTAAACCCATGAAAAAAATATAATATACTCTATGTCAAGTATTTATGCCGTAAGTACTCAAAATTATTTATAAATAATCTGGGTCAAACTAAGGGTCCCAGCTAGTAATATATATATATATATATATATATATATATATATATATATATATATATATATATATATATATATATATATATATACTTACACCAATGAAATGGTATTATGTTCGCCTGATAGCGGCAAAATTCCTCACAATATCAGTAGCTGACGACACAAAGTTTAAAACAGCAATGCTTCTTCAGGCCAAAGAAACCATTGCATGTTGTTATATATTCTGTGTAACATTTTTATTACGGATATATATTATCTATGCAGGAGGAAACCTTACGTCGTTTGGCGTGTTATACAATACCAAATCAGATTTTCTATGGAAATCTAATTCATTTACATTTATCTGCCACAAGCACCGTATTTGAATCGTTCGTGACTCGAATTTATTTACCGTAGTTGAATCTACGATGAGCCAGATGTTTCACCCACGCAGTTTGTCTGGAGTAACGCCCACAACCAACCAGCGTACATCTATACACATTTGTCATCAGATCATAAGCAAACAAAACCTACCTGTTGATGTATCACCTCTAAGACTTCAATGAAACAGTTCTTTGAATTATTAACGCAAAGGAAATCTACACTGAATTAAAAATGTATTGTCAATTAGACTGCATCGTTAGTCCCAGCGAATACCACAATAATGTCCAAATTAACAAAACTGTAGAAGAAAGAATCTACTAATCAATATTTCACCACAGAATTGATATAAAACACGTTTAGAAAACCATTCCAATATAATGCAAACTTATTATTGCAGCTTGACAGATTTTGGTACACTAAGGTACAAAACATTCTGTACTGGTGATACGCATGCGCGAACTCTAACGCGCATGCTCCAGTATGATATCAATATGACGCTGCCCCGACAGAAGGTCGTTGCCAGTCGTTGCTCAATGGGTGAAGGTGAAATTCATGAATGAAACAAGGCTAGTGAAAGCAATAATTAACAACAAGCATTAAATCAAAATCGAACCGATGTAATCTTGCGGATGGAAACGGCCAATCTTCTGTACTAGAAAATAAATTTATTCTTAAGGAAACTCCCGTCTTAATAATGTATGACAACTATACGTATCATTAACATAATACGTAATTAAAAATTAACTGTCTTTAGTGAAGTTTTGATCTATTTATACCTACTCTTAAAAATAGAGAATGACGTATAACTTTGCAAAAAACTGATCACAACAAAGATTCTAAAACAAGTATATTTATGATAGTACATAATTTAATGAAACCTTTAACATAATAACGCTAAATTATATTTACTTATCCTCTATTTATTCTACTTCATTCGATTTTAAGAGTAAAACCTTGCATGGGAATTTATCTTCATATTAGCTCAAACGCCGACGTCCGAAAATGGGCCCAATGTCAACAGCATACAATACTTAGGTAAATTAAAGTATGCGATAAACAAATATAGTTATAAAACTGCAGTGAATGTAGATCTGATTTTCATTATTATTTGCGAATAAGATAGGAATTTCGCTACATGAAGTAGACTAAATTTATCATGAATAAACACAAATGTTAATGGGTCAAACTGATTTGGTATAGGAGACATCTACTGCATTTTCTATTAATTTGCTAACGTGATAGCAAACAGTAACCATTTAATCCACCAGCCTATGATGTAGGTACTACGCGAAGGACGAGCAGCATTTCACCGTTACCAAGGTCCTTTATAGTACAAAGTATACTCCATAGATGGCGCTATTTAACCTTTCAGGATTTTAATCGACTTTATTAAATATAACAAACAAATAAATAGCGTTTGTATCTATTGATTCTTACCAGTAATAAAAAACAGTTTTCACACCCACAGATTTAAAACTAAGGTCATATTACTATTATTATACATAAAACTAATGATCCATATAATCACAGCTTAAATTAAATTCATAAAACAAAGTTAATTCCAGCAAAACTATCCTAAAGTACGTACTATAAAACTTAATTCAGCTGTTTAATTAACATTTACCGCGCGGGAGCAGCTGAGTTTAATTCTCGGGACCATTTAAGACAATCTTGAAGGGACGGTTGTATGTAAGCTATTAATTAGAAGCATCAGCGTGGAATCTCATACGATTAGTAGTGTAATGGAGCGAAGAGACGGGAGAGACGTTGATGTATGTAGATACGCTTAGCAGACGTATTGTACATGCATTGTTTGGCAAATGACGTATTTGCTTTATATATGGTTCTATTAATTGTTGAAATTTGTGTATGTACATGAGCATAGTCAGTTTGAAAAAACACAGTTTAGAAAGTGATTGTTTTCGAAGTTTTCGAAAATATTTTATGAATACAAACATGTTCAATTCAATCATATTTTTTTACAAAATACGTTTCCATTTCAGCCTAAAATCGTCCACTGCTGAACAGGATCCTCCCCCAAAGATTGTATGGTTTTGTGTTGTGTGCTCATTGGGGTTTTTCCATAATCGCCACGCTTGAGAGACCGGTTGGCGATCGCAGTTGAGTAATAAATGTACTCGAAGGATGCTGCTGCCCATCCTCCGGCTAGTCCCATGTTGCCTTATACGACACCCACGCGATGAGACGGAGTGGTGGTATTCTAAGCCGGCACTACCCAGAAAACCGGTACCACACGGCAAACAACACAAATGCGTTAGGGTAGCGAATGTTTTAAATTTTGGATTACATTTTTCTAAACATTATTTGACTTATGATGCTCACTGTTCTATTTTTAAAAAAAACATGTTATCTGTTTACTAGTTGTCTGGGTAACATTCCTTTGTTTTTATTTTGGCAGAGGTTAATTATGCTATGCGTACGTGCGATAAAACAAACTACAGGCATCTTTCTTTCCTTCCGAAAACGGGACAGTGACAAGTTTGGTCTCATCTTTAAACATTTGTTTTTTTACAGTTTAGTTTAGTATCTTATGTTGTTCTTTGATATTTTGTCGACAGTATTATTTAAGTCAAAATATGTAAGAATAATGATTCTTGGTTCCAAATAATACTTAATCCCAATCCAAAACTTAAACTTTCAACTGTGATTCTGAAGACAATGCCAACATTTTCTAAAAACCATTTCACGAGTGCACTCCAAAAGTCTATTATCATAAGAGAACTTGGCTGCAGATATATTAAATCCCTTCTTCCAGGAAGTTCCCGATACCACATAAATATTTCAGAAGGGCAATTCTATTCTTATTTATTCAATTTATTTCTAGCACGCACAATGTGGTTTAAAGCGCATGCAACCTTCGTCTGCATTTGTGTGTTACGAGTCGTGTGTAAAGTCTTGATTGTTCAGTTTTATACCTTCATTCCAGCGACTAACTGTATGTTCCTAGCTGCGCATTGGGCTTCAATATATACACATACTAGCAGCCGGGCGGGCTGATTACCTAAGTCGCAGACGTTTTGCAACAGGCGTAAATTGCTCCTACGCCGCTGTCAAACGTCAATTTGGTATTACCTATTTGCTGATAGCGACTAAACAGGCGGTGATCTCTGACGCAACTCTGTCGGACAATCAATGAATTAAAAACGTTCATTATTTTTAGTTCCACTGGCGGCTACCGGCGCTAGTAACTATGCATCTTCCACAATAGCGACAGGCGGGCGCTGCCTTACGTAATACCAATTTTTTGTCGCTTTGCCACCGGTGGATCCTTGGCTGCGCGATAGCTGCGATCGCGTCTGCTGTTGCTGTTTTTAGCTAATCAGCCCGCCGGCCACGCGTTGCTGTGGCTAAGGTTTACGATATATTATATTGTTATGAACTATTCAATACAGTGAAATTATTATTTACGAATAAAGACGGAAACGTTTTAGCCGGTATAATACACGAGATTGGAATTTGAACTTTAGGACAAAATTTGAAAACTATTGATCATAATATTATAATCAAAATATTATCTAACGAAATAGATTGCCCGGACCTTCTACGTAAACTTCATTTTAATGTTCCCCAGAGATCAGTTAGATTCAATCCACCTATTTCTATTCCATCCTCCTCCACAAACTACAGGCAAAACTCATACCTAGTGCGAGCGAGCAAAGACTTTAATAAATTATGTAAGGAGTTCTCATTCGACCCATTTTGTACAAAAAGCTTCACGGCACGAAATCGGCTAAACCTTGACTTTTTCCAGTAACACTGATTTCCTAATGTCGTTCTTTATTTCTAATGGTCATCACTGTGCTTAGTTGTGATTGTTAAAATTTCTGTATATTATTCTGATTTCTATCAGTGAAAACCTGTAATTGGCTTTTTATAACCTACGCTAGTTATCTATTTACTTTTGTATAGCTGTTGGTTTTCCTATTTATAAATAAATAAATAAATAAATAATTTCTGTTGAGTAGATTTTAGCCTCAGCAACACGTGGCCGATTATGCTAGCACCAAAAATTAGCAGCAAGAATAATTTCACTTTACTGTATTTACTAGAATATAAATTGAACCTTATACTTTGGCCTCAGCAACACGGGGCGGCTATAATAATAAATTGTAACTAACATAAAACGTTTGTACTTTTAACATAGCGCTATCTATCGGATACTTACTCATGCTGTTAACTAATTACCTTATACCGCCATTAGACTCTTACCGCGAATCTTATCGAACTAACAGATAAATATGACTCCTTGTCAGATAATAAACAAATAATTCGCAATACAATAATATTGCGATTACAAATTGAGATATAAACTATCGTATCTTTTAAGTTGAATAAAACTGCACACAGTGTGCAACATTTTATTATAATTGGTTCAGTAGTTTAGGAGTCCATAGCGGACAAACAGAGTGATACGTAATTAATTAAGTTAAGAAGATTAAGTTGGTTCCGGGTAACAGAATTATAGCCTCTATTTGGTAAAATTACCGACCGGGCCGCTAGTTAACATATTTATTGATTAATTATATTCTTTATTGTACACCAGTTATTCAAAATACAACAAAAGTATCACTTAGATTATAGAGTACAATGGGCGGTCTTATCGCACTTGACAATTTCTTCCAGGCAACCTTAGGATGGAAAAATAAAATTACTGAATAAGATATGGTGTCTATGGTGCACACATATACATATCCATATATTTAATAATACTATACTAAATATATAAATAAGGAAGATTATATATACACAACAATAATTATATACATATATGGTAACATATATACATAATATATAAGATTAAACCAAATTGGAACAACTGATAACACAGATGTGATGTGACATATAGGCAAGGTAAAAGTGAAAAAATATGATACATTTTATACAGATAATACATTTTCAGTCTTATTGACGCATTTATTGCATTAGAATTCCAAAAAACATTGTATTAGAGAAGGCCGTGGCTTAGCCACTTCATATATAACTGCTATTGTCTCGGCCGCGGTGATTTTATTTTGCGGCCTGATTACCTAACAGTGAACCTTTTGTACCTTCTTGCTTTATACCAATACGGTGCTTCAATGTCTCACGTTGATGTGACGTGACCCCATTTCACGCTTAATTACTCTAGAGCCTTTTTGTTTTTAATGTAAATCGATAAAGATATGGCCATGTTACAGTATTGATTTAGTATGTTACTTGCTACTTAATGAAAAATTAAGTTAGATAATAGAAATAATCGTCTACCTTTCACTGGAGTTTTGATAAGCTTACACTGGAACATGGGTGAGTTGTAAGTGTTATTGTGCAAATCCGATTTGGAGTTATTTAATCTTATATATTACCCATTTTCCAAGTCTACCTTATTGAAATACGGTCTCGGTTTGTCCCTAGGGAGGATGTAGGACTACTGTTTGAAATGGAAACTACTACGATTACAAAAGCTTTATTACATTGTGTGTGACTGACGACTGAAAAATGATTGTAATAACAATGGACAAATGACTTATTGGTTTCTCTTTTAGCGTCATATAGCTTATAAAAACTTAATTCGCTTGCTAATACAATAGACTTATAACAGCAATTTGTAGGCCACGTGCCTCTCTGAAGGATAGGTGCGGCCAGCAAGGTCGCACAGAGAAGGAGCCCGTCAATCGTTGACGGGCCGATGCTGCCGGGCCTGCGGGGGGCGCGGTCTAATGCAGACAAAGCGTACACCCCACCCCGGCTAAAAGTAAGAAGAAGGACACCGTGTGGTTTTAGCCGGTTTGAGCCCGGCATGCCCCTCCGCCTTTCCCAAGACGGAGGAAGTCTAAGAGGATTTCCCCAGGGTAAAAAAAAAGTCCACGTGAATATATGTTCCTAGCGGAAATCGAAACTGCAACCCATAGTGTAGGACGCTGATTGCTTAGCCACTGCACCAACCATGTCGTTAAATGTACCGTACGTTGGTTGGTTGTTGATGACTCGCCAATCACAAAGTTTTAATAAGTTGAAGTTGGGAGAAATGTAAAAGTATGTCTATCAGTAAACTACGATGCTAATGATTTATGTCCAATTCTCCTTCTAGGGCATTGTGAATAGGTTATTATTATTTTGTTTTAAGGGAACCATAATAGACGCTAATATTATTTACATTTTTTTTCTGTAAAACCTGCATTTATCGATTATGAATAACTGAATACGTTGCTACACTATAAAAAAACGTCTTCACAAGATTTGTCTCTCATATATCTCAACATTCAGAGTTCCACAATGCTGCATAAAAAATACCCACCGGAAAACGTACCTTGTTTGGACTAGCTGATGAGTTGTTTGCCTTGTAAACGAGTCCCGTATTTATTAAATATATTCCTTCCTTTTATATCGCGAGTTTTCTAGATATTTTTGGATTGTGATTCGGTATTTTGTCATTAGATTTTTCATTTATTGTATTATGTTTTCCTAAAAAGCCTTAAATTAGGAGTTGTGAATAACAATGACACTGTCATTTGACACTAAAAAAGATTCTTTCTATTTTATATTATGTAAAACACTGCTTTCTTATTCCTAATTATTATTATTATTGCGGGTAAAAGCTCTTTAAGTAAGCTCAGACATAAACCACATTTCTATGGAAATGAAAACTAATCTTCAATCGTTTTCACAATAAATATTAATTAAAATACTATTTACACAAATAAAAAATATAATAAAATCTTAATAAATATGAACGAAGTCGTAAATCCTGTTACTAAGCAGAATTTGTGTGTTATATTTTCTCATTTCGGCGTCTTTCCTTACTTATGACCGGACATCTAGATTGTCTCCGTTATTAGAGATCTATTCACACTGACCCTAGATTTGGAACACATTTTTTGTTACAATTGCGGCGGGATATAATTATTGTAGACATCATTTAAGTTTCTCTGCATGCGACGACACCAGCATTTTCTTTTTTTTAAACGAATTCTAATAAATCAATAGATCTATTTACGATACGATTTTATTTATTTAGATGTAGTATACTATTGTTTCATGACCCATGGTTATTATAATGATTATCCCCATCTTTTTTATAATAATAAAATTAAATGGGGACACAGCTTTCTAAATACTGAAAATATATATTATATATACGATTGTATTATATATTTGTAATCTACAATCTAGGTATGCTATTTTAGGGAGTATAAAATTTCCTACAATACGTAACAAGGTATAATTCCAGTGGAATAGAGACTTACCCAGCTCTCTTTGGCCAAAATGAAAGAACACGCGCAAGCCTGTATTCCTTAATAATAAAAACCGTAGGGAGGTATGTCAGTCCAACCCAAGCCTTGAAAATGATTTCATTCCTCGCTAGCTACTGGAACCGATCTATCATCACTGCTAGGACTACTGTACCAATACGCACTTAATTGTGAAAGTTCGAGTAGATCTTACCATTCCACATAACAAGAATCTCGTGAAAGCCGAGAAAGATAAGCTAGTATCTAGACTTGGCACACGAGCTTGTCGAAATTAGGGAGGTGGGCTCGAATCTGTCACCATACCGATAATCGTTACGGCCTAATTAACTAATGGCCCAACATCCATACAGTACATAATCATTTCATTATCTTCACTTATAACAGGTACACACATGCATTTACACTTACACAGACTTCTCAACCTTCCTAAACACACTTCACATGATCAAAACTATGCACTTGAATTTAGATTTAGAATATTAGTATCTATGTGAACTTCAAATCAAAAGACTTCAAACGCTTCCATTTTTAAATATTTTCATAAACTTTTAAGGTTCATTTTTGTACTCCTTTCTAATATTTATTTTTGTTAAACTAAGTGGACTTTGATTGGATTGGATTAAATTTACACACATAACTTAATTCTCCGTTTAATGTTATTTTAAATCTACCCACTTACAATCATTAATTAAGTTTACTTTGTAATTGAATACTGTTGCTCATGAACTTTTTAATTCCAATCTTGCGTTTCTCAGACGAATGTTATTTTCTTATGAGAAATAAATGCCTAAAACCGTAAATCTGAAATAATAATAACTACATATTTCCTTAAATTTCTTCATTTATCACGATCATTCGTTGATCTATGTTTAATTTGTTGTCTATAAATATCTAAATAAAACCTTGAACTTCTTGCAGTACTTCTACGTTGCCACGTAGATCCTGGCTCTTAGTATCTGTGCAATCAATCACTTGATAAGCTACCCATACAGCGGCACGCAGTCGGAAGCGTCTCTAATGAATGGCCTGAAGATATTAAGCGCTTACATATTAATTCATGACTGTGGACAAGATTTTTCCATTTTGTTATAGTACAATTGCTTCCATGAAATGGCTTCAAGGTATACCACCTTTTAAGATATTTTTGATAATACGTTAACAATAAAAAAAACTTTAGTATATAGTGCATGTCATGAAGTCATGTTTTTAATATAGAAATGACAAAATAAGCATTCATAATTATGAATTACCCACCAGGCTTCTGCTAAGCTTATTATGATGATCAAGTAAATGCAAAGTACATTATGTCGATCCCCGGTAACATCATGGGTAATATTGGACGTAATTTTCCGTCCATTTACAACGATTACTTGGTTATCTATAGTTTCCACCACTAAACCACAGTCTCTTATCTCTGACGTCGCGTTTACGGTACCTTGCAACACGTGCTTATTATGTTCCCCAAATTAAAGATAATTTGCGCCAACCAGATTACGATATAATGCGAAGATGTAATCCGAGTCACCTGACGTTGAGATAAATTTAGGGTCGTATTAGATGAATAGTTCCGCCTCCCTTCTATCGAATCCCACTAAAAGATGGATTACCAGCCAAACTGAGATTAATTACGTTGGTCCCTATACAGACATCGCACTCTATAGCTTCAATTAGGGTACCGACATTATTCAGGAGAAAATCTAGATTAGGTTTTTGTTTAAGTTTGGGGCTTTTTGTTAGCCGAATAGCCTTAATGTTCTAGATGAAGGTTTTTCTTGAGATTTAATACAATTTTTTTGTTCAACACTAAGTAGTTGGAAAAAAATATTTATCTATGATGTTTTCTTCACAAGGAATTAAGATCTCAGCTGTATGACGCGAACTATGATGATGACATAATTAAATGTTTCGTTATTAAATGTAACAATACTTGTCTTCCTATCCTTTTTTAAACTATTCCACTCTCTTTCATTGTTATTTAACACAAAAGTACTGCTGTAATACGACTCCTTTTAACTATCTTTCGTAGTGATATTTCAGCGTATACACGTCTATGTAAATTGTGATTTAAAATCAGGCATACGTGCAGCATACCGAGCTTAATTACTGAGAGCCAGCAAACCGCGAGGGGGCGGGGGCACTGAAATTATATCCCAGATAATGGCGTACATTCAGACCTACGGCGACATCTATTGTCCCGCTGCACAACATGTGCGATGCGCTATGTTGCTGTTAAATAGAAATAGAGGAAAATAAAGAACAACGATTTCGGTTTGTAATAGGAAAATATTATGTGATTATTATTTTGATACACATATTATGTCAATCCAATTCTCTTCGGATATTGAGTTTGACCGTGAAGAAATTAATACACATAACAATTATTGGCAATTTTTACACTCTAGTGCCAGTTGAGAATACCACCCCATCTCATCCCGTGTGTGTCACAAAAAACGACAGTGGAACTAGCAGGAGGATGGGCTGTAGCGTTCTTCAAGTACATTTACTGCAACGAACTCAACTGAGATCGCCAACCCGCCTGCCAAGCGAGGCAATTATGGCAAAATCCTCCAATGAGCACACAAAATATACCCAGACCTGTCGTTGTTCGTTCTTTGGGAACGACAATGTCCAGAGGACGTCTTTTCGCTAAAAGAATGGTGACGACGACGATGATTAGCAATATTCAAGGATGCAATAGTCTTTCGATTCATAAGTTGCATCTAATACCCGATACATGTGTATTTTCGATGATAGAATCGAATATATTTTGGCTTCGTGAAAGATATTATATTACTATTTATAAAATAGCTGGTGAATTGGTGGTTGGTTGATAAAATTACGTGTGATATAACTATTTGCGGACCTAAATATTACATGTAGGACATAAGTGTGGCCAATGAAGAATCATTTTAAAATCTGCCAGAAGCTGGGTCGCCCTGGTAACCGGGCGCGAAAAGCTATGATGTGACGTAGCTACGTGGGACGCTGCGGCGTAGTTGTATGTATGGCGTGGCAGTTACACGCGGCGTAGCAGTAATATTACGATTAAGGACGTAGAAGTGAGACCGCTTCTCACGTAGCGTAGTATACGTAGCAGCAGAGATGCCCGGCTATACAGCAATTTTCATCAAAAAGGAAACTGCTTATGTTTAAAGTCACTTACTTTATGGTCGGGTATCGTATGTTGTGTCTATAGCCCTGTCTTATTAATTATATTGCCTTCAGTATCATGTAAGTTATTATTCATTTACGACACTCAAGTATAAGGGTATGACCCTGTAATGCAATCTGGCGACCAAATCATCGCCCAAACGTATAGTAGAGATATATTATAAAACATGTATGATTTAATAGCCCGCTGTGAAAATTGAGCATAAAGCTATCGTCTATTTATTACTGAGTGTGATCAATCTTGAACATCTGTGCCATGGCACAAATAAACAACCACAACCCAAAATCACCATTACAACTAACCTACTAGAATACTTGCTGCAAGGGCATATAAAATATTTATTTAATATTAGGTTTTATACGGTTCTGCGTCAGCAGTCAAACTATGATTTTATGAAAGGTCACTGGATCGGCAATACATGAAGGCACACTAGCAAATAAGCGTAGATGTGTACATAGTTTATGATTAATATATAAGATTTGAATAATGACAGCACGGTTGGTGCAGTGGCTGATACAGTCGACTGCTGCGCTCCGGGTCGAGGGTTCAATTCCCGCACGGAACAAATATTTGTATGATCTGCAGGTAGTTGTTCCGGGTCTGGGTGTATTGTATGTGGAATTTATGTCTGTAAACGCACCCACGACACAGGAGAAATCCCAGTGTGGGGCAAAGCTATATATAAAAAAAAGTAAAAAAAATCAGTCATTACGTTGAATCTGACTTTGACTCATTACCGTCTAGCATCTCTCACTGCGGTCAATATACCTTTTGCCGTCAGTACGACCAGTTTTGTGAGCCTGCTTGACCGGCACTGACGCACGCGCACGTGGTCATGTGCCGCTGTGCTGCGCATACGGCGGCACGTACCCACGTGCGCACCACCCTCTTCTCGGGGGTCACTCGGTATGAACACACAGACTCCCCGATCTATGCGCCTGCGATCCCTGAGAACAATGAACAGTCCTAGGGGATATTGCCATCATCACCACGCTTGGAAAGCGGGCTGCAGTATGGTGTTATTAGCAGCCGGGAATTTTACGCCTCATTTCGTTTATATGTTTTTAATTTCCTTCATTTTTAGGGTCCCGAACGTCCGAAGGAAAAATCTTATAGGATCACTCGTGTGTTTGTCTGTGATTTAGTTGAAATTTGGTACGCATATGGATGTCTTCAATCCAAACAAGTACGTGTAACGTAAATGACTAAATTTTAAAAAGTGACCCTTTTCACTTTTGGGCGGCAATATAGAAAATTAAAGAATAAAGTTTTGCAAACTGTACCGTGTAACATATGAAATGGAAAGTGCTTGTTGTGAGGGCCTCAAATATATTTATTTTATAATTTTAAAGTTATTTAACAAAATAGACTAAAATTGACCATTACCCTCTGATCAGCCAAAAACATAGAAAAAAGTTGATAATAGCTCTTTACTTACAGATTACAGGAAAACCTATAAGAAGTCTAGTCCTTAAATAACATGGTAAATCTTTCAATATTGTGCGTACAAACTTACGTTTGCGGTTGGAATGTATGGGAAAACATCTTTTTCAACTACGATGTTAAGTTTGTTCTTCGGATAAGCTATTGGAACAAAACAAAATTCAGCAATAAACAATTCAGCAATTTAGGAACCCTCTCCACGCGAGTTCAACTCGCACTTGGCCGGTTTCTTTTATTTTGAACAAATTTCTAAAAAAATATTTTCTACATTGACTGCGACATACCTACAACTATTATAACAGCTAAACAGCCGAAACATGCACGGGCACGTACATAACATGATGTTCGCGAGCAGAGTCAAGATAGAGCGGTTTACAGAGGAAATACGATGTGAAGCATATAAGAGTTGACGCCTTTGAATTTATGAAGGCTTGAATTTTATGCACAAAAGTGGAACGGAATGCTATCTGGTTGAAGACGACTCTCTGCGAAGATGCTTAGCTCTCGGAATTCATAGTTTAGGAATGAACATTTTAATGGGGGATCGTTAGTTTTGCATTTTGACTAGTGTATGTAGTTTCATGCCGGTTCTTCTCCAGCCCAACCACTTGGAATGTTGCATCTATTTAAATTCTGACTACAAATGGATTACATTAATTTTAAAAAGTGACTTTGAATTTGACATGGTAGTCATACTGTAATTATTGAGTATTAATGTAGCGTGAAGTAGGTAGTTTCTGTACTCATTATATGACAAACAGTTTTCCGATATAATTGTATCGTAGTATTTTAACAATTAGAAGCCGAAATCGTGCTACTTTTATATAACGCCCTACAAAATAAGGTTCAATAGTACAATCAGCAGGTAACAGGCAAGATGCTTATTAAAAATAAAAGCAAGTTGTAAATCATAGGACTGTCATAAATAAGGCTAACAAAGCGCAATATAGCCATCAGGATAAAAGAACACATAGCTGACGTCAAGAATAAACGGTTGATAAAGTCTGCAGTGTGTGAACATTTCCTTTTTTCATATTTTTTTTATTGATCCCAGTGGAAATTCATCATACTTCATACTAACTTCTTACGCCCCTGGGAAGTATGAAGGGGCATGGACTCCTACCGACTTAATCCACTGGGGTGATCATCTTCGGCACCTTTTTTTTTTTATTGGTGCCCAGTGGAAATTCATCATGAACTTCCTTCGCCCCGGGGAAGGACGAAGGGGTATGCCGGATCTTCGGCACCTAAGAAGGGCTCCAGGTCCTCGTATGATCACACTAGAGCCGCCCACTGGTGCCACGCCCTGGCATAGGCACATCTCGGATAGAGTAACTGTAAAGGAGTCAAAACCACTGGAGTGGTCATCTTCGGCACCGAAGGGAGAGGCGCCTCAGGACCTCGTAAGATTACATTCTAATGCCACAAGGTTATTTGATCAGGCTAGAGCCTGTGATCAAATAACCTTGTGACGAAGTCATCCTTCATCTTCATTTCAATCAACCTCTTTCATGACTTCCCGTCCCAGAGATGACCGTCTCAGTGGTTCTAGCCAGTAGGAACTACTCCTACTAAGCCGGCATGCCTCTTCGTCCTTCCCCGGGGTGAAGGAAGTTCATGATGAATTTCCACTGGGACTAATTAAACATAAATAAAAATAAGGTATGTTTATACACTGCAGACTTTATGAACCGTCTATTCTTGATATCAGCTATGTATTATTTTATTCTGGTAGCTATATCATGCTTTGTTTACCCTATTTATGACACGAAGGGGTATGCCGGATCTTCGGCACCTAAGAAGGGCTCCAGGTCCTCGTATGATCACACTAGAGCCACCCACTGGTGCCACGCCCTGGCATAGGCACATCTCGGATAGAGTAACTGTAAAGGAGTCAAAACCACTGGAGTGGTCATCTTCGGCACCGAAGGGAGAGGCGCCTCAGGACCTCGTAAGATTACATTCTAATGCCACAAGGTTATTTGATCAGGCTAGAGCCTGCGATCAAATAACCTTGTGACGAAGTCATCCTTCATCTTCATTTCAATCAACCTCTTTCATGACTTCCCGTCCCAGAGATGACCGTCTCAGTGGTTCTAGCCAGTAGGAACTACTCCTACTAAGCCGGCATGCCTCTTCGTCCTTCCCCGGGGCGAAGGAAGTACATGATGAATTTCCACTGGGACTAATTAAACATAAATAAAAATAAGGTATGTTTATACACTGCAGACTTTATGAACCGTCTATTCTTGATATCAGCTATGTATTATTTTATTCTGGTAGCTATATCATGCTTTGTTTACCCTATTTATGACAAGCATATGATTTACGAAACCATTTCCATGCGTAAATTGAACCCGGGAACAAAAATCTTTTCATCATCATCGTCGTGGTTACGATAAAAATAAAAGACTAAGAACTGAAGACCGCCATCTACCTACGCTACCTACTGCCTTTAGTCTATATTATGTTGTCTATTTTCTACATTCTTATTCTTTAGTATTGTCTTAAGTCTTCAAACTTGAAACTGTTTCATTGTGGATCACAGGATACAGAGGATGTTTACATTATAATAAGTCCTACTGAAGATTTCGGGAATCAAGGAAGTGACACGACATTACTATTTAAAAATGTATTTATTGCTTTTCGAAGTATTCTCCGCGAAATTTGACACATTTTTCCATACGATGGAACCAGTCATTAAAGCAACCATTCCATTCGGAAGTTGGGGTCTCCAAAATGGCCGTTTTGTAGGCGTCCACAGCTTCTTTAGGTGATGAAAATCTCTGTCCACGCAATTTATTCTTTATTATACTTTCCCTAAGAAAGTATAGAAATCATTAGAAAGAAAGAAAGAAAGAAAAAAGTTTTATTAAGGTCTCGCACAGGAAGTTACAAATAACATAAGTAAAAATAAAAATATTATAATTAAATTAAGGCAACCTGGACGAGGCCAAAAAAGGCCCCTATCTCAGCATAATGCTGTGACATTTAAATAAAAAAATGCCACAGCGCTGGTTTTCAGATAGGACCAAGACAGTTGTGATACCACGGGCGGTTACGACATAGGCCAATAAATAAGTTAATAAAAAGACATGCCGAGTAATTAGTCAAATATAAATTTAATAATAAAATATGTAATATTTATAAAATATCCTATATGTGTAGCATACTACTGAATAAACCAATAATTAAATATATAAGTGTTACTTACGTGCATGTACTAGATATGATCAATACTTATTAAATATGCTATGTATGTCATGTTTATACTCTGTCTACGATTAGGATTACATTAGGGCTTAGGTCGGGGCTGTACGGCGGATGGTCTAATAATTCTATGTTTTCTTGCTCTAAAAACTCTTTTGTTCTGTGCGCGGTGTGAGAACTCGCATTGTAGTGATGGAGGATGATGCGGCGGTTGCAGTTCTCTCTACGGAGTTCAGAAACGACCTGTGGCAAACAAATGCTAGCATACCATTCTGTATTAACCGTTCTTTGTCCCTCAAGAGGAATAGTCGTAACATGGCCGGTTTTGGAGACAAACGTGGCCACCATTTTTTTTGCAACACTCCGTGAACGAACAATTTTTGTTGGCTTTAACTCATTTTCGAACACCCAAACTCGTGACTGGTTTTTTGTTTCGGGTTTGTACGCATATATTCAGGATTCGTCACCTAATACGATGTTGTATACAGCATTTGAGGATCCTGCGTGGAATCTTTCGAGAGTTCAGAACGCACCAAGTAACGCGAGCCGCTTTTTGCTCTTCACATAGCAAATGCGGTATCCATCGGGAAAACAACTTTTTTACACCTAATTGTTCATCCAAGATTATTTGTATTTGACTCATGCCAATGTCTAAAGTTGCCTGAATTTCGCGGTATGTCACATGTCGATCTTCCTCAATCAGCTTACGCACAGCATCAACGTTTTCTTGGGTGACTGCAGTTTTTGGACGACGACTTGACGAGGATCATCACTGAGCTTGACACGTCCACGTTGAAATTCAGCAAACCAGCGATAAATTGTGGTTTTGGATGGGGCTTCATCACCAAATGCAGAAATCATCCGGTCAACACACTGTTTTTGTGTTAAACCACTTCGAAAGTCATAATAAATCATCGCTCATGAATTTTCTCGAGTCAATTCCATTTTCTCAACGACTAAACAAGACTTGACAAAACCTTGTGACAAGACCGTGAATCTTTTTTTAAATAAATAAATGGTATTCGATTTGTAAAACCAAGGAGTTTTCAATTAAAAAGATTTTAATATGACAGGAACAGTGGAAATATTCCATTCCCGATACTTTTAGTGCAGCAATATTTTAAAATAATAAGTAATATTACTATTTAAATTATACAATGTCAAAACATTGAAAACAAATGATACCATAGTCAAATCGAAAATCGGAAAGAAAAAAATGAAAAGCAGCATATTATAATGATAATGATAACAATTACAAATAAATATTAATTTACAATAATAATTACAAGCGTAGTCTTATTTATAATCATTTAATTTAAGTAGAACTCACTCTTAATAAAACCTGTTACTGAGTAGTAGCACTATTGTCCAACAACAATTTGCGGAGTTTCCTTTAAAAAATATTTATTCATCAGTGTTTCTAATTGCTGATGAAATATTATTATACATACGTGGACCCAAAAAAAACACACTATCATGCAATAAGTGTGTTTATGCATAGATCATACAAGTATTTGTTCCGTGCGGAGATCAAACCCATGGCACATAGCGCAGAAAGCCAATTGCTGCGCCAATAAATAAACACATCATATCAGTCAAAGGACGTCTACTGCTGAACAAAGGCCTCCCCCCACAGATTTCCACAGCGAGTTACATGCCGCCCTACGCCCGTCCAATGACTCCCAGCGACCTTCACTAGGTCGTCTGTCCACGTAGGTTGAAACCATCCCACGCTGCGTTTTCCAGTCCGCGGTCTCCACTCGAGAACCTTTTTACCCCAATGCCTCGCCCATTGCCAATCAGTTTACTAATCCTTTCAGCTATTTCAGCAACTTTAGTTCTACCACGGATCTCCTCATTTCTGATTCAATCTCGTAAAGAAATACCAAGCAGTATAGCT
This sequence comes from Diloba caeruleocephala, assembly GCA_947459985.1. Taxonomy (NCBI): domain Eukaryota; kingdom Metazoa; phylum Arthropoda; class Insecta; order Lepidoptera; family Noctuidae; genus Diloba; species Diloba caeruleocephala. The sequence continues at coordinate 8,915,925 of OX381616.1, read as the reverse complement.
CGCTCCATAGCTCGCTGTGGGACCTTAAGATTTTATGAGGCCCATAGTAAATGAGTGAGTAAGTAAACGAAATAAACACAATCTATATCGATTGCTGGTATCGACTGATTTCGTATTTTTACAAAATATTTTACCATTTTTGTCTCTCCGCAAATTTCAACTTTGATACTTGGAAATTATTTTTTAGTTTTGCTTTACAAACATTATATGCATTTTTTATTTTAACCAATTGCTAACATACCAGTAAGGTCACGATACAATGAATTTAAATGACATAACCACTACCCGATAAAGCGCTAAGAGCATTATTTTAATAGATAGTAAAAGCAGTAACAGCTAACAAGCTAAACAGTTCACATATGCTTAGTGATTTTTACCTTGAAATTCAAATGATGGCAGCCTTGAAATTATAGTGGTGCCGGCTCAGAATACCACCACCCCATTTCCTCCCGTGTGTTTCGTAAAAGTCGGCTAAGGAATTAGCCGGAAGATGGGCAGCAGCGTCCTTCGAGTACATTAACAACTCAACTGCGACCAACCCGCTGCCAAACCGTCTGCCAAGCATGTTATGGCAAAACCCCCCAATGAGCCCAGAACACACCCATATCGGTCGTTGTGGTGTACTTTGGGGGAGGCCTGTGTCCAGCAGTGGACTTCATTCGGCCGAAATGATGATATAATGATGGCAGTTAATTGGCCGGTAGTATGCGTGTCAACTGAGTGCTGTAAGAACAAGGGCGTAACCTCTCATTTCTTAGTAGACATACGATTAAAATCACTGGACCACGCGCGTACTATTTCTTGTCCTACATTAAAATTTGCTTAAACATATGGAATTTTAGCATCGTAATAATTGAATACAGAACGCAAAAGAAATAATATCATTTGAAGAGCAAATTACAAGAAAGTTTAGATGTTTTCCGCTCCTAATTAATATTTGGACATTGAAGTTCTTTCCCACTAATTATGTTTTTCTTCAATTCAATTAAAGGCTCCTTTTCCGTTCCATTTTATGAATGAAAATATTATTTTGAAGTTACTAGGAGTACAGCGAAGTATTTCTTTTCCTAAACAACATCGGGGAAAATAATTTGATTAAACAATTATTTGTACACGAAAAAAAACAATACTTCGTTTCACTTAAATAGATGTAACCTACCTATATTCTCATTATTTTCAGCCTATATTTTGTTACTGTTGGGTATTACGATTCTGTATTAATTTTAAAATGAAACTACTTAGGGTGCGGTGATAGTGACATTTTAATGTCAAATTTGAGTGCAAAGTCAGAGTATTTTATTTCAAATAAAACAAATATTGGCACTTATGAAACGTCAGAATCTAAGTTGCATGGTTCCAAATAGTTGATCTCGTGGAGAAGAGCCGGCAAGAAACTCCATGGACACTCTTTTAAAATAATTGAGAATACAATGTTGATTAATACATATTATTGTAAATCATATACCGAGAAAATGTAGGTCAATGTGTTACTAGTATAATAATAATAGTTTAATTTTCCATAGCAGTTAACGGCTGACCAGTCCCAACAGACGGCACCCATTCACGAGCATAAAGCATGCATCAGCATCGCTTAGCTCAACCATATTGCAGGGAACCGAACGACCCGATACACAACGCCACCGCCAGCAAGACATTTTAGTGAGCATGACAGACCAATACAGCCAGGCACAAGACACAATCAATATACTAAAAATAACATTAATGGCTACATAATGCTCACACATTTACAGTTTCGTATGAATATTATAATTTATGGTTACAAGAACAATATTAACAATAACTCATGTTCAATCGACGCCATAATATTAAATATAAGTAAGTAACATAAAAAATATGAAATTTTAAATTAATTAACTCATATGTCAAGTTATTAAATGTAAGTAAATAACATAAAAAATGTAATTTCAACTCAGTACGTCAAATTATTAATTAAAAGTAAATCACATAAAAAATGCAATTTTAAATGAGTTATGTCCACTGTCAAGTTATTTTACTTTAATAATATAATTAAATCCAATTTAAACCTTTGATTGTTAGTTACAACACTTCAAATACCCACAGTCATAATATATACATACAATCATATCAAATATCAGAAGTTATAAAATAAATGGTATGAAATGCTTAAAAAAATATCAAGGTTGAAAGAAAATCAAAAGTTAGAATAATATAATATTCACTGAATTCTGTACATGTTATATGAGATTGTCTTGCGCTGGACACAGCGAGGTTTGCGTAGCGTTGCAAACGTTGCAACGTTTTCTGTGTAACATTGTGTGGTAGCGCATATGTAAGTATATAAGACGTGATGAGCGCATGCGCAGATATATGAGATGGGGGCGCATGAGTGACAAAATTAATCAAAAATTGTTGCGATGCACGCAGTAATTACTCACAGTGTCTTGATGGTTTTGAGTGTGGTGTGTTGTTTGGGTTTTTATTCATTTAATAACGGGATGCTAAACAGGTGGTACCTGCCAACCATCTTCTCTCAGTTCTCTTTCGCGAGGACTTGAGGATGATCAAATTGAAGAAAATGGTTGGGTTTGCCTAAGGCTTATTCACACACTGCAGACTTTGTGGAGCGTCAATGTCAGCTATGTGTTCTTTTAATCTAGTGGCTATATTACGCTTTGTTTGGCCTATGTATTACAACCCGCAATCACAGTCAATCTTGTAGACCCCTGCATCTTGTAGACGAATGTGACAGTTCACGGGGTTGAGAAGTTGGCTAAGCTTTTTATGTGGCTTGAAGTAGGTTTTAATAGAAGCACGCTTCAAGATATGAACATTTCTGTCCATGACTCCCTTTATGAATGGTAAAACAGCAGATCTCCGATCAACCGATTTATGATTAGTTTTGCACGGTAGATAAAATAACATTTTAAATCTGTAACGACGCTTGTCACCTTAGTCATCCTGCAACTACGAAGTGTTCAAAACATCAGGAAAAACAAAAACAAATAATATACGCGATTTAATTCGTTTAAAAGTGTTTTATTACAATATTCTTTTACTACCAATTAAAATGGAAAACATGAAAGCTTCTGATTTACATGCACTGATAAGTACATTCATTATGATTCCGTGATTTATTAAACATTAATATTTTCCGACATGTCATTGCTTACGTCACTGTCCTCAGTCATTATTTCCGTATTGCTGCCCACACGGAAACGAAGTTTTCCGTATCAACGTAATCGATAGAATCGTTGACCAAAATTTTCTATTTATTATACTGTTACTTTTTACATATAATTTTATACCATAACATGATATGATAAGAGTGTGTAATGGTTGTTAAAAATAAATAGTATCTGCTGTAAATATCCCAGGGCAAAGGCCTTTTCCCATATAGAGACGTATCGTGCATTTATCATCATACATGCTCACTGCGTATTGATCCAGGTTTCCGCATGATGTACTCCTTCACCTAAAGTTTCACGTGTCAGTTAGATGAAGTAACTAAGAAAGTACATATGACATGGAAAACGTCACATTAATCTATGTTTTGAACCCCTAACATAGCTCTTAAGAAGCAAAGCTTGTTTATTTTTAACATGAACTTATTTCCGTTACCAAACATTGATATAATTTTGGATGGCTTAATTGCGACATTAAAAAATAATGAGCTGAGATTATTTTTTCCTGACTGATCATAAGTAGATACTTAAATAATAAAAACACGCACATACGTAGATTACCCGTGTGGTGTTGGGATAAAGAATATTGCACAACTCGATTTCCTCCTGGGGATATGTCGTAAAGACGACTAAGGGGCCCTAAACCACAGGGATGGCCAGCAGCGACCCTTCTGTATAACAACAGCCATTCTGCACGTGTTGCGTACTGGCAAATTCCCCCCCCAAAATGACGACACACGGCACAACCGCACCATACATATCCAGACATATATTATGTGGAGACTTTTGTTCAGCAGTGGAGCTTTTTTGGCTGATAAATGTTGATAATGCATGCAGATGGCCCAATCACTGATGACACAATGATGGATAAACCAATCACTGGCACCAGCATACATCAGAATCTATGTTGCACAGTTCCAATTTAGGGAAATAGTACTAACGATATATGGATAAGAGTAGATAAAATTTTGGTACAAAATTTTATAATATAATATATTGAGTTAATGTATCAAGAAGGAACATACTACCATCGTATAAATAGATATGCCATGGCAGTTATCGGCTGACCAGTCCCGACAGGCGCCGATCGTTCTCGAGCATGACGTATCCATCTGCATTATGCAGTTCAACCATATTGTAACGCTGCGTTTCCACCAGAGATTTACAATTACGCTGAGTGGTATGAGGAAGCGTAGCGGAGCTGTGGAACGGTGTGACCCTTTCCACCAAAGCATCAATTCTAGTCGAAACACAGTCTTACCAACGACCCGGTATACAAGGTCACCATTTGCAAGACGTTTTCTTGTATATGACAGATACAGACAATATTAGAATATACCAATTATATCTACATGATCACACATTGCTAGTTTCGTACGAATATTAGATTTTTGTTATAAATTCATATAATTAGAGGCTCGTATTCCGCAGTGGACATTTGCTAGCTAATATGATACATGTTAGTCTCAAACGTCGAGCCAAACGTGACGAGTTCGTTGAGTTGAACATTAAGGAGGACAAGACGCTTGAAGTTTTGTTACAAGTAAACGTGTACACGGCACGTATATTTCTATATATTGAGTAATATGCACAGATATTTCTCGCAAAACCCATGTACCGAGAACCTACTGACGCAGATAGCGTCAGTAGGAAAGGGAATGCGCCACACCGCTTCTCCAGCCTCTCCTCCATGACGGGTCTTAACACCCTTTGTACATTATATGTTAGGCACTAATGCTTTTGTTTCTATTATTATCATTTCAACCATATAAAGTGGACTTTGCTGGACACAGGCTGCCCCCAAAGATCACCACAACGACGCGGTCTGGGTGTACTGTGTGCTCATTGGGGTTTAATCTTTAAGGTATAAGAGGTTAAAATTACTTTATTCAAAGCTTATTGACAAGTTTTTTACACCTGCAGCCTATGGGTCAGATATACTCGCAGATCGCTGGATGCCCTACGAGTACAGTATAATAATGGTTTTAGGATGCTGATGGGGCTGTCTCGATATTGTAGCGCATCAAGTATGTTTACTTTGGCAAATACAGACTGCTTTCATGCAGTGCTAAGAAAGAGAATTGCTTCCCTTATGCGGCGCGTCCGGGACAGTGCCAGCAGCCTCCTAAACACCATACTGTGCAGAACTGATTGTCCCGTGGTGTGCCATTGGAACACCTTGCATATGGCGTCTAGGACATCTATGTTTAATGTTAAATAAGTTATTATAGATTATTATATATATTATAGATTGTTTAATTTTAAAAAAAGTTATAGATTACTAACATAGGTTAAATTTTAATAACAAATTATGGATTATTACTATCTGAAATAAAGTAAATAAATAAATAAATAATCGCCACGCTTGGCAGACGAGTTGACAATCACAGTTAAGTTGTTAATGTATGTGGGGATGTCGCTGCCCATCCTCCATTTAATCCCATAGTCGCTTTTTACGGCCACGGGATGAGATGGGTAGATTCTATGTAGCCGGCACCACACGACATTTCTTTTACTATCTAGTGTGCTATAGATTGGTGTACTTATTAGTATAATAAATAAATAAATTGTTACTTACTTTAATACGTTTCCAGCGTAGTGTAGTCCATTTATTCTAACCTAACAAATAGATTGTGACAAAGAGTGGACATGGATATGCAGGCACGTAAAAAGAACTGAACACAGTATGCAAGCGGTGTGCTGTACGGTGAAATGTTCTACTTACCATCTACCTAGTTCATTTAGTATTTAAATCATACAAACACTCATTTTAAAACGAAAATACTACAGCTCAAGCTAATCAGTCTTGTAGTACTGGTCCCAAAAGCGCAAGACAAAAAGATATCGAGTGAAATTAAACCACCAGTTACGTTTAAATGGATACTTTGTTACCACGTAACATTCATTAGGCCGTACTGGGAAAGCGAAATTAAATGGATAAGAATGTTGTGTATGCGAGAAATGAACCTACATACACATAATAATAAGTATAATAGATGTTGATTACAGATTATTTTACCTCATTGGATTCTTGGCTAATATTGATAAAAAATCATCATTAAACCAGCTAAAAGACTTCCACTGACAGAGGCCTCTCCTACAGATTCCCAAAATCGTGTCGTCATTTTGGGGGGAATTGCCAGTAGGTCCTCACCACGCTTGGCAGCCGGATCAGCGAGCGCAGTATGGCTTATGTTCCACGCGAGACGCCGCTACCCAACCCTCTAGTTTGAGGTGGGGTGAGATGGAGTGGTGCTATATTCTTATTCTAGACATAATATGGAAACATTTTGGATTTGGATTATTGCTGTATGATAAAAAATTGATCATTGATCGTATATATCAACTTTGTAATTTAGGATAACTAAGTTTAACATTTCATGTAGTACCTAGTAAAGAATAGGACCACCTACACAAGCAATGGGTGACTATCATATCGGCCATTGGCCACTGTTGAACAAAGGCCTCCCCATAGATTTTCACAACTGTGTCATTCTGGGGGGTATTTGCCAATACTCACCACGCTTGACAGGCGGGTTGGTGAGCGCAGTATGGCTACCGTTTCACAGAAGAGAGCCCATCCCTCTGGTTTAGATTCCCTTAGTCGCCTTTTACGACATCCACGGGAGGGGATGGAGTGGTAATATATTCTTAATCGGGACACCACACGGAATGGGTGACTATATATATATATATAATGTGATTGTTTCGTTTATTCGATTGCTATCGACTAACAATCGATGTTACTCGATTATTGGCTATCGTTATCCATCATTGTGCGCGGTTTACAACTGGCAATGTAATGTTTGACGTCTACTTTGGTACTCTGCCCAGTAGTAATAATAATAAATGGTTTTTATTTCGTACCAACATCAAAAAGAACCATATTTAAATTTGTGAACAGAGGAACTTATGACCTTATGGATTATAACAGATTAAGTGCTGCAGAATAATAAATTGTGAAATTTATGCAACAGGTGATCAGACAGAAACATCGGTCTTACTTGATCAGATTACTGATGGCCATTTGGGTAAAAAGGTTCTCGAGTTGGAACCGAGCACCGGAAAGCGCAGCTCAGGACGACCTCCAACCAGGTGGACAGACGACCTGGCGAAAGTCGCTGGGAGTTGTGGGATGCGGGTTGCGTGTAATTACTCGTTGTGGAAATCTATGGGGGAGGCATTTGTTCAGCATTTTCACTTTTGGCTGATATGACGATTGTTTTGAAGAACGACTAAAGAATTATAATTGTAAGAATATAGCGTCCGCCATTTGCTCAAATCCTGTGAGCTAATATCAGCATACTGTGAACCAACACAGTGATTATAATGGCAAAATCTATATAAACGTTTATGAGAAGGCCCATGTCTATCGGTAAGAGCATGTCGATGTAAGATTGGCCATTTTCAGTCTATTAGACTTTCTAGATTGCCTGTTAAGACAACCAACTGCAAGTTCGATAAGATTAGAGAAGAGAAGAGCTGAGGTTGCGAAACGTTCTAAAATCACTTGGGATAGCTATAAAATAGGACGATAAGTATTTTTTAGTTCTGTTTTTTTAATCGAATTGCATATCGATGACAGCAGACATACTTATTTGTCACTATACCGAGGATACATAACTGAATCTGTGAACGATTAACAAGTAAGTAGTAATATCTCAATTAACACAAATTGTTTACAAGTGGCCAGTCCTTTAGTTCGTACATCGTTGCTGTCAAGTAGCGAAGAGAAATTATTTTTAATTATACTTAAAATTTATATCTACTAGAGTGGACGTTGCGGTGGTTTACAGTTTAAGCCTACTCATTTATGATTATACAGTATGTAAGTGGCAAGATACCGAAAACGTAGGCACTGAAAATAATAAAAATGGGAAAGAAATTTATCTCGGAACTGTAACCTTATATTTACAGTTTTGGCATTTTTGAGCACACAATGTATCGTAAATAATGCGACCAAAACGCTACATGATTAATGTAGTAGATAATATGATATTAATATGCTACTGCGAGCGATGACCTCATCCGTGAACTGTAGCGCAACAACAGGCGTTTAGATTTTATTTACAATGCTTATGTGAAAAGAAATAGTTTATTGTGTTTTTATTCAAAATAGCGTTAGGATAGCAGAAAATATTTCCCAGCAAAGAATAGACCACCCCTCTCCATCCATGGGTGTCGTATAAGGTGACTAAGAGTTGATGTCAAGAGGATGGGCAGCAGTATTCTCCTTTGGGCTGACGAGCACCGCCTGACGTGCGTGGTGATTAAGGCCATATCTTCAATGACCGCTTATAGTGAATCTTTGGGAGCTCCATGTGCAGAAGTAGGTTTATTGTATGATATGTGTAAAAACAACAATATTTAAGTTAGATGAGTAAGCTGTTAAGACGGAGGCAGTAGAAAGTGGTGGGCTAATACCTGCCGGTGCTGAATCCCGTACCACCAGCGCAAGGTAGGGAGAAGGTTTCCTTTCTCATAGTAGTTTTGTTTAGTTCGGTATATCCCTTCCCCTACCCAGTACAGTACAGTACGTCCACGAAGATTTTCCAGGTATAAAGTGTGAGAAACAGTTTTTAGATTAAAAATATATGATGAAAAATTATGCATTAGTATTATTTGTAATGTAGTAGGTACAGTTGACAGACATAGATCTCACATGCACAAACACCCAGACCCGAAACAACTATCTATGGATCATATTAAGTATTTGTACCAAGTGGGGATTGAACCCGTGACACGTAGCGCAGTAAGCCAATCGCCGAGCCACTGCGCCAACCGTGCCATCCTCTGAGAAACATCGAATAAATTACACACATAATATTTTTACTCAGTTCACAATGACAACTATAATTAGTGATTTATTTATTAACATTCAAAGATATACGGTACTACATATACCTTTAACTATTAATCAGTCATCAGCCTATACCAGTCCACTGCTGGACGTAAGCCTTTCCCAGCGTTCGCCATAACCTGGGCATTAGAATTCCGAGCAACCTTCTTTCGGTAGGTATCCCACACAACGTTTGCCCATACGCGGTCTCCACTCTAGGACTCGAGGATATCCGTAAAAGAACGAAAGTGATCGACATAGCACACAGAATTAGCAAGCTGAAGTGTCGGTGGGCTGATTACGTCTGTCACCAATGGCCGATGGAGCAGACGAGTGTTTAACTATAATCCCATGAAATTTCTGCTGGGTTGTTTGTTTCAACTCCATAGAAGTGAGAGGGTCACCTGATGACATAATTGGTACATGCTAATGTTAATTCTAAACGAAGTGATATACATAAATGTAATGTTCCTGATGAGCCCTGTAGGATATTTGTACTCAACAACCACTATCCTGGTAGGAGACACAGATTCATCATCATCATATCAGCCAAAGGATATCCACTGCTGAACAAAGGCTTCCCCCATAGACCCACCCCACAATTGTGTCGTCATTTTGAGGGGAGTTTGCCAGTACTCACCACGCTTGCCAGGCGGGTTGGTGAACGCAGTATGGCTAATGTTTTACAGAAGGGACGCTACTGCCCATCTCTCTGGTTTAGAGTCACTTAATCGCCTTTTACGATACCCAGGGGAAGAGATGGAGTGCTGCTATATTCTTAATCTGGACACCACACATTGTCAGTAAATAATTAATGAAATATCATCTCTTTAAATGTATCTACCGATACCTTGTATTGGTTGGATACAATTTTTGAAAACTAATTCAAATTCATTCCATTTTTTAAGAACATAACAATACTTGATCCGTTTTGCGCAACAAAAAAAGAAAATTATTCCTATCTTTATAAATTACACGTCTTTCCAAACAAATGAAATAACAACGGCTTATAAATAATTAATTTTATTATAATAAACATTTACGTACGTACGTGTCTTCATGAAAATTGAAACTCTTACTACGCCCCAGTTTTTTTATTTCCATATAATAAGGTAGAGGTTTGGTTAAAATTCTGCGCCACCCTTACCATTACCCTATCAACCACGTGACAGACAGACAGAAGATAACATAAACGTGACAAATGTGTCTAGTGTTGCCACACTCCGGGGTATGAAATAGAACATTTGGTGTGACAGAAATATAACATAGTACATACATTTTGTATAGGGCTATCGATGTACAAAATTCGGTATGGAAAAAAAAGAAATCAGTTTTTAGATTTAGAACGCATGTATTCAAGAAAGAACTGGAGTCACCGATATAGCTTGCAGAATTAGCAAGTTGAAGTGAGTTGAGTTTGAGTGTCTTTTGAAGAACCGGTGGCTACTGGAGCTGACGAGTTCTTGCGTGGAGACCACAAATTGGCAAATGTACTGTGGGATATCCCCCATTCAGATAGATTGACGACCTGAAGAAGACCACTGAGATGGATTGGATAGGGAAGGTAGAGGACCTGATTTCGTAGTGCATTTTGGAAGAGGCCTATGTCCATCAGTAGACTGCGATAAGCGGAATTGATAAAAACAGAAAATACTTGATAAAACCTCGATAAAAACTGGACATGAATCTGATAGCTACAATGGCAAAAAACTGAAGGTTGCTTGGAGCAAATGAATCTTACAGTGGAGACTAAAATTTGATCAAGACATGGATGCATTAGATCCCCATGGGCCAGATGGAACGACTACCTGAAGAAAATAGCGGAGATAGACAGCATGTGGGGGAAGCCCTGAAGAAAGCCTTAAATTGAGCCATGGACTGTGAGAGGTTACTAAGGGATCACTAGTTGTATCAGCAGCTGCATCACTCCGTATATAGATAATATTTATGGCGAAAATAGGTACACACATATTTACAATGTGTTTATGGAAAACGAACACAAAAGTTACCTTAAAAAACCAGATGCTAACTACCACTCTTACAGGTTCCAATAGGGTGCTACGTTTCCGACACCCTTGTTACAACTCTGTGAAGGTTGATTACTTACGGATTAACAAAGGAGGGTCGAGAAGGTGAAATCGCACCACAAAAATAATTTCAAGTTGGTTGTGGTCTTTGCAGTTCTGGCCGAGGACGTTATAATTTATATTTTCTAATAAAAAAATCTTTTAAACGGATGATAACTTCGGATATATTATGGACTAGCTGTCGTCCGTGGTTTCACCCGCGTTACAAACACATGGAAACACGTATTTCTTTATTTTCAACCAAAAAGACTATTAACAATTTTCATAGATCTCAGAGAACTTCAAAGCCGATGGACTTTAATACAAACTTACAGCCCTTGTTTTACCCCCTTAGGGGTTGAACTTACAAAAAACACTGAAATTAATTTGTATTTCTTTTCTACCGAAAAGCCAAATACCATTTTTTATAATACAAACTTCAAAACTGACGAATTTTGCATACAATCTTACTCCCTCTGTTTTACCCACATAAGGATAGAATTTAAAAAAACACTAAATTACGTATTTGTATATTTTTAATCATAAAGCCAAATACCAATTTATAAAACGACGTAGTTTCATTCAACCTTTCAACCCTTATTTTACCACCTTAGTGGTGCAATCTCTAAATTTCCTTCCTTAGTGGATGCTATTATAGGCATCAAGGGCCAACATTTCAAGTTAGTATCCCCAGCGATTTATTTAATAAGTCAGTCAGGACAAGGACATATGTACCTATAGATTTTAGTTGTTGTCTTTTTTAGTTTAAATAAGTTTAAAAATAGTGATTTTAGTCAATACCAAAATGTTGTTGTTTTTATGAAGAAATCTAAATGCCCCTATATTTTAATATTGTATTTATAACGAAAAAAATATATAAATTTCATTTCAACCTTTCATAGTCTGGTAACCCCGATTACAGTAAATTCCTTCCTATTCTATAAGCGTACGTCTTTGAGACCGAAATGCCTTATTCATACAATTGGTAGGCGTACGGTTAAATAAGGCCTTTACGTTGCATGAAAATCATATAAGTAATAAAATATGTTACGGATCATCCTAAAAATTTACTGCTTTGTAATAAAACATTTTTGTGTGTATTTGCAGTGGTTTTTTTCGAGCGTGGTTTTGGGATATTCTTTACACTCGCCAATTTTGCGTTGGCTAGCTAGCATATGGAATTATACACTATCTTCTTTTGACAGTCAGAATAATAATTGTTTATCAAATGTTTACAATTACTTAGCAAAGACCACCAGTTCCACTAAACCAGTACCAGTATTACCAATTAAACTAAAAAGTAAAAAAAATATGTTAATTAAACATACGTTATATTTTATTATTCCAAAAATAAACTAGGAATTTACCTGGGAAACCTTTAAAATATTCAAAGGTATTTAAAACCAAAATGAAGGACTAGCGCCCAAAAGTTTTCCCTACTGAATATTTTAGCAGGCTTTTTGCAAAAATAAAACACTTTGTTTTTGCGTTCAAGTCGGATTTGCTGGCCCATAACAAACCTGATTATACCTTTAAAAATATTGTTCAACAAAGAAATCTGCCAAGCAAATCAGTTTTTACCGGTTCCCACCGGTTTTAAGGTAAACGAATTGACGGAACTTTGATTCGCCCGCGCGAAGTTTTGACGAGATTCGCCAAAGTTTGAGAATTTTGGGCGCGGGACTTGTCTGCGTTACTGTGTTTAGCTATTCAATTATAAAGGTGTTAGGGAAAATAAATATAAGCCCAAGATTTTTTTTGTTCAGCAAAGATGTACATTTTTATGTAATTAATTAGCAATTATGCATGGCCGCTCAATGTGATTAATATGAATAAATCATTCGGTTAGATTAGGTCAGAATTGCAACCTCAATGTATTACGAGCTTTAGCTGATAATTTACCTTTATGAATTTGGGTGAATTAAACTAAATAAAACTATCGGTCATTATGCATAATCGCTAATTAATCACATTGACCGCATTATTTATGTTTACGCTCTAGACAAAGATTGTCCAACGAATTTGAATGCATTATTTGAAGTATTTAATTAGAATTGTTTTTAAAACTTAACAAAAGACAATTCTGGATCTAGAAATAATGCTAATACATTTTGGAATTTTCATTAAAATCGCTATATCCTGTTAGCTTTGTTTCTAACATATTGGTAAGATTCCCTATATTTTAAACCGTACCATATCCGGGGTGGGGTACCCCAATAGTGTAACTTCGGACGGATCCATAGCTGTTATTCAACAAAAGTATTGTCTACGTGAGATGTGTGAGCAAAAACTTTCTTTCTTTATTTTTATTTTGTTTTTATTTTAGGCGCCTATAAATAAATAGAGATGTATTGCTCGTTACGGCAAAATACTGCGAGAGAAAAACGGTTTCCTTCTACGTTGGCCTTACAAAGTTTTCTACCCTATCCTAATGTGCTCACTTCTAAAGTTTTTACGCTACACTAATGTGATATTTGTTTCAGTTGGGCCATAGTTTACCTAGTCATAGCAAAACAGGAGGTGTGATCTATTTTCAAGTACTGTTAAGTATTATATAAATTAAAGTTATTGAAATGGTTACACTGATGTTTTGCGTGACAGTGAATATGTTTTCATGAATGAAATGAAATGGGTATAATCTATCACTATGCTTAGCGTTTGTGGACTATGAGACAGCCTTTGATTCGATCAAACCTGGGCAGTGCTGTAGTCTTTGCAGCGGTGCTACATTGACTATCAGTACATCGAAATGTTGAAGTGCTTATACAGAAACGCCACCATGCCATGCCACGTGAAATGGCAATGGGCGCGGCACATAGCTCGTAGAACTGATGGCTGTTTGGGAAAAAAAGTTTTATAGTGGAGACCGTGCACCGTAAAACGCAGCGTGGGACGACCTCTAACGAGGTGGACAGACGACCTGCTGAAGGTCGCTGGGAGTCGTTAGATGAGGGCGGCATGTAACCGCTCGTTGTGGAAATGTAGGGGGGAGGCCTGTGTTCAGCAGTGGACATCCTGTCGCTGATATGATAATGATGATGATGATGAATATGTTTTGTTATATCTACAAAATTTCACTACATACTAGTAGTGCGTGCAGTGCGCCTCAATAGTATTCTTCTGCTTTTTTGTCATTGACAGACCTAAATTTAACATGCACGCAGACCCGGAATAACTACCTGTTGTTCTTATTAATAAAAAAATTGTTCCATGCGGATCACATCACCATAATTGATTATTGGAACAATTAAGGTCTGCACAAGCATGCTTTTGTATGAAAAGGTAGAAAGTTTTAGAGGCGATAGAGAGACCGCAAGATGCCCGTTATACAAAAATAAATTTTAAATACATAAATTATGTCTGCGGATGGTCATGGTTTGTATAACGCTGTACACTAAATTGTTACTTTCCTTCTTTCTTTTCCTGTAGTTAGTGACCAGTGTGTCAGCGTTGTTAAAAACACCCAAATGCCTCCAACTTGGCTAACGACTCTCTTCTGACGATAACAACCAGTACCGACGATTTTAAATGCCCTTCGAAGCACGGGACGCTCAATTCAAATACTACTATGTGGTCACCCGTCTATAGACTGACCGCGCCAAAATTTCCATTTAGTAGTTCCTTATCAGGCTCCAATAAAGCGATGCGTCTATTTGGTACTGTTTTTTTTTGCTTTTTCATTTTCTATTCACATAAATAGCAAATTTCAATAAAGTTTATAAATTATTGTTGCTCCCGTCGAATTAACAGAATGTTTCTTCGTTTCATGCTTCGAAATCACGATGATCATAAATATGTTATGGTTCGGAGACAAAAAAAATGACATATTGGAACATTATAAATTACTTCCTGGAACCATGAAAAATTGTTAAAATACCTCATCATATTGCTGAATTAATATATTGAAGGTATTAAAATTTAATAAGTAAAGCCAAAACAATGGACGTCCTTTGGTCAGGAAGGGTTTATATCAAGAGACACCTCAGAGATATCCCACCCCATGCGCAGCTAGCATTATCATAAAGTAGCCGAAGGTTTAAAATTTAAATTTAAAATGTCGTCTTGCCGTATTACTTACCGACTTCGTTACCAATGGACATGGTCATGGAATCACTTGACAGACATTAATGGGATAAATTTTCTCGCATTATGTGAAATGTATGTTTGTTGCAATATAAGTTTATATTTCAAGATGGTACAGGACGGTGTAAGTGTCATTCTCTTCTATCCCTGTCAATAGTTCAGTACAGATGGATACAAAATGGTTTTCCTGGTAGTACAGTCGAGTCGTGGCGTGAATTGTGATCGGTCTTTACTTGACAATACTCTTTGTGGAGAAGACTGTATTTCCTGGGCGTATTAAGCTGCTTTAATAGTGGAACTCCAATCTAGCTTGCTTTCGCAGATAGTGTAAGTTCTATTCAATATAAGAATGAAATAAGATTTAACTTATATAGGAGTATGGCCGCTTTTAAGAAGAAAATAATATTCGCATCTAATGAAGAATAACATACACACACACACACACATATCAGCGCGTAAACTTCCAATGTTGAACATAGCCATGAGCCCAATCACCACAACAATGAACGGTCTTAGGGGCTCTTGCTAGGCGACTCGCGATAGCGGACCGCCAATCCAAAAAATGAGACACTTTTAGTGAAAATCTATTCGCTGTCGCTTAACTTGATTGACTTTATACCATTTTATTGTGAAACAAGCCCGTCCAGACAAGCTCTACAATGGCAACCTTGTTGTGCCTTTATGAAGCTTGTTGTGCCTTCATTGATCGGTGTTTTTTTCCAAAGAAATAAATGACTGTGTTGGAACCCGCAACGAAATTAATCAAAAAAGAAAAAGGTGTAGTAGGAAAGATTATACGTTTTACTTCCCTACGTAGCAAGCAGGAGATAGAAAAAACCTATAGGCCATATGAACAATAAATGGGAGTTTACAACTGGGGATAAGGCCAAACATCACGAGTACAATAATGTTAATTTTCGGATCATATGTAATGATCTATTGTGCCATACTTGTCAGGTGTTACGGTTATTGCTTTATAACTATATGAGTATTAAGGTGAACACTTCTATCTATTCCCTTTTGTGATTATTGCGCCCCCCACCCACTGCCAATCATTAGGGCCAAATCCTGCGGCAAAGCTCTGTTTTTTTAGATGACCCTTACAGTATAGGTACATATACCTACATATGGAAATATGACCCTCACAATATAAATATACTTGTGATAATAATTCTTGGTAGATTATAGGTCTATTTGATGAATCTCATATTGAAATAAATACACGTTGAGAAATTAAGTAACTTGACCTTTATATTTATAGTACTTCGTGAATATTCCATGAAAGCTTTGATATTTGATTCAAATATCAGGTCAGCCTGAATTTGAAATAGACCGACTTAAAACAACAGAAAATTGAATAATTTTATGAAATCCATTGCAAACAAATTCCGGAATGGGTATATGCAATAGCTAGTCACCGCTTAATCCATAAAACTGTATAATCGTCATTCGTTCGCGCCCATTGCGCGCTAAATGGGCTTTAAACGATTGACGTAAAGGATGATTTGATGCATTTGCGTCGAGCGTTGGTAAAACGCAAATTGGTGCGATGCGGTTGACAGCGCCAGCTTTCTGTTTAATCAGTTTGGTTACATCGCTGATTGTACCGTCATGTTTTCGAAGAGTTTTAAGGTTTATATAAAAGAATAAACGTAATTGATTATTGATAGGAATGTAATTTTTTAATTAAATCATTAAATAATTTGATTAAGTAAGATCAACAGTTATTTAGACATTTACAAATACAATAATAAACAATAAAGGAAAAGAAAGTGAAGAGACGATAAGGGAAGAGAAGGGTAGAGAAGAGCAGATAAAGTAAGAGAAGAGAAAAGGCGAGAAGATCTATATTAAATATGTCTCTTTAATTATACTATACACTCTCTTGTACTCTTCTCCCTCATTCATATGGGCAACAATATGCTGCTCAGCCAATGAGGTAAGTTGCATAATTCGTTTTCGCTCGTTTCGCATTTTGTGTGTAAAACGGACAACCCCATCCTAAATGTGTGCGAAGAAGATTCACTTTTAAATTTTAGTACACCATTCATGACATATTCGTCATAAATAGCCTTAATATTAACTAATTATTTATTTTCTATGACAAATAACACGCATCATTGATAAAAGTAAGTTATTAGATACAATCAATTCAACAACTTAAAGATATGTGTGAGATGTTATGTTAAGGTATTTAAAATATTTCAAAGTTAAACAAATAGATATTATAACAAGGACAAGATTTGAAAGTTCCGTTGAGGTTCCGTATGGTGTTCGGATTGAACAATACAGCACTTCTCACACCATACACCTGCTCCCTTGGGTATCGTAAAAGGTGACTAAGGGACTCTAAACCAGAGGGATGGGCAGCAACGGCACTTCTATAGAATAGTAGCTATTCTGCACTCACCAACATGCCTGACATGCGTAGTGAGTACTGGCAAACTGCCCACACATCCACGACACATTTATGTTAATCTACTGAGGACGCCTTTGTTTCTAGTGGGTATTGTTTGCTGATATGATGATGATAATGAAGATTTGAAAAAAATACATCTTTCCAAACTAAACTGTGAGTAAAGGAAGAAAATGAGTTTTACTAGAACATCTTAGAAATGTTGAATGTTGTTAATTCTCACTAACGGCATAATCTGAATTTTATCAGGCAAACTTCATTAAAAACCCTATAAAACATCTTTAAATTGACTCATGTGGCTGGGGTTACGGTATTCGCTAAGCACTGGGCCACACCCCTGGCAGTTATCGACCCCTCACTTGGTCTGACGGGTCCCGTACTACGTCTGTGCAATCTGATGCGCACATTCCTTCATAGAGGTGCATACAGAACCCAAGACGTCATCATCTCAGCCTTGCTTCTGGTCGGGCCATGGACTACCCCAAATTCGTCATCCGCAGGCCACAATTCATGGAGGCTAGATCTCTTCCCGTCCCAGCTCTACCACCTTCTTTGCGTGGATCACGTCCTCGCAAAATGAGGCGATGGTATCCCCCAAACCGCTGCTTTTGACCATGGATAGAACCAGAGGTTGCCATCTTTGACCGTCGCGATGTCATCACAGCGCTGCGTCGGTTGGTTACTCGTTCAGCGTTTGCTGCGCTGTATCCTCCGGTCAGTCTCTGCAGTGAAGACAACCGGGCGTCACTTCCCGACCTATCAACCGTGTCCTAAGAGTATCTGCATCAGCCGAAAAGCGAGGAGACCACGCCGCCTCTCCGGTCTTTTCCACAGTTTGTATTAACGCGCTGATGTCGCAGCGTGCACTAAATGAGTCTACCATAATAGTAACGTTTGTATCTTGTGAATTGGGATTCGCCAGTCTACTAATCGTCTGATAAAATGTAGGAAATGTTATACTATATTGCTTGAACGTAGCTTGGATTTACATGCTGATCAAACTTTTTGCCTGCAATAAAATTTAATGCTACTGGGAACCATAATGATATATCAAAATTAAAAAGTTATTATTAGTTAATTATCAGTGAAATCGCAGTATAAGTTTATGGCAAAAATAAAATGTTTATGGCACTTACTTTTTACAGTAGCTATCCAAATAATTTTGGTCAATTGCCAAACCAAAAATAAAAGTTCTTTTTCCATTATTTATGCAGTTCGCAACACAACAAGTCTTGTGAAAAGATAAGACAGGGAATTAAAAGCGTGGAAATACAAAATATGTTTTCCAGTCTACATATGTTTCACATATAACTGCTCCGATTGATTTGACTGTCTCCACCAAGTACTTCGCACACGATGCGATTGCGGTTTTTGACAGTTCAAGTTCAAGTTCAGTTCGCCGTCGCCGTGCTTCGGTGGGCAAGTAATAATAATAATTATCGGTCCCGGTTGTTAATACTCGATGGCAGTCGTTATGCTTCATTTTAGGCCTTTAATCACCCGGTTTAAACAACCCGGACACATTTGTTAGTTAGCTACTAACCAAATTAAAAAGAAAGAAAGGCGCCTAATAATATAGTGACTTATTTGTTTGCCGATGGCCAGCAGAAACATGGGTTTATTTATTCAAAGTACATCTCTAAATAAAGTTCTTCCAATTCGAATCCCTTTAAATAGACCCTCATAAACTCCCACGGGCAATACAAATTATCAGTGACTTTAATAGGAGTTTGAGAAAAAGAAATCCTATGTAATTGGGTCCCGTTTCCCCCACAGAATGCCACCATGACTGGTATGGTTTTTGTGCTGTGGGCCTTTTGGGGGGTTTTGCTATAATTACCACGCTTGGCAGACGAGTTGGCGATCGCAGTTGAGTTATAAATATACTCGACGGACGCTGCTGCCTATCCTCCAGCTAATCCCATAGTCGCCTATTACGACACCCAGGAGATGAGATGGGGTAGTGGTATACTTAACAGGCATGACAAGGCAGCATCCTCCCATGTGCTAATAACAACATACTGCGTTCACCATCCGCCTGCCAAGTGTAGTGATCATAATCAATTTCCTCTATAACCGCTCATTATAGTTATCATTGGAAGGCCCATGTTCAGCAGTGGACGTTTACGGGCTGATGTATGTGTGTGTGTGTGTGTAATCATGTCCCGTACATTAAGTAATCCAATAACGTTCAATATGTAGGCGTTGATTGATCCCATTACGGCCGAAAAGAAATGGCCGAGTGAATGATTTGTAAAATGTTCCAAAGGTTAGACTACAATATTTGTCACTGTCACATAACCATTTCGGTCAGCCTTTGACCGATACGTGCGTGAAATTACGATGTTCTGGAGTAATTTGGAAGAACTTGCATTTATATTCCTACGCTTGCCGCTTGCTTCTTCCTTAACGGTGTCGCTGTCTGGATGCAGGGCATGTTTTTGCCGATTCCATACTTTTCAAACGGCAATGGTGATCATTAAGTAGTTCATATTATAATGAAACAGCCGTTACAGCCCGCTTCGTTGAACGTAAATTAAAAATTAATGATTGTGTTATTTTATTATCCAAGTAAAAGGTCCTTAATATATTAGAATAAAGTACATTCAGTCAAAAAAGTATCGGGAATGGATGATTTGTTTATGGTTCCAAATTAATTTTTTTGTTTTTATTGTTGTTGCTAGATTGGCACAACTGTTTTCCATTTTGGCGCGAAGTTAGAGTTGCATCTGTTATTTATATTAAATACAGTGCTGTTTTTAGTTATATCATATCTAGAGTGTATAGCGAATTTCATTATGGACGAAAACACCGAACAAATGGTTTGTCTTAAATTTTGCATCGCCAATAGAATTTCGTTTTCGGAGTCACTGAAAATGTTACAGAAGGCTTACGGTGAATCGACTTTATCAAAAACACGTGCTTATGAGTGATACAAAACGTTCAAAAGCGGACGAAATGTGATGGAAGATTTGCCTCGCTCTAGTAGGCCATCAACGTCTGCAACTGAAGTTAACATCGCAAAAGTGAAGGAAATAGTGACTGAAAATCCTCATTCAACTTTGAGAGAGATAGCCGCCGAACTTTCTATATCTCACGAGTCGATCCATACCATTTTAACTAATCACTTGGGTATGAAACATGTTACCGCTCGGCTAGTCCCAAAAGACCTGAATTTTCTTCAAAAACTCAATCGCATGAGAGTCGCTGAGGACATGCTAGAACGAGTCAATTCCGACCCAACATTCATGAAACACATTGTTACTGGTGACGAGACGTGGGTTTACGAGTTTGACATGCAAACTAGTAAGAAGAAGAAACTACAAGCTTCGGAGTGGCGCCTTCCAACTGAACCGAAACCGAAAAAACCACGCCAAAGTCGATCAAAAGTCGATCAAAGTCATGTTGACAGTTTTCTTTGACTATCGCGGTGTTGTGCACTCGGAATTCTTGCCGGAAGTAAATAGAAAATATTATTTGAGCGTTGTGGTATTTAAGACAGCAAATTCGAAGAAAAAGGCCAGATGTCTGGAAAGAAATTTCTTGGATTTTACACCACGATAATGCGCCTTCACACACGGCCATCATTGTGAACGAATTTTTGACCAAACACTCAACAAACACCATCGAGTAACCACCATATTCACCAGATATGGCTGCCGTGTGGTGCCGGCTCAGAATGCCACCACCCCATCTCCTCCCATGGGTGTCGTAAAAGTCGACTAAGGGATTAGCCGGAGGATGGGCAGCAGCGTCCTTCGAGTACATTAACAACTCAACTGCGATCGCCAACCCGCCTGCCAAGCGTGGCGATTATGGCAAAACCCCCCAATGAGCCCACAACACATCCATATCGGTGGTTGTGGTGATCTTTGGGGGAGGCCTGTGTCCAGCAGTGGACTTCGTTCGGCCGAAATGATGATGGCTCCAGCCGACTTCTTTTGTTTTTCCTAAACTCAAATTACCACTTCGTAGCACCCGTTTTCAATTGGTAGAAGACATAAAGGAGAATTCGCGGCGAGAACTGAACTCAATTCCGGAAACAGCGTTTAAAATTGTTTTGATAATTGGATTATTCGTTGGCGTAAGTGTATCGTTTCTGAAGGAGCATACTATGAAGGTGATAAAATAAATTTGGATGAATAACAAACATGTTGTGTATTATTGATCTTCTCCCGTTACTTTCTTGACAGAGTAGTATACACATTCGTCACGTCATGCGCAAGATGTTTTAGACGTAAATTTTTTGAGTTTAAAGCACGGAGATGCTTAGTTCATATACCAACTAAGCCGTCACCCATCCATCTGAACTATGACAAATCATTTCTTGTGTATTCTCAATAAACCCTGTGACATGTGCATTTAATAAAAAATAAAATATTCTGTCCTATTTAATAATGAAAAAATATAAAAGGCACATGTCAAAGTACTCCTCCTCATCGATGTCAGCTAACAATGTTTCCAGAAGACTAGCAGCATTGCCACGTTGAATGGCAATGCATGTTATTCATTTTCTTTTTTTTATATATATTTTATAGTTAAATCATAAATAGTGTATAAATAGTTAGTTTTAATGTATGAATAAACTAGATTGATTTTAATAAAGAAATAAAATATTATGATTTCTTAAAAATCAACATAGAATAGAATAGAATAGAATAGAATATTCTTTATTGTACACCATTTTAAAAACAACTACTAGGAATAATTTAATGAACAGTAATTGTACAATGGGCGGTCTTATTGCTATTAGCGATTTCTTACAGACAACCTTTGGATGGACAAGAAAAAGATAATCGGAATTGAAGAAAATTTGGCGACTTATTTTGATGATAATAGGATTACGAATGGAAAACTTAAGGCTCTTCACGGTATAAAAGCGTATATGATAGAAAAACTTGCTATGCTTTTGTGCTTTTTAAGCACCATGGTGAGATAAGGACTGCCCAGAGGGGTTTTATTATTATTATAGTATCTTGAAAAGGCTCTGAACACTACTACTTATGTTTCTTGAAAAGACTCTATACACCCTTAAAAAGCACAAAAGCAAAGCAAGTTTTTCTATCATATACGCTTTTATTCCGTGAAGAGCCTTAAGTTATATTTTTTCCGTGCGGGAATCGAACCCGCGACCCGGAGCGCAGCAGCCGACTGTGTCAGCCACTGTACCAACCGTGTCTACAGTCATCCCCTCCGAGATATGCCTAAACGCGTGGCATCACGGGCGGCTCTAGTGTGATATTACAAGGACCTGGAGCCCCCCTTCAGTGCCGAAGATTACCGCTTCAGTGGTTTTAGCTGGTAGGATTCCGGCATATCCCCTCGCCTTTGCCCGGGCGAAGAAAATGTCATTGATGACCAATAAAAAATAACTGTATTGGTCAACGTGGCTTTCGCTCTACCATTAATAGAAATAGTGTAATTAAATGATAAAGATAATGTGCGCGGAAACAATATATCAGTCGCATATGTAATATGCAACACATATATCTTGTTGCCAACTTAATTGCAGTCAAATATGCCTGTAAATTGCTCTACAACGCAAAAGCTTAAAAACCAACATTTAATTTAAAGCATGCACGAAATATTTTTTCCTAAAATAAACTAAGTACGCAATATTTCTTGCACTTGATAAAATCTGTATTAACCCAAAATGAGTGCGGAAATTTCGAGCGAAATTTTTCGTTCCGCCGAATGACCAACGTTTATTTTGTCTCACCCAATTGTAAAATTTTCTGTATCTTCAACATAAAAAAAAGTTATTCTTTAATTCACAACGCAGCGACCCCGCTTGTCCGTAATTACGTCGGTCTAACTGGCCATTCCAGTTTAAAGAAATTGTACAAAATAAATAACGTAGAAAGATTTTTCTCTTGAATAGACATTGCTAATTACCGCCCTTTTGAGGGGTAAATATACTGTTATTTACATTTAATGTACTTATTTCAGTCATCGATGTTGTAATTAAAGTTTATAAAAACGTGGGGCTAAAAGCTGGCCGCTATAGAAAATTTTATAGTGAAAAAGTTGGGTTGTTTGTTTCTTCTTTTAAGAGTGGTGTACTTCTTCTTAGTCTTAATTAATTTCCATTCGCCACTGCTTTTAAAATTTGATTACTGTATTTTCTGGTTTAATTTTATTTATTGACAGTTTCAAGTTGGCTGTGCAGATGGCATGCAACAACATTTCTAGGAAATATCGATATCCTAAGTTTAGATAGGTTGTTAGACTTCATTTGGGGGTCACAAGGCGTAGATTGAAAGTCTGCGTGCTCATACCGAGTGACCCCAGGGAAGCATCGACGTGCATGTGGTCACATACCGTCGTATGCATTGTGCAGCGTTTAGCGTGGGTTTGGGGGATCATTTACAATCCCCCCGAGATGTGTCTGGGGGGGCTTCTTTTATATTCGCCTCCCCTTCCTAGAGGGGATGACTACTTTACTTTCATCCCGTCTGAGATGAGCCTTAAGCCATGGCACCAATGGGCAGCTCTAGTGTGATAGTATCGAGAACCTTGAGCCGCTTACGGTGCCGAAGATGACCACTCCAGTGGTTTTAACCCGTAGGAGTCCTTCGGATGATACCCCTCTACCCTTCCCTGGGAGATACCGTTTTCAACCTCAGAGTCTGCATGTTCTAAATCTGGTGGGTAATCAGTCTTATTTTTCTTTTTCCTTGTTTTCTTTTCCAGTGTTCTTCTTAGTACTTATTTGTCGAGGTCAAATTATTTTATTTTGCTTTTTCCTTTCTCATTGTTATATGTGAAATCATTTTTGTAAGGTGATGACGTTACGATTGTGGCTACATCAGCTTTTCTTCCCTGTTAGATACCTTTCTTCTTTTTCTGGCACTGAACATAAGTTATGTAGAGACAACTGCGAGACTGCTGCGATCAAGTCTGGACGTGGAGGGTTCGGTTCACATTATGTCTAGGTTCAGGTATTGGTATTTCAGTTATGAATCGAAATATGGAATATTCCATTATTAGACCTTAATGAATGTCCATATTTGGAATTTCAGACCGGTTCTGACTTGCATTACTATTTTTCAAGTTACCACACTTTAATGATAAAACGTCCTGAAAATATTAAAATAAACAACAACACTGCCACGTGCCAAATATAGACACACAGACTCATGCACTACTAATCAATGAACAATACTGATGTTTTACGTACCTAAAAAAGTTTTCGAGCGTCGTCACATCAAAACGTCCTGCAATGGGCACAGCTATATTAGTATATCATCCCATAGATGATATACTAACACAGCGCTCGCCCGACTAACACGATGAAGTGAGAGCGATATTATTAAGTGACTGAATGAAATAGAAGATGACCGTGTATTGTATCTAGAAAAGTATGTTTCTGAGAAATGATGGGATTCCATATAAGGACACTATTCAATATTCATAAACCATACTGCTGATTTTAATAATAACAAATTTCTTGCTTTTTTACTAGTAAATAGACATCATCATTTCGGCTGAATGAAGTCCACTGTTGGACACAGGCCTCCCCCAAAGATCATCACAACCACCGATATGGATGTGTTTTGAGCTCATTGGGGGGTTTTGCCATAATCGCCACGCTTGGCAGGCGAGTTGGCGATCGCAGTTGAGTTGTTAATGTACTCGAAGGACGCTGCTGCCCATCCTCCGACTAATCCCTTAGTCGACTTTTACGACACCCATGGGAGGAGATGGGGTGGTGGCATTCTGAGCCGGCACCACACGGCAAGATAGACATGGAACTCCCAAACAATGTAATTCTACAAACTTTTATTCGACCAGCATCTTAAACACATTAGGTTTGAGGAAGGAGTGATGTAAATAGCCCACTTATGTAATACTTATGCCACATCTGTCATCTAACGACTTCCCCTTTGAACCTTTCTCATCTAAACTAGCTGTCATAAGGCACTTAATCCCTTAAGTTTCGCTGAAGTTCTGTGAACCTTTCAATCAGAATGAATTAATTAATTAATAAAGTTTACAAATAAATTCTTAATTTGCTATGCGTCTGATCATCATCATCATCATATCAGCCAAAGGACGTTCACTGCTGAACAAAGGTCTCCCCTTTAGATTTCCACAGCGAGCGATTACATACCGCTCTCATCCAATGACTACCAGCAACCTTCACCAGGTCATCCGTCCACCTCGTTGGAGGTCGTCTACCACTGCGTTTTCCGGTGCGTGGTGTCTCTGTTCGAGAACCTTTTTTCCCCAACGACTACAGTTCTATGAGTAATGTGCCCCGCCCAATGCCACTTCAGTTTACTAATCCTTTCAGCTATGTCGGCAACTTGAGTTCTTCTGCGGATCTCCTCATTTCAAATTCGGCCTCGTAGAGAAATACCAAGTATAGGTCTCTCTATAGCTCACTGAGTGACCTTGAGCTTTCTTATGAGGCCCATTCTGACCGACCACGTCTCTGTTCCATATGTCATCACTGGTAATACACACTGGTTAAAGACTTCCGTCTTGAGGCATTGTGGTATTGTTGACGAAAAGACGTTGCGAAGTTTCCCAAACGCTTCCCTCTCCTCGCTTTCCCAAGCCGAATCAGATTCGACGATTGACCTCTTTCTCGAAGTTGGACCTACCTATCTGGATAGTTTGTCCCAAGTAGACATACTCGTCAACATCTTCGAGAACAGAGCTCTAAACGGATATTGGGATGGGCACGATATGGGCATTTGACATGACTTTTGTCTTGCCCATGTCCATTTTAAGGCCCACCTGTTGGGAAACTCTGTTGAGAACATCGAGCATTGTGTTGAGCTCTTGCAGCAATTCTGCCGTAACTACGAAGATTATGATCATGAAGAAGTTCAATTAACACAGTGACTGCATTATTGAGCATGTATACTTTGAATAAAAATATTTCCGGTTAAGAATTGACTGGGTGGGTCCCATGAGTGTCGTATAACTCGACTTAGTGCTGTTAACAAGAGGATGGGCAGCAACATCCTCCCGGGCCAACACCATACTGCAATCACCAATCCGCCTGCCAAGCATGGTTTTTACGGCAACATCTTTTAAGACATTGATGTGATCATCGAGACATGGGCCCATGTTCAGTAGTGGGCGTTTACAGGCCAATGTGATTTTGATGCTGATGATGGCAACTACTAATAAGATTTTTTATATAAATATGCTTCTGTTCATCTAAGTCACTATTCCCATCCTAACCGTCGTTTGAGTACATTAAAGACTTAATTGCCATCGCCAACTCCTCGGCCAAGCGTGGCGATTATGGCGAAACCTTTCAATCAGCTACCTCAGTAATCGATACTGACAGGTCATTGTGGCGTCTTCGGGGGACCAGCAGTTTTGGCTAAAATTATGTAGTTTTTTATGAGACATAGAGGATTACTAATAAACAAGGGGCCCCTTTAACCAACTTCAAAAAAATAAGGTTTTCCGTTTCCCCTGTATGTTAAATAAGCGCGCGTTTTTTTTACCTTTTACTCGGGTAATCTACATACTTAAAGAAATATTCTAGTATCTAAAACATTAAGGTGCCATTCTTATATACAGACTTATCGATATACTTGTGATTAGTAGAAAGCAGTTTTGTATTTATTAATGATTATTACTAAGTTAGATTGTAGCTCCAATAAAAGGGGCAACCTGCCCTACTTTATTGAATTTAACTAAGAATCTTGTGACTTGATTGAAAAGTACTGAGTAAAAACTGAGCGATTATAGTTCTGAAATTAACTGGTTAGTTTTTTTAATTCCTTATATGTACGGAGTCCACATAAAACAACAGAAAATTATGTAACAAAGTCCACGCTGTTCATTTCATAGCAATTAAATAAAAAAACCAAAGCATAATCCTAGTTATTTGGGCATTATCAAGATCTTTGTCGTTACACATATTAACGTGTAACAAAAAGAAACGCTAATATTATTACAAATACCGACTCGTCCCGGCAGGATGATAAACATAGCACAAGAAGAAGATTTTGAATTAACTTCAAATTTATAAACTAGCCAGGGACCATACCAATATCCAACGGCTTAATTTAAGCCATTCTGAACTGAGCCTCTCAACTCCCTGTTTCAAGGTAACCGATTCAGACTTGAAGCAGTGTTATATGATTTCTCAGTTATTGGCATTGGTTGAAAAATTGCATGTTCCAGGCCAGAACACTTCTCGTCATTAAATTCACACAACTAATCTTACAGATACTTTCTAATATTATAGAAAAGTACTGTTTTCTTTTTCTAACTAGTCTTGCTTCTAGGATCCTTTCTAATTAGCTTATAGATCATTATGTAATTGTTTCTACGATATCATTTCTTGACAGTGTTCAGTGCGTCTACCTACTGTGTGACGGTTTTCTCTTACCACACAGTGCTTGTCTTTTCCCATTTAAATTTAACAGTGTTGATGTATTTTTACCAACATGAGGCGAATCTTAATATTGATCGACCTAATTATAGTGTTCCTTCATCGATTATTGTATCACAAGAGCGTGACTGGTTGAGAAACGAAAATCGATCAATCAGATGGCGTATTGCAGTCAGATACGGCAGCTGATTCGACAATTTTCGATTTCTCTACAAAAAAATAGAAATATATAAAACTAAAAGTTCTACATTTTTACGTTCAAAATGCTACTCTCCATTGATAATGTAATACTTCAGTAAACATAAGCCAGTGTCATATCAAAGACGTATTACTTCCTAACCCAATTTCTAACGAAACAACAAAAACTTTACAACGTTCTTTGTACAACTCGGTCCGTTACCAAGTTGGATGCTTCCAAATAAAAACATTCAGGTTCTTCGTAGGTTTCTATTTCAATACAATGTTAGCTTTCGTCGGGACTGTACGGAGCTTCATTTCCGAAGGTAATATCCTAGACTAGCAAAGTTTCTTCGACTTTTTAGCAAGCGTTGCGAGGGAACGTATGTGTGTATATTTGGATTGCATGCTGTATTGCTTTTTCAGTGTTTTATTTTCTATATATGTGTGCGACATACGACATACGACGTATTTTAATAATTTATTTTCATTATTTTGGATTCGTAATCTCTTCAAAAACTGCTCTCTTTCATATTTAGCTTTAAGAAAGAACCTGACACGTACACCTCGTCGTCGTTAATCAAAATATTCCTATCTCCCTTAACAAAAATGGAAAACAGCATCATGGCTATCCCCGGCCATATGTCAACGTAAACGCGCCGTTTTTCAATAGTATCGAAGCACGAGCCGATCGGTTCATTGACAAGATTAATTTATCGTGTAACAACTGCTGCACACACAGTAGTTTTAAAATAGCCAGAAAATGTTGGTGGATGAAAATTTCGATCAGTGTTTAATACGTGGTTTGTTTAACTTTATGGGTTGCGTGATTGGGTAATTATTACTAGCATATTTTAATGATATTTTATAGCAGCATGTTCCACATTGACCAGAATAGGCAAAGGATTGTTTCACCCATTTTCTTTTCTGGTCTTCTTACAAAATGCTCTTAAGAGGCACTGATAGTCATTAGCACTCTCTAATTAGTGAGGTTAAGCAATGTTCGTTATGGTCAGTCTATGGATGGACCATATTGTATAATTTGAACTGAACGTCTCCGTGCATTGGAGGGCATTTAAAATCGTCGGTCCCGATTGTTGTGATTAGATGGAGTCGTTAAGAAGCCAAAAAATAGTAAATGCTTTGTGGCGGGGTGAGTGGTCCAAATGACTTGGCGTTTCTTTCTTTCTTTTTCTTTTTTTCTTTTATAATGTCAGTCCTAGTGGACTGATGGGGACAATTTTCAGGGCCAAAGATCACCATAAAGTCTATAACGAGAGACAAATCCCAGGCCATGATAGCTTCAGAATTAAACACCTGCCACATGCAGCCTTACATATATCTAGAGTTTTAGCTTTGTTCTACTCACTCACTGTGCGTGACTCACTCATAAATTTTTTCTTTCACCTGAGCGGGGAAGTTCTGTTAGTTATCCAGATGGGAATCTGGAGTTTTACCAGCTAAGACCACCCGAGTGGTCATCTTCGGCACTGAGAGAATCCAGGATCACGAGAATAATAGCACTGGCGCCGCTCGTTGATACCACGCCTTTAGGCACATCTCGAAGAGGATAACTGTAAAGCGACCGCCACCTTGGTGTATCTTGGAAGGATTGTGAAGGACCCCCAAAGCCTTGCTGAGCACTGTGCGCAACATAGTGATACGTGACCACGTGCGTGCCACTTTTTCCCGGGAGTCGCTTGGCGTGATTTTGCAGATTCCCAAATATGTGCGCCCATGGCTCATTTCTTTTTATTTTTTTTATTGGTGCCCATTGTAAATTCTTCATGAACTTCCTTCGCCCCGGGGAAGGGCGAAGGGGTATGCCGGACTCCTACTGGCTAAAACTACTGGGGCGGTCATCTTCGGCACCTGAGGGAGGCTCCAGGTCCTCGTATGATCACACTGGAGCCGCCCACTGGTGCCACGCCTATAGGCACATCTCGGAGAGGGTGACTGTAAAGCGGTCACCCCCCCGGGGACGCCCATGGCTTCACCATGTAGAGGGCAGATGGCACGAACAGAAGCGGGCCTGAGACAGCAGCGGGGGGCTTAGGCGTATCTGCGGGCGAAAAACTTGGGGCAGTCCGTCGTCCGAACAGATGTAGGCCCGAGATGGCTGCGTTCTGTATCCTGCAGAAGCCTTGTTGGAGTAATGTGCAGCTGGTCAGGTCAGATGGAGTTAAGGCTCGTCAAACCAAGTGCCGGGCCGATACGTGTCGGAAGTGTGGCCCAATACCTAACCCACAAACACGTACGGTGTTTACCTGTTGTCTTCCTAGGCAAACTGCTGGTATTTCTGCTATACACTAGCGCTAGAACAGTTGAAATTAAAATATGGTATGCATTTTTATTTTATTGCAAATCTGTTGATTCTACATACTACAGAATTTATAATCGCATAATTTAACATAATGCTGATAAATAGGCCTATAATGAGCTCCTGTACCCTTTAATGATATTATGTTAAGAAAAAATAAGCAAATTCAGGACCGAAGGAAAAACAACGTTTATTCCGCAAAACGGATGGCTTCGTTACAATGATTTACAACAACTGCTTTGCTTGAAATATATTTTACGGGAATAGTAAATATTTGTACGTGAGTTACTATGTATCGCCTGAAATATTTCAGATTTTATTGATATCTGTAAAGCACGAACATTGTTTTTCTTTCTCTTTTATGGTTAACGCGACCGGACGGGTCTTTTGCAGTGGTGATAAACATTTTAACATTTAATTTGTAATATTTTTATTTCAACGCGCTCATAGCCAGTTACACTCAGTAATCAGTAAATGATTGGCGATGTTAAGCAACTCTAGGCACAGTCATTGTGTAGATAGATGACCGCATTGTGGTTTTTGAACAGAGGGCCAATACTCGTAATTTAAAAATGTTCAAAATATAGTTCCGATCTAGTCTCAGTGTCATAAATGTCTCAAATGATGAACTTACACTGTGATGAGATCGAAAATGGATCGAAATCAAAACGGTATTCTGCTAACATTTCGAACTGTCACATGTACTAAATTGTCATTAAATAGACGTTAAAATTGAGATTGAAAGGAGACTAGATCAAGATTATACCGAAATCCGACTGAACTTTAAGAGTAGCAGAATACCATTTTTCGGTCAATTCATAATTTAATCTCAGTTCGGTCAAGTTTCAGTCAAAGTGTAAATTAATTACGAGAATTGACCCTCTGAGTGTCTTCTTGCTTCAGAGGGCAAGCAAACATCGTCGGTTCTGGTTGTTGTCATTAAGCCAAGCTGGAGGCCTTTGGGCTGCTTAAACAACTCTGACACTAGGCTACCACTAACCAAACGAAAAGAACAAGACAATACTGTTAAATAGATTTCAGTATCTGTCCATTATTATCTGAAATTAATCAACCACATATAAAAAGACAGTATTTGTTTCGCTATGTATAATGCGATGATGAAAACAAAAACAGGAAATTCTAACCTTATGGGTTACATGTTTTTTCAATAATATATTGATCATTATATGGTACCAAGGATAAACTCTTCACCTTAGGTTGCCAGGACAACATTCAATCTGAGGGATGAATAAGGAATATCTTTTCAGACTATTTTCTGCGGAAATGCTTTGTGAACTTTTTATAAGCGTCGGATGAAGATAATATATAGATATCTTCAATATGTAAACCCCATCAAAAGTATGCATATATAATGGCGTATTTATAGTGATATGATAATGTATTATGAATAATTTTTCAAAATGAACCAGGCAGAGTATTTTGCTGCTTTTTTAGGGAAATCTTATCAGTCGCGGGTGAATTTGAAATCTCCTTGAAAAAATTTATTCCAGGAAGTTAGTTAACATTATTGAAGAATAACAAATAAAAAAATGTCGAGAGTGAGTTCACACACACACACACACATATTTTTGTAAAAAGATGTATGTTTTTCCTAACGTACATTATATTTTCATAAATATACTGACAAGGCACTGTCATTATGTTAATATTTTTAAACAGTTCTCTCAAGGAATCACGACTACCAAGGTTGTAAATAGCCTTGATAGCTCTCTTCTGCAATATAAAAATTGATTCTATATCGGCAACCCGACCCCAAAGTAAAATACCATAGGACATTATGCTATGAAAGTAGCTAAAGTAAACCAGTCTTGCAGTAGCTACAATCTGGAGTCTGATTTTTCTAACAGCATAAGCAGCCGAACTCAACCGTCCTGCTAGAGATGTAATATGGGGACCCCATTGAAGTTTTGAATCAAGCGTGATTCCTAAGAAAACTGTTTGATCGACAAATTTAAGTTTCTCATTATCTATTATGATATCGCAATCCCTACTTACTACATTTGGCAAAGTAAACTTTATGCATTTAGTTTTCTGCCCGTTTAATACATGAACACACACTATACAATATACACACAATAATGCATACACACCTACCCCATCTGATCCCATATGTGTCGTAAAAGGTGACTAAGGGTGTTTTGAACCTGGTGCATACTACGAAGCGCTTTGGGTTACCCGTAGGTGGGAGGTAAAGCATCAAACACTAGCGTACGCAAGGAGGCAGACAGGCGGCCGACTGCAAAAACTTTGCAATATGACATGTACATATTGCGCCGAACCCTAGTAAATCGGGACAAATGCAGGAAGTAGAAATTATTGGTTTTGTCTGTAATAGTACTATCATAAAAAAAACATCTTAATCCAGGTAATTTACACCCATACACAGGACTACGAACATAATTATAAATTAATACCTAATCAGAAACAATAATATTTACGGTTACAGACATTCATTTTCTCAAAATATTGTAATAATCACTTACAGAGAAAATACAATTATAATTTATTAACTAATGTTTATCGATTAGCGTAATAAGTTAATGTAGGGCAGTGGGTAGTGAGTGTCATATAAACTGTAGGTCTGTGTGAGTCGGTGTACAGCGGTTGTTTATTAATTAAATACGCAATCAACCGAAACAAATGTCAACTAATATAAAATGTAGTAAATTACTAATTATACGATACCGGTAATTAATAGAGAAGTAGTAAATAAAATTAATTACGTTCAACATCAACATGTGGTCCTTACAAGTAATACCTCAGTATTTTAATAGGCTTACGCAGAGACCTTAGTCCAACGCCCAGAGGCATTTAGATTTTTGTTATCTAAAATGTAATGGGACGCTAACTGGGGACTTTCCTTGTCAGCACTATAAAACGGTAGTCTCGGATTGTATCCGGCGTTGTAAAACTGCAGTATGAGATGGACTTTTCCACAAGCATACTTAATACAGATATGGCGGCGTTGAGAGTCCTGGGGACCCATGGGCTCCACTTCAGCCAGCTAATAAAGGCAAGTCGGAGCGAACCCATGACCGACACTCTAGAGCAGTCGGGTACCAACATAGTATCGCCATTCACACACAGATAACCACAAACTGCTCACTCACTCAACTGCACAACATGCTTCTTAATAGTTCTATGATATACTTTTTTTATGAAAAAGGTGAGGAAGCTCCATGCAATCCAATGGGCCTCATAAGAAAGCTCAAGAGCACTCAGCGAGCTATGGAGAGAACTATTCTTGGTATTTCTTTACGAGATCGAATCAGAAATGAGGAGATCCGTAGAAGAACTGAAGTTGCCGACATAGCTGAAAGGATTAGTAAATTGAAGTGGCAATAGCCCACCTATTGCACATTGCATCCGCACATTGCTCGTAGAACTGATAGCCGTTGAGGCAAAAAGTTTCACGGGTGGAGACCGCGCACCGGAAAACGTAGCGTGGGACGACCACCAACGAGGTGGGCAGATGAACTGGTGAAGGTCGCTGGGAGTCGTTGGATGCGGGCAGCATTTAACCGCTCGTTGTGGAAATCTATGGGGAGGCCTTTATTCAGCAGTGGATGTCATTTGGCTGATATGATGATGATGACGATGAGAAAGCTCGTTTTATCTGGCCTCTGAGATTGCGTTTGTCCCATGGTGAGATAACAACTCCAGAGGGAATATATTATTGTTATTTCTTACTAAAGTGTAGTCATAAAAGGAAA
This sequence comes from Diloba caeruleocephala, assembly GCA_947459985.1. Classification (NCBI taxonomy): domain Eukaryota; kingdom Metazoa; phylum Arthropoda; class Insecta; order Lepidoptera; family Noctuidae; genus Diloba; species Diloba caeruleocephala. The sequence continues at coordinate 8,881,760 of OX381616.1, read as the reverse complement.
ACCGAATAAAATCAGGTTAATGAATTAAAATTAACAAGCTGAGAAGAATTAAATGTAGACGGTGGTGTTCACGCAGTACCATCATATTGTACAGTTATATCATAACATTTTATAGGCACTTAAATATGTTGAGTAGAGTATAAAATAAATTAGGATTTTAATAGAAAATAAAATAATTTAATTATTTAAATAACTGCGTAGCTACTGTGTTCAAAATACAGGTTCCTATAACTTGAGATATAATATTCCACCACGTAGTGAAGTATATAATATAAAGATTAATAATTTTCTTCGAGGACATTTCATGTCAAAAATTGGATTCTGTAACTTCATCTAGAAAATATATGACCGTAATATCACCGACAGACCTTTATTAAGCTCAAGTTGCCTAAGTAGATAATATTGAATTATTTTCGCAAGTAGATAAAGGTTTTAGGGTTCAGTAATAAAGAGACGCTGACAAGGTTTTGGTTCATTTCTGTTCCAACAGATTTTTAAAAATCGCTGGGACTCATTTTGACGTAATGACGTTTGGAGAGAACATTGTAGAGATTTTAAGTACATAAAGCAAGCTTACTTAAAGAAAGATACGATGCCAAAAATATAAATAACTCTATTGGTATATCTGTAAATCAATAAAATATCAACTCCCAGTCTTTGCTTGCATAACAAATATTTCGTACTCAACAAACCAAAAGCAACAATTACAGAATAATATTCAAATAGAGTTAAAATTTCACTATTACATGAAAACCTTTTTGGACCGTTGAGACCAACGTCATGTAGTTAATCTAAGTTTGTTACGGTTTTAGTGTTCCGAACGTCCGAAAGAAAAAACAGTGAGTCCCTTATAGGATCACTCGTGTGTCTGTCTGTCTGTCACAGCCAATTTGCTCCGAATCTACTGGACCGATTAAGTTGACATTTCGTACACATATGCATTTCAGCGACCCAAATACGTACGTGTAATTAAAATAAATGAATTTTGAATATGGGGGTCATTTTTTGGGGGGCAATATAGAATAAAGTTTTTAATTAAAACGATTACTGCGTATATAGTACGGTTAATGTATTTATATGTAGGTAGTAGCGTTAACTACTTACAAACTATGGTACTCTCAAAATGCAGATATATAGCTTTTTACTTTTTTTTTATAATAAATTTGTTTATTCAGAAAATAGTTCAATACATTTACAATAAGTATCTTACAATTAAAATAAAGTACAGTTATATATTTACCTGAACTAGGTTGAACTTGTGCTTCAGGCTACGAAGTGCATACTTGAGGTTTTATAAATTAACAATACAATGAACATAAATAAGAATGAAGTAGCATATTATGTAGTAATTATGGCTCAACACTACAATAAGTCAGCTAAATAGCTTCAATCATGTCTTAGTGAATACCGAGTTAGGTTTACACCGCTATTTCGATTCTGTATTCAAGGATATATGAATGTTTGAACTTAAGGAATTGCATCCCAGGACATTATCTAGAACATTTTTAAGAAATCAAGATAAATATTTAGAGAGCCCCTTAATTTACTCATATTTATACATACATCTCTCCGTACCATATGTAAATTATCAATCGCTCTATTTTCCGTGTAAATATTTTACCCATGTTAATTTATTACCTATAAGCATAATTTGATATGAAAATAAAATACGTACAAAGAAATTAATTATATGAAAATTAATAATGTGATATTAAAATAATATTTATTTGCACAAAGAAAAATATTACATCGATGTAAGCCAATCCCATACAAATTTAACATTACATTGATCGATGAACACTTACGTCTAAACTAGGCTGAGCCTGTATCTTAGACGTTAGTTTCTTCCTCTGTTACTTCATTTCATTTTTTTTAAAACGTTGCCCCACATTTGGATCTCTCCTGTGTCGTGGGTGCGTTTACAGACTTACATTTCACACACAATACACCCAGACCTGGAACTCGACCGGGCACTCATTTGAATATTACCATAGAATCTTACTAAGATAATAAAGCTATCTGTATGGTGTCCGAATTAACAATATAGCACCGCTCCGTCTCCTTCCGTGGACATCGTAAAAGGTGCCATTGGAACTCCGAACCAGAAGGATGGGCAGCAGCGTCCTTTCAGTGGAACAGTAGCAATATTGCTCTCACTATCCCGCCTGGCAAGCGCGGTGAGTATTGACAGATTCCCCCCAAAATGACGACACACGCCATGTAACCGGTCGTCTATGGGAGAGGCCTTTCTTCAGCGGTGGACATGATTGGGCTGATAAGATTACTAATAAAATAGAGACTTAAAAAGCATCTTAATAGAATTTCTACTTGCCTTTCACAACTATTTCTTCACAAAGAGAATTTTTTATGTACTTTTTCAGCTAAATTTGTAAACTGTACAAGGGTGATTGATGTAACTAATGTGTTCAAGTTAATATATCTATAAATCCGTATTCGAGCTGTATCGGCGATCTCCGCGTATACTCAGAAGGCTATGATGAGCCTTCTAGCACGATGATATCATGGACTGTATCCTAAGGGACAGTAAGCTATGGGTGCGGTTTCGATCCTCCTACCGTGCCTACAGATACGCAGATAGATGATGGCGCGACCGCTAATGCGGATGATTGGGTCGGGGTGAGAATTTAACGTGCTCGACGTTCGCTTGTGAAATGTCACCCCCTGGTACGGTTATTGGAGGTAACTCCTTTACGTAAAAGTAAGAACCACGGCGAACCAAGTTGCTTAACATTTAAAAACAATTTGTCACGAAGAAGACGGTTCTGCTAAGGCACTAAAGTCTTGCAGCGCTGCTTCACTCAAGATGTCCGTGCCTGCCCAAGATCTACCTACTCACCAGAGAATTGGGCGGAAGATTTCCACATAAAAGTGCAGTGGGTTTCAAAAACAAACCCTTAAAATCTCAAAAACCTAAAAATACTCTCAGAATGTTAATTATATTGTTGTTGGAAACATTTGGACATAAATTGGCAATAAATGAATCAGCAAATATAAGAAAGAAAGAAAAAAGTTTTATTAAGGTCTCGCACAGGAAGTTACAAATAACATAAAGTAAATTAAATTAAGGCAACCTGGACGAGGCCAAAAAAGGCCCCTATCTCAGCATAATGCTGTGACATTTAAATAAAAAAATGCCACAGCGCTGGTTTTCAGATAGGACCAAGACAGTTGTGATACCACGGGCGGTTACGACATAGGCCAATAAATAAGTTAATAAAAAGACATGCCGAGTAATTAGTCAAATATAAATTTAATAATAAAATATGTAATATTTATAAAATATCCTATATGTGTAGCATACTACTGAATAAACCAATAATTAAATATATAAGTGTTACTTACGTGCATGTACTAGATATGATCAATACTTATTAAATATGCTATGTATGTCATGTTTATACTCTGTCTACGGGAGAGAGTCAGACCAGGCTGTATGGTTCGGAACTTTGCCTACCTGTTGGCGGAACAAACAGCAATAATGTTGAGCAAATATATGATGTAATAACGGAAATGTTTCTGAAAGGCAGTGTGTACGGTGTGAAAGTCTTTCCAGATGGGTCAAATGTGGTACGAAGGGAACTGTACTGTACTGGTTGGGGAGGAGAGTTGTTGGCGGTGCGGCAACCGTGCGGAGTCAGAACAAACTTCAGAAACTTATTGACATTGAATTTTAAAAATGATGTTGTTTGTTAAAGTAAAGCGTTATCTACGGATGAACTTAATTGCGGCTATAAAATAAAATGTTCTGCCGAAACAAAATTTTCAGCCATGTTTTTTGTTTTAACCTTAGTGAGGATTATGTCGGATTTTAGTTACTGTTTTTGGCCTCCCAAAATAAATTACGTGGCCCAGAGTTTGGTCAATAATTTGGAAGAAAAACTGGTGCGGTGTGTTGATGAAGGGTTGGTGTAAGTAGTTAAAGTTTATTTAAGTTTTATGTTTGTTATTTCTGCGTATAGTTTTGCAACATTCGCTCTTCTAAAACTCTGAATATGACTTATTATTTTGCATTATAAATCACAGCATATAAGCAAATTTAATATGGTAATTACAATTTATCCATTAGTTTAAACTAGAGACTCAATTTAAGACAAATACTATGCAAAACAAATCTTAGTTCGGTTCATAATCACATAAAATAATGGTCATTGTACTAAATTAGGGGCATGTATAAAGGGCTTTAACTCGTGTGGTCAGAGAAGAGGGATTAATTATCTAAGCAGGGCTTGTGGGAGGTATTTTACACTACTCAAAGGGCAGTATAAAAGATTATGGAACTTTAAAATAGTCGATTTTGTAAAGGAATTAATTTGTACCCCGAATACTAAGCTACGAAAGGGTTTGTGCTTTTGTTTATTGTAGTTGAATTCGCTTTAGCAATAAAGTTATATAAATTGTATTATACTATTTAATCAGTTGAACCATAGAAATAACTATAACCAAACACATTAAACGTGAACAAATTTTAAAGGGTTTGGCACGTCGGGAAATTATGAAATAACAATTACCCATTGGGGTTTTGTATGATAGCATCGCTACGTATGTTGGGTATGTTACACATAATTATGTTCAAATTATGTGTGTACATCATTAATGACGTGCTAAAATTCGCATTGGCAGTCTTTGCCAATTAATACCAATTCATCGAACTTCGATAAATCACCCGTAGATTTATTCGTACAGTCCTATAGTAGTTTTCCTTGATGACTATCTTTCAATATCCGCCTTGTTTATCTTTAACTTTTATAAAGATAGTCGAAGGACTCTGCTACCCATCCTTGGCTAATTCCATAATCGCTTTTTACGATACCCAGGGAATGAGATGTGGTGGTAGTATTGTTCGCCGGCAACACACGGCAGCATCCTCCCGTGTGCTAATAACAACATACTGCGGTCATAAATCATTGGATCATTGGAAGGCCCATGTTCAGCAGTGGACGTTTAAGGGCTGATGTCGGTTATTGTGTGCGCGTGTGTGTGTAATCGTATCCCGTATATTTAATAATCCAATAACGTTCAATATGTAGGCGTTGAATGATCCCATTATGGCCGAAAAGAAATGGCCGAGTGAATGATTTGTAAAATGTTCCAAAGGTTAGACTACAATATTTTTCACTGTCACAGAACCATTTCGGTCAGCCTTTGACCGATACGTGCGTGGAATTACGATATTCTACAATATGGAAGGACTTGCATTGAGAATCAAGAAAATAGGGATACCATAAGTGTTCCATTAAACAAAAAATCTGTTGAGATCTTTTGATATTCATCACGTCAAGATGTTTTCACGTACATTTGAGTTTCGATTCAACACTTTGTAAACCAAGCATAGCAAAATAAATTATTTTGCGTAAAATAAATGATAAATACATACGCTCGCAGCAATAACTTGGTAACAACAAAAACATTTTAACCAAAAAAATACAGACTTCAAACCAAAACCCTACACGATATGTAATATAAACAACTAAAAAGAAAAAAAAGGGAGTCGGGTGGGGCGAGGAATAAAATATAATTTCTCTGGTCTGCGTAAAACATGGTTGGGGCGTAACTGGCCCCACCCGACTTCATAAATAAAGTTATTTTCTTTTTAGTGGTATTAGTATTTTATATGGGTATTTTTTTGGTTAAATAGTTTTATCTGTTTCTTTTTAGTGTGAATATATGTGAGAACTTTTATTCCAATTTGGTATCAGTATTTAACACAAATAAATAAACAATCACGCTTTTGTAGATAGCCGGACTAAAAAGTAGAAAATAATTTTCAATAAGTTAAAATAAGACTAGAGTGATTAACAAAAAAAAACATCTTATTGTGAAAAGCGTGGGGTGCAGCAATTTTCATGATGACGATACTTTTACCAATATTCACATCAAGCACCTCGATTGAGCACCTCCTTTTTGAAGTCGGTTAAAAATAGTGTACCTTTCCATTCGGTGTGGCAATGTGTAGCGATTTTATAATCGGCTGTTAAATATACTCTCGAGTTGATTTAAAACGATATATTTATATTTTAGTTATACTCTGTCCTTACAGTTTGTAACAAACACGTCCAGAGCCAATAATATTAATAAATAATTATATTACAGTGCCATGTGGTGCCGGCTACGAATAACACAAACGTAAGGTAAGGGATATAGTCCTAGATGTCATCGTGCTAGTGGCAGTGATGGTAGCTAGCCTTACGGATGCCTTCTGAGTATCGTATTCGTGGAGATTATCAATACAGCTCGAATACGGATTTAATGCATAGGTCGCGGAGTTGACTTTGACGTCGAGTTATTCTTGTTGATCACTTTATGCAATAATTCGTTTTTTTTACCATAATTCACTCAATTATTAGCTTATCGAGTGATACTACTTTACTCTGTAGAGAAAGCAGTCTTACTTAACTCGTAGATAGCAATTCCGGCTCTTTTTTGATAATTTATATTCTTACAGCAACAAATACATGAGATCTTATAACTTTATACGCGAGAGCGCACACATGAAATATTTTCAAATATAATTTTATGGTGAATTATATTCATCTGGATTTAATAACAATGTATGCTGTTTAAGGAGGATTTATTAAATCCAAAAATATCTACGGGCTATCTGTTCCAAGTCCCAATAGAACCGTTTGGAAACTATTCATTCTCTTCGCAGTGGGGCGTCACCAAATGAGTTTCATCGGATTATGTTGATGTGGTTTTGGTCCAAAACATCGCACAGTATTTATTCAAGAACCAATACTTGTTTTCCAGAATTTGAACAAGGCATTTAGGAAAAAATAAAGAGATTTCAGTAAGTCATGTAGACTTGAACACATTATTTAATTTACATCAATCACACTGTCCCTGCACAGGTTACAAATGTAGCTAAATATGTATATACATAAATAAGTATATACATTCTCTTTGTGAAGGAATAGTAGTAAAAACTATAAACATCATGACATCCATAGCATATTTAATAAATATCGATCATATTTGGTACATGCACGTAAGTAATACTTACATATTTAATTATTGGTTTATTCAGTAGTATGCTACACATATAGGATATTTTATAAATATTACATATGATTATTATATTTGACTAATTACTCGGTATGTCTTTTTATTAACTTATTTATTGGCTTATGTCGTAACCGCCCGTGGTATCACAACTGTGTTGGTCCTATCTGAAAACCAGCGCTGTGGCATTTTTATATTTTATTATTTACATATCACAGCATTATGCTGAGATAGAGGCCTTTTTGGCCTCGTCCAGGTTGCCTCAATTTTATTATAATCTTTTTTTACTTTATGTAATTTGTAAGTTCCTGTGCGAGACCTTAATAAAACGTTTTTCTTTCTATTTTCTTTCTTTCTTTCTAAGAGGTTAGTAGAAATTCTATTATTATACTTTTTATATAGACTCTACTTTAGTTATCTTATCAGCCAAAGAACGTCCACTACTGAACAAAGGCCACCCCCATAGACCACTGGTTATATACAGTGTGTCGGCATTTTGTTAGGAAATTTGACACTACTCACAAAACTTTGCAAGTGGGTTGGTGAGCGATGTATGGCTAGTTCCACAGTAGAAACGCTGCTGCCCATCAAGTCCCTTAGTCGCCTTTTGCAACGTACATGGAAGAATATAGCAACAAATTATGGGTGGATGTCGTAAAAGGTGATTGAGTGGGGTCTTAGCCAAAGGCAAAGCAGCATCCTTAAAGAGCGTAACTTAAAACCCTAAATTGTAATCAATAGGCTATGGATAGGTTATGGATATACCCGTAGAACGAAACGCACCATCGACAGTTCTATAATTGTTTTTACCTTTAATGTCTTTTTACATTGTGATGCATAAACCAGTATTAAAATCTTTATACATTAGGTACACCTATTTACACATTAATGAATTGAATGATACATATACAAATATACTATAATTATATATTTATTTATTTTTCTCTATTATCAAACTTGATATTCGTGACATCGTCACACGGGCCTATCAGAATATCAGCGCTGGAGCATTTTGTTTGCTGTAGCACTAGCTGAGATAGGTACCAATTTTGGCCCCACGCATTCACAACTACGTGCTATCTTATTTTATTTACTGTTTATATTACGTGTGGTGCCGGCTCAAAATGCCACCACCCCATCTCCTCCCATGGGTGTCGTAAAAGTCGACTAAGGGATTAGCCGGAGGATGGGCAGCAGCGTCCTTCGAGTGCATTAACAACTGAACTGCGATCGCCAACCCGTCTGCCAAGCGTGGCGATTATGGCAAAACCCCCCAATGAGCCCACAACACATCCATATTCGATACAACGAACCAATCGTTGTAATTAATATTATGTAGGTATGCAGCATTTTCTAGTTTTTATTGTTTATGGAATACGCTTACAGATTAGACGCACGGTTTTAATGTATTGCTCAGCTTTAGGAATATACATACTTAATATCGTCACTTGACTGTTTTATTTATATTTTGGATGGTGGCACGCGTCTTATTCTGTCCCCACGTGTGAGCCGCGTAAGCGGTTTGGGCAGACTGAGACTCGGGAGTGACGAGTGAGTTAAGTCAGATAGTTCGTTGGTTCTATAGTCGGCCAGAATTTAATTTATATTATTCAGTAATCAATAAAATACTTCATTCTAATGTTAAATTTCATATATATTCTTTATTTTGTTTTTTATTTTATTTATATTATTAGTTTTTGTTATAATAAACCTAAAATATGTAAGTACCTATATCTATATGTCTATATGTATATATAATAAGTTATTAGTGATATTACGTATGCAGTAAATGTTTTGTGATCAAAAATTGTACGTCATCTAGGCTCTCGGTGAAAACCAGCGCTGCAGCGATTTATGCACTGCTGCATAATGCTGAGCGAGGGACCTTATTGGCACAACGGCGACATACACTTTAATCGATTTATGGGTTAATGCCCACTATAACCGTAGTAATTTTTTTACTTCCTAGTTTATTTATTTTCCGTTAGACACCTAATTGCATTTATTTTAGTTGTTTTTTATATTTCCTGTGTCTATGTGTACGCTGCTGCAAGCCAATAAAATATTTTTCTTTCTTTCTTTCTTCTCTTTTCTTTCTATATCGTTCGTTGTGGTGATCTTTGGGGGAGGCCTGTGTCCAGCAGTGGACTTCATTCGGCCGAAATGATGATTATATTAAATTTGCAACGTGTATATGAATGAGGACTCAAAATAAATAAATTTTCTTTCTTTCTTTCTTTATTTCATCCCTTTTATCGAACACCAGTCATACCCTCACCAACCGCCTGTCAAGCTTGGTGAATAATGGTGAATTCTCGCTAACATGCCGATATGCGGAATGCAACTGATCGTTGTGGAAATCTATGGGGTACGCTTTTGTTCAGCAGTGAACGATTAGCTCATGATGATGAACTTCTTTAATCTCCTAATTATAAACACTAACGTAACCGATCCTTCTGGCTACTGTAATTACTGACAATTTACACGAGTCTACTCAACGAAGGTGGCGAGCGCTCGATGCAGGTTCTATAATTATAGATTATTAATGATTTTATAATTATAGCGCGACCCGCATCCTGATTAGCTGAATACAGCGACAGCAAACGCGGCAGCAGCTATTGCGAAGCCAAGCATCCACCGGTGGCAAATGGCCTCGAAATCGAAATTGAAAGGCGAAGATGCAATTTTTAGTTAATTGATCATCCGACAGAGTGTGCGTCAGAGACCTTCACCTGTTTAATCGCTATCGACAAATACATAACACCAAAATGACGTTTGACAGCGACATCTTCGCGATTTACACCAGATTCAAACCGCCTGCGACTTACGTAACCAGCCCACCGGAATCACTTCGGATACACAGATTATGTATTGTTCATAGACGCAAATGAAGTGCCCGTGGCTGCCACCCAGGTTACATTTTCAGCCGAAAAAAACCACAACTACCAGTTTGGGATGGTGTTATGTGTTCAATGGGTTGTTTTGCCATAATCACCACGCTTGGCGGGTTGACGATCGCAGTTAATTTGTGAATGTACTCGAAGGACGCTGCTGCCCATTCTCCGGCTAATCCCTTAGTCGCCTTTTACGACACATACAGGATGAGATGGGTTGGTGCTATTCTGAGCGGGCACCACATGGATTAGCCAGCCAGGTTACAGCCAAAATATGTTGGGGATCTTTGCTAATTGGCAAATTTTGTACAAGCGACGCGCAGTGTGACGGCCGCCGCTGTATTCCGCAGCTAGAGTTCTCGACTGGTCGCTGCATTTTAATTTACCTACTTAAATTTAAAGCATTAGCAAAGATAAAAATAAAAATAAATACAAATAATTATATACACATCCATACATATACACACATATATATATACATACCACTGAAGACTGTAATTTATGGCCATTCCGTGTCTGACGCTCGCCGCAGACGGTCGTGCAGTGCTCGCGCTCCCCGATCAGTGTGCTGTGTAGTGTTTGTTCGCAATCCGTCCCGTCGGATTGCAGTCACTTCAATTAAATCACGCGTTGCCTTTTTCAAGGCGACTACTGATTTTTGTTTCTTTGACCGATTAAATTCATCGAGTTATTGTGCCCCTTCAGGGAAAAACCACTGTTTGGTGGTCCTCGGCGGATACCTTACGGTGCCAACGAAGCCGAGTGGGGTGTTGACCCGGCACACCCGCCTAGCCCCATCAGGGCAAAGCAGTTAGTCGGCAGCGGACTAGGACCACCGGCCTTGGGGGCTACCCTAGTCGACCCTAGTTCGAGTCTACATTTTCAGATTATACAGTCTCTTGCGGGCGATACCTTATCGCCCCTTGCAAAAGAGCTGTCAGGGACCCGTTTGCCCATTAAGACTGGCCACGGATGGTACTAGCTTAGGGCTCACCACAGGTACTCACACCTCCCTGCCTATACCCGGCAGGGAGGGTTTGTTACACACCCCCGGGCCCATCCAACCCGGGAGGTTAGGGACCGCGTAAATCGCGTTTGTTCCTCCGCGCTTATAGCGTATTTTTGTTTTCGTCCCCCCGTCCGCCATTTTGTTTTATAAACAAAATGGCCGACGACGCCACGCTGTGGAAAAATATTAGGGAGATCCTCCTAAAGGACCCCTACTTTGTTGCCAAGTATGGCAACCTTCTCTCCCCACTAGAGCCAGGCACAAAAGTGCAGCCCCCCTATCCCGAACCCAAAAAAAGGGGCACAACCCCCGAACTAGATGCCGGCATATCATCCGCCCCTCAGGCAAAAGCCCCCCTCCCCACCGCCAGCACGAACGCCTCCACGTCCCCCGAAGCCGACATGCCCATACTCTCTGACGTGTCGGACATGTCAGAGACCGAGGACTCTCCCCCTCCCCCCCAAATCCCCTCCTCCGATTCGGCCTCTGACGAGTTCCAACTCGTCAGCGGTAGCCGTAAAAAGCGGGCCCGCAAGGCCAAGTCCTCTGCTCAAGCAGCGCCCGCTAAAGCCCCGAAAACGGACGAGGCTTCGTCCTCCGCTCCGCCCTCTGCCCCTGTCCCCACAACGGCCTCTTCTCAGGCCAGTCTTCCCCCTACCCCTACCCCCGCTAACTCCCAATCCCAGCCCGCCAAGGTCCCTAAAAAGGACAAAAAACCGCCTGCTATATACATTCAGGCCAAGGACAAGTGGAATGACGTGTCCAAAATGTGTATAGAGCTAGGTATTAACTACCTAAGTGCCCGCACCACAGCCGTCGGGGTTAAAGTGGCAGTTCCCACTGCCCAAGACTTCAGGTCTTTGACCCGTGCCCTCCAAGACAGGAACGTGTACTTTCACACGTACTCTCTCGCTGAGGAACGCCCACTCCGGGTAGTCCTTAAAGGCATCCCCAAGGAGATCGACACCGACTCCATCAAAGACGACCTTCTGTCGCAAAGTATCCCCGTCCTCGAAGTTCATCGCATGCACGCTGGTCGCAGCGGTGAAGCTTACGATATGGTCCTCGCCATATGCGAAAAGACCGCCGATAATGATCGGAAGATTTTTAATATCAAGACTGTATGCCACCTCTCAGGCATCAAAATCGAACCTCCCCATCGTTATGGTCCTCCCGGGCAGTGTCACCGCTGCCAACTCTATGGTCACGCGCAGCGACACTGCTACGCCAAACCTAGGTGCGTTAAGTGCCTAGGTGACCACAGCACCTCCGACTGCGATCGCCCCAAAGATCGCACGCAATGCACAGAGCCTCCGAGTTGTGTGCTTTGCGGTGAGTCGGGTCATCCCGCGAATTATCGCGGATGCCCCAAAGCACCGCGCGCTAACAACAAGGCAGCAAAGCGCAAAGCCGCTACCCAAGCCTTCGCGGCCGCCCATTACGCCTCTCAGGCCCCTCCCACGTCCCAACGACTCAGCCCTCAAAGGCCATCGCCGTGGAACGCGCTGAATCACCAGCAAGCGTTCCCCGCCCTGAGGCCTAGTTTACTGACCCAACAGGCGACCCAAGCGTCAGCGATTCCCTCGCTGATGACCGCCCCCCATACGGCACCGTACCTTCCCGTGCCGTACAACCAACCCGCACCACAAGTGCACTCTCAGAGGGCCGCCCCTCCCTCACCCCTTCTCAAAACTGACGACCTCTCAGTTTGCCTCGGTCTTCTCAACTCTGTCGACCCGAACAGAGTCGCCCAAATGGCCGCAGCCATTAGGGCAAACCAGGGCCAATACGGCCTCATGCTAGTTCTCAGCGACTTCGCTGATGTTTCATCCGCCCTCCTCTCCTACCGCGTTCATCCGTAATGGATTCACAAAGCAGGTGCAGAATAAAACCCCGATCCCTTAAAATAGGCATCTTCAATGCCAACAGCATTAATGGCCAAAAAGACGAAATCGCCTTATTCCTCTGCGACCACCTTATTGACATTATGTTGATACAAGAGTCCTTTTTGAAACCCTCTCACAGGAACCCTAGAATTGCAAACTATGATATAGTGCGCAACGATAGGACCCACTCCCGTGGAGGAGGCACTCTTATCTACTATAAGAGATCCCTTTATTGCATGCCCCTAGATACCCCGTCCCTTTCCAATCTAGAGGCATCTGTGTGCAGAATAGGCATGACAGGTCATCAACCGATCACTATAGTGTCGGCTTACCAATCCCCCAATGCCCAAGACGATCCAATCCAATCGGATCTCGAAGCACTCTTCGATCTAGGCGACTCCGTCATAGTGGCGGGAGATCTCAATGCCAAACATGAGTCTTGGAACTGTCTCACCCACAACCACAGAGGAAGTAAATTATACTCCCTCAGTAACCTCCTCAATTTTGACATCATCGCCCCGATGTATCCCACTCACTACCCCAGCAATGTTAATCATCGCCCGGATATACTCGACATAGCACTTCTAATGAATGTCAACCTCAAGTTGCATTCCATTGAAGTACTACAAGAGCTAGACTCCGATCACCGTCCTGTGATCCTTCACCTCACCTCCCGCTTTGGCCCCACGGACACAGGGCTACCCCCTCAGACCATTGTGACGACGGACTGGAGGAAAGTTAGGCAACGCCTCAACGACCCCTCGTCCGCTCAGTTAGATAGAATTCCCGAATGCATAACGTCAGTCGCAGACACGCTAGGCGCGATCGACTCCCTCACCGGGCATGTACAGTCCGTCGTGGACGAGTGTTCACGGCGAGTTCCTGCGATGGAAGACCATCGCATGAAACTCCCTGACGATGTACGTGCACTGATGACGGAGAAGAACGCAGCCCTTAGAGCGTACTCATCTTTTCCCAGCGAACCCAATCGCCTCTTTATGCGCCACCTGCAGCGTGCTGTCAAGGAACGTATCAAGGAGTGCCGAGAGGCTAACTGGGATAAGATGTTGGGCGACTTAGAGCCAACCCACCTTGCGTTCTGGCATCTGCAACGGAAACTCAAATCCGAAACATCCAATGCTGTCCCCCCCCTCAACCGTCCCAACCAAAGGCCGGCCTTTGATGACGACGAAAAATCCGAATGCCTAGCTGACAGTCTAGAAGCGCAATGTTCCCCAAGCACTCTACCTGTAGACCAAGCTCACCTCAAAAAGGTTGACGCTGAAGTCGAACGTAGAGCAGCTATTCCGCCTGCCGAGGACCCTGACGACCCCCTCCCTCCGGTCACGGCAGACGAGGTCAGAAATCTCGTGAAAAAGATTCACCCTCGCAAAGCCCCCGGCTCTGACGGTATCACCAACAAGGTGATTAAACTCTTCCCCGAACGTCTTATCGCCTTAATGACCGTCATCTTCAATGCGGCATTAAACAATAACCTATTTCCGCATACGTGGAAACAGGCCACCGTTATCGGTATTCCCAAACCCGGTAAGCCCAAGTGCGAGCCTTCCAGCTATCGCCCCATAAGCCTTCTCAATTCTCTTGCGAAGATTTATGAGCGGATTATCTATTCCCGATTAAAGGATTATGCCGATTCCAAGAAACTCATTCCCGACGAACAGTTTGGTTTTAGAACCAAACACTCGTGTGTACAACAAGTCCACCGACTAGTTGAACACATCACGTTCGGATTCTCACGCGGCCTGATGACGGGAGTCCTCTTTTTCGATGTTGCGAAAGCATTTGACAAAGTCTGGCACAATGGCTTATTATATAAGTTGTACCAACTCGGAGTGCCTGACCGTCTCGTTCTCATCATACGAGACTTCTTGTCAAATCGCAGTTTCCGATATCGAATCACGGGCGCTCTCTCTTCCCCCCACCCCATTAGAGCCGGAGTCCCACAAGGATCCGTGCTAGCCCCATTATTGTTCACACTGTACACCAGTGACCTCCCCAAAAGACCTGCTAATACGACCCAATTAGCACTGTTCGCAGATGACACGGCCATATTCTACTCTGGTAGCAGTCCCGATAGTATAACTAAGATCCTCCAAACCACAGCCAACGTCTACGGTAAATGGTTTAGGAAATGGCGGATCGAAGTTAACCCTATCAAAAGTAAAGCCGTCCTATTTTGCAAATTAGGCGACGACCACCCACGCTTCAGGGAGATCTCGATGCTGGGCCAATCGGTTCCTTGGGAACCGCACGCCAAGTATCTTGGAGTCACCCTAGACAAAAAACTGACCTTCATTCCCCACACAAAGATGGTGCGTGCCCGCGCTGCCTTTGTGCTCGGTCGCCTTCACTATATTCTGAACGCTCGTAGTAAATTATCCCTTAGAAATAAGGTGAGAATTTACACCACATGCATTCGACCCATCATGACCTATGCCAGCCCAGTGTTCGCACACGCCGAATCATACCCACTCCGTAGATTAGAAACCCTCCAAACCCGTTTCATGCGCAAGGCCACCGGAGCGCCTCTGTACATGCGAAACGACCAACTCCATTTCGACCTTAACTTGCCGACCATCAGGCAATTTATGAAACAAGCGTCCAAACGCTATCTCGATTCTGCCCTGTCCCACCCAAATCCCCTTGTGGTATCAGCCGCCGACTACGAACCCTCCCGTATCAGTAGAGTACGCCGCCCGAGGCACGTTCTGGTCGATCCAGACGATAAAATCACGTTAGATCACATGAAGAGACTCGCGTTGTCTCGTTCACTGAACACCCGACCGTTGTACCGCCCTCGCCGCCGAGGATGCCCGCCTCACCGACGTCGCGGAGGCCTATCGCCGCGTCACCTTCCCGTTCAAGTTAGCACTTCTCCCTCCAGTCTCTTGCTCGCGCCGGCCCGTGCCGAGCCTGTAGCTTTAAATGTCCCTTAATACAATTTAAATAATACCGATCCAGCTGTCCCCAAAACAATAGCTTGATATCCCCAGCAACGCCCTAAGCCGAGGTCCGTGTCCCGCAGGGGGCGCCCTTAGCGAAAGTTGCTTAGTTTTTAATAATTAATTTAAGCCTGGCTGGAGGCCTCTTTTGGCTTCGCCAGCAAATGACCGGTTAAGCAACCACATTTCCCAGAAATGTATGCGAGAAGCCCAACAAAAAAAAAAAAAAAAAAAAAAAAAAAAAAAACTGTAATTTATAATAGAACACGTGAACATAACTTATTGAAACAAGAAGTGCTCCTTTACTAGTCTCTTTAAAACGTGTAAAGATTGCTCACGTCTAACTGTTACAGGTAACGCATTCCACAGACTACCTACTGCCTGGACTGAAAATGAGTTGTCTAGAAACTTCTTCGTATGGATTGGCATTTTTAATTTTAAGTTTTCTGATGATTTTGTATTTATTTATTTATTATTAGAACTGTACATAACGGACAATTACCTTTTAGAAAATATGTTTTACTATTCAATCGATATGCTACAATAAAACCCCGTTTTTAGTTCATATTTCATTAAAAGTGAATCTTTTTTAGGTTTTTATTTGTAATACAATGTTATAATTACTACCATGATATTTTGAATCAATAGATATATAGTGCACTCAGACTGTACACTTTTTAAATTCATTTAGTGACACACAATGCTAAATATTAGAATTTAAAATTCTTTTCCGTGACTTGTCTTTTAATGTTATTATTTTTGAAAACTCTCAATTAGGAACTAATTATGAAAAATTGGACGCGCACTAGACGCAATTGTTACTCAAATCTTATACTAAGGTTTTGCGCGATTCTCATTTAGAGCGTCACCGCCATGTTTACCACTATTTACTGCTATTTAATCAATGTTCTATCTTTTTCACGTATTCTTCCTTTCATAATGGTAAAAAATACATATATGTAATATGTTGTTTTATTGAAACAAAAAACCAAGGTTGTAGCTCTGTAAAGAGAAATTTATTCTTTTATTGAAAATCATATCACAAATTATTCTTACAAACATCTTACTTCTACACTTAAGTTATTATTTTTAATCAATTATACCAAATCAAATTATTATTATTTATTGACCTGTAAAGAGAAACAACATTGAAAGCTATTGCTTCAATTACTATTTATATAATCGGTAGTAAAACTTTTTATTGTCCAGCGTCCATTTTTATAATAGAATGAACATAGTGCAAAGAGCTGTCACCATAGATATTATCTATGGTGCGCGAAATTCAAATTAAATGAAGAGCCAAAAGAGCTTTATTTAAATATTTTTTAATAGCATTCCATATAATATCGTAACATACATGTTTCGCATTATTCAGAAATGTGTAATGGGAAACATCAATAAATTGTTGAATCCTTCCAAATGTTTACTGATGTAAATAAAACCCATTATTCTCATTTCTCTCGTTCATACCCAAAGTATTGGTTTAATTTTCATGTAATTAATTTCTTTGTATGTTTTTCATTTTCATATCAAGTTATGTTTGTAGATAATAAATTAACATGGGTAAAATATTTACATTGAAAATAGAGCGATTAATATTTACACATGGTACGGAGAGATGTATGTATAAATATGAGGTTATTAAGAGAGAGCCTAAATGTTTACATTACAGTTATTTCAAAAAAAGTTTTAAATAATGTTCTGTACGATTTTTAATGTATGCAGGTAATGGTGTTTTGATTGTATCTAATATAATATCATATAATATTACCCTTTTCAAATTTAATGACCATTGATGTAATGAATAATTAAATTAAAAAAGGTTAAGACGTTATCTTATGAAGCTTATGACAGTCACCGGCAGCTCTAGACAAGACAACTATGAGTTAACCATCCCTAACATTAAACAGTAAAACGAAAGCAAATTGTGCTATAAAAGGTACAAAATATAGCAAGAGAACCGGAAAATCCAATGCTATGTGAAGTCGTAGCCAGTGTTGATATTTTAAATAAAGTTCACCTCTATTAACCCTCCAACGCTCACGTTCGCAACTTTTTTACGAGCGGACAACTTCTAAAGGCAACGCTTATTAAGGTCAAGCTAGCCCAAAGGGCATGCATAAAGCAGCGCCTACAAAAACTTTTCCATTTAACTTGGCCCGTGATATCCTGATTATATCTACTTATACTGACCCGACCTGACTTCACTCGGGAGCAATTTTTGTTCAACAAATACCTGTGGCAACATATTCAGGGCTGTGGCGGCCGTATGAATGTGGAGAGTATGATGTTAATTTTAAATTAAATAAATACATTTCGAGAGTACCTAAGTTTTGTAGGTACTCTCGAAATATAAATATAAGGTAAGGTAGGTAGGTAGGTAGGTCGTGTGGTGCCGGCTCAGAATGCCACCACCCCATCTCCTCCCGTGGGTGTCGTAGAAGTCGACTTAGGGATTAGCCGGAGGATGGGCAGCAGCGTCCTTCGAGTACATTAACAACTCAACTGCGATCGCCAACCCACCTGCCAAGCGTGGCGATTATGACAAAACCCCCCAATGAGCCCACAACATATCCATATCGGTGGTTGTGGTGATCTTTGGGGGAGGCCTGTTTCCAGCAGTGGACTTCATTCGGCCGAAATGAAGGCAGTTAACGCTACTGCATTAAACCTATACATAGCAATAGCTTTAATTACTTACTAAAACTATTACGACCAGTGGTATTATATATAAAAAGACGTAGATATGTTACATGCGCGCCAAAAGTAAGAACCAAACCTCCCCCAATTGTAGCACCTCGCAGTCAGTTCGCCTAAGAGAGGACAACGAACACATACTGTCACAATCTGTATTGTTTTATTAATTAAGTAATAACAATGTCGTCGTGCGTGTGGAAAATGCACAAACTACCAAGCGAAAATAACTAATGAACAAGGGATGTCATACCAAACGTGAGTAGATCAGTATAGTAGTAGATCACCTATATAAAATATTATGATAAAAAAACTATTCAAATGATCTATAGAACAATATTCTCGAACAAAAGCAAAGAAAAGAGACAACACTTATATATTCTATAACAGGTGCGACAAAGACATCGAGTATACTAGTTGTCATTTTAGATAGCTATCTCTTTTAATCTCGTAGTTTTTGTATCTTCTTTCTTACACCATAGGTGTGTAGTTTTATAGCTTTATACCTACATACAGCGAGACTGAGGTTTGCGCGTCATTTAATATGGATGTAACATATCTACGATATAATATCATTGATTACGACCATAATTCTAGATTCGTTTGTTTTAACCGTCAAAATATATTTTTGGAGTTTACTCCTTAAGAATCGATTTATATAACTAAAATGCGTTACGTTTGTCTGCGCACCTTCTGCATTAAAGTCACAGACTAGGTAGAAAGATACTTCGTATATTAAAGTCATATATGTGTCAAATGTCGTTTGATGTCAAAGTTTTACATTATTTCATTTAATGTATATAAATATTGATATTTAATATCATTATTATTAATTAATAATACGCAGTGGACTGATTAAATAAACACTATAGAACATGGAATAAAATATGGAAAATCTAGTTAAATTGACGCTGGAAGAAAATCCGACGAACACGTGGATGCAGTTACTAGGCAGGTTATAAATCATTTTTATTTCAGATATATATCGTACATATAAACATCCGTGCTTTTTTAACTGTCACTGCCTATTAATTATTGAGACAATTGTACTCAAGGAGTAAACTCCAGTCGTGCGTCGGAGCTGACACACATACTATTTTTGCTATGTAGAAATGATACCTATCTCAAATTCCGAGAGAAAGAAAGAAATAATTAACAAAACGTAACAAACTTAGATTAACTACATGAAAGATTTGGCTAAGTAATTTAAAATGTTTAGTCTCAACGGTCCAAAAAGGTTTTAGAGCAATAATATTGAAATTTTAATTCTATTTGAAAACTCTTCTGTAATTTTTCTTTTTGGTTTGTTGAATACGAAATCTTTGTTATGCAAGCACAGACTGCGAGTTGATCTTTTAATTTATAGATTTTACCAATAGTATTATTCATGGTCTTGGCATCGTGTTTAGTTTTAAATAAGTACTTCAAATCTATTTAATGTTCTCTCCAAAAGCCATTATGTCGAAATGAGTACCTGCGACTTTTTAAATCTATATACTGGAATAAAAATGAACCAAGGATCTGTTAAGAGATTTGAAAAATCTTGTCGACGTGTCTTTATTAGAGAACCCTAAAAACTTTTTCTACTTTCGAAAATAATTCAATATTATCTACTTAGGCAACTTGAACGTAATAAAGGTCTGTCGGTGATATTACGGTCATAGATTTTCTAGATGAAGTTACTGAATCCAACCTTTGACAAGAAAGGTCCTCGAACAAAATTATTAACCTTTATATTATATACTTTATTACATTGAAGGAATATTTTATCTTAAGTTATATCATTACGGCCGAATCAGGTCCACTGCTGGACACAGGCTCCCCCAAAGAACACCACAACGACCGATATAGGTGTGTTGTGTTCTCAATGCGGGGTTTTGCCATAATCACCACGCCTGGCAGGCGGGTTGGCGATCGCAGTAGAGTTGTCAATGTACTCGAAGGACGCTGCTGCCTATTCTCCGGTTAACCCCATAGTCGCCTTTAACGACACCCATGGGATGAGATGGGTTGGTGCTATTCGTAGCCGGCACCACACGGTAAAGCTTAAGCTTAAGTTAAGTTATTTACTGTATTTTGAGCACAATAGCTACGTATTATACACACACATTTAAATTATATATATTTTTTTATTAAAATTAAAAACCTTACTTAAAAATTCAAGACCTTTAATAACTAGAATTTTCTTTATACTCTACTCAGATAACAGCTTTGATATAATAAAAGTATATCTGAGTCCTATTAACAAGCATACCGCACACGGAGCAGCTTGTGGTGTCCTGTATGTGAGTGGTGACACTGCGTACACAAATTCCTTGGAGAGTAAGTAAGGGCCACGTCTCTGGCTTGCCTTTATTGGCTGACTAAAGTGGACCCCACGATTGACCGCAGGATTCTGAACTCTGACTTGCCTGAGTTGGCCGATCAGAGGGAAGTCGCCACAGCTATATGCTGGAGCATGGAAGTGTCTAACGGCGCAACATCGGGGAAACCCGCTCAGAGTCTGCAACTCGCGACGGTGAAACTGGTGCCACATCACTCAACACTCCAGGCTGCTCACGCCATGCCACGCCCTATCGGCTATACTGGTGGCTATTTAGGGGGTCTATATTGGGTAGTGAGTCACCATCTGCCACAATGTTTTATTAGAAGGTGAAAAGAGGACGCATCAGTTTCCGTGTATTTCTAGTGTTTACTCCACATCCCATTGCAATAGACCTTATCATTGTAACTTTCATCTCATGTAATTGTTTTACGCCGCTGGTTACAATTCGAGGCTATTTTTATAGTGCTGCCAAGGAAAGTCCCCGATTAGTGTCCCATTACATTTTACACTAAATAGCCTCAGCACGTCATATTGCAAAGGTTTTGACCAAAAGTTTTGCAGTCGGCCGCCTGTCTGACACCAATGTTTGATGGTTTACCTCTGTATGTCTGGAAGAAATTATTCTTAGCGATAAGACCGCCAATTGCATTGTCATTATGTATGTAAAACTACTTTGTATTTTCTTTTGGTGTACAATAAAGTATACTCTACTCTACTCCCACCTGCGGGTAACCCAAAGTTAATAAATGCGCACTGAGTTCCAAACACCCTTAATCGCCTTCTACGATACCCATGGGATCAGATGGGGTAGGCCTATTCATAGCCGGGAGCTACATCGAGTAGACAAAATAAATAACGTTCAACAAAAATAATCTAATACTGACCAATTGCTTATTTTACACATTCAGATTCATATTATTCAATAACTGTTTGCTTGGCGACCTAATATCTGTGGTATAATACGACCTTATGTTTTTCAGCAAAGAATTATAGACCATCCCTCATCCCTCCTCCCGTAAATTTCGTTAAAGGCAACTATCAAGAAGATCGGCAGCAGCATCCCCCGTGTGCTAATAACAACATGCTACAGTCGCCAATCCACCTGAGTGTGGTGAATATAACAATATCCCCTATGACCACTCATGGAAGATCATTGGGAGGTTCATGTTCAGTAGAGGCTGATTACTGGCTGTTATGTGATTTGCAAAAACTAGTAAGATTTGAACAATATTGTCTTGTGTGAAGAAGAGACGAATGGCTTCTCCTATAACTTTATCATTTCTATTAGGATTTTATTCAACCACAACAGTAACTCAAAATAACATTTATAACAATACATTAGATTCAACAGTCGAGCATGGTGTTACAATTTATTATAACAAATGATACGGGTTGCGTTGTAGGGAAGGATCAAGCGGGATCTCATCGTTTATCATCAAGAGACGGAGTTATGAACGTACAAATTATTATAGTGTGATGCTTTTGTTTTATTTGTTACTTGGTGTTATCTGCAACTTCTACCGCATCCTTTTTAAACGACCTTGATTTTAAATGTCCAATTCCACGATAAAATCTCGTCAATGCCAAAGGACATCGCCAAAAGTGACCCACCAGCGGATAAAATGAAACGTAGCAAAAATTGCTTATATTTGTATATAGTAATTTGTAAAAAGCTCAAAACGGCGGGATAGTGGAGATCACAAAAAAGGAACTTGACATAGAAAATTGATAAAAACTGTATTGTCATTAGAGTGAGTTGCCATATGTAAAATAATATTATATTCTTCTACTAATAAATAACTCACGACTTAAAATTAACATTATGATCTATCTCTTGGTTTATAACGCGCAGTTTTGTTTTGTTCAGCAGTGGACGTTCTTTGGCTGATATGACCCATGATGCTGATGAAGGTATTATGATAGTAAGAGTAAGCCTAGCTGTGTCCATGGCTCCGCCCACGCCAAGTGTTCTTAGTTTCCTTAAAGAAAAACTCAGTGTGCAGATTTAGATATATTGTCTTTGTATTAACTGCACCAAAATTATTCATCATTTTGGCCGAATAAAGTCCACTTCTGCACACAGGCCTCCTCCAAAGATCACTACAATGACCGATATAAGGGTGTTGTGTGCTCATTGGGAGGTTTTGCCAAAATTGCCATGCTTGCCAGGCGGGTTGGCGATCGCAGTTGAGTTGTTAATGTACTCGAAGGACGCTACTGTCTATCCTCCGGCTAATCCCATAGTCGCTTTTTACGACACCCAAGGGATGAGATGGCTTGGTGCTATTCGTAGCCAGCACCACACACCACAATTATTGGCTGCGACAAAATTAAAGGTCAACCAGATATTAAAGAAAGAGATTCGAACGCATTAACTACTACAGTTAGGTGATTGTCTCCGGGCAAACCTAACAAATATTCTTGCGCTGTTATTTTATTTATTATTTAGTGGTAGTACAGCTCTGTGTTCAGGGCTCGACTGTGGTGCTTCGAAGTCTGGCTATAGGGGAGTGAGCACATCACTTACCAGCTCACTTCACCGGGCACGGCTGCTTCTGTGAATACTTGATTAGGGTTAGGTGTGAAGCCACGGAGAATCGCCTCCACTCTGGAAGTAGCCGGTGTATCGTACACGCTCAACATGGTCTCGGGTAGGATATTTCTATGCCAGCAGTTGGTAGGTCGGCTATGCTGGCAGACTAGTCAAATTGAAGGGCAGTGGCCTCTTTTTGTAAAACCATCGAAAACTTATGACTTTTGCATACTATTACAATATTATGATGATGATGATCATCATGAAAATAATTAATGAAGTCTACTTAGTACTGTATCTACCGAATGTACCATCTTAGACTTATCGTTTTATTCGTATAAATTGCACTTTAACTTTTAGTTCAGTTTGAAATATAACTAAAGGTCTAACAAACAATTCAAAACGTTAACGTGAAATAAAGAACTCCGCTCCTAAATATAATATTCTAAGATCCAATCAAGCAATTTCTAGGTAGCCAAAGTATTTTTAATGGTATCTTTTACAACTTGTACCGAGGATGTACGTTTACGTTACTTCAGCACATTTTTCTAGTGGTCAGACTGTTCTCATGGAAACACAAAACAAACACTTGAAAACCTCGAATGTATCTAAATACACTAGAGTGTCCTGTAATTGTATGCCCACATTATGTCGATGACAGTATCAATTCCTGTGTTTTAAAGGACGAGTATATTCCATTTACCGGGCAGGTTCAAAATTCGAGCTGCTACTGCAATTTTCTTACAGTAACCCCGTTTAACACTTTGGTTAACCTGGAACTAGAACCCAGTACCTAACACTAGGCAGCTGCACATTGCGAAAACTAGACCACTAAGAAATTCCGTTTAAGTATTTTCTATATCAGAAAAAAGTATTTTCTTACAAATGCTTACTCCATATGTTTACTACATCAACTCTATTCCTGATTTACAAACTTACGAGGCTTCTAAAGGCAGCCCTGTACTGGAATAAGAGTAACTAGGTACGAATCTACTAGGGGTGCTCTTCGGGTATTTGTATTGAAAGGATCAATTGGTCAACTTTAACTTCCGACGAGGATATCGGTCCGAAAAGTTTTATTTAATTCCGTTCTATATTTTTATCGGGCCAATCATATGGGGATCGATACACGTGAAGCTGGAGCTGCGTGGAAAATTTTTGTATGACTAGTTAAGTATATACTGGATACTTGCCTACTATATTTAATACTAGCTGGGACACGCGGTTTCACCCACCGTTTAATTTAAAAGGATTGGATTTGGATTATTATAAATAATTTTGAGTACTTCGGTATTCCGTGTGGTGTCCGGATTAAGAATATAGCACCACTCCATCTCCTCCCGTGGATGTCGTAAAAGGCGACTAAGGGAATCTAAACCAGAGGGATGGGCAGCAGCGTCCCTTCTGTGAAACGGTAGCCATACTGCGCTCACCAACCCGCCTGCCAAGCGTGGTGAGTATTGGCAAATACCCCCCAAAATGATGACACAGTTGTGAAAATCTCTGGGGGAGGCCTTTGTTCAGCAGTGGACGTATAAATGGCCGATATGATGATATGATGAGTACTTCGGTATAGACATTTGACATATTATTGCATTTACTTTAGTTATTTTTGGTTTTATATATTTCCTGTGTCTATGTGTACGCTGCTGCAAGCCAATAAAATATTTTTCTTTCTTTCTTCTTTCTTTCTTTCTTTATATGAGTATATATAATGGATTTTATAGGTTTTAAATTTTTTGCGCGAACCCTAATTATTTATCTAAAATTAAAGTAGCCTAAGTTATTCCGTATAAAATCAGCTATCTGCCAGTGAAAGTCCCGTAGAAATCGGTCCAGCCATTTTGGGGGTTAGCGGGAACAAACAGAAAGACAGATCGACAACATAAAATAAAAAAAACCATTTTTTGTAGGTACCTTACATACACTTAGATACTAAGATACATACTTGACTTTACAAACAGACACTTCAATTTTATTGATTTGTTTAGATGAACTTCATTTAAATATAAATACATACAAAAGAATTTCTTAAATAAAAATTATAGAAACATCTATCCAATCCAATCCGGGTCCAATATTATAGAAATACGAATACCGCTTTTAACAGTTATCCAATAATAAATATTACTGATCGGGCTTAAGCAAAGGACGTCCACTGCTGAACAAAGGCCTCCCCTATAGATTTCCACAATGAACGGTTACATGCCGCCAGCACCCAACGACACCCATTGACCAGGTCGTTGGTCCATGTCATTGGAGGTCATTCCACGCTGTTTTCCGGTGCACTGTCTCCAGAACCTTTTTACCAGAACCCAACGGCCACCAGTTCTACGAGCTATGTGCCCATTACCACTTCAGTTTACTAATCCTTTCAGCTATGTCAGCAACTTATTTCTTTAACAGATCTCCGATAAATACCAAGCATAGCTGTCTACATAGCTCTCTGAGTGACCTTGAGCTTTCTTATGAGGCTCATTGTGTGACCACGCCTCTGTGCCATGGTCACCACTGGTAATGCACACGAGTTAAAGACTTTTTTTAGAACGTTAAAGTTAATATAATATAATACAATCCAATACAATACAATACAATCCAATCCAATCCAATACAATCCGATACAATCCAATACAATCTAATCCAATCCAATACAATCCAGTACAATCTAATACAATGCAATACAATACAATTGATTTTTAATTCAGTAATTAGGTCTTAACATACACTTACTTTTACAAGTCATATTGAAACAAATGCAAATATGTATTTATTATATATAGTATAGAGAGCAATGAGAATAATTCTATGCAAAATTCTATCGAAACTGATTATACAGAATTTTTATTTTTACTAGTAACGTTGCAACGACACCGTTCTGGCATACATAGTCGCCGTTGTTTGAAATTCCATTAATCAGCAATAGATTAAATAAATTTCATTACACCAGTCCTCAAAGTATTTCACTTAGCAAAACTAGTTTGTTAATATAAATTTCTACAATTATGTCTGCAGAGTAATGCAATAGAGCAGGAAACTCTAAAACTCGGAAAATTTTGCCATGGCCGCCCGACCCTCCCCAACCTCCAACTTTCCAAAGTATACAAAACACATTTCATTATAACTTTCGCTTAAAATTATTATTTCAGCAGCTTATTGATAACTTTAAAAAAAATACGCAAATAACTTCATAGCCTATTTTTTTTACCATGCTACCGTTTTTTCGAACACACAGCTAGCAAGTATTCTAATCTCCTCATCTTCATATCAACCAACATAATCAACATCACACCCATCGGTTATCTTACGAATATGGCTTTTATAAAGAGCTAAAACATTGACATTGATACGTGGGTATTCGTTTTTTTTATAACCATGTGACGATACATGCAAGTGTCACGCATGCGCATAACAATTGTAATGCTATCCAGTACTAGCCCTGCGTGGCGCCAAGAGCGCTCGTCACCTAGATATATTAGTTATTTAGTCTCTTCATCGTGTCAACCATAGGACGTCTACTGCTAACCTAAGACCTCCCCCATAGATTTCCACAGTTGTGTGATAATTTTGGGGGAAATTTGCCAGTACTCGACACGCTTGGCAGGTGAGTTGGTGAACACAGAATGGCTGTTCTTACATGGAAAGGACAGCGTCCATATAAGTCTCTTACGCTTAGTAATTTCACTAAATATAGTGCCCTCCCCGTCCCTTCACTACATGGTGGGGGGCCACGGGGGTGGCGGGTGCGCAGATTCGGGAGTTTGCGTGCTCACACAGAGCGACCCCCGAGAAGACGGTGGTGCACACGTGGTCGCGTGCCGTCGTGTGCGGTGTCGGTCGTGTGGTGGTTACCTTTACAATCCTCCCCGAGAAGTGCCTGGGGGGCGACCTTTTTACAGTAGCCTTCCCTCCGCTAGAGGGGGTGACCGCTTTACAGTCATCTTACGAGGACCTGGAGCCCCCTTCGGTGCCGAAGGTGACCACTCCAGTGGTTTTAGCCGGTAGGAGCCCGGCATACCCCTTCGCGCTTCCCCGGGGTTAAGGAAGTTCCATGTAGAATTTCCACTGGACATCAATAAAAAAAAGAAAAGATATAGTGCCCTTCAAGCCGGAACACAGTAATTTCTGAAGCTTAGACACTATTGCATAGCGGGCAGCGTAAAAGATTCAATTGAACACTGTTTATATAAATAATCACATAGTTGATGCTACAGACTGCAGAGACGGTCAAAAATTCAATTTGTGTCCACGCGGGCATGACGGGAGTCCACGATTTATCGTCTAGCATGGCTCATGTTAAGCACGAAACTCCGAAACGCACGTGACGACCCTTATTTTTAACTCTTTTAAAGAAAAGTGACACGTACTACAAATACACAGAATGTATTTTACAACGCTTGCGCGCCGGTTATAGCCTGCATGCGACGTTTTTTATTTAAAGACTTCTACATTCATGGAGCTAGGTCTATTTTGCTTTATTCATTCTTATTTGCAAATTGTAACCTCAATAGAACAGAAAAACATTTGTATTTACGATAGGGATATGTTATATTTACAAAGTATTTGGTTCCGAAGGTAATTAATATTCATCCATGCAGCGGCTTTCATTACACTTTCACTACGATAAATAAATAAAATATATAAACTATAAAACTATTGGAACGCCAGATTTTAAATGCATGACAAAATACCGGTAATAACTAAAGACTTCACCGTTTCCTATGTGTCAAGCTTAGGAAAAATAAGCACATCAAAACTCTCAGCAACATAGATACATTTTTCTTTATAGATAGGCAGATTTTATTTATTCATTAGATATTCTTCAACAAGTTTAACATTCCTGAATTTATTTTTTCATGGAAATTTCATATTCACCCACACCTGAAAAGATTTACCTAAAAAAGCAACAAAATACATGTCTAGTTTATTTTGTAAAAGTATTCATAAGACCCTTGATATCACTGCAAATACCTACGCCGATATATATGCATACCTTTGATGGGTGTATATATTGAAGATATATATGTTATCTTCATTCGAAGCTTATAAAAAAATCACAAAGCAGTTCCGCAGAAAATGCTCTGAAAAGATATTTCTTATCAATCCCTCATATTGAACATTGTCCTGGCAACCTAAGGTTTATAGTATAGTTGGTACCATATGGTACCGAGGATCGTTCGAATCGTTCTGTCCGCATATTGCGCGTCCGTCCGTGCGATATTTTGGCTACTTTCAAAATACCTACAATGATACGATATCGAAGAGTTCGATATTTGAAAAAGTAATCCGGCGCCGGAAAATGCAGCGTGGGACGACCTCCAACAAGGTGGACAGACGACCTGGTGAAGGTCGCTGCGAGTCATTGGACGAGGGCGGCAAGTAACCGCTCGTTGTGGAAATCTGCGGGGGAGGCCTTTGTTCAGCAGTGGATGTCCTTTGGCTGATATGAATAAAATCCGGCACCGATGTGGTAGCTGATCTTCAGCCATGATTATCGAATTGAGCGATCAATTGCGGCGCGAAAAGAAGCGTTGACGCACATTCGCCTGATAGGCCAATTGGCAACTGGCGGGACTCGCCGCGTAGAGATGGCGCGTGGTGCGAGGGGGAGATAAATTGATACATTGGATTTACCTACACGCATGGGGGTGCATGGGAAATGTACTTAAACTTGTACTTGTAACTTAGAAAAACAATGGAAAACTTGGTATAAAAAAATGTTTTTGTCAAATTTTATCAGAATCGTTTATACTTTCTTCTCCTTAAAGTTTTCTTAGTTCATATTATATCATCATTTCGGCCAAATAAAGCCCACTGCTGAACAAAGGCCGCCCCCAATCATCGCTAACGAACAATATCTCAGTGTGTTGTGTGCTCATTGGGGGGTTTTGCCATAATTGCCACGCTTGGCAGGCGGGTTGGCGATCGCAGTTGGGTTGTTAGTGTACTCGGAGGATGCTGCTGCCCATCCACCGGCTAATCCCTTAGTCGCCTTTAACGACACCCAGGGGATGAGATGGGATATTATATAATTAATATAAAAATTGTAGCTGGAAAATACAAGGTGTATTTTCTAGATAGAATTTTTGTATGCGGTATTGGAAAATATACTCGACTTTTGCGCAATGGCAAGGTATATATTTATCAGCAAGGTTAATATTATCGCCAGTCGTATTCTTCACTACAGGCATTACAACTGTCCTCATAAAATCGTAACGTAGGTACGATTAGAGTGCCGGCAGCAGTATCGGCTAACATAGCCGAAACTACTGCCAACAGGCAGAGCACTGGATTCCGCTCGATCAAATCGGGCAAGGTCTCTCTTTGCTAGTAGTATCAGTTATACTGGCAGAGCAGGAAAAAATAAGCGTAATGATGTCTTTTTACGAGAACGTCATGCTCAGGAATCAGGAGAGAGCCAATGCCACACGGAGAAAGTGGAAATGGTGCCGAGGTTAAAAAAAAATGTGATGGGGAAAACTTCAACGGCTTCTTCCGCCCCGGTGATGGTGATGGGGCATGCTGTACTTTTAATGGCTAAAAACACTACGGTGTTCCTTTTTCTTCGTGTTTGTAAGGCATTGGAGCACACCTCCGGCAGGTATTAGCCCGTCACTTGGTTTGGCGAACCTCAACTCCGTGCTACGTAGCCAGCTGCACATCTCTCCAAAAAAGCTCATGCAGCATACAGCGCTCCACCGTCTCGAGCCTACATCTGTTCGGACGGTGGAATGACCCAAATTTGACACCGGCAGATAAGCCTAAGCCTTCAGCTGCCATATCGGCCGACTTCTGTTCGGGCGACGGACTGCCCAAGTCTATCGCCCACAGGTGCGCCTAAACCCCTACGCTCACCAAATGGTGCGGGCTGTCAGGAGTCACGGGCGCGAAAATTAGGGAATCTGAAAGAAGAAGATTTTTTTTTTTTTTTTTATATATATTTATAGTTAATTAAAACGGTATAACACCAATTACATTAACTAACATTGAAGTAGAAACATATTATGTACATAATTTAAAAAATAGTACCTATCGTATATAACTATTTAATTAAAAACTAACATGGAACACTGGACACCCTCGCATACTTTCTCTCACAGAACGCCATTCATACACGCATAATTTTATTCAATTATATGAGTGAGTGAAGCACGCACAGTCATTGAACATAGCTAAAACTCTAGATATTTGTGAGCCTACCAGGTTGCAGGTGTTCAATGCTGAATCCTTTTATAGTAATAGCCTAGCCTAGCATCTTTGCCCTCAAAATTCTCCCCACCTTTCCACTAGGACTCGCAGTATTGTAACTCAACCACCGTGTCCCACATCGGTTGTACAGAGTAATTACCCCCTAAAAAACGCTATGTCATTTGGCCTAGTCACCCCGCCACAAAGCATTTACTATTTTTTGCTTCTTAACATTTAATGACAACAACCGGGACCGGCGATTTTAGGTGCCCTCCGTAGCATGGAGACGTTCAGTTTAAATGACTATATGGTCCATCTAAAGACTGACCGTAATGAACCTTTATTACCTCACCAATCAGAGAGTGCTAATGGATATCAGTGCCGATTGAGATAATCTCGTAAGTAAATAAAAAAAATATTGGTAAACCTTTCCTATTCTTGTCAATGTGGTGTTCCACATTGACAAGAATAGGAAAGGTTTACTATAAAAATGCTTCTATAAAAATATCATCTAAATATGCGTCTAATAATTACCCAGTAACGCAAGCCATAAAATTAAACAAACCACGTAACAAACTTGAAAACACTTGATCCAAATTTGCGTCCACCAAAATTTCCTGGCCATTTTAAAACTACTGTGTGTGCAGCAGTTGTTACACGATAAATTAATCTTGTCAATGAACCGATCGGCTCGTGCTGGGATACTATTGAAAAACGGCGCGTTTACGTTGACATATAGCCGGGGGATAGCCATGTTGCTGCTTTCCATTTTTTTTGTGGACATAGGAATTTTTGATTAATGACTTGGCGGAAATCTGTTCATCTGCTATGAATATCTATGAGGTACACGTATCAGGGTTCTTACTTAAAGCTAAATATAAAAGAGTGCAGTTTTTAAATAAGTAATCTTTGAAGAGGTTACGAAGCCAAAACATAGAAAATACATTATTAAAAAACACATCAATGTTGCACCCTGATAATTCCTTTAGAAAAAGAAGATACCGATAAAGCAATACGTTTCAGCATGCAATCCAAATATACACACAAACTTCCTCGCAACGCTTGCTAAAAAGTCGAAACAACTCCTGCCAGTCTGGGATATTAGCTTCGGAAATGAAGCTCCATACAGTTCCGACGAAAGCTAACATTGTATTGAAATAGAAATCTACGAAGAACCTGAATGTTTTTATTTGGAAGCATCCAACTTGTTAACGAACGGAGTTGTGCAGAGAAAGTTGTGAAGTTTTTGTTGTTTCATTAAAAATTGGGTTAGGAAGTAATACGTTTTTGATGTAATATATTATCGATGGAGAGCGTAGTATTTTAAACATTAAGTGGTATATACACTTTCAGTCTTATACATATGCTTTTTTTGTTGAGAAATCGAAAATTGTCGAATCAGCTGTCGTAACTGACTGCAACACGCCAGCAAATTGATAAATTTTCGTTCTTCGATACATCTGGGTGTTTATATGTGGGAAGATCCCGCACCTCACCTACCGTCATCGAGCTCGCTCACCCTCACAGTACCTACAAACTGGAGTTTATATTATTCTTCAGCTCTAAAGAGCCATAGTAATAATAATCATAGTCTCGTGTTTATAAGCCGCTCGGTACGGAGCGACAAAGATTCCACCGCGGCGTTATGACGAATTATCTAATATAAATTAATTAAAAAATATTGTACTACATTAATTTATATAGCCCAATTTTCCACACCTGAAGAAGGCCACTAAGTTATAAGTGCTAACTGAATACAATTTAATAACTTTATATACCTTTCGTTTGGAAATAAATATTTGATGTTTGATAAGCTGTTTATCACATCATCGAAGACGGGACCAGTCGGTAAATGTACTATTTTTAAAGTTAGTGTGGGTTTATTTTGTTACAATTAAGAGGTAATGCCCAAGATTTTACAGGTAGTGTTTGTTTTAATTTATGATTGAATGAAGTTATTAGGAAATGTAGTTTATCATCGACATCATTTCAGCTGAATTAAGTCCAATGATGGACACAGGCCTCCGGGTAATTATTCTTTCGAATAGCTTCGAAGCCTCCTCCAATGGGACGATATGCAGAAGGAGACTCTGTCGCCCTTCTTTCATTGTTCAAGAGAACCAATTTGGCTTACTTTCAGCCGGACGGGAACATGCTACGACGGAGGCAACTGGTGAACAGCCGCCTCAAGCGGTCCCCAGGAGACTGCAGTGCATTCCGGCATTCCGGGCCACGCGTGGGTAGACAAGCGCGGCCCGGAATGCCATGCAGACCCGGTGCAGTGTTGCGACTCTTCAAGTGGCCAATGGCCCAGCTCTCCTTCCGAAATCCTCCTCGGCCCAGTCCAAGGCAATCAGTGGTGAAGAGGGACCAGAACGGTCCCAGACCGCTAGAAAGAGCGTTGAAAGTACTCCCTCCAGCAAATCCGGGGCCACGGTTTCGGTCACCGAGGGGGACAATAAATAATAATAACAACTTGCCCACTACCGGTATAGTCTCCCCCACGGATTCCTGTCCAATACTTCCAGGCGCTCGCTCCAACACCAAGCCTTCGCCTCGCTGATGGCGGTCTGAAACACCTGCGTGGGCACCCGGTAGGTCCTATGGTCCTCGTCAGTCTCTCCAGCTGTAGCACTGGGCCGGTTTGGTTCTGCGCAATCTCATCCGACCACCAGTACACTGCCGTACGCTGGGAGTGCCTGGCCTGGGGAATGGATGCGTCGCATATTGACGTCATCGGCTCCCGGAACCAGAATGCATCATCCTCCGGATCGGGTAAGATCCCTTGATCAACCTCTGGTCCTGCCAGGATGTTGGTGGCTACAATGAGCAACTTGCGATTCAGCCGTGTGAGGGTCCAACGCCACGACTGCGGGCTGGGACTAGGATGGCTCGGGCAAGGTGTGCCACGTCGAATATTATGTGGTGATGGTCCGAAAGTATGACCACTCTGCTACTCGCCAACCCGGCTTGGCGGCTGCTGGCTAGATTGGCGCAGATGTAATGGTACGAAAGGCGGGACATCCTCCGGACTCCCCTCCGGCGTACAGACCGACTGTGCTGCTGGACGAGGTGGGGAAGTTGCTTGAGAAGATTCTCGCTACCCGCATCGTCCGGCATCTGGACATGGTTGGACCCAATTTATCGGACGCCCAGTACGGTTTCCGGGTAGGGCGTTCAACTGTGGACGCCATCGTGCCTTAAGGCTGAGGCGAACGATGCGGTTGCGCATAGGGGTGTACTGATGGCGGTGTCATTAGACATCGCCAACGCCTTTAACACCCTACCATTTGGCTGCATTGGGGAGGCTCTCCGTTTCCACAGGGTGCCCTTGTACCTGAGGCAGCTAATGGCGGATTATTTAAGAGGGCGGTGCGTCAGCTACCAGGGACGTGACGGCCGGATCGTAAGGAAGCCTACAATGTGTGGTGTGCCACAGGGGTCAATTTTGGGGCCACTCTTGTGGAACGTGGGCTACGACTGGGTTCTGCGCGGTTCTCTCCAGCCCGGGCAGAGTGTTCTCTGCTACGCTGATGACACCCTTATCACCGCCCGCAGAGTGACCTTTGAAGAGGCGGCACGCTCAGCTACAGAAAGCGCGTCCCTGGTTGTCGGCCACATTGAAGAACTCGGGCTCCAGGTAGCGCTGGAAAAGACGGAGGCCTTGGTCTTCTATGGGCCTCGTCGCCGACCACCAGCGGGTGCTCATATTACAATCAGTAATGTGAGTATAATGGTCCGGGCACAACTGCGCTACTTGGGACTGGTCCTTGACCGGAGGTGGGACTTCGGCGAGCACTTCCGCCAGCTTGCCCCGAAGCTGATTGGCACGGCGTCTGCCCTTAGCCGGCTGCTGCCAAACCTGGGTGGACCCAGCGCGGGCTGCCGACGACTTTACACGGGGGTGGTCCGTTTAATGGCGCGTTACGGCGCTCCAGTGTGGTTGGAATCCCTGACTGCCCAGAACAAGGTTCAAGTAGTAATGTCTTAGATTTTCGCGATTATTACACATTATAATCGCATTATTGCCGATTCCAAAATTATCCGTATCATTTATTGTGCTTTATGTCAAAGTATATTGACATATTGCATCACTATATGGGGTGGATCATGTAAATTTAGAATGCTGACTCTAGAAAGAGCCCAAAGGGCAGTCCTTAAAGTGAGTACATTTCGTCCTTTTAGATTTCCAACTGCTGAACTCTATGGATCTTGTAAAGTTCTCAGTGTGAGACAGTTATTTATACTTAACACAGTACTAAAAAGACATGCCGCGACTAGATACGATCCACAAATTAATAAAAATAGGAAACCATTATCACTATCCTATAACAATAAATTTAAAACTTCTTTCGCTCAGAAATTTTATCCATATCTCGGTATATTTCTTTATAATAAAATTAACAAAATTCTTAACATATATCCCGCTAACTATAAAACCAGTAAATTAAAACTAACTAATTGGCTACAAGGACTTAACTATGAAGAAACAGAATCACTTTTAAATATAATTAAGTGACGTACGAGTGTACTGAAAGATTTAAAATTGCATTATACTAACAACATTACTCAAATATGCACACACTGCCATACAAGCACACGCTCGCGCCCACACATGCACACGCACACATACACAGACACAGACACATGCACACGAACACTCAACAATACCCATACTCTCACGCGTTATTTTATTAGTTTGTAAAGAAATAATTTTACTTGGTGTAACTATTATCGAGAGCTTTACTTACCTGTTCATGTTAGGTTAAATGAGGGTGGGTTGCTGCCACCTGAGATACAGGTTCTACCTAGTTCGGGTGCCAGCAGCTTACAAATTATTGTTCTACTGTATAAGAATAATAAGGTACATGTTTTCTGTTTAGACTTGTAATGTGTTTTGATCCAAATAAATTTATTATTATTATATTATTATTATATTATTATATTATATTATAATAAAACACTTTTAAACGGATTCTATCGCGTATATTTTGAGGCGACCACGAATGCTGCAAAGTATTCGAAACGTCAGGAACATCAAAAATCAAAATATACGCGATAGAATCCGTTTAAAAGTGTTTTATTACAAGGTTCAAGGTTCTGTTGCCGGAGACCTCAAAGAGTCATGGCAGTCAGGGTGATACGCGCATATCACACGGTATCTGCAGAGGCCGCATGCGCACTTGCTGCCCCCCCGTAGGATCTGGAGGCACAAGTACTCGCCGAGGTCTATTGACGAGGAGCGTCTGTTCGGGCTGAGAGTGATATTCGCCCTCCACCTGAATCCATCCTAAGTTGGCGCAGAGAGGCCCAAAGAGCCGTCATGGGTCAGTGGAAGAGGAGACTGGAGACGCCTAGCGCCGGTTATAGGACCGTGGCGGCTATCCAGCCGATATTGGAAGAGTGGGTGCAGAGAAGGCACGGCATGTTGTCCTTCCGTCTTGCCATGCCCCGACAACACCTGCAGGTGTTGTCGGGGCATGGCTGCTTCGGCAAGTACCTGCACACAGTGGCGAGGCGGGAGGCGACTCCCGTTTGCCATCAGTGCGGCTGCAGTGAGGACACGGCGCAGCACACTCTCGAGCAGTGCCCTGTCTGGGTGCCGCAGCGCCGTGAGCTCATGGCAATAACTGGGGGAGACCTCTCGCTGCCAGCTTTGTTAAAAGCTATGGTTGGCAGTGAAAGGGCTTGGGGGGCGGTCGCATCCTTCTGCGAGGACGTCATATTGCGGAAGGAGGCCGCGGAGCGGGTCAGGGAGGAAGACGCCTTGGCTGACCCAATCCGCCGCAGGCGGACAGGTCGGCGTAGGCGGCATACGCTCGCTTGATGCCGCCCTAACAGTAGCTAGCGGGCGGCAGATTGGGGAGTC
This sequence comes from Diloba caeruleocephala, assembly GCA_947459985.1. Lineage (NCBI taxonomy): Eukaryota > Metazoa > Arthropoda > Insecta > Lepidoptera > Noctuidae > Diloba > Diloba caeruleocephala. The sequence goes on along the minus strand of OX381616.1, from coordinate 8,845,381 downwards.
TGCCACCCGCATTGCACGGCTCTGGAGTTGCGGCGATGCTTTAGACATCGCCGTATATGCAGGTAGGCGCATACGTGGGCAACAGCCGATGGGCCGCGAAAGTAGTATTTACGCAGTTCTCGCGGTCCAGCAAAGGGCGGATGCAGGAAACACGGTGGAGTTTTTAGTGGGTGCAAGCCCCACATAACCACGCAGTCTCCCCGGACGGTGTGGTATGCGTTAGGCATTTTCTCCACCTTAAAAAAAAAAAAGATGTACTGGTCACCGTAGCCCCAGTAGCTGTCGCTTGCCAGTCTGCCTTTCCAGCACCCGTCACCGCACCGCGACCCCGCTCTTACTTTTTACATTGCTGATGCGCGCGTGATACCTTGGCCGTCGCCACGCTCATCATCACCTTAGCAGCGGCCACATACGTAGCCATCTGCAGTGCCAACTGCAGCCTTCGTGTATCAGTGGCCAGTGGCATGCGCAGACGCTTCTCCAGTGGAAGCCGCTCTGCTAGGACCTCCAGTTTGGCGTCCATCATCCCCCCGACTTCGAGGACAATTGAACGCCGAACCACGGCCTCTTCATCCGGCGACAAGAGCGCTGGAGTGACAAGACACCTGGCATCCGCAGTCTTGTTCCCCTGACGACGAAGGAGCCCCACCTCCATGTCACTTTTTCTATCTGCGCCGAGAGGTTGGTGAGCTGGAAGCTCAACTCCGCGTTCTTCGAGAGGGCTCTCCTGTTCTCTTCTCTATAACATTTGTCTTAAATCGAATCTCTAGTTTAAACTAATGGATAAATTGTAATTAACATATTAAATGTGCTTATACTATATGCTATGATCCGGGAATAGTGACCTAGATGAATAGAAATATATTTATGTAAAAAATATTATTCAAAGTTATCATCATTGTCATCATCTCATCAGCCCCCTAAATGCCCACTGCTGAACCTGGGCCTGCCAATGGTTACTAAAATGAGTGATCATAGGGGATATTATACTGTCGTAACAAGGTACTTGGCAGGCGGATTGGCAATTGCTTGTAAGGTACAAAAGGGAGGTTTTTGTTCAGCAGTGGACGTCCTGTGGCTGATATGATATATGGTGTTGGTAGCACTCAGGAGGAATTAGCTGCCCATCCTCTTAATAACAACACTAAGCCGCGTTATATCACATCTATGGACGTGTAGTCAATTCTTTACCGGGAATATTTTCATTAGGAGTACCTCTGGGTTCGCGAGTGCGTAGATTGGGGAATCTGCGTGCGAGCGACTCAAGACAAGACGGTATCACGCCTGTGGTCACGCGCTGCCGTGGGACGCTTCGGGGGAGCCTTTACAATGTGACCACTTTACAGTCACCCTCTCCGAGATGTGCCTATACGCGTGGCACCAGTGGGCGGCTCTAGTGTGATCATACGAGGGCCTGGTCCCTTAGGTGCCGAAGATGACCACCCCAGTGGCTTTAGCCGGTAGGAGTCTGGCATACCCCTTCGCCCTTCCCCGGGGCGAATGAAGTTCATGAAGAATTTGAAAACAGATGGCATGCACATAACCAGGACCTGGAGAAATATGATTATAAAAAAGTAAATTATTATAATGGACCGTCAGCAGGACGACCTGCCACCACAAGCAGCACCCGTTCACGAGTATGACGGAAAGCGGGTAACTTTAGGTTACCCGCGGGTGGCTGGTAAATCACCAACACTATCACACCACACATAGACACACCCTAGGAGGGTTGGTGTCAGGCAGACGACCGACTGTAAAACATTTTGCCAAAACCTTTACAATATGGCAACGATATATTGCGTCGACCCCAAGTAACTTTGGATCTCGGCAGGAAGAACAAGAAGCCTGCCCTTTTTCACCCATGGTGTTCCTAAAAGGCGAGGGTCCTCAAGTGTATTGAATCAACATAAAGCCATTAGCAACTCGCCGCTCGTCCGTGTTGTTTTCTGTGAACCAGGTCAAATTCCGTCTAGTAGTTATTTCGCCCCGGGGAAGGGCACAGGCACATCAGGCATCATCAGGCACATCTCGGGGGATTGTAAACGATTCCTCCGAAGCCTCAAAGCTGAAAGCCACGCTACGCACACGGTGCCATGCGACCACGTGTGTGCCTCCGTCTTTCCGGTATTCACTCGGTATGAGCACGCATAGTCTGCGCACTTGTGACCACTAAATTAAGTCTAAAACCTGTCTAATCTTAGTAAAAGTGTCGGTATTTCCTAGAAATTGTATTTTAGCCCGCCTACACAGCCAAATTGAATCCGTCGATCAGTAAAATTAAACCAGAAAATACAGTTATAAAATGTTTATAGCAGTGGTGAAAAGAAATAAATTAAGACCAAGATTAGACCACTCCAAAAATAAGAAATAAACAACCCGACTTTCGGTATTGAATTATCTATGGTAGCCAGCTTTTCGCTCAACGTTTTTATAAACTTTAATTACAACTTCGATGACTGAAATAAGTACATTAAATGTAAATGACAGGATATTTACCTCTCAAAAGGACGGTAATTAGTAAGGTCTATTTAAGAAAAACTTAACTTTTTGTGTTATTTACTTATCTTTCTGTGTTATTTATTTTGTACAATTTATTTTTACTGAAATGGCCAGTTGTACCGACGTTATTAGGGACAAGTGGGGTCGCTGCGTTGTGAATTAAAGTATAACTTTATTTTATGTTGAATAAACAGATAATTTTACAATTGAGTGAGACAAAATAAACATTGGTCATTCAACGGAACAAGTGCGAGAAATATTGCGTAGTTAATTTACGTGAAACCGGGATTCCGTGCACGAATAAATATTTTTCATATAAGGTTTTTGCGTTTTTGTACAAATTATTGGTACGTTTTCTTGCAATTAAGTTGGAAACGAGACATGTTTGTTCCATATAATACATGTACATACATAGATATGTGGGAGAATATGTTGTCCGCGATATTTAATCACATAATTTCCAAATTTCTACCCGATGAAGTGGTAGAGTGAAAGCCACGTTGCTCCATCCTAGGATTTCCTGTGTATCGTTCCTACAGTGAGTACAGTTTACATATTTCCTGTATATCATTAGTACAGTGAGTACAGTTTACATATTTCCTGTGTATCGTTAGTACAGTGAGTACAGTTTACATATATCCTGTGTATCGTTAGTACAGTAAGTACAGTTTACATATTTCCTGTGTATCGTTAGTACAGTGAGTACAGTTTACATATTTCCTGTGTATCGTTAGTACAGTGAGTACAGTTTACATATTTTCTGTGTATCATTAGTACAGTGAGTACAGTTTACATAATTATATCTCACATCCACAAACATCCAGGCCCGAAACAATTATCTGTCGACTGTAAAAATGTTTGTTGATAGCGAGGATCAAACCTGTGACACGTAGCGCAGAAAGCCAAGCTTAACCTACGCCAAACATGCTAGACTATGTCCACGACTGGACTGGGTTGGCCTTAGTTGGATAATGCAAGATTTCAATCAAACGAAACAAAGAAAAACGGTTTGCATCCATTTCTACCGCTTTGTGCGGGCACGGTTGGTGTAGTGGCTGATACATTCGGCGTCTGCGCTCCAGGTCATGGATTCGATTCCCGCACGGAATAAATATTTGTATGATCTGCAGGTACTTATTCCGGGTCTGGGTGTATTGTATGTGGAATTCATGTCAGTAAACGCACCCACGACACAGGAGAAATCCTAGTATGCGGCAACGTTTAAAAAAAAACGCACATTAATACAAACTTATTTCTATTTGCAAGTGCTGAAGAAGGAACTGGAAAAATAAATTTTCAACAATTTTAAGATGTCAATCGTTTAAAGTACCGCCTAAATGAATTATTGTTGCGGCTACAAACTTGCGTGTTGTTTCGCAAGCTGGCTCTACATTTTCATTAATGACGATGGTCTCTCAAGTGAATAGAAATTTAAAAAATAAATTTCATTGAATATCATCACTAGGTATTTATTATAATGTACCTAATTTTTATATCACATACTTTTGACTTTTTACCTACATAGTATATATACAGAATTGTAATAATGTCTTAGGTTTTCGCGAGTATTACACATTATAATAAAACACTTTTAAACGGATTCTATCGCGTATATTTTAGATTTTTGTTTTTCCTGACGTTCCGAACATTTTGCAGGGTTCGTGGTCGCAGGATGACTAAGGTGACAGGCGTCGTTACAGATTTTAAAAAGTTATTTTATCTACCGTCGTTATAATCAAAAATTATTTCGATGCACGCAGTAATTACTCACAGTGCCTTGATGTTTTTTAGTGTGGTATTTGGTTTGGGACTTTATTATTTTAATAACAGGATTCCAGACTGGTGGTACCTGCCAGCCATCTTCTCTATTAAAATTAGGATGTTTTTCAATTTCAATAGCCTCACGAAACATTCTTGGTACATATCGGTTCTCTTTCGCGAGGACTTGAGGTTGATCGAAACGAAGAAAATGGTTGGGTTTGTCTAAGGCATGTTTGCACACTGCAGACTTTATGGAGCATCTATGCTTGACGTCAGCTATGTGTTCTTTTAACCTAGAGGCTATACTACGCTTTGTTTGCCCTATGTATGACAACCCACACTCACAGTCAATCTTATAGACCCCTGCATCTTGTAAAGGAATGTGGCACTTCATCGGTTTGAGAAGTTGGCTGATCTTCTTATGCGGCACATAGATTTTCACAATTATGTCGTCATTTTGGGGGGTGTTTGGCAGTACTCACCACGCTGTTGCCCATCCCTCTTGTTTAGAGCCCCTTAGTTGCCTTTTATGTGCCTCGGAAGGAGATCGAGTGGTCCTATATTCTTGATCCGGACACTTTGCAGACATTGTAATTTTTTAACATTGACATATTAAAACGACAGGTCTCATATTCATCCGCCCTTCGCCATTACCATAAAAGGCAATTCGGTCAGTGTTACTGGACAAGTCTGTGCTTCTACACAAATATAGGTACTATGTACCTAGTATCATAAAAAAAGATACATAGTATCTTAAAAAGGCTCTAAACACTACTACTTATTATCTTGAAAAGACTCTAAATACCCATAAAAAGCTAATATAACGCATGTTTTTCCTATCATATACACACTTGTCACTTAAAGAACCCTAAGATTTTCCATTAACCAGCGTAATCCCGTTATCATCAAAATAAGTCGTCAAATATTCTTTTATCAAATTTCAATCTTGCTCGGTACGTCGTAACTTGCGTGCGTATCATGTCAAAACTTGGACATGAAGCTGCGAAACAACTTAAGTTCCTTTTCGGTGTCATTTTGGATGAGTGTGCTTATTTATTTCGAAACATCGAATAACTTCATTTTCCTCAAAAGCTATGGCAAAGGTTATCGAAGAATGTACAAGAAATGTCCAACATTTTTTTTCATAGTTCATGACAGTTTACCGATAACACATTTTGCAAATATGTTATAAGCAATATGGAATATAAATAATTTTGTGACGTTGATTTTTATTGGCGACTTTTACTGGCGAATACATATTGTTTTAATTTTTCTTACAGTGTTAGTCAACGAATCAGTTATGAGCCTAAATATATTTATTATTGTTCTCAGTAAATTGCAATAGGTTTTTCATACAACCTATTGACGAGAAGAACAGGTTATTTACCTGGAGGTAAGCGTCACTCCTGCTCATAACAATTATTGTAATGCTACCTACATAGTAGGAGTCCTGCGTGGTACCACACTGTACTCGTCACCTCGATACATTAGTTATTTAATCTCTTATGCTGGGCATAATTTCAATAATTAAATTGTCCTGTAAACCGCATCACAGTCACGTTTAAACTATTGATAGGTAGCAGAATATTTGGTTCTGCAGTGGCACCTACCTAGTCTAGATTCTTGAAATAAGAGAACTACCATCAGTCAGAAAGTTAACCTTCTACGGGATATAAATGGAACTTACGTCATGCTTGCAAAATGAAGTAGTACATCAGTTATCCTTTCTCTGACCATTCGACAAATGCAGGGATCATCATGGAACGATCTCCGGCCGCCATGAGCAGTGGCCTGCGGGACGAACTAAGGACAGTCTGTCGCCTGAACAGAAACATGCCCGAGATGACGGTGCGAGTGTTCTACGCGCACGTCTCCGAAGATATGTGCGGCTGGCCAGGTCACACTGAGACGGGGCCAGTCAAACAGTGACGAGCTGGTACCTGCCGGGGGTGCGGTCTAATGCTGACAAGGCGAACACCTCACCTCCCACCAGAGGCAAGGAGAATGATTCCATGGGGTTTTAACTGGTAGGAGTCCAGTATGCCCTTCCGCCCTTCCCAAGGCGGAGGAAGTCTATGAGGATTTCCACACAACAAAAAGAACAATAAGAGATCATCATGAAGTGCTCATAACTAGTTGCATTTACTGATCGGTAAAAAATTGGTGAGGTTAGGCAACGCTAGGCGTGGTTAGACTATGGATGGTTTACCACATATTGGTATTTGAATTGAGCAGCTCCGTGTTTTAGAGGGCACGTAAAGTCGTTTGTCCCTCTTGCTGTCATTAATCGACCGCTAAGCCAAATCGGAGGTCTTTGGATGGCCTGAAGAACTTTGACATAAAGGTGGCCTCCAATCACCAATCGAAAAAAAACCAGTTCGTATACGTCAATCACCGATCATTGCCATAATCACCGCCCCTGATAAACTAATTGGTGATCACACTGCTTCGTTTGGCAGACAGAAAGAAGGTCTTTGTTGCCCATCGACTACATAACCCCTTAGTCACGTTTTTAAAATTCTTGATGTCTCTTAGTATTGGACCCATGCTCCACCTATCTATCAAAAGACCAGGTTCCTTCTTTCAGAGAACATTAACCCGTGCACACGAGAAACAAAGGCATATTAAAATACAGAAGTATGAAACAATTTTTTACACAAAATGTTTATCGTCGTATCCACGAGCTTGCTGCAACAAAAAGCTACTCTAGCTCTACGTATTTTTATGTAACCAGAAGTGAGAAGTTTCCTCAGGTAACACCAAAGTTTGATTGAATATTTCAGGAAGGGAAGCCAACTTTTTCGTTTTCAGCTCTCACCCCAATTGCATAAGATTAGATTTCCATGCGTTACCTTGATTTCGTTGACATTTTATGTAAATTCAACACAGATCCAATTTGTAGAGTTTGCTTTTTGTTTGTGGACATGTAAGTTTCCGTTGAACAAAGAAGATGTTTTTCGGTAGCTTAAATGTTCGTTTTATGGTTAAGGATTTCAAACTTCTGTTACATTTGAGAACTCATTCAAAATTTTCCTGTCATATTTCTCAGTCTGTGTATTTTGTTATCTGTGTATGCATAGATATTTATGGCAACATTCTTGTGACTTTCGAGTCACTGCCAGTCACAGGATTTTAACAAAAGTTTAAAGATTGAATACGTATAAACGATAAAAAACCATTGCAAGAGAAGGGCTATCGCTATAACTTCCATCTTATATACTGGATTCTCCTACATCCCTGTGGGCGACGAGATGAGATTTTATAGGCTGACGCCTAGAGTTGGGGTCCCATTATATTTTAGATCGAAGGTCTCTAAAAGGTCCCACGTATTGGACGTCCCCGCGTGAGCTCATCGAAAGACCAGATGCTTCCTTGTAGAGGTTACCTTTAACTAGTAATATAAATTGTAATATCATCATCATTTTAATAGATTTTCCATCATTTTTAACATCGTTGTCATAATTTTCTCACACTATTTTACTTTATACTAATACCTCGCCGCTTTTGTCCGCTAACAACGTAAATAACTATTTTGTGAATGTGGGAAAAAACCTTGCCCAGCAGATTCCGAAACAATCTTGCACCCAACCAACTTCACCAATCCAAAAATCGAAAAATACCTGTAGTCTCAAATCCTTTGGTATGCTGGACACTGACGAGTTCGAAATAGCTAGAATCATATCAGGACTAAAGGATGATTGTGCAGTTGGATGGGATAATATAAGCAATAAGATACTTAAACTTTTCAAGCATACGTTGGTACCCCCCTTAACGCATATATTTCGACTTTGTCTCTCTAAAGGAACTTTCCCTAAATGTCTTAAAAAAGCAGTGGTAATCCCTATCTTTAAATCTGGAAGCAAAGAACTAGTTAATAATTACAGACCTATATCACTACTCCCCTCGATATCAAAAATACTTGAAAAAATTATAAATAATAGACTAGTTAACTATCTTGAAAAAAACAATTTCCTTTCTCCCGCGCAATTTGGTTTTAGAGCTAAATTATCCACAGCCGATGCGGTATTTAGCCTAACCAATTATGTCACACAAGAACCTGGTAAAGGGAACCAGTCCTAGGGCATTTTCCTTGATATAGCCAAAGCTTTTGATACCGTGTCTATTTCTATACTTTTAAACATAGGTATAAGAGGAATGCCGCTGAAACTCCTTGTTGACTACTTAGGCGATCGATACCAATGTGTTAGAATAGATAAAATTACGAGCGATGATCAGAAAAATGCTGGTTTTGGTGTTCCACAAGGAAGCATCCTGGGCCCTACCCTGTTCCTAATTTATATTAACGACTTGTATAATCTAAATATTGAACACGGCAAAATTATATCGTACGCTGATGACACGGCATTAATATTTACCGCTAAAACCAGCATCGAACTCTACAAGAACGCTCAACTGGGTTTTAATACTGTGAATACTTGGCTACAAAGTAATTTACTAACATTAAATGCTGACAAGACAAAACATATTCATTTCTCCATGCGCAAGCCTCAACTTAACAATACTAACCTTCATCTATTCGCGCATAATTGTGAAAATCACGCAGTCAACATGTGTAACTGTCCTAGTATCATCAAAACTTGCAACATAAAATATCTCGGGGTTATAATAGACGAAACACTCTCCTTTAGACAACATATCGATAGCCTGGTTAAAAGAGTGCGTAAATTAATATATGTCTTTAAAAAACTACGGTCTATTGCAGATTCAAAATTAATCACACAAGTTAATTTGACCTTAGGTCAATCTATAATTAATTATTGTATTACTTCATGGGGCGGAGCACTAAAAACTAATATACTTCCTCTTGAACGAGCTCAGAGAGCAATTCTAAAAGTAGCCAACTTTCATCCATTTTTCTTTCCTACTCATCTATTATATAAATTGTGCAACGTGCTGACTGTTCGTCAACTGTTCATTATGCACTTAATATTAAAACAGCACACCATGCTTCCCTACAAAGCTGATATTACTAACAAGAGGCGGAATGATATAGTCTGCACTTCAAACTCAACTTCAAAACATATGTTTGTAAATAGATTGTTTACATTCCTAGGCCCATTTTTGTACAATAGATTAAATAGAGAACTGAGTATTTATAAGTTAGATTATTTTAGCTGTAAAAAAATAATATGTCAATATTTACAAAGCATTACTTACGAACAGACAGAATGTTTACTCGTGGTATGCAAATAAATCGCTGACTTACTGTAGCGTTGAGCCATCATTATTACATAATATGTTATCTCATTCTAATTTATGTTTATTGTATTGTTAATTTATAAAACCGCAAGCATGCACTTCATAGCCTGAAGCACAGGTTCAACCTAGTTCAGGTAAATATATAACTGTACTTTATTTTAATTGTAAGATACTTATTGTAAATGTTTTGAACTTTTTTCTTAATAAACAATTTATTATTATATTATATTATTATATTTTATAATAATCAACAGTTAATCGTAAAAATCTTTAATTATTTTACAAATATACTGGGGCTCTCTATCCAACGCTATCACAGTCTCCCTCGGTTTACACCTCGCAATGTATCAGTTAATCTAACTTTGATGAAAGCTAACTTTATTTCTAACTCAATTTCGCTTTGGTTTCAAGTTAATACACTAGATGTCTTCTAGTGCTTTTGAGGTGTAGTTTCTTTGCTGATATTGGTAGTCTAATATGTTTTCGGTTTTGGATTCCGCTGAATCCGTTTTTTTTTTGTTATACAAAAGTCAAATGGGATAATCTGACCAATTGAGGCATATGAATGTACGAGTCACGTGCGCACCATCGTCGACCACATCTTGGCTTAACATCAGGTGAGTAACTGGCAAAATGCAAGCCTATTCAATGTAATATACATATATTTATGCAAAGCTTATTTGCAAACCCAAGAAATCCTTAAGAAGGTGAAAGTATAAGCAATTCTGATAACAGCCCACAAAAAAACCTAAGTTGCTTACCAAAATACCAATTCTTTTTCGAAGTCATGGCTACTGGCTATATGGCACTCTTATCAACACAGTTCATTCACTCATGCGCCCCTGTGCGTGTATATGATTGTATGATGCATCCAATGTATCCGTTTCTCTTCCCCTTACACCACTCACCTGCTCGGCGCGGCAAATCCCGCCAGTTGCCAATTTGCTTATTGGGCACGACACCGTTTCTTTTCGCGCCGCGATCGACCGCTCAATTCGATATTCATGGCTGAAGATCAGCCACCACGTCGGCACCATGTTGCTTTTTCCAATAACGAATTCTTCGATATCGTATCATTGCTTTGGTACTTTGAAAGTAGCCAAAATGTCGCACGGACGCATAGCAGGTGGATGGAAAAATTTCCACATAGTAATGTGTGCGCATGTTAAAAAGACGTATTAAACTAAGTACATTTTAGTAGCTAAGTAATGTAAATACAGTTTTCGAGTAGGTTTAGGTATATTTGTCGTTCTTATGCCCGGAGAAATAATGTAGGAAAGCTGTTGATTTTGTTTCCCCCTGTCGGCTGCCTTTGAATCTATTTAGTGATGATCATTTTATTACTTTGACATTGTTCTAGTGATAAAATAATTGTGAATTCGAGTATAACTATATAAGCTAGTTTTACATACTTACACTTGATATCTGTCTGATGGTTTTGGGTATTCACGTGGCCCACAAACGCCATGCTGATGGTATTTTTGTGCGACAGGTTGTTGAGATCTCTAAAATGGGTTGAGCTCCACGATGACTGATTCATGCTTGCCGTTTGTCAGGACAGGTCATCCCAAAATGGCTATGGATCTTTCTTCAAAAAGCCATTCCAGACGTTACCCTACATTGTTCTCACATGTACGTAAATAGGTCTGGACTTTAAAACAGAAACCTTCGAGTTTTTTTTTTTGTGTTTCTTCTCAGAGGCAGTCAGTAGGAAATGCTGGTTTCATCCCAATGTATTGACGAGAGGAAATGCTGGTTTCATCCCAATGTATTGACGAGAGAAAGTGTTTCTTGAAACCTCACTTGCTTCCTATATATATTTTAGGGTTTACCTGTCTGGTCTAAAATAAAATAGGCCAATTTTTCTTCTTCTTTTACCACAACAGTTTGGCACATGCTAGGTTTTGCCAATGACGATTAATAATTTAATTCAATACCTCAATATTTTTTCATAAATACATTATCCAATACTAGGATATCTTCTGTATTGTGACTACAGTTTACGAGATACATGTATGATGGAGACAAAGACATTACATTAGATTCACACGCAAACAGCCAGACCCGAAACAACTATCTGCAGATCATACAAATTATAATTTTTCCGTGCAGGTATCGAAATTTCTTAGCCACTGTGTCAGATATATTCAATATAGCTGGAGGGTTCAACAGAAATACTAGTAATATGTGCAACCTGTGTTAGTTAATAATATTTTCTCATCAACATCATCATTTCGGCCAAATGAAGTCCACTGCTGGACACAGGCCTCCCCCAAAGATCACCACAATCATCGATATGGATGTGTTGTGGGCTCAGTGGGGGGTTTTGCCATAATCGCCACGCTTGGCAGGCGGGTTGGCGATCGCAGTTGAGTTGTTAATGTACTCCAAGGACGCTGAAGAAGAAGAAAGAAAAGTAATTTATTCTTTGCACCATAGGGACAGCAATAGTATTAAAAAATATCAAAGGAACACATTAATAATACATTTGAAAACATAGACAAAAAAGTACCAACAATAGAATCAGCTACATAAAATGTCAGAAGTGGTCAGTGGTACATACAGTAAAAAAATACAGTGCAGACAACAATTCCACATTGTTGTCACACTGTCTGACACTTCACAATTCTACAAGTTGGCTACACTGGAATAGACCAACTCTCGTTTGGCCAAAGGACTTGGAATCCAGTTAGCGTATTATCTATGATCTAGTCCAAACATAGACCATAGTAAACAATAACGAACGATTCTCACTCTAAAGCAGTGATCCTAAAAATAATTCGGAAAATTTTACACAAGTGTTCAAGTGTTTCCCCCGTGTGCAAAGAAATGGGCGTCGCTCAGTTTATTACCATTGGTGTCGTAGTAACACCAATAGCACTGGTTTTCAGTGACGACCTGGTGACGTAATGGCGTCTCCCGCCGGTGATATAATAATAAACAAGCAAAAAGTAGTAACAAATTACAGATTGGTCGTAGTTAAAGTTCTGTTACAGCTAGTCTAGCAATTTGCCACTAAACTTACTGCAAAGTTATGTAATAGTGTGGAGATCTTAACATACTAATAGTAGGTAACAAGTATTGTGATTTGGGTGTGATAAGAAACCAAATATTTGGATATGGGACATGTTGAGTACTAGACGAGTGTTCTTCTGTTTAAGTGTTATCCGGCTACTGTGTCATTGTGATCCTGGTCCCAGACGATCCGCGGTGATTAATTTGACGTTCAATGATGTATACTGCTGTATGCCCAACAACCTATGGCACTGTCCACCACTGGACAAGACCACTAAGGTAATTCAAGTTATATAATATCCATTAAACTAATATCTAATTGTATTTCTAAATTTATATAGATGTAATATGTAATGTAATAGATGCTTGAAAGGTAATTGTACTATAAATTATTTTATTATCTTTTCAACTTCTAAAACTAAAAACGAACGGGCATTATGGGGATTATGATATATAGTAAAAAATAAATTAAAACTTGTAAGTTTAAGTCTACACAAACAAGAAAATAAATTGATAAATCACATTTGGGGTTTCAGGCCAAGTATGCCTACGAAAAAAGGACCCTGGGTATACAGCACCAGCCACCAATATTGTGCCACAAAGAATAGAAGGAGCCCAAAGCAAAGCAGAGCATCAGAGATACACATCCACATCACCAGAGCCCGCTGGCCACAACCCCAAGGTACAGCGATTACTAGACTTTACACCTAAGAGATGTATTAAGAATTTTACATTATAATTAACATTGTGTGGAATATTGCCTGTTTAAGTAGATGGTCTTTAGGTGGTAAACAAAACTTTGCTTGGATTTCAGGCTGCGGATTGGTGGTGGGAGATCATTCCAACAGTGTGTTGCAGCATACTTGAAGCTCCCCCTGAATGCTGTGGTTCTGTGCTTTGGGATTGACAGCGGGTTTACTATTGACCGTAAGGAGTGCTTTAACTGATTCTGTCTCCATTCCAGTTTCTCATACAGATAGCTTGGTTTTTGGGTTGCCATAATTCCAAACATTAGACTAGCTAAATGTAACTTCCTCCTGGCTGCCATTTTGAGCATATTGTGTTCATTTAAGTAAGGTGTTATATGACTTCTTCTTGGTATATTGAAACAGTAGCGCACACAAGCATTCTGAATACGCTGGATCAATTGTACTGTTCTGGACAGCAAACATGGGCCATATACAGTGTCACAGTAGTTTAGTTTAGACAACACCAGACTATCCATTAGCTGCTCTCTAATTGGTATACTTAAGTATTCCCTAATGGCATATAGGATTTTAAGTCTATAAAAACAGGATCTCATTGTTTTTCCAATATGTGCCTCAAATCTCAGCTCTTGGTCAATTGTTATTCCTAAATTGCAGGTTGTGTTGACTCGTTCAATTTTCTCACCCATAACTACAATCTCAGGGTTGGCAGATAGAATAGCATTGATTTGATTTTTACTGCCAAGCACCATAAACTTTGATTTTGTTGGGTTTAATACTAGGGAGTTCTGATCAGACCATGTGACTATCCTTTGAAGGTCCTCATTCATCTTCTGTACTGCTGAATATGTATCATGGGCCTTAAATGAAATATGCAGCTGGATATCGTCAGCGTACATGTGGTATTTGCAGTTTACAAATGACTTGGTGATGTCTGCACTGTACAAAATAAAAAGAAGCGGGCCGAGTATTGAGCCCTGCGGAATGCCCCTCACCACTGCGCTAGAGGCAGATCTGACCATCGAACCATCCTCCCGACACATCTCGACACATTGCATCCTGTTTGTTAAATAGCTGTCGAACCACTGCTTCTTGCTTCCACTGCAAACCCATAATAGGCAAGCTTGGAAAGTAGTAAAGTGGGATTTATTCCATCAAAAGCCCGCGAAAAGTCCAACAGGGCTAGAATTGAACCCTCCCCCCGGTCACGGGCTTCAAGGATATTCCCCACGACATCAGAGAGAGCAACTGCAGTACCCCGGCCCTTCCTGAATCCCGACTGAAGATCTGGTAGAATCATATTAGATTCTAGATATTCTGCCACCTGTGTGTAAACAACTCGTTCCAAGACCTTTGATAAACACGGCAGAATACTAATAGGGCATAAATCTTTAAATGTTAGAGTATTGGCGGTCTTTGGGATAGGGCGAACTATGGCACAGTGCCAGAGGTCTGGAAATGTATGTGTGAGTATAGAACTATTGATAATGTCCGTTATGGCTTGTAAGGTCGTAGGCAAAGTTAGGGATAAAATCTCCATAGTGATTCCATCTATGCCCTGTGCATTGGATCTAAAACTCCCGATAACCTTCAGTACAGACTCAGGATCTACAGTTTTCAATGTAAACTTGGCGCAACTGTACCTGTGATGTTCAAAGAATGTCAGCTGCGTGATGCTTGAGTAGCACGTTCCTGGTACCTCAAGAAATGCCCTGTTAACTGCGTCAGCATCATTAAAATGTTTCGGTAGTTGACTATCCTTATGCCCTGGGAGTACATCAGATTTTAGGTTCTTCCATAGCATTTTGGGATTCTTAATGTTGCTGTTGATGTATTTTTTAAAATATGCCTTTTTTTCTGCAACCAGGGCAGTGGTCGCCTGTTGTTTGCGGTCAAGGTAATATCTTTTTGCAGATCCATTCGTTGAACTACTACGTTTTCTGGCTTCATCTCGCATTCTGAACATCAATCGAATATTATCTGTGATCCAAGGAGTTGGACGTGTTTTAAAGATCTTCTTCTTTAATGGAGCATGCAGATCAAAAAGACACAAAATATGGCCAGTGAAAGTATGAACCATACTATTTACATCTCTCATAATACCTATTTCTGCCCAAGGAATTGAGTTTAAATCTGAGACAAAGTACTCAATTAGTATATCCCGTAGTTGGCGGTATAAGGCTACTCTAGGCTTAGATTTTTCTCTCTTAACAATTGTGTTGCATGTAATAAAGGAGTGGTTCCCAAGTTCGTTAATATGGTCTACCTCAACAGCACGGACCCCAATATCAGTACAGATGACATCTATTAATGTGCTGCTATTGCCTACGAAGTGTGTAGCTGTACTGACTATCTGGTTGAGGCTTAGATAATTCGTAAACTCTCTCATTTTTTTTGTTTTAACACTATCTGCCTCCAACATATTGACATTAAAATCACCCAATAATCCCTCCGGCTAATCCCTTAGTCGACTTTTACGACACCCATGGGAGGAGATGGGGTGGTGGCATTCTGAGCCTGCGAGCCAATCAGCCTATATTGCCCACAGCAGGGCAAAATTCTCTTTCATAGAGAGGAAGAACGAACGTTGATCACCACACGTGCTCACTCATCATCCAGGATCCAGATTGCCTCAAGATATTTTCCTTCACCGGTAAAGTAAATATCTTAGATTTACTCAAAATTTACATTTTATGACATTGAAAAAGTCACTTTATTACCAGCTAGGTTTTGAGCGCGCAACCGAGTATTTAAGAAGCAAGTTCGTAAAGTTTGGCCGGAGGATGGGCAGCAGCGTCCTTCGAGTACATTCACAAACTACGATCGCCAACCCGCCTGCCAAGCGTGGCGATTATGGCGAAACCCCCCAATAAGCCCACAACACATCCATATCGGTGGTTGTGGTGATCTTTGGGGGAGGCCTGTGTCCAGTAGTGGACTTCATTCGGCCGAAATGATGATGATGAAGTTCGTAAACCTCCGGGCCACCAAGATGAATGAGTTTTAAATACGAACCAACAAAAATGCGAAGCTATTAACTATATATTAACTAAATGCTGAAAAGTTTGCAGTTTATATAGTTAGTAAAAGTCTTGCCGATTTCATCGAACTTACTTCCAACTTCAGGTTATTTTACTCTTACGAAGTGAGCAGAGTCATAACGTGTAACAGCTCTAATAATGTGGGCTATAGCGTTTACTTGACTACGTCATACGGTTTCGGGAGGATTTTGTTACGAGGCGTATGACTATATGCTCCTAAAACTACGTAAATCAGTTAAACGTTATAACGTTATATTATAGTTAGTACTCACGTAACGTATTTTTCTCCAATTGACTACTATTTACGTGGGTCTGTTATTGCAAGTGTCCAGCTAAGTAGTTACCGCCGCCGCGACGTCAAGCCACATTGCCATCAATGTGGAAGCGACCAGGATACCGCACAGCACACGCTCGAAGCCCCTGCGTGGGTTGCCGTGCAGCTGATTCTGATTGATCAGATCGGGCAGCATCTCTCTCTGCCGGCGGTACTGTTGGCCATGCTGCATGAAAATTGGAGTGAAGTGGTAGTCTTTTGTGAGAGGGTCATGCTCCAGAACGAGATGTTTCCATCTCCAACACACCTGAGCCCCTGTCATCGCTATATGAAGGGGGAGTTCGGGGATCACAGGCGTGTAGTTTGAAAAATAACCATACTTATACCTTGCAACCCCTGGGAAGATGGCAAATATAACAAATGGACATGTAATAAGAATATATTTAAAGTTAATATACATAATTATAACAAAACGGAACTCGAAAAATTATCATCGCACTGCTGGTTTTCAGTTCTTGTAATAAAACTGTCCACTTAGGAAATAATTTGATATAATATTTTCAAATGAAAATAAAAGGTTTCCCGTAAAATAAAAGAAATTATATCTTGAACATTTGTAGGAATGATGTGAACGCAATTTCATAATTCTTTATAAGCCTGTTTCATAACGTGCCGATGGTTGTCTGCTTTTAAATGAAAATTGTGGAAAGAGTCTGTTTTTATTTTATGTACTTTTTAAACCAAAATAACGTAATATCATAAAATAAGCCTTGTGCTGAAAATGCTTTACATTTCCTGAAGCACTGCCGACACCTACATGTTTATGTAATTACAACCTTAAAGCACAGAATTCCTTTCTGTGATTTTTTTATTCGCAATTCCTTAGCCTTCGCCTCGCGAATTGCACTTTAGTGACTTCGTGGCCGCGTGGTAGGCCAGATAGGCCTCTGGAGTCTCTCCGACTGTAGGACTATGCCGGCATCGGTTTCGTTTGTACCGGTGGTGGGATGCCAGGCAGACCATGTGAAACTGCGTGATCTCCTCCAACCACCAACCAACAGCACTATGCTGTAAGCTGGGAACGCCTGGCCCGGGGCATTGATGCATCGCATATTAACTAATCACCTCTCAGAACCAGGCCACTCCCTCTTCTGGATCGGGCAAAATCCCTTGATCGACCTATGACCACGCCATGATGTTGGCAGCTGCAACGAGCTTATTTCAATCGAGCTGTGTGAGGGCCCAACACCGCGACTGCGGTCTAGGAACTGGATGGCTTGGACTAGGTGAACGGAGGGCCACGTCAGAAACTATGTGGTGGTGTTCGAACAACGTCACCACCTCCTCCACCACCCGCCAGCCCGATACCATGCTAGAAACAGAAGGAGCCACCCATGTAATATTCACGACCGACTCCCCTTACTACCGAATGCAGGTGCCAATGGATCCCTGATTAAACACTCGGAATTCAAGTGACGCCGCCCAGTCTTGCAACATCCTCCCCCTTGGCCCGTCCCGGTAGTTGCTCCAAGCTCTGGAGTAAGCGTTGAAGTCCCCCAGGACGAACGCAGGATGGGGCGAGCATTTATAGTGAATGCTATGCGCCACCTCGTCCATGTATCCCTCGAAGGTGGCGAGAGACACGTTGGGGGAGATCTAGGAGGATGTATGCATCCCAGTACTGCCGGAGGTCCCCATTCTACAGTGACAATGTCGTGCCGTGCCCTTCCAACAGCGAGCAGGAAAACAAGAAACCTAATCAGATCAGCGAATTTCACGCAAAGTAGTGCAAACGTAATAACTCGACAATTCCTATACTTGTAAGCGTCGGATGCCGGCGGCATGTAACCGGTTGTGGAAATTTATAGGGGAGACTGGATTAGCAGTGGGCATCCTTTCGCTAAAATGATAATGATAATGTGCCTTGTGGTGCCGGATAAAAATATCACCGCTGAGATGGAGATCTCGATTCGTGTTGTGTGTTTGAAATTTGCCGGAGGAGAAGCAGCAACGTCCTTCGCGTATTTTAACAACTGCGATCGCCAACTTGCCTGCCCAGCGTAGCGGTTATGGCAAAACCTGGGGGTAGAGCAGGTGAGCTGGTGGGGAGAGGATGTATAAAAACCCAGACCGATCGATGTGGCGATCTTTGGGGCAGGCCTATGTCCAGCAGTGGACGGCTTTCGGCTGAAATTATGATACTCTAAGGGACATTCCCCACACCTGTTTTGTATTTTCCGTGGCTTTGGAACTCGTTCCCCAATCCCGTCCGTACTGACTTAGAATGTTAATAGAGACCTCAAAGTTGTAGAATCAATTTTTTATAACTGTCACTCTCTGAGCATTTTTTGGAGACCTTACGGAGACAGCGTAGTACGAAGGTAAAATAATTCAAACAAATGTTTTATGAACGCATAAGGAAAGCCTTCATAATATAAATATATTTCCCATATTATTGCGATGACACTTCCCCTTTGGGATTGACGGGAGTTATATCATTTTTATGATCTCGCTTTACGGTCCAGCAGTAAATGTGGTACTAGTTTCATGAATTTATGTGGATTAAACATACGTAATGTTCTTTTTATTATGGATTGGTTATATAGTTTAAGTTATAGAAGTAAGCGGTGTTTTCCATGGTCATAAAATGTATATGTTTCATCCATATTTATACCATGGTCCTTTCTTATAAATACGATAGAACTCGAATCGTACATTATTTGCACATAACTTAATTCTATTGTAATTATCAGCAATGTGAGCAATCATTTTAAATTATTTTAAAAGAGTATCTATGGAGTTTCTTGCCGGTTCTTCTCCATAGGAGTAACCAACTTCTTGCAACCATGCAACTACATTCTGACTATTCATAAGCGCTCGTAAATGGTATATCTGAATAAAAATCATTTGAATTTGTTATCCAAAGAAAACAAGTGTTGTCGCTCAGATCTCAATGTGTTGTAGGAAAATGGATACTTTCTGAAGATAAATTTATCATTAAAGCCTATATACATGATACACGATGACATTCTGAACCAGGGAAAATTATACTGAGTCCAGGTTTTGGAATTCATCATCATCATGTCACCCAAAGAACGTCCACTGCTGAACTCCTCATAGATTTTCATAATTGTGTCGTCATTTTGGGGCGAATTTGCCAGTACTCACCACGCTTGTCAGGCTGGTTGGTAAGTGCAGTTTGACTAGTTTTCCACGGAATTGACGCTGCTGCCCATCCCTCTGGCTTAAAATCCATTAGTCGACTTTTGCAACATACACGGGAGGAGATAGAGTGATTCTATATTCTAATATCAGGGCACCTGTTGAATCTATGCTCCTAAAACTAAGATATCTACATATTACCCAAAATCATTTTTGACTATCGTTATAGTCAACATAATAATGATGTGTTGAAAGTAAATGTAAATAAGATTTATATTATTACAGGAGTGTTTAAAAAAAAGACATTAAATTTAAATGTATCCTTTAACCTATTGCATAACATAACTCACATCTTTGCCAAACTTCATTAGAATCTGCTTAGCCACTTGGGGTATGAAAATCATACAAAATTACACATTTGTAAAAAACCACCAGACCATAAATAAAAAAAAATTATTTCTGGTTTTTATTAAAATAAAAGAGTGCAAGACCCTATTTTACAACACATGTAATATACTTTTATGCTTAATTTCATTAGAGTCAGTTCAGTCATTTGGGCGTGATAAAGCCAAACATTTAAACATAGAAACTTTCACATTTACATATTTATACAAACAATAGTAAGATTAGGTCATACCACTAACCGAGCAGCCACAATGACGCTTCAAATCACCATCCACGAGATTCATGAAGGTTCGGTCCTGGAAAGAGCTTCTGGACTGGATAGGAATCCGTGGGGGTGACCCTAACGTATGATAGTGGGTAAATTGCGCCCGTGGATCTCTCCGGTGACCGAAACCATGGCCCCGGATTTGCCGGAGGGAGTTCTCTTTACGCTCATTCCGGCGGTCCCTCTCTACCCCCGAACACCTGGAGTGGGCTGACAAAATGGCAGTTTCGGAAGGAGAGTTGGACCGAGCCGTTGGTTGCCTGAAGGCCCGCAACACTGCACCCGGCCCAGATGGCATTCCGGGTCATGCTTGGGTGTATGCACTGCAGTCTCTTGGGGACCGCTTGAGATGGCTGTTTACCAGCTGCCTCCGTCGCAGCGTTTTCTCGTGCCACTGGAAGGAAGCCGGATTGGTAGTCTTGAAGAAGGAAGGAAGGCCCGCGGAGGCTGCCTTTGCGTATCGTCCCATTTTCCTGCTCGACAAGGTTTCAAATCTATTCGAGAGAATAATTGCCCGAAGACTCGTTGAGCACTTGTTGCGAGTTGGTCCCAACCTGGCCGACATCCAGCATGGCTTGCGGCAGCGGAGGTTGACTATCGACGCGATTCTTCACGTCCGCTCGCTGTCGGAACTGGCAGTGTCCCAGCGGGATGGGATGGCGTTAGCTGTCAGTATTTATATAGTCAACGTCTTTAACTCTATCCAATGGGGCGCGATTAGGGGGGCGCTAGTCCACCATCAGTGCCCTATCTGCAGGGTATCATCGGGGTATATCTGCGCGACTGGCATGTTCGCTACGTGGGCAAGGACGGTAGCGTAAAGCGAAGGGAGGGTTCTGAAGGGGTCAGTTCTCGGCCCCCTCTTTTGGAATATCGCCTACGCTACGGTCCTGCGTGTTGTTGCTGGCGTTAGCTTAGTCTGTTGCGCTGATGGCACTCTTATGTTGGCCAGCGGGCACCTTCTGGGCGGGTCCTTCGAGGGCACCATCTGGCTTGCCGAGCAAGGGTTTGGGAATAACGCCGCACAAAACCTAGGCGCTATGGTTCCACAAACTGCCGCGGAGCAGAGAGCCTCCCAGTTCGTGGATACGCGTTGGTGATGCGCAAATAAGGGTGGGCTGGTGCATGAAGTGCCTGGGGCTCACCATGGATAGTTGCTGGGGCTTCGAGGGTAGAAATTCGCCGCCACTACGGGGGAGTCGTGCGGTCTGTGGCCCTCTACGTGGCGCCTGTTTGGTCATCTTGACTCTCGGGCGTCCAGAATTGCAGAACCAAGATTCACGTTCTGCAGCGTATAGCGGCTATACGGATCGCACGAGGATACCGAACGTTGTCTTTTGAGGTGGCAACTCTGTTGGCGCGCTTTCCGCCTTTTGATATCCTGGCGGACATGAATGCGTGGATGTATCACCAAACACACCCCCTTCGCCAGAGCGGTGAGGGCGGGCCTTTAGGGTAACCAGATTCAAAATCTTTCCGTTAGAACTCTCTACACTACCGTATGAGTATCACTAACGTATTCTTTCTTTCTAATCGTTTGGTTAGTGGTCGACCTTATGCTAGAGTTGTTGAAGTTGAAAGGCCTCACACTTGGCTAAGCGACTGCCATCCACTAACAACAACTGGGAGCGAGGATGTTACGTGCCCTCAAAGCACTCAACTCAATAACCTATGCGGTAACCCATGTATAGAGTGGCCGTGCCAAGCGTTGCTTAACTTTACCAATCGCTTACCGATCAATGAGTGCAACTAAGCCTCCATTTTGGAATATATGATTGGAGATTTTATAACACTCTTATTTTCAAATTTAAACCGCACACACAAATTATTGTTACTTTTACTTTAATAGGTGAAGAAATAATGAATAAAAAATCTGTTAAAACTTGTGGTATGACATAATATTTTAGGATTTAGCTGCTCCATGGACAAGGAAAACCGGTGATAAAACTTGCAGAACTACATAAACCTATAAGTTTGGAGCGCGTGGATTTACAAGCCTGTTTGTATATCTTCTACTTAGGCTAAGTGCAACAAAATATGTTGTTGCTGAATATTCATAGATATTCATTTTGCGCGAAGTTCTTGGGTACTCACTGGTTGAGAATACTAAACGATCATTTACATGTTTACTACTAGTGTCTACTACTTTGTTACATACTTTTTATCATTACAGATCTATTGATTCCTAGTTCCACAGTGGTGGTAGATCTTGTGGTCACGCGCTGTCATTTGCGCAGCACAGCGCACAGCCAGGTTTCAGTGTCAGATGTGTCTAAAGGCGTGGCACCAATGGGTGGCTCTAGATGGAAGTTTTTCGAGTTCGTGAAGCCTCCCTACGGTGCCGAAGATGACCACTCCCGTGGTTTTAGCCGGTAGGAGTCCGGCATACCCCTCCGCTCTTTCCCGGGGCCGCGGAAGTAAATGATGTATTTCCACCGGATTAATAAGGAAAAAGAAGGTAAGTTTTGTACCACCCCATTACTAGATATTCGCCGATAAGCAGTAGTGTTTAAAGTTTAGATATTACTGTGCTCCGGTAGAAAGGCACTGTAGCTAGTGAAATTACTGGGATTATGAGACTAAATAACTTTACATCTCGAGGTGACGAGCGCAGTGCGATGCCTCGCAGGACTAGTCTTGGGTTAGCATTCTAATTGCTATGGGCAGGTGCGTTATGTCACTCACCACCAGGCGAATGACTTGCTAGTCTCGTCACCAAAACGTAAAACG
Organism: Diloba caeruleocephala; assembly: GCA_947459985.1. Lineage (NCBI taxonomy): Eukaryota > Metazoa > Arthropoda > Insecta > Lepidoptera > Noctuidae > Diloba > Diloba caeruleocephala. The sequence goes on along the minus strand of OX381616.1, from coordinate 8,822,302 downwards.
TACGTGTTCCGTACTTTTTTAAGCGACTTCAAAAAGGAGGAGGTTCTCAATTCGATGCGTACGTTTTTTATTATGTATGTATTTTTTATGTATGTACACCGATTACTCAGAGATTTGTAGACTGATTTGAGCAATTCTTTTTTATGCTTTTGATTTGGTTCTATATAAATTTCATTACATTTGAGTAGTTTTTTAAACAGCTTCCATGAACAGGTTAATTTGACTACGCTTATCTAGACGATGTCTTAATAGTTTCGATTCCTCTCAGATCAGAGAACCGATTAGTCATTCTTATTTTTAGTGTTAATACTGATACCTACTTAGAAAAAGTTCTTACATTTAGTTACAGAAAAATTAAACAAGTAAAACTTTTTAACAAAAAACTATAACTATAAAATATAACTTTTCGTTGGTCTGCATGAACCATGGTTGGGGCATACCTTTATTTTTATTTTTTATTGATGTCCAGTGGAAATTCTACATGGAACTTCCTTCACCCCGGGGAAGGGTGAAGGGGTATGCCGGACTCCTACCGGCTAAAACCACTGGAGCGGTCATCTTCGGCACCGAAGGGGGGCTCCAGGTCCTCGTAAGATCACACTAGAGCCGCCCATTGGTGCCTTTAGGCACATCTTGGAAGGGATGACTGTAAAGCGGTCACCCCCTCTAGCGGAGGGAAGGCGACTCTAAAAAGGTCGCCCCCCCAGGCACTTCTCGGGGAGGATTGTAAAGGATCCCCCCAAGCCTCGCTTTGCGCTATGCTGCGTACACGGCGGCACGTGACCACGTGCGCGCCACCGTCTTCCCGGGGGTGGTTGGGGCATACCTGGCCCGACTTCATAAATAAAACTATTTTTCTCCTTTTAAGTGGTTTTAATATTTTTATATCGTGTAGGGTTTTTGAAGTAGGAATTGTTTTTTTGTTAAAAGTTTTTATTTATAGTCGACTATTTTCCTCCTGGGTGGAAAATAAACTAAACTAAGTGGTAATAAGCTGTAGCTCAGCACTGCACACAGCGAGGCTTCAGGGGGTTACTTTGCAATCTCCTGCGAGATGGCCCCGGGGGCCAGCATCTTTACAGTAGCCTGAGATGTGCCTATAGCCGTGGCACCATTATACGAGGACCTGGTGCCGAAGATGACCGCTCCAGTGGTTTTAGCCGGTAGGAGTCCGGCATACTCCTTCGCCCTTCCCCGGGGCGAAGGACGTTCATGAACAATTTCCACTGGGTATCAATAAAAAATAAAATAAAAGGCGTGGCACCATTATGTGGGTCCATAGCGTTCAAACATTTAATGCAGGTGTACCCTTCACACCTTTCCCAAGGGGCGTCGGACTATGCACGAGCTTTGCCACTGCTGTAGTTATGCACACATAACCACTGCACGTTCATGCGACTTAGGTATCTATAATAGTGAATGAGAACTCTGAAATCATTTTCTCTCAAGCGATTAGCTTGTATATAACTGAATAAACTAAAATTTGACGTGTGAGACAGAAAAATGTTTTAATTTATATGCCTAAGATAGTTTCCAGTTAATCATAGTTTTAATGCAACTATATAACGCACTGTTTAAATAAACCCATACAACTCAAATTTCATCACAAAGCCAGGTGCCTAGCGTAGCAATAGACGCGAAAATCACCCTTTCATAAATTCTGAATGCCCGTAACATATTTGTTAACCCTCATTTTACTCTTCATTTAAGGAAATGCAGCTCAAGCGATTATCTACCTTACTGCTTAGTCTTTAGAGCTATATGTTAGATGCAAATTAAGAGTTCCAGTTTTCAGGGCGCGATGCTGAAGTAATTTTTCTTCATCCCTCCCTTCAATATGTTGGGAAGCCTCTGAAATACGGCATATATCTTTCCATGCGGCCATTATGCAAATCAGCGCAAGGCAAATATATGTGGCTGGACATACTCGTATATCTTGGATTCAATGTGAGCTGTAAACGTTTTTGGTTTAATTGAATTACTTTTGTAGGCGATCAGGTGCAAGTGATAGCGAAGGTAAAAGAGAATTAGAATAACGTCGTAAAATAACACTGTAAGGGGATAAAACTTTAAATAACTCGTATCGCGTATACTCTTACTGCCGAAATTAATAATCAATCTAATCCAAAACCTTTGAATTTGGGATTGCGAGATTGTATTTTGTGTGTGTGTATGGTATGCGCGTGTGTGTGTGCAAATTAAGGTTTTAATCCTAAATCTTAGAATTTTTTATTTGATATACATTCTTAATTTTGGCCGTAAGACAGTAAGTGCCATAGCACGATAATCATCTATTTGTTTTAAAATCTTAACTACAACGTGGTACCACACTTTTTTTCTACTCTGGAACTCTTTGTTTGACAAATAACTTTTATGGTATCCTTGTAGTGTAGTATATTCTTTTTAACTCCCTATAACACAAATTTTATCAAACTTATTCAACTGATCACGGTCAAATGGCCGAATAGATTCAAGTGAAATTTGGCAGAGACGCAAGCTATATCATGAAATAGGACATAGTATAGGTACCTTTTATCATATATATATATATATATAAGTCGAGTATGTATGTTCCCACGAACGTCGCGGAGGCCTATCGCCGCGTCACCTTCCCGTTCAAGTTAGCACTTCTCGCTCCCGTCTCTTGCTCGGCCCGTACCGAGCCTGTAGTTTTAAATGTCCCCTAATACATAATAAATAATACCGATCCAGCTGTCCCCGAAACAATAGCTTGTTATCCCCAGCAACGCCCTAAGCCGAGGTTCGTGTCCCACAGGGGGCGCCCTTAGCGAAAGTTGCTTAGTTTTTAATATTAAATTGAAGCCTGGCTGGAGGCCTCTTTTGGCTTCGCCAGAAATGACCGGTTAAGCAACCACATTTACCAGAAATGTATGCGAGAAGCCAAAAAAATATATATGTTCCCATATGAACACTGAATGAGGACAAGGTGGCTTTTTATTTACTACACACCACACGCTAAGGTTTCACGCGCCCTTAAATTGAAATGAAATATTGGATTATTTATGAATAATTTAGAGTACTTACTTGACATATATATTGGATTTCATGGGTTTTAATTTTTTTGCGCAGAACTATATATAATTGTTTTTCTTAAATAAAATAAGCCTAAGTTATTCCTTATCAGCTATCTGCCAGTCAAGTCCCGTAGAAATCGGTCCAGCCGTTTCAGAGATTAGCGGCAGTGACATTACAAACAGACACTTCAATTTTCTTTATTTGTGTATATAAACTATGCTTATCAAATTTCTTGTGGGTGAAAACGATTCTTAGAAAAATAATACAAATATACCTATTATCTTTTCATTCACATATATAATTTTTTCATACATAATTTCTTGTAAAATCGAACAACATTCCTTCAAAGAAACGGTTAATTTCTTCTATCGCACTTCTAAACTGTTTAAATTAACAATTCAAAGAACTGTCAGTTAATTAAAGTATCAGTTTATCTGAACATGATTTACTATCGATGCTGGCACGCATTCTACGCTCGCTCAGTTCGCGCGTGGGCTACACTTAAAACTTAACACTCCTCACTGCGTTTGGCATCGTACCTATTTTCACATTACATCGATGTACAAATAGTAAGTGGAAAGTTTTTTTTTTTTTTTTTTAAAAACGTTGCCCCAATACGTTGCCCGTTGATGTTGCGACTAGGATTTCTCCTGTGTCGTGGTGCCACATACAATACACCCAGACCCGGAACAACTACCTGCAGATCATACAAATATTTGTTCCGTGTGGGAATCGAACCCACGACCCGGAGCGCAGCAGCCGACTATATCAGCCACTGCACCAACCGTGCCGTCGAGTTGAAAAGAAGGATGAGATTGAAAGATGAAGTGTTCACTCGAGGGATAATCGAGGATGCTATACGAATGAACCTACGAGCGATCTATTGAAGTTCGATCAATTGTTATTTAATGGCAAAGACTGCGAATCGTGTGTTGGGACACAAAATTCGATAAAACGATTTTCGATTTCTGTAAAATGACGAATTTACTATGCACATGGATTACTCGCCTTTCATTTATGCTTTACCTCAGTTCACTTTTACAACAGATGCGTTAGGTATTAGATAAAGTTTTACTTTAACAGGAGTCCAATTTAATTAGCCGTCAAGGTGCCTCAAAGCAAACTCTCCAGTGTGCCGACACGGCACCGTAAGCTACTCATTCACTTTGCGGTTATCGGTGATCCTGGACCTATCGTTCACTTTAAATAGAAAACTTGGCTTTGCAACAGCTAGCTTTGGTTTAGCTACTGACCAGTAGCTATGCCATTGCTTTGAAGAAGAGCAATTTGTTAAATTAAACATTAAGGCAATACTGATGGTGAAGTGTAATGTGTGATTAATAAAAAGCATGCGATTGTTTCATCAATAATTTGTTTATCTTCAATCACCATCATCATATCAGCCAAAGGACGTCCACTGCTGAACAAACTCTTTCCCCATACATTTCCATAACGAACGGTTATATGCCACTCGCATTTAACGACTCCCAGCTACATTAACCAGGTCGTCTGTCCATCTCTTGGAGGCTGTCCAATGCTGACATTTCAAGCACTCGAAAAATGTCTGACCCTTTGGCCATCAGTTCTACGAGCAATATATTCATTATTTTAATGGTATCTATAGAATGCAATATAAATTAAACTAGTAGGTATATCTAAGTAGGAAATTATGCTATTGCCAAGCAAAGTTTTTTATTGATTATTTGATTCGTGCATGAATAATATATTTAAAACTGAAATAAACCTGCGGATTTTGTCGCGTTATTAATGACGTAGATACCTTATTTGAACATAATCATGTGCAGCCATCTCATAAGTGCACACCTCTTCATACAATATCCCAATGGTTAATTGTTTTTTCTTAATTTCCCGACGTTCTAAACCAATTTACAGCCTAAAAGTACATCAATTTATGTAGGTTTTTTGTTCACGTTTAAAGTTTCTTGGTCATCATTATTTCTATAGTTCAACTGATTAAATATCTTAATAGAATTTATTACTAAATCAACTGCAATAAACAAAAGCATTAGCAAATACCCTTTCATAGCTTAATATTCGGGGTACAAATTAATGCCTTTACAAAATCAACTATTTTATAGTCTCATGATCTTTTATACTGCCCTTTGAGTAGTTTAAAGTACCTCCCACGAGCCCTGCTTAGAGAATTAATCCCTCTTCTCTGACCACATGCATTAAAGCGATTATATGCCCCTAATTTAGTACGATGACCTTTATTTTCTATGATTATGAACCGGCCTAAGACAGATATAAATTTTGCACATTATTTGTCTTAAATTGAATCTCTAGTTTAAACTAATGGATAATTTGTATTAACCATATTAAATTTGCTTAGATGCTGTGATTTGTAATGCAAAAAGACGATTAATGTTCAGAGTTTTAAAAGAGCGAAAGTTGCAAAACTATACGCAGAAATAACAAACACTGAAACTTCAATAAATAAACGATAACTACTTCCAACGATAAACCCCCCAATGAGCCCACAACACATCCATATCGGTCGTTGTGGACATCTTTGGGGGAGGCCTGTGTCCAGCAGTGGACTTCATTCGGCCGTAATGATGATGACTTCCAGAAACCCTTCCACAAAAAACAGACCGCATCACTTTTTCATTATTGACCAAACTCTGGGCCACGTAATTTATTTCGGGAGGCCAAAAACAGTAACTCAAATCCAACATAATCCTCACTAAGGTTAAAACAAAAAACATGGCTGAACATTTTGTTTCGGCGGAATATTTTATAGCCGCAATGAAGTTAATCCGTAGATAACGCTTTTACTTCCACAAAAAACATAATCTTCCACCTTCGTGGTTTCACATTCTATTTTTCTAGGTCTAGATTTTTGACAGGCTAAGTCATACAATTGAAGTAAACAAGTAAGTCGGTCTAGAATAAGTGTAAACAGAGTAGTGTTCCAATCTTATCCATTAATATTGTGAAAAAAATATTTTAGAGATTACCCACCACACCCCCAGTTATAGGTAAGTGAAAGGAACACCGTGGGGGTTTTAGCCCGTAAGAGCTATGCATAGTTCCTACACATGAAAACCAGACATCTACATAATTATATTAGATACTCTGATAAAAAAAGATGTGGTAACCTATTGCCATTCAAGCAAGTTTATTACAGCTGCAGCATACATCTGGCGATTATGGCAAAATCCCCCAATGAGCTCAAAACACATCCATATCGGTGGTTGTGATGATCTTTGGGGGAGGCCTGTGTCCAAAAGTGGACTTCATTAGGCCGAAATGATGACATCTGAGATGGTTTCGTGTGGCTGCCGGCAAATAAAATACCACTCATGGGTTACGTAATAGGCAACTAAACGTTGATATCAAGAGGACGGGCGACAACATTTTGCTTTGTGCTTACAACAACATGGGGCAACGTTTAAAAAAAAATAGTTTAAAAAAACTAAAAAAACACGCTTTTATAGAAAATCCAACTAAAAAACAGAAAATAAAATTTAATCAATTTGATTAAGTACAGTGTAAAAAAAATGAATGTACATTATTGTAAAAAAGCGTGGGGCGCATAGTGTCAATAGTTATAAACATTTTATTGACAGATAATGAGTAGAAGAATCATCACTTCGATAATATAATATCTTAAAAAGCGCTTTAAATACACCCCACGCTTTTTTACAATAATGTACATTCATTTTTTTTACACTGTACTTAATCAAATTGATTAAATTTTATTTTCTGTTTTTTAGTTGAATTTTCTATAAAAGCGTGTTTTTTTAGTTTTTTTAAACTATTATTTATTTTTAATTTTTTAGTTAAATTTTTTAAACTATAAATTATTTAGTTCGATTTGCTAACTATCAACCGCCCTTAATATGTACAAATGTGTTCTGATTGTATCTTGGTTAAGAACACATATTCAAGATTTCTATGATGCCAATATAAACAGTGAGACACAGAGGTGTAACCTTATTTACATATTTTATACAGTCAGTCACATTAATGCTTGGGTATGGAATTTTCAATCCGTAACCACTCTACATGATATTATTATTATTACAGATTCGCTCCTATGATTATAATATCATGTAGTTGTATTTTACCAGTCATAATAATCATTTGCCGTGTGGTGCCGGCTCAGAATGCCACCACCCCATCTCCTCCCATGGGTGTCGTAAAAGTCGACTAAGGGATTAGCCAGAGAATGGGCAGCAGCGTCCTTCGAGTACATTAATTCAACTGCGATCACCAACCCGCCTGCCAAGCGTGGTGATTATGGCAAAACCCCCCAATGAGCGAGAACAAATCCATATCGGTGGTTGTGGTGATCTTTGGGGGAGGCCTGTGTCCAGCAGTGGACTTCACTCGGCCGAAATTATGAAAATGATGATTATGACAGACAAAGAACAAAAAACCAAAGTATAAAATTTTCAGTTGATAGCGAACTTGAATTTGTTTACTATTGATTACAAATTTCGAAGCAAATACCTAAACCGACACGAAAACGTTTATCATTTCATAAACACTTTATACGCATCTCGTCCAATAAATAGTTACCGTAAATACATAGTTTTGTGTTGATAGCATGTTTCGAAGCAAATACATGAACCGACACGAAAACGTTTATCATTTCATAAACACTTTATACGCATATCGTCCAATAAATAGTTTTTGAAAATACATAGTTTTGAAACACTTTATCGGATACCAATAAATAGTTTCGGTTCGGTTCACGCAAAAAGCTTTATTACCCACTTCTAGAACTGAGTGCCCGAAAGAGCAAGTCTGGAACTGCACGCATGCGTAGTTCGCGCACTAGCTCTGTCTCTCTTACTCGCATGCAAAGGATGCGGAAAGAAATTAATTAATCCTGGCGAATCTAATTAGGATAATCGGATATTTTGACCGGATTATTGCATTGTCATCGCCCTTTGACAGGTGTGCAAAGTTTGAATCAAATCTGATCGTTCAAAGTAGGGCAAAATCGAGCTCAAAGGAGTCGGTTACAAACAAACATACATACAGGTGAAGCTAATAAAAGCGTGTTAAAAACAAAAGCTCATAGAAGTGATAATTGGGAGGCCCATGTACAGCAGAGGACGATTTTGGGCTGATGTATGTTAAATTTTCCAGTTCATATTCTAGTCTTATGATGTGAAATTATGTTCCGTAATCTCGTCCTCATTTAGTACTATGTAGTTTGCACCTTGCACAACTCACTGCATCACAATTTTAAAGATGAACACTTTCATCAAAAATTTTAATATAGTCTGTGGTTCCTACGCGCTCTTTCGCTATCTGTAATGTACATGTCATTGTACTTTTTTGTGCCGCTCGCTGTATACGCAACTCAAGAAAATCTTCCAATTATCCTCCTTTTTCTTCAAAAATGGGGAAACACTGGCGGAGGAGTAAGGATGAGGCAATAGAAAAGCTAAATAATCGATTGTGGGAGCCCAAAAAAAGCGGGAGTCTACACGACCGTACCGGTAAGTTACTAACTACATGTTTCACAGGATATGGATCCGCAGTGCCGCAGCAATATACACTATATGCACGTAAATCTAAACGACACCACCAATAGAGCTTTCACGAGAGGTCAGCCGGTGGGGGTTATTCGTTTACAAGGAAGAAGACAGGTCAACGGTGACAAGTTTATAGTGCCTTATTTTAAAAATAAACGACACCACCAATAGAGCTTTCACGAGAGGTCAGCCGGTGAGTTATTCGTTTACAAGGAAGAAAACAGGTCAACAATGCCTTAATTTAAAAATAAACGACACCACCAATAGAGCTTTCACGAGAGGTCAGCCGGTGAGAAGTTTATAGTGCCTTATTTTAAAAATAAACGACACCACCAATAGAGCTTTCACGAGAGGTCAGCCGGTGAGTTATTCGTTTACAAGGACGAAGACAGGTCAACAGTGCCTTAATTTAAAAATAAACGACACCACCAATAGAGCTTTCACGAGAGGTCAGCCGGTCGTGTATTCGTTTACAAGCATGAACTCGAGGTCAACCGTGACAAGTTTAAAACGACACCACCAATAGAGCTTTCACGAGAGGTAAGCCGGTGCAGTATTCGTTTACAAGCGAAGAACGAGGGAGCTTCCACGAGAGGCTAGCCAGTTAAGTATCTTTTATTAGCAAGATAAAACGCTGTTTGATGCATCCTTAGAGCTTTCACGAGGGGTTAGCCTTGGATTTGCAGTCAGGAGCCTAGATGATTACGAAGACCTCTTCAGTCGAAGCCGAGGTAGTTTACCACACGGACAAGGACAATGTTTTTCATTACATGAGCGGAGCTGATGCAGTCAAGCTCTAATGAACCAGGTGCAAACACCTTTCCGTCACCTATCATAAGTGGCTACAAATATAGTGTCTCACCTAGTGATGAAATCAGATAAAAGAAAGGAGGGGGGCAGGCTTGCAAAAATAGTGCTCACCTCTGAGATAATTCAGTAGGAATAACACGCACGGGGCGCCTGTATGGTCAGCTCGACTATCAGGCGCCCAGCGCTGCAGAACCAAAATTCACGGTCTGCAGCGCAGAGTGGCTATCCGGATCGCACGAGGATACCGAACGGTGTCCTACGAGGCGGCAACTCTCCTGGCACGTTTTCCGCCTTTTGACATCCTGGCGGAGATGGATGCGTGGGTCTACGATCAGACACGCTCCCTCCGCCAGAGCGGCGAAGGCGCGCCTCCAGGGGCGTTGGACAAGCTGCGGCGGCTAGCTCGGCGGCGCGCACTTGTAAAGTGGCGTCATCGCCTGCGGATGCAGTTTGCAACCAAGCGCGTCGTCGAGGCCGTCCTGCCGCTCTTTGGAGCCTGGCTCAAAAGGAGCGAGCGCGTCACCTACCGCCTGACGCAGGTGCTCACCGGGCACGGTTGTTTCGGCGCGTACCTGCACAGGATAGGACGCGAGGCCACGGCACAATGCCACCATTGTGATAGCGACCAGGACACCGCACAGCACACGCTCGAGGCGTGCCCTGCGTGGGCCGCCGAGCGGCGGATCCTGGTCGATCGGATCGGGCAAGATCTCTCTCTGCCAGCAGTAGTGTCGGCTATGTTGGCAGAGCACGAAAATTGGAATGCAGTGGTCTCCTTCTGTGAGAGCGTCATGCTCCAGAAGGAGACCGCAGAGCGGGATCAGGAGAGGACCGATCCCGCTCGAAGAAGAAGGAGACGGCGCCGGGGTAACAACCGCCCTGGCGCCTAATTCCGATACGCCTGAAAACCCCTGCCGTTGCTATAAGGTGGGGGACCTCTGGGTTCGCGGGTGCGTAGATTGGGGAATCTGCGTGCCCACACCAAGCGACCCAAGAGAAGACGGTAGCACGCATGTGGTCACGCGCTGCCGTGGGACGCACTGGGGGATCCTTTACAATCCCCCTGGGGGGGTGACCGCTTTACAGTCACCCTCTCCGAGATGTGCCAATAGGCGTGGCACCAGTGGGTGGCTCTAGTGTGATCATACGAGGACCTGGAGCCTCCCTTAGGTGCCGAAGATGACCACTCCAGTGGTTTTAGCCGGTAGGAGTCCGGCATACCCCTTCGTTCTTCCCCGGGGCGAAGGAAGTTCATGATGAATTTCCACTGGGCACCAATAAAAAAAAAAAAAAAAAAAAAGGAATAACACGCAATATACAAAAAAAAAACGACTAATCATGCAGAATGGCCTTAAGATCTAGATCCACTATAATCAAGAAACATGGCCCTATAAATAAAGCATACAAGCATTTATGGAAAAGTCAAATCAATGCTATTATGAGACACTTAGTACTATCTCAACCCTTGAAAAGATTTTCAACAACATGATTGTACACAATGAGATGAAAACCACATTTCGCAATCAGTGATTCAACTGGATTGCTATGCAACTTATTGTATGAAGTTATAGCCTGCACATCATTGATAAATTGATATCAGAGAAGCCTGCAATCTCATAATACCTGTTTGGGAACAAACTATAGGATAAAGTAAATACCATTAAAGCTGTTCAAAATCTGGGTGAGAATGAAAGAATACTCCCAGTGAAGGTAAGTAGCTATCAAAATCCCCTAAAACTTGAAACTAAAAGGGGGGAGTACAACAGCTATAAATGTCTTTCCAAGCGGGCAAAACCATGTCGAGTCCAACAACATATGTGAATAAATTGCTGGTGGTTTTCGTGATATTCTGGCGGAGACACCACTATCCCTGTTGCTGAGGCCCTAGCCTGGATCCTGATCAATGATGAATAAGGTACATACCAATCAACTGAAATACTTTTCCTACTACTGCGATACTAGGTATCACTAAAAGTCCTACCATACACAAATGGTTTAAAGGTTATACTATACCTTTCACTAATGTTCCTGTACAAACTACTGCTCCATTAAATAACCAGGTTACTCAGAAACTGAGTAAATTTTTATCAAAATGAGAAAAGATTTTAAAAATTGTTGCAACAAATTTTTTGTAAGATTTAAAAAAATGCATATTGTACTGTCAATAAGGGAATCTGATAGGAAACACTCATGTTCCCTATTTCCAGATTATTTGTATGAATTTACATGCCATCCCTTCAGGCTTAGTACAACACCATATGATTTTACCTAGATCATGAAACTGCTAATTTTTACATGAGATCATTGCATCGGTTATCAATAATAATTCTTGTCTTGCTGACTCCTATGAAAAGTGTAAACTAAATGTGTCCACCAACCAAAATTTCTTAGAAAATCTTGGTGTTTTCATATCAAAGAAAATATGCCTAAATGCTAAACAAAAATAGCAGAATTTGGGACCCATATTAGATTCCATGCAATTTTTTCTATCTTGCTCTCCCAGAAGAAGATCATATTTTATTTCTAAATTCTAGAGAAACCATAAACGGGTGCAAAATAATAATTATCTCAACCAAAAGGTGTCCTTGTTTCAACATAGCTTAACATTGTGCATGGCCCAGCTATAGAATACATTTGACTTTATACCTACCAATGTCATGGAAAAATCTTACAACAGTAGCCCTGAAAAAGTAATAGTGCAATCTTATGTACATAGGATACATTTGCACATACTTAAATGGTGGCCTCCTATATTGAAAGGAATTAAAACTAAATGAATTTACCTACACTTATAAGCACAGAAACCAGTTGCTTTTGAAATAAAACAAGGTAATATTTCACTTGGAATAGATATGAACCATAACCTATATTAATAAGATATGGGCACACACTTCAATGGCAAAGAAGCTGTGGTAGTTTTGTAGTCGTTTGATCATATTATATGTGTAGAATGCCATTGCTAATAAATAATGAAAGTGTTTCATTCGGAAATTGAAATGGAACTATGTGGCCGTAGCCTTTGAACCACTTATAGCTAATCTTGGTGAACGATAGAATGATGTTTGCAAATGGATGTATTGCTAATTGCATCAACTATGTATCATGGGTTCCTGACCTAGATACACCATAGATGCCTCTACTCTTGAATGGCATGGGACATTCTTCTGTGTTCCCTCCATTTGCACTCATAGTAGATTTTTATTTTTTCGGAAAATAAAAACAGAGCATTGTAATTATATATATATATATGGGTGTATAGTAAGATATATATGTATATGTATATATATATATATATATACATATATATCTATAATAAAAACTAAAAGATGTGTATATACATATATTATTCTGCGACCTAGTATATATAAAAAAAAAAAAAAAAAGATGTCTATATACATACAATATACTGCGACCTAGTCGTGACTTACTGTCGTATCCTTCCAGGGAATCACAATCCTTTACACAGGATTCTAACACTGATTGCCACCACATTTTCAGGAGAGCGCGTTTCTAAGAAGTATACCATCCTCTTCAACGGACAAAATGTTAGCTTCGTTACAGAACAAAACAGGATGGCAATATTAATCTGCAATAATCAGTGAATCCCCAACTGTAAAAGTTATGATGTGCATCCCCTGGTTATATTATTCTTAGCATCGAAGTTTAATTAATAATTAAAGGTTTTCCTATAGCTCACTCAACACTGAGGTCAACAATTTTTTTTTTCCTCTCTTCCTACACTTAGGATCGCACTTGAGTAGAGATGAGAGAAGAACAAAGTTCTTTAAGCAAATATTTAAAGGTAGGGCAACAAACCCTAAGTATTATGTTGTACCTATGTGACTTTAACATTAAGAATAATTATTGTTGAATATGTTTCCCAATGCAAGCCTGTGTGGAATTACCCAAACACGGGATCAAACCTTGTTGCTGATTTGTATAGATAAAATTACCGTTAAAGTAGATAATATCAACATAAAAATTACAAAATGGTAAAAACATCTAGATCTTACCTTTTGTCTTACCATTGATCTTAACCATTTTTAATACTAGCATTTCTTACCAATTATTTTAAAGATAATTGCCATTAATATTTGTCCTGCAACAACCTTACTTTGTTATTTAGATGTTAATAAAATAAAGGACGAACTGTAATACATAATTATTACATTAAGGAAGCCTTATTACGTCGCCTCCACCGCATCTATTAAGCAGATGGTTGAAGTAAGTTTTAACTAATAATGGATTGGATCCTAGTAAATCTACAGCATACTACACAAAAGCAAGAAACGCCTCAACTTGGCTTGGTTTTGCAAGAGGCCAAATGTTTATTTATGATCCCAATGGCTCAAGCTATGTGTTCTATATGGATATTTCTTAAATAAATAATAAACACAAACTAAAATAAGAACCAACTTATGTGATGAATAGGTATTATAAGTACACCATATAATCATATAAATTAGAAATGCAAAGAATTGCACTTTTGGGAGTACGGCAGTGCTTCCGCCAAGTTTATTTTTATATGAATAATGCGAAACGTATTTATTTATACCTGTTCATCTACTATAAGTCTTAGAGGACACAAGACTGAGGTTCATAAATAATTATAATAAATTGTAATAATGTTTATTAACGAATAAACAAGGTTGATTATTAACACAACTTTCTTCTTTGAACCTCTACATAGTACTAAATGAGGACGAGATTACGGAACATAATTACAAAGATCGGACTAACTTACCTAGTGACGTCCGATCCTCAATTATGTGAAGTAATCTCGTCCTCATCGAGTCCCAACCCATCCCAAATAAATCTAGAATTCTATAAAATTGCAATCTAGATCCCTGCTGAAAGTTGTGTTCTTATGCTTTGAATTAATGACATGTACATTACAGATAGCGGAAGAGCGCGTAGGAACCACAGACTATATTAAAATTTTTGATGAAAGTGTTCATCTTTAAAATTGTGATGCAGTGAGTTGTGCAAGGTGCAAACTACATAGTACTAAATGAGGACGAGATTACTTGACATAATTGAGGATCGGACGTCACTAGGTAAGTTAGTCCGATCTTTGTAATGCTACATACATTTCTCCTGAGTTTCTTGGTAACAGGTGCTCCTTAAAACCCAAGAGTTAATTGTAATTTGTTCAAATGAGTTTGGATTTGTATATTGTTGTGCTAATTTGTTGTAAAGAAATTCCTGAAATGTTCAATTGAAATAATCATGGTTCCTAAGAATATACAAACTTCATTTACATTTATTAATTTACCATGAAAGCAATGTATATTGTCTCCTAAAAGCGACAGGTAAACGGATAATTGCCATATTTATCATTAAAACAAACAGCCATTAAGTACGACACTAAGTAAAATTAATTAGTGTTGGCTAAAAGACAATAACTTTTAATTAATGCGTTCGCTTAGCTTCCTTACTGAGTTTAGAGTCTTAATAAATGTTCGTATAATTCTCGATATTTTTATTTAAGTGATAAAAAATTAGTTAGCCTTTTTCTATCATTTTTATCTATATTTATTATAAATGCTTTAATTCTGAATATAGTTCATATTGGATTTTCATTGAGAATATACTGGGTTAGTCGGAAATGGTGTACTAAGCCGCGGCCAATTTAAAGTGTCACTGATGACTATTTCACAGTTAATGCCTCATCTTATAAAACGTATATTGTTATTTCATACAAAAGCAAAATAATATTTTGAAGTAAAAACTTCTTTTAGCGCGGTACGCATATTTTTAGATGAGATAAAATCTCTTGATCGCGACACCGTTACGAGACGCTAGACGTTTAGTTTGGCGTTTCGCCGTTGGGATCGCATTAACCCTAGTACCCATCTAAAAAAAATCTAATGCGACAAAATAAGTTCTCTCTTCTGTCGGTACACCCGGAGTGCAACACGTATTTTTTTTTGTTTAAAATATGCGCAGCCCTGTTTAAACAACAATTCTGTAAATGGCATCGCTCGCGATTTGTTGTTATTTTTATAAGTTTTCTTGTAATCTATAAGTAAATACTACTTTCAATTTTCAATTTTAAAAAAAATGGCTCAGTTGTTTCGGAGATAAAGAGAGGAATTGTCATATTTCATCTATTTTCTTAAATAACTTAAAAATCATCATTTTAAAATTATTAAAAAACTTTGTGACCCTTACAACAAGACCTTCTTTGTTTAACATATTACACGGTACAGTTTGCAAAACTTTTTTTTATAATGTTTTAATTCGTTTATTTACGTTACACGTCCGTGCTTAGGTCTCAGAAACTCATATGTGGATTGCATTGATTAATTATTTCGGCCTAAAGTCGGACGTACGTCTGTCCACATCAGAGGACAGGCATATTTAGCCGCTATAGTGTTCAGAATGCAGCATGCCGTAGTTGATACAGTCATATATATATATAAATATAGAGTCCTATATTTTATATGCCATTGGCTTTCTGTGCTGCGTGTTGTGGGCTCGAACCCCGCACGGGACAAATATTTGTATGATCTACAAATAGTTGTTTCGGATCTGGGTGTTCGTGCATGAGATTTATGTAAGCCGTAGGTACCCACGACATTGTAATACTATTGCAGGGCAACGTTTTTAAAAACAGTAAAAATAATAATATTTATGTTTACAACACATTTGATATAATAATAATATAACTGCATGCAAACATTTTCTGTGATATCGCGTTTTTATTTTACTCTTAAAATAAATGTGACCCAATGAGAACATTTACATTCAGAACAAAGCAAATTCTCCTTTGTGTAACCGTAACTGTGCTCTTTCCTTCAAACCACAATAATGCTTCTGAGCTCAAACGTGGCGGTCCTCATTTGTGGTTAAGGTTAGTCGAAGTAAAAGGACTGTAATAAAATTCTTTTGGTACATAACGAGCTCTGTGGCATGAATAGGCCATCTCTACACTTACCATAGGTGTTGCATATGGTGACTAAAGGGTTCTTTCACAAATTGCGTAGACATTAAAATATTGTACCGTGATAAAACAGAACTGCGATAACCTTTTACCCGTTGAAGCAAGTTCCTATTTTCTTTTTATTTACGGCTTTAACATACGACTTGGTTTTAGTATGGTTTGTTCCCGATGAAGAATATACAACCCCTCTTCATCTATAGGTGTCTTATTTTTTTATGTGGGAAATCCTCTTGGACTTCTTCCGCTTTGGGAAGGGCGGAGCGGCAAACCGGCTAAAACCCCACGGGACACCGTGTTCTTCTTACCTTTAGCCGGGGGTGAGGTGTACGCTTAGTCTGCATTGGACCGTGCCCCCGGCAGGTATCGGCCCGTCAATGATAGACGGGCCCCTTCTCTGTGTGACCTTGCTGGCCGCATTTATCCTTCAGAGAGGTTCGCACGAAACACGCGCGCCGCCATCTCAGGCCTGTTTCTGTTCAGGTGACGGACCGCCCCTGGTTCGTCGAGATCACGGCACTACGCTGCCCAAGCTGGGTACTCATCCAACGTGTGCTGTGCTGTGTCCTTCGGGCAGTCTCCGCAGTGATGACAACCGGGCGTCTCTTCCCGGCCTATTCGATGCAGGTACTTCCCGAACCACCCATGGTTAGAGAGTAACTGCATCATCCGGTAGGTGAGAGCGCCATGCCGCCTCTCCAGCCATTCCTCCATCACTGGTCTTACCGCCGCTTTCGCGGCGTGTTCTGCAGTGGGTCGCTCCAGTCACTCTTCCACTCCGCCACCAGGATCCGCCGAAGCTCGAACCGTCGCACCTCGATCTCGCGGGGCACTGGCGGTTCGCCCCGACTTAGCGCCTCCCCGCGCCACTGATACAGCGACGCGAGGGCTCTCGCTTCTAGATCCCAGGGCATCTATAGGTGTCTAAAGAGTGGACTAAGGTGACATATACATCAACACTCAAATACACACTGCAAATTTTAGGTTTTATGTGTATTCCTACATAATATATGCTTTAGCATTTTTAGGCGTTCATAGCCAGTCGCACTCAATGATCGTTAACAATCAGTGCGGTTAAGCAACGCTTGTCGCGGTCAGTCTACTGATGGGTGACCGTGTAGTGGAATTTGAACTAAGCTTCTCCGAGCTCCCGAGGGCATGTAAAATCGTCGGTCCCAGTTGTTGTCAGTCGGTAAGCCAAGTCGGAGGCCTTTGTGCGGCTTGAACAACTCTCACACAAGCCACACGGAAGAACAAGAAGAAGCCTTTCCGGCTTGTGTAGTCATAATTATATATTTGAAGCTAGAATAGAATATAGTTTATTATAACGTCAGTATCATGGTTCGAAATCTAAGAAATTTCGAAATTAATAATGTTGACTGAACACCATTAAAAAAAGAATCTAATGCGAAAAAGTATCAATGCAGTATACAATGGGTAGTCTTCCATGTAAGTAGAATTATTGTATTATCAAGGCATCTTATGTTCCGAAAATAGTAGCGGCGGAGTCGGTGTTTATTCCAACGAAAGTACCAAAAAAAAAACACCGCAATAGTATAAAATATTTATTTTTCTAAATATTATTCCTTTAACAACTAATATCTCAACACGAATATTCAAAAGTTTGATTTCATCATCATCATCATACCAGCCAAAGGATGTCCACTGCTGAACAAAGGCTTCTCCCATAGATTGCCACAACGACTGGTAACATGCCACCTACATCCAACGACTCCCAGCTACCTACACTAGGTATCTTCATCTCGTTGGAGGCTGTCCCACGCTGCGTTTTCCGGCATCGACTCGATAACCTATCTGTCCCAACTCCACTCAACTAATACGAAAAGACACAACAAAAAGATTTATAAAAATAAAATGTAAATATTTCTTATTGACCCACAACCTCACATATGTGTCAGTTTTTCCCAATCGGTCAAACCTATTTGCATTTGTGGCGCAAGCTTATCATACTTGAAATTTTCTATTACCCATCTCTGCGAGATCGAAGGCATGCATTTGGTCAGTACCAACTTTAATCCTTCCGGAAACTGGCCTATATTTAAGCATTGTTCAGTCGCCATGTGCCTTATGATTTGTGACTGAAAAAATACATCACGTAAAAAAGATGCAGAAAACAGTTGACGGCTCAGTTAGCGCAGCGGCTAAGCAATTGACAATATGAATATCTGTTCATGTGAGATTTATGTATGTAAATTGTAACCACGAAAAATATATTAAAAGCGTTCGACCTAGTGAATCTGCTCTGCCTGTAATTACCTAAATTCCTACATAAACACACACACGTGCACACGCACACACGCCCACACTCTCACACTCACACATTCACTCGCACGCATACCCGCACCCACGCAACAGCCCGTCGAACGTTCATCGCCGAACATGGGTCTCCCCATTACCACCACTACAATCATCGGTCATAGAAATATTGCCAATCCATGCTTGTCAGGCGGATTTATGATCATCATTCATCATTTCGGCCGAATGAAATCCACTGCTGAACCCAGGCCTCCCTCAAAAATCACCACAACGACCGATATCGGTTGTATGCTCATTGAGGGGTTCTGCCATAATGGCCATGCTTGGCAGGCGGGTTGGCGATCGCAGTTGAGTTGTTAATGTATTCGAAGGACGCCGCTGCCCATCCTCCGGCTTATCCCTTAGTCGTCTTTTACGACACCCATTTCGTAGCCGGCACCACACGGCACCGTAGCCGGCACTACACGGATTTATGATCACACTATGTTATTATTAGCACTCAGGAGGACGCTACTGCCCATCCGCTTGATACTTTAGTCGCCTATTACGACACCCACAGGTGAAGAGGGATCTTTGACAGGAACAACACGGAATATTATCACACATTTCATAAATTACCTTTTCATGATACAACCAAACTTGTGTAGCTGCGTTGCGGCAGAGGAATAAAGTGATAGTGTTCAATAAATAGTCGAGACATAACTGGTCACGACGTATTTCTCCTGTGCTACTGTACGTCCAGAACTGAAATTATGCCGGCCATAAATATACGTGCAAAATATTTAATTGCAAATCAATAAACAAACAAAACTAGTGCAACAAACACTTAATTCAAATTATACAGAATGTCCAGTAAATAGCACGACATACTGCAGGGGGTGAGAGCTTGGGTCAATACCTACCAAAAAAACACAATATATGTTCAGCAAAATCTTACGGATTTACAGTAGTAAAAAAAAATCCGAAATATCGAAAAATCTCTACCTAGACACAGATTTTTAAGCACCTCGTAATGACAAATTCGTTTTCTAAGTTTTTTTTACCTCAAATTATTTGTGATAATTACTTTACTCATTGATAAGTCTTTATTCTATTAAAAACTAAAACGTTTTCAAGAAATACAATTTTTATCTAAATTTTCACAGTACAATTTTCTTATCTTAAAATTTTGTACTACTGTAAATCCGTAAGATTTTGATGAACATATATTTTGTTTTTTTGGTAGGTATTGACCCAAGCTCTCACCCCCTGCAGTATGTCATGCTATTTACTGGACACCCTGTATATCAGGACTGAGTCTGGATTATAATAAATTATTTTCCTAGTGCACAAATAAAATGTGATTGAATGTACAAAATTATGATTTTTATACCTAAACTACAGGTTGCAAATGAAAAATACTGATTGAACATCCAATTCTGCTAGAACTTACACTGCCATAGTAAGTTAAGGTGTGGCTATGGTGGTTCTACGACCACACCACTACCATAGACATGAATCCTTAAATTTATTATTTACGAGTACTAATTAGATATACTTTGTTATAAACAGAACATGAGTTATAAACTGTAATCAAAAGCGTAAGTTTAAATGGAGCTTCCATTTTTTTTGTTTAAAACTTATCCTCGTATATAGTGATTCTTTTGACATTAATGATTTTTCATTATACTATATATAGAACCCTAGATTTTACATCTATATCGGTACTACTAAACTATTTTAAGTAAATCTTTCAGAAAGGTAAAATTCCTTACTCAACTACAGTATTAATTTAAATCATGAAAGTCGCCATCTATCTAATATAAATGTAAATGTTTTTGCCTTTAATCCGTATAATCCATTTATATACATTAAACGATTAGTGAAAGTGATAATAACTCTTTTTAGAATAGATGAGCTATTTATATATATTGTCTATATAATATATACTTTTGACATGTTAAAATCACTAATATATTTAAAACTAGCTGGGACCCGCGGTTTCACACGCGTTTTTTGTTATATGTACCGTATATACTTGAATATGCATTTAGTAAAAAGCTGTTACTTTGACATTACAAACAGACACTTCAATTTTATTTTTTTGTATAGATTACATTTCATTGTCTAAAATCCCCATTATTTTATGTAATTTAGTTTCTTCTGCATTTTGTAAATGTGTGAACTTCGTCGACCTTATTAGTGCTATGCATCAATCATTATCAGTTTTCTATTGTAGAGGCAATCGTCTGTTTTGTTATTGTGTGTATTTTTTGCATTTAGTTAGTCTACTTTGTTCGCACGCACCTAGCTTATTACAATGTAATAACCAACATTTTGATTTTTCGAAAAGAGTATATCCATAGAGTTTTTTGCCGGCTCGTCTCCATAGGACTGACTTTTCTGAACCGTGCACTTAACTTGTTGACTGTTCGTAAGAGCATTTTAGGGCGTATATGAAATAAAAAAATTAAATTTTGAATTTTGTTGATGTAACATAAGGAATAAAGCAATACAATTTTACTTTCATAGTCTAAATACATTTTACCAAAATTTATTACTGATAATCATTGATCATATGGTCACTAATCAATGTTTTTATGTCTTTATTCTCACCTGATTACCACCTTCAAAATGGCAAGGCAATAGATTGATATTGTCTTGATAATGATCCAACGACACAGAGGCGTCCAGACACATACCCGAGTTGCTAACGCTATAAATCTGAAAATGATAAAAACGTACTAATTAAATTTCATAGTCTCGAGTCTTAGCAATATAGAATAAAAGAAAACATGATATTTATTAAATAAGAAAGAATTTATATAAAAATCTTCTAATTAGATCGAGACTAAGGTCTAGGTACTTTCGGTTTTTGTTGAAAAGCTAGACAGCATGAGAATTTAATTACCTTAGGCTGGCAATTATGGAATCTGCATTTGCTTTATATAAGAATTATAGTAAAATGTAGCGTCCATCCGAATGTAACCTATATTGATTACGTATGAATATATCAACTGATGGAAGTCCACTGCTGAACAAATTTCTAATAGATTTCTACAAAGATTGGTTACATGCCATTCAACCCCCTTAACCAGGCCGCGTGACCATCTTGTTGGAGGCCGTACTACGTTTCCTTTGCTGTAGCGTGGTCTTCACTCGAGAACCTTTCTCCCGAAGGGCCATCAGTTCTACGAGCTATATGCCCTGCCTATTACCACTTCAGTTTTCACTTGCTTATTCTTTCATCTATGTTGGTAGCTTTACTTTTTAAACGGATCTCCATACCGGTAATCAATGTGGCAACGTAACATAGATGGCAGCACCACCCAGGTTTGATCGAGTCGCAGGCGTTCTCATAGGGCACAAATGCTAAGTACCTATAGTGGAAGATTCTTCTGTAAATCTAGCCGCAGCATATGGGTGTGACATATGGTACTAAATCTTGGCTGGAAGTCTTCAAACCTGAGCTCGAGTCATTCATGATGACCCTTTTTAAACAGTTTGTAAATGTAGCCCTAAAGCAACATAGGTCTATAGTTGTTCAACAGAGTGTTGTCGCTCTTTTTGAAGAAGAGCAGCATCACGCCTCTGTTTCCTGCTTACGGCATTGTGCCATCATGTAAGATGGAATCCAATATGTTCCAAAGGACTTCAAGCACTGGTGTTTAACCTCATTTCAAAAGCTCTGTCGTCATCGCCTTGTTGTTATTTTAACTATTATTAAGGCCATGCAAATCTTACACATCCATCAAAATGAATTAATTAGAAAGGTTTAACAACACTACACTATGTTAGGTTAATTTGACTCGCCAGTCTTTGTAGGAGCCAATGGTTGGTATATACTTAAAGGTCGGTAAATGATTTCTACCTCTTTGTACGCAATGTGTACGTAGCTTCATGTTATATTCCCCCAGTACAACAGCGAAGTGTATCTTGGAGGTATTTATGGCCCAACTTACGTACACATGCATACTTTCTACTTTATAATCTGGGAGTCATCATATCGGCCATTTATACGTCCACTGCTGAACAAAGGCCTCCCCCATAGATTTTCACAACTGTGTCATCATTTGGGGGGTATTTCCCAATACTCACCACGCTTGGCAGGCGGGTTGGTGAGCGCAGTATGGCTACCATTTCACAGAAGGGACGCTGCTGCCCATCCCTCTAGTTTAGATTCCCTTAGTCGCCTTTTACGACATCCACGGGAGGAGATGGAGTGGTGCTATATTCTTAATCCGGACACCACACGGAGTGTTGAGGTAATAATAATCAAATCAAATGCTTCAAAGATAGTGCGACAACATTACTTTCTTAAACGTTCGATACGATATTATATACCATAGTTGGCAAAAATATCTTACAAGAAAGTTCAAACACTTACTTGGCCACTAGCAACATATTTGTCAGGCATGTCCAATTGAGGGTATATTTGTTGTAAATACCATTTAAATGGTTTACAGTTCAATTTCTTTCGAAGTTCTATTCTTCCAGATAAATTACCGTATTCTCCTTTATCGTTTCCTACCCTTTCAAAATAGTATTTTGCGTATTCATCGAGCCAGACCTAATAACAAAGATAACAGCGGTAATTTCACTTTATTTCTGCCAAAATATTATTACTGTAATTATTGCAAATATTTACCTCCGCCAACCGCACGTAATTTCTCTTCAGTGATTTTTTAGATTGCTCGTATGGTATTCTCTTTCTAAAAATATGTCCCATGTGAGAACAAGGCACTATTCTTAATGACCCACCACACATCCAGGTTTTGAATGACAATTCCAAATTCTCTGCGCCCCATATTTCAAACCCTTCATCATAGTAACCAAGTTTTGCAAAGAAATCTTTGTGAATAGCAAAAAGTCCCCCTGATATCGTTGGTGTATCTATAGGAGCAGAGTGATTGACTCGTTTCTCTAATACATCTTGTGGTATACCAATCCAGTTAAATTGTAAGTCCCAAGTGAATCCCCCAATTCTAAGATCATTAACTTCTTGTGGTATGTACTCGAAAGTAGATTCGTGAATGTAATCGATTACAGGGCTGACTACTCGATTAGGATTTTCCTTTATGCACTGCAATAACGGTTCTAGCCACCCTGAAATATAATAACGATGTTTAATATTTTAGGATGTCTCATCAATCTGTAGTCTGAAAACGTAGTTAGTATCAATTAAGCAATATTGTACGACGAATTCACGAATTATTTTATTTTATTTATTTAAACTTTAAACTTTGCAGTAGGCATTCTCTACCAGTCAACCATAGGTTGATGAAGAGATAATATGGCAGGTGCAATATGTTCAAACAACATAAGACGAAATAAATCAAACAATATATTATATACACAAGTAAATTTATAAATAATTATCTACACATACATACATATATTATCCGTGTGGTGTCCGGATTAAGAATATAGCACCACTCCATCTCCTCCCGTGGAGGTCGTAAAAGTCGACTAAGGGACTCTTAACCAGAGGGATGGGCAGCAGCGTCCCTTTTGTTGAGCAGTAGCAACTCTGCGCTCACCAACCCGCTTGCCAAGCGTGGTGAGTATCGGCAAATTCCCCCCAAAATGAAAAGAACACAACATAAGCACCGGCCCCCAGTTCCCGGCAGCCCCGCCATTCCTGGTCATGGTAGCGGCTACGGAAACGGCGGGGCAGGGGGTGCTAAGAATCTCCGGATGGGATCCGGCTACCACCCAAAACGAAAACTGGCCCTGGTGACATATAACACACGCACACTGAGGGCAGACGAAAAGATTGTTGAGCTGGAAGAAGAAATAGATAAGTTGCACTGGGATGTCATGGGTCTATCAGAAGTCCGAAGAGAGGGGGAGGACACGATAACCCTGAAATCCGGCAACTTATTCTACTACCGGGAAGGCGAACATCTGTCTCAAGGTGGTGTCGGGTTTCTCGTCCGCAGGTCCCTCATTAACAGTATAGTGGCCATCGAAAGTGTGTCGAGCAGGGTAGCGTACCTTATACTCAGAATATCCAACAGGTATTCGTTGAAGGTCATACAGGTCTACGCACCGACCTCGACACACCCAGATGATGAAGTAGAGAGTATGTATGAGGACGTAAGTAGGGCCATACATACCTCGAAGACACATTTCACTGTTGTGATGGGGGACTTCAACGCAAAACTGGGCACTCGATGCGATGGTGAGTTGAGAGTGGGGCAATTTGGATACGGGCAACGGAACCCCAGGGGACAGAGGTTGGCCGACTTTTTGGAAAAGGAGGGACTCTTTATGATGAACTCCTTTTTCCAAAAGCCGCCTCACAGGAAGTGGACCTGGATGAGTCCCGATGGTTCCACGAGGAATGAGATTGACTTCATCATGACCAATAAAAGACAAATATTCAATGATGTCTCTGTGATCCACAGGGTGAAAACCGGTAGTGATCACCGAATGGTAAGAGGCACATTGAATATTAATCTCAAAGTTGAGAGGTCTTGTCTGATGAGGTCTACGCTCCGGCCCTCTAGTGCTCATATCCAAAACCCCGAGAGCTTTCAACTCGAACTCCAAAACCGCTTCGAGTGCCTGGAACATTGCGTATCTGTGGACGATTTAAATGGTAGGTTTGTAGAAACTGTCCAAACGGTTGGGTCTAAGTTCTTTAAAGCCCACCGTAAAGGTAGACCAAAAAAGTTCTCCGATCACACTCTCGACCTCATGGCAGAAAGACGCGCCATGACGCTGCAGTCTTCCGGTGATGCTGAAGCATACCGACTGCTCAATAGACGGATATGGAAGTCCTTGCGTCACGATATCCGCACCTTTAACACTAACGGTGTTAAAGAGGCGATTGAGCGGAATCAAGGCTCCAAAGTGTTCACAAGAGACAAGTCTATTGGGCAAAGTCGTATTATGAAGCTGAAGACCGAGGACGGCAGTGTAGCGTCGACTAAGCCAGAGGTTTTGAGAGAGATTGAGAACTTCTACCGGCAGTTATACACCTCGGTTACTATACCTACCATTGGCTCTGACAAAGACCCGCGATCCAAACTAACCCGACACTATACCGAGGATATCCCGGACATCAGCCTGTACGAGATTATGATGGCCTTGAAACAGCTTAAAAATAACAAGGCGCCGGGTGGAGACGGAATTACGTCAGAGCTTCTGAAAGCGGGTGGCACACCGGTACTTAAAGTCCTTCAGAAGCTATTCAATTCCGTCTTACTTGAGGGCACGACGCCGGAAGCGTGGAACAGAGGTGAGGTGGTGCTCTTCTTCAAAAAGGGTGATAATACCCTATTGAAGAATTAT
Organism: Diloba caeruleocephala; assembly: GCA_947459985.1. NCBI lineage: Eukaryota > Metazoa > Arthropoda > Insecta > Lepidoptera > Noctuidae > Diloba > Diloba caeruleocephala. The sequence goes on along the minus strand of OX381616.1, from coordinate 8,796,442 downwards.
AGACCCATCTCACTTCTGAGCCATGTTTATAAGCTGTTTTCAAGGGTCATCACGAATCGTCTCGAGCGCAGGTTTGATGACTTCCAGCCTCCCGAACAAGCCGGTTTCCGAAAAGGTTTCAGTACCATAGACCACATCCATACGCTGCGGCAGGTTATACAGAAGACCGAGGAGTATAATCTGCCACTATGCTTGGCGTTTGTGGACTATGAGAAAGCCTTCGATTCGATCGAAACCTGGGCAGTGCTGCAGTCTCTGCAGCGGTGCCAGATTGACTATCGGTACATTGAAGTGTTGAAGTGCTTATACAGAAACGCCACCATGTCGGTCCGAGTACATGAACAGAGCACGGGGGCAATTCCATTGCAGAGAGGTGTGAGACAGGGGGACGTCATTTCCCCGAAACTGTTCACCGCTGCAATGGAGGATGCCTTCAAGCTACTGGAGTGGAAAGGATTCGGCATTAACATCAATGGCGAGTATATCACTCACCTTCGATTTGCCGATGACATCGTAGTCATGGCAGAATCGCTGCAAGAGCTCAGCACAATGCTCGATGATCTCAACAGAGTTTCCCAACAGGTGGGCCTTAAAATGAACATGGGCAAGACAAAAGTCATGTGAAATGCCCATGTCGTGCCCATCCCAATATCCGATGGGAGCTCTGTTCTCGAAGTTGTTGACGAGTATGTCTACCTAGGACAAACTGTCCAGTTAGGTAGGTCCAACTTCGAGAAAGAGGTCAATCGTCGAATCCGACTCGGCTGGGCAGCGTTCGGGAAACTTCGCAACGTCTTTTCGTCAACAATACCGCAATGCCTCAAGACGCAAGTCTTTAACCAGTGTGTGTTACCAGTGATGACATATGGAACAGAGACGTGGTCACTCACAATGGGCCTCATAAGAAAGCTCAAGGTCACTCAGCGAGCTATGGAGAGAGCTATGCTTGGTATTTCTCTACGAGATCGAATCAGAAATGAGGAGATCCGTAGAAGAACTAAAGTTGTCGACATAGCTGAAAGGATTAGTAAACTGAAGTGGCAATGGGCAGGGCACATTGCTCGTAGAACTGATGGCCGTTCGGAAAACGCAGCGTGGGACGACCTCCAACGAGGTGGACAGACGATCTGGTGAAGGTCGCTGGGAGTCGTTGGATGAGAGCGGCATGTGACCGCTCGTTGTGGAAATCTAAGGGGGATGCCTTTGTTCAGCAGTGGACGTCCTGTGGCTGATATGATGATGATGATGACATACATATCTAATAGTATAAATAAATAAATAATATATTCATAATGTAAGTAATAGTAAAGATGTTATGATGATTCTACTAATATTTTAGTGAAAAAGTAATCACGAACTTTCCGCTTAAATGCGTACCTACCTCATCCTGATTTCCGGAGGAAGTGCATTCCACAGAAGTATGGATTGAATATGGAAGGAAGAGTGTACAAATCCAGAAGTATGAGAGGGACAGCGTAGGAGAAGATTGAACAAAGAAATTGAAAGTGAGGCATAAGATAAGAAGGAGGTGTGGGAGAATTGAGTAGGGAGAAAAGCGTGGTCAACGCACGCACATTTCTTCTCTGGTGACTGGGCATCCATTTAAGTTCAGACCTATACCTTGACACATGGTCATATTAACGCAGGTTAAAGGCGAATCGGATGCAGTTGTAATAGACCCTGTCAAGCTTATTATTTAACACAGTCAAGAAGATAATATACCATGTGAGATAATAGCAATAATTACTTACCTTGCACGCACTCACAATGACTGTCAAGATACACAATAACAGGTGATTTTACATATTTAAGTGGTAGCAGTCTTGCTCTCACAATGCCCTCACGACGATCTGCACGAAGTAATGTGATTTTATGCGTCATACGCACATAGTCCTCCAAGCGCTTCTTGAGGTGAACTAAAACGATAATTGTTTCTTTTTATTTCTGCTTATACCTTACGGTGTAGAATAATAATATGTACGTATAATAAAAAAATGTAATAATTTTCATTGCCGTAAGAATATGACGTGTCGTTCAATGGTTTAGTATATCCCTAAGTGAAAGGAATTACAAGTAACAATTACTTGTAATTCCTTTCATCAGCTTTATTGTGCATGTAATGTCTTGCATCTGATCATTCAGTAGTACCCCTGTATCGTATCTTCTAAAAATATCTTCTGTCGTTAACTGGATATAACAAAGAACATTGTTGAATTGTTTAAATTCAGAGAATATGGGTCCTAGTATGTTACAATCTTAGATGGTGGGTCTGAGGATAATATATTCTGCTAGCTGTTGCCCGCGGTTTCACCCACGCGTTTATTTTTATCAAAATAAATACAAATATAGCCAAAAACGTAATTAATATCACTTAAGAATAGTGTAGCTTTCTATTAGTGAAATAAATTTTAGAACCGTTTCAGTAGTTCTAGAGATTTCCCCATACATACAAACAAACAAAACCTCTTTATAATTTTAGTATAGATGAGCAAATCCAACGATACAGTACAATTACTCAACGTGAAGGTTCAATTCACTGATCGGGAGTATGGCTTACGACGGGTTTCTGTAAGAAAAGTATTAATAACAGCCCGGAATTTGGAAGGACAAGGACAAAAGGATTCCTATAAGCTTGAACTACCAGAGCGGTCACCCACGGCACCAAAAACTGCTCTGGATAAACTCACACTGGAGCTGATTTATGTGTATATACCTATCTGTTTTACTGTTATTTGCTATCTGCAAATCAATAAAACATTCTATAGACGTACCCATTGTGGAATGGTCATCCACCAATATTATTTGATCTATAAGATGTGGTGGACTTCTGTTGATCACTGATGTGACTGTTCTGATCAGCGTTGACCATGCTTCGTCAAAGAAGCAAATAATGATTGTTGCTTTTGGTAAGTCTTCAGTAAAGTTCTGTATTTTACACCTGTAAGACATACATGCTATAATGTTCGAAAAGTGTCGCTGTGTAGTTTTAACGAAAAGCCACCATTTTTTTGTTCCGATGGGTCAATAGGATGTTTCTGCGGGCTACGATTACCACTACACACAATTTGACGGAATGTTTATCACAGGGGCTAAGCGATTAGCATTCTGCACTACGTGTCACAGGTTCGATTGCCGTACGGAGCAAATAGTTATATGATCTACAGATAGTTGTTTTGTGTCTGGGTATACACGCATGTAAGATGTACGTCTGTGTACCCACGGTACAGGAGAATCCTAGAGGCGGAAAGAAGAAAAAATACAATGCATAGTCATCATGGCAATGTAATAAAAACACTTGACGGAATATATCTGAATATGTCTATGAAAGTGTGTGAATTGAAGCAGGCTATCATTTATTTTCTATCTTGCTTAGTCTTTCCTGACACCTTAAGTCGTTAGTTATTCAGTTTCTTATGTCCCATAATTTCATTAGCTACAATACTACTCGAACCGGAACACACTAATAGTTACTGAAACATTTCTGTTTGGCAGTAGAACATCGGACACGGCGGTGGTAGGTACTCACCTGGCCGGACTCTTGCAGTATGAGACCAGTAAGTAGGTCGGTGGTTAATGAGACATTAAATTTGTAATATAACTTCATAAATTTACTAGCAATTGCCACAACGCATTGATGTGGATCAGTAAATGTCAGAATATAACTTGTCAAGGGGGTCCTATAGGATAAGATTATGTGACTCAGGTCAGGCCACCAAGGTGACTGGGCGTATTAAATTAAATACAAAAGGAAAGATATTTTCGTGTCCAGACCAATTTATATTTCAAAATACATACCATGGATCTCTCGGATCTAATAACGTTCGATTCACTGGTATAAGATCGCTCACAAATTTATTGAAAGCGTGATCCCTCCATCCTTTGTGGATTTCCTGTCTAATATAATACCTCAAATTGTTTACTAAAATTACAGGTCTACCATCAGCACCTAAAAGAACAAATCATTAGATAAATTTTACTCCCCTGTTATATAAGAGATGCACGATGAGGGAACACGGGGTTTGAGTGGAAAAGTTTTGATACAATGGGTGAAAAGCGCATGCCATCAGCTCTTCACATCACCTCCCCTTAGACCCTGTATCGTCGGATGCAAGAAGTAATTATCTGATTGGCATAAGCCAATGACAATGGCATAAGAAATTACTATAAAATAAAGGAAGAAATGACCGTAGTTAGCTATAAAGCTAGCTAAGGTCATTTCTTCCTTTATTTTGGAAAGGATAGGCTTCTGCCACCCGTTTTATCGTACTGCTGATAATCATCACATAGGAACCTAATACCATCAGCAATAAGCTGTATGAACTTCTCCTTGAAAGGTTATTTATATTTAGACTCGTTTATTTATCTTCTATTACTACTACATTACCTGGTGGATATTCGTAACCTTTGATGATACTGTCTTTCTCATCTTCTGATAAACCTGTATTTGTGAATGGAAGCATTTGCCAAGCTGAAAACATTATTGTATCATTTATAATGTCAATAATATAAATATTATAAGGTAATAAACACAAAATATTCAGTTTACAAACAGCGAGTAAGGATATCACCCTGGGCGAAAGCCATAGCTAATCGTATAGCATAGCTAAAGTATCTTCATATATCAATATGCACATACTTGATTCCATTGCTACGCGCTACGACTGTGCTACAATAGATCCCGGACAATACGAACTAACACCTAATCTACTGCTTAATTTTTGAGGTGTGAATTCAATTTATTCTGCGCAACGTAAACAAACTGATTTGCTGTTTAGCATAATATTGGCTCACTTCTTATAGAAACGCTATTCACTACTCACTTCAAATACCCTCAATATACAATATTCGAAAATAGCGTAAGTTTTAATGATTTTGTTGACTAATCCTTTTGTGCACTGGCTATGTAAAAAATATATGTTATACTTGAGGTCATTACAGAATAATAGTATTCTTTAAAATAATGAAATCATTAGCCCAAATGCTGGAAAAAAAATAAAGTGAATAGGCAGTTTTTAATCTAAATTGAATTTTCTTTCTATAACAGCTTAATAGTTGGCATGTTAGGCATGAATTTTACACCAAAAAAGCGGAATAACGTCTATAACAATCCTTATGCTTTATTTTCTCATTTATTTTAATATTTATTGAATAATAAAGAATACCCTGAAATGTCACGAGCAACGCCTGTAGCGCATGCTCGGAACGCAATACATCAGTGTCTTGATGACTCTTATAGTGGGTGGACTGTACGTGCGTTATGTTTTTTAAAGAAATCCAAACTGGAACAGCTTTGAATGATGATGAATTAAAGCCTATTGTAAATAGGACATGTATAACAATTACGTAAAAGTAAACAATTAAGTATTCTTTTATCACCTACCATTAACACTGACCCTAACACTTAAAATCATACAAGGACCACAGGCTTACATCTCAAGAACAAAACAAATGCTTCAACAAACTAACTTCAACAAATATTTTTCTCTCTCAAATGCAAATTAGGTTACAGTGACCCGTAAAACTAGATTTCCAGCTCAGTCTTAATTTTTTTCTGCATGAGTACCATAAACAAAATTGCAGATGGATCAGACAACAATTAATTTCAAAAGAAATACTTTGTAATACTGAACTGAATTATCTAATTTAATTCTATTTGTGGATGACACATCCCTTATTTTTAAAATCAAAAGAAAATATATTACACGTAAATGATAGCTTATCTTCTCTATCTAAATAGTTTTTGCAAATAATCTTAATTAATAGTAACAAAACAAACACTTTAAAATGTTCGTTAACAAACTTACCTTACTGGTAGCGCACAAAGATAACAAACTTGATGTTATAAATGAAACTGTTTTTCTGGCTATCACTATTGAACCGAAGTTAAAATGCGAAGCTCACATAACAAGTATAGTGTATTAGTAATATATACAACTTTAACTGATCATTATCATCATAGAAGAAGAAAGGATAATGTATTCAAGACAAAACAGTTTTCACAAAAAAGATACACCCATTTATTGCAGCTGCTTACATTTATAATAAAATCAGTAAAATATATTCCTTAAAAAATAATTCAGAAAGTTTGAAAAATATATTAGAAGCTTGTTAGGTGAATTAAACTTCGATGTAACCGTACAACTGTAATGTGTTCATAAGTAACATAAATACAAATTACCGCAGAATTTACACATACATATACTACCCACGACAACACACACATACATTCATTCATAAAAATATCGGACATATTAACCTCATCACTTAAAATTAGATTACTAGCTTTTAAAACAAAAGATTATTATAAACCTTTAATAAAAATATAGCAGTGACAGCCGAGTGGTTGAATGCTTGCTTTCCATACGCTATGATCTGTGTTCCTCTGAGTTTTCGGATTCAAGTGTGGATCAGAATTTGATTAACAATTACGATAACGGTGAAGGAAAACGTCGTGAGAAAACCTGCACACCTGAGAGGCCTCCAAAATGTTCTCAATGGTGTATGTACAACCCACACTAGGCCAGCATGGTGGACTAAGGCCTTATTTTTCTCATCGTGAATAAAGAAAGGCCCGTGCCCAGTAGCGGGACAGTGATGGGCTGATTATGTTATTATATGTTATAGTAATAATTATTAATAATAATTTAAGGATTGTTATACAGACTTAAACTATACTTAGACCAACCACGAATTGCTATTGTTACTTAAAGCACAGGTTACACCTTGTTTCAGGGACAGTGTTCATAACTGTAAATATATTTTTAGAAACAATAAACAACTATTATTATTTGCGTTATTTTAAATGGATACATACAAATTACATTTTAAAATATACATCAAGAATGTACATTAAAAAATATAAAAAATAGGAGTAGTAGTATACCGGCATCGACAACAAGGTCCAAGCTACCGGTGGTCAGGGCTCCAGTAAAAGAAATTTTCTAACAATACGCGCCATGTCCAGGAGTACCGCTTTCTGTATCAAGCCCTTGACCCAGCTGACTAACGACAGCCTGATAAGGTCTTGGTCGAGGCTCTTGGCTTTATGGCCATTGGCCATTGGCCGTAATAACGATCAGCACAAATATTTCAGAGTCCTCCCACATGTCGACAACCTCGTGCACCGAGTCAAGATACTTTAGTTGTTTGTTTGTTATTGTATCTTTCTCGGTTTTCACGAGATTCTCTCCATGCGGGAAAGTTATATCCTTGTAATATCTTACGATAGATAAGATAAGATACATTGTGGTCATTGTGGGGCACTCTACTTGATCTATCACCACCATATCAGGCTTATTTGCTACAATAGTCCTGCCAGTGATGATAGATCGATTCCAGTACAGTGTTACATGTCATTCTAGAGAACTGGGTCGGGCATATACTTGTAGTATGGCAATTATGAGCTCACAAGGTTGTATTGCTGTGCAAGTTGCTGGTGGATAGTCATGGGCACTTGATTATGCCTGTGCTGTGGAAATAATGTGACGGATAGATTAACCCGGATGGTGACATGCCTGACAGATATCTAGCGTGCCGTCTTTTACAATATATTTCCGGTAGTTATTCTTTGTGATAACTTCATGCATAATTGCACGGATAAAACCTTTGGTTTCCCCAAAGAGGTCATCGAAGCATAGTCAAAACACGGTAGCTACAAAGTTCACATCTGGCCCATACCTACGGTCATTAGTGTCAATCACTACAGGTTTATTATAAATATATATATATATATATATAGTATGATTATTGCATGGTCATACACTACAGATACTCAACATTTCTAAATATGGGCATGTGTACTACTTATTACAAAGAGAGATACGTGCTTGAATTAGAGCTCCACGTCTTGTCTGGAACAAAAGTTTGCAAGCAGCGTATGTTGTTGATCATGTCATCATAGTGTCATGATTTATAAAGGCGTAGTTAGGCTAATCAGACTGGAATACAGGGAGTTTTGCTCAGAGTTTATGAGATTTTATGATGAGATCAGAAATGGAGTTATAATATTTAACGAAATTAAGTCACCGATGATAAATAAGCAGACTATGGCAGCAGTGGGATCATCATGTACGTTGATGGACCGATTTCCGTTTATAACAATTTTAATAAAAAATATAAAAGTTCTTACTTCGAAAATCCGAACTACCGTTATCAAACCTTTTTCTAAATGTTTCTAAAGCTTGTTCATATAAATGTTCTTTGTTAGTGAAAGCCACTTTATTTTTTGGCTTATATTCTCTCACAATCGTCAGTAAAGAGACTAGCCACATAATTACTATTACAGACAAAATCTTCACAGATTTTTTTAACATTGTTAACGTCCACATTCGTCGTTGCCATAAAAATTACTGCAGAAAGCGGACTAGTCATGTTTACGGTATCTGACATTCAAATACTAAGAAGTTCCACTTTCCCACAGAACAAAAGCAAATATTGATTGTTTCACACAATGAAAAAATCACTCAAGTCGATAGTGAGAAGTTCCGATACCGGTTATTTGAATTGGTAAATACTGTAATTGTATTCTTTGAAATAAATAAACTTAAATAACTTTGACTGGATATTATAAAATATATGTAGATTTAAATATCTTTACTGCCTTAAATATATTTCTCTAGTTCTAGATTTTTTTTTATTTCTAATAATTTGTATGATATAAAAAATAGAAAATTGAACGTAAACTACTTGTCAGACACTCTTTGCCATAAGTAGCCATTCAAGTTACTTTCCTCATAAGTTTACGCCCCAGAAGAAATAAAAACTGTTAAATTGTCCGCTTCAGTAAAATTTCCGTTCTATTAATGAGTACAGTACACTAAAAAAAACAAACAGAGAATATTTAATGAAAATTTACCAACTGAGCTTGTCCTGTCTTAATTAAATGCCGCTTGGTAAACTTACCCTTTTGAAAAACCTTCATTAGACTCATTACTACGATATTATACAATGAAATCGTAAAACAAATACAGCAAACGATTTTGAACTTTAACGTCGTTTTTACAAAGATTTTTGTTCATCTATAGCCGGTTTTTCAGACGCAGATTTATTTTTGTCCCATAGTACAAGAGTCAACGACAAAAAAGACTGGTCTCCTTAGATTTACAAGGGCATCGTTAAAGTAAATTGAGGTAAAGGTGGACAAATACTAAAGTTAACGACGAAGCCCCAAGCCAAAAAAGAATCGTTGAAAGAAATTAGACCTAACGATTCCCTTTAAAATGAAACTGCCTTTTTAAACTTTATTTTTCTAAAGTTGGTGGTACTTTTTTCCTTACATACCTAGAGTGGTTTAAGGTGTATTAATGCTTTATTTTTGCATTATACTAGTTTTTGTTAGTACCTGCAAGACCTGCAAGAGTTAAAAAGCGGAGGCAATCATCGCCTCTTTTTGGGAGTTGTTGACGTGCGCAAAGGAGGTTGAAATGGGAGAGGGAGGGAACCACGTCTCGACATGACACTTACTGTTCTCCAGCCTCCATGTATTGCAGCCTGTAGGTGGCGAACGTGGGGCAGTCCGTCGCCCAATCAGAGACAGGTATGCGAGGGTGCCGTGTCATATTCCATGCTCGCCTTTCTACTGCTGCCAAGTCCGTACGAAAACATAGGTGTTGCAAAAGTCATTGGCGGGCCAGGATTTGCTAGGGGTGCAGTGAAATGGCGAATGAATCCCTCACCCTCAGCACGAGTCTGTTATGAGTCTGGCACGACCCTCTGCGTGCCTTCAAGCGGACGATAAACGAGCATTTTCTTAAAATATAAAGATGTGTGTTTACATGAATTTATCAATAATTAACTGAAGAAAAAGTTTAGATTAAGATTCCAAATTGCAGAAGAAATAACCAAGGTAAGATATTAAGTATTATACAGTCCATACCTGACGAATATATATTAAGAAGAACATCAGCAGAATGGTCGTGTGGGATATAAAAACATTATATATTGATCTAAATATATAATATTTTAAATTGGAAATATTTAAAATATTATCTTGGCAATATATCTCAGCAGTTCTTCAATAAATTACTTTCCGGAAACAAAAAGGTCGGAAATTGCAATTCATCAAGTCTACATTAGACTGGACATTCCCTTACAAAAAACTTGTGATTTACAACCAAAGTTCCGTTTAATAGAATCAAGAGTGAATTTGGTAGCGTTTCAAAAAACTTTGCCCACAAATGATCTCCATTGTGAAGGTCTCTTAGTTTTTTCCATTAGCGCTCTTTAATTCAAAGTAAAATTCAGGAATTTCTATGCAGCGGAATTGAATTAACTAATACTTCTTGGCATTATCATTTTCTTTTATGATTGTATTAGGAAGATCGGCTGTTGATGAATGTATATTAGCTTTAATAGTTAGTGTTCTTGTATGCTTTGAGTTCTCATTTTGTGTTTAAGGTATTATTTTCATAGTAACAAATCATCTATATTATCACAATAAAGCTGAAGAGTTTGTTTGTGTGTAGTTTATCGGATTTGAAAAAATATTTTTAGCATTACCGAGAAGAGCCGAACTGTGCATGCAACCTATGTCAAGAAAACCATTATGTATTACACTAATACCTCACGAAAATATCACTAAAAATAATGTCTATGCCGAAGTACTATTTCTTTTTATAAATAATCCGTTTTCTTTTAAATTAAGCGGAGGATTTTATTTATAAAATAAACAAGATTGTTTGTTACGATGTTTCACTATTTTAAAGAGTCATAATCAGTAACGGAGGTCTGTGGGCTGTGATATATGGATAATAAAAATGCTATCCTTAATTAAGCTTTATTTGAAACGAATAGACACGTGAATAATTTCCGATATTAAATTAGGCATCTAGAATTCTTGATGTTAAGAGTGGCACGTATTAATCTATACAAATAAATAAAATTAAAGAGTCTGTTTGTGATGTCCAAATAACAGCTTTTTTCTAAATGCATATAAAAGTATATAAGGTACTTATAACAAAATAACACTTTATATTTTAGTCTGTCTGTCTTTCGCTTATCTTTTAAATAGCTGGACCAATTTTCATGGAACTTCCAGATAGCTGATGTTATAAGGAGTAACTTAGGCTTCTTTTATTTTAGAAAAAGGATTTGGGGTTCCGCGAAAGAATATTAATACCCATGAAATACAATATTTATACTAGCAGCGCCTCTTACCGATCTATCCAATTGTAAATCCAAACATTCAGGGGTCCACTCAAACATACACAAAAAATAACATCTAAATCGGCCGAGCCATTTAGGAGTAGTACAGTGACATACACACATACGGAAGAATTATATATGTAAGATACAATAATAATTAAACGGCGGGTAAAACCGCGGGGCACATATAGTCCTTTCATAATTAAGAAACGACAATCTCATAGCACTACTTAAAAGCTAAAACGCAAAAAGCAAACATCACCATCCATTCACACCTCGACGTCATTAACTAATGGCATCACCCAGATTTGACACAAACGTAGAAGAAAGCTGAACGCATTTAGCAGAAAATAAAGACGACACTCAGTTGCCATTTGCAGTCTCAGCTAACGACCGCATCATTAATCATACAAAACAGTGGCTGTCTCGCACTTGACTTGCCTGCTAAGTTATTGTACGATATAAGCTACTGGCAAGCCCAGATGCTTACTAAATTATAACCTAACAGTGGAATTTTCTGATGATTTATTTAATATATTTTCTAAGCGCTTTATATGTTTAACAGTCAAATGTGTACCTATCGTTTGTGGTATGATCGTAACTGTGATCGGGTTTAATTGACATGTCGCACATAGATCGATTTTAACTTAAAATAATTTATGCTTATTTACGTCCTAGTAATCGTATTAATTACCAGTGATGACATATGGAACAGAGACGTGGTCACTCAAAATGGGCCTCATAAGAAAGCTCAAGCCCACTCAGCGAGCTATAGAGAGAGCTATGCTTGGTATTTCTCTACGAGATCGAATCAGAAATGAGGAGATCCGTAGAAGAACTAAAGTTGTCGAAATAGCTGAAAGGATTGGTAAAATGAAGTCGCAATGGGCGGGGCACATAGCTCGTAGAACCGATGGCCGTTGGGGCAAAAAGATTCTCAAATAGAGACCACGCACTGGAAAATGCAGCGTGGGATGACCTCCAACTAGGTGGACAGACGACCTAGTGAAGGTCGTTGGGAGTCGTTGGATGAGAGTGACATGTAACCGCTTGTTGTGGAAATCTCAGGGGGAGGCCTTTGTTCAGCAAGTGACGTCATCTAGCTGATATGGTGATGATGATGATGATGATGACTCATATTAAAGTGAATATGCGGTATAAGAAAAAAAAAACTTTTACTAATAAAAAAATTACGTGATATAAAAAAATATTATAAATAGAATAACAACTTTTACTCTCACGAATGATTAAACGAAAAACGTCCACTACTGGACAAAACCCTCCCCCAAAGATTGCCACAACGACCGCTATGGGTTTGTGTTGTGTGCTCATTGGGGGTATTACTATAATAGCCACGCTTGGCAGATGGGTTGGCCCCGCCTCACCGACGTCGCGGAGACCTATCGCCGCGTCACCTTCCCGTTCAAGTTAGCACTTCACCCTCCCGTCTCTTGCTCGCGCCGGTCCGTGCCGAGCCTGTAGCTTTAAATGTCCCCTAATACAATTTAAATAATACCGATCCAGCTGTCCCGAAAACAATAGCTTGATTTCCCCAGCAACGCCCTTTTTTTTTATTTTTTTTTTATTGATGTCCAGTGGAAATTCTACATGGAACTTCCTTCACCCCGGGGAAGGGCGAAGGGCTGTGCCGGACTCCTACCGGCTAAAACCACTGGAGCGGTCATCTTCGGCACCGAAGGGGGGCTCCAGGTCCTCGTAAGATCACACTAGACCCCAGCAACGCCCTAAGCCGAGGTCCGTGTCCCGCTGGGGGCGCCCTTAGCGAAAGTTGCTTAGTTTTTAATATAAAATTTAAGCCTGGCTGGAGGACTCTTTTGGCTTCGCTAGAAAATGACCGGTTAAGCAACCACATTTCCCTGAAATGTATGCGAGAAGCGCAACAAAAAAAAAATGGGTTGCCGATCGCAGTTGAGTTGTAATGTACACGCTGCTGCCCATCCTCCGGCTAATATAGTAGTCGCCTTTTAAGGGATAAGATACCAAATACCCAATAGTAAGGTAAGCCGGCATCACTATGAAGAATAGCTTCACCATGAGTCGTTGATATTTTCTTTATTTACATCGCAGTCATCTTCAAAAGATTGCTGCAGTGCTTCGGTAGTTTCAAAAAATTTCCTCGCTTCGGCAATAAAGTGTTTAGTGTTTTTCTGGGACCGGGCCTTGTACTACTCAAATATGGGTCTCATTTTAGTTTAAACCTATGAAAAAAAGCATATATACAAGTATACATTGGTTACAAGAAAACTTTCGTGAGTATCGAAACTTGTAGTCGCGATAGTGTTTATTTCGTGCCTCTGCTGACAATGTCCCTATAGGCAATGTCCCTATAGGCAATAAGGCATGATCGATTATGGTGGAGCCATGCATCAAAATTTTGTGCACTGTAGCTGACATTACGTGCCCATTGTATTTGTCTTATATAATTTTGCCATGTCATTGCATAGATCTCCAAGCTCAGTTCATATCCACTTTTAACTCTATGGGAGTGAAACACATTATAGTTTATTAAGTCATTTGAAAAAAAAAATGCATTTGATCTTAAGAACTCGCCGTGGGACGCCTATACAAAGATGGTAATATGGTATGTGCATTTCGGCATGATAAAATAAAACTTCACCGCCGTTGCTTCAAATACAATTGAAACCCTTGTATATTTTGTCGAATATGAAAACATTTTATAAAAATACTCGTACATATTTTGTTTTCGTTGTAGGTACATTTAGTCTAGCATGTTAACGCCCACACTGTTTCCATGTCAGAATCTTAATAATAAAATCAACGCCTACTTGATACAAGCAATTCTTAAGATGGTAAATGTTAGTGGGTTTATGATTCCACCAAATACAATGAATTATCAAATTCTGCATTTAAATACTGAAATACAGAACTTGATACTAGGCATGCCTTTTAAGTTCTGTCGTTTCCATATTTCCCAGCAATTTTGAATTTGGAACTGTTCTATATTCGAATGTGTTTAAATTTTGAACCTCAAAACAGTTGAAAGTGTTATGATTAATGCTATTGTTTGGTCATAGCGTCGATTGGAATCTGTCAGGTTACGTACGAAAATGAATCTTTCTAAGGAAAATGTTCGTGCAATAATTTTCTACAAATTTAGAAGAGACCTGTCACGAATTCAGTTATTTGAAGAGCTAACATCTGTGTTTAGTGATGAAGCCCCATGTCTGCGGACTGTTGAGCGCTGGTATTTAGAATTCCAGCGTGACCATACTAGTGTTAGTGACAAATCTCGCGAAGGACGCCCAAAATGCGCCTTCACAGAAGATAACATCATTGCTATGAGACAACTAATTCTCGAAGATCGTCATGTGACGTATCGAGAGATAGAGGCTCTATTAGGCATCTTAGGGACAACCATTCAGAAGATCTTGCATGAAGCGCTTGGTATGAGAAAGCTAGTTTTCCGTTGGATACCGCATCTGCTTTCCAACGATCACAAGGCGGCCCGCGTCAGATGATGTAAGAAAACTCTGCAAAGGTTCAACCGAGGAGAGTAAAATCACGTCTACAACATCATAAGTGGTGACGAATCTTGGATCTATGCCTACGATCCTGATTCCAAACAACAATCTACAATCTGGGTCTTTCAAGACGAGCCAAAGCCGACTAAAGTTTATCGTTCTGAAAGCACTTCAAAGAAGATGGTGGCCACGTTCGTTGGAAAAACCGGCCATGTTGCGACTATTGCACTTGAAGATCGTAGAACGGTTAACGCAGAGTGGTATACCACAGTTTGCTTACCACAAGTCATCGCCGAACTTCGAAAATCTAACTCAAAGCGACGCATCATCCTGCACCACGACAACGCAAGCTCACACAGCGCCCGTCAAACGATTGAGTATTTGAAGCAGGAAACAGTAGAAATTCTTGACCATCCTCCATACAGTCCTGACCTAAGCCCTAAAGATTTCTTTAAATTTCCTAAAATTAAGAAAAGTCTTTGTGGTCAAAGGTTCCAGTCCGTTGAAGAAGCAGTCGATGGTTTCAAGTCAGCCATTTTGAACACCCCCACTTTAGAGTGGAATAAATGTTATAATAACTGGTTTGAGCGAATGGAAAAGTGTATTAAGCTACGTGGTGAATACTTTGAAAAACAATAAAAAGTACTATAAGGTTCTAGTTGTTATTTTCTTCAAACGACAAAACTTAAAAGGCGTCCATCGGAATTCATTAATGTGACACCTACTTTTTGATCTTGTTTTATTAATTTGATCGTTCGATCAAATATTTTTTACATCATAATGGATTGTTTAGTTTATCTTTCTTTTCTACACACATTTTATGCACTGCAATATTGATTTGTTATTACTATATTATATACCATACACGTATTGTTATATTACATACCTACTAATTATACATATATATTATATTTTGGACTTACTTTTACTCACATTACAATATGCATATTTAATGTTATCAATTACATATATCCTAATTACAACAAGCGTATGGCACTCATGGGTTGCAGCTGAAAATCAGCGTCAGGTACCTACTACACCTTGTACTGCCACCTGACATCATGCTGAATTGATGGCCGGTTGGCATTTCAATCATCGTATTTTTGTTTGCCATTGTAAATGTTTGTGCCAATAAATACTGTTCTTTCTTTCTTTCCTTCTTTCTAACACATAAAGCAACTGCCATTTAACATTCACAGCCAATTACTAAGGAGTTCTGATATCCCTCAGTTGTAAGACAATTGACATTCTGATTGCCCATATCCGATATCATAGGTATTTGTATGAAATAGACTTAAGATTTTCTCCGAGATTTACCTTGAAGAATATACAAGGTATTATTTTAATAATACGATATTTTGCATGGTGCCTAAGTAAATGCTAAAGACAATGTACACGTGGCTACATCATCATCATCATCATATCGGCCATTTATACGTCCACTGCTGAACAAAGGCCTCCCCCATAGATTTCCACTACTGTGTCATCATTCTGGGGGGTATTTGCCAATACTCACCACGCTTGGCAGGCGGGTTGGTGAGCGCAGTATGGCTACCGTTTCACAGAAGGGACGCTGCTGCCCATCCCTCTGGTTTAGATTCCCTAAATCGCCTTTTACGACATCCACGGGAGGAGATGGAGTGGTGCTATATTCTTAATCCGGACACCACACGGCCACATATGAAGCTTAATTTCAAGTATCGGCTGACCTCTCATTGTACGAAAAGTCTATATAACGCGAGATCAGCTTATACTAGAAAAGTATATATAGACACGTAGCCGTGTGTACCTGCCATACAATTGAATCTGATGATATAAATTTTTTGCTGAGTAAATCGATCCGCAGACTTCGGCCGCCATATTCTTACTAGGTGCATGTCGATATTATTAAAAAAAAAACTATACAAATGATTTATGCTGTTGTGATACCTACATTATCTTCACCATTCACTTAGACACCATGCAAAATAACGTGGAATATCAAAGTAAGACTCTATATAATAGGAAACCATTCCTCACAAATTAAGATACATTGAAAGAAATGTGTCATGGGTGCATTTACAGACACAAATTCCACACACAATACACCCAGACCCGGAACAACTACCTGCAGATCATACAAATATTTGTTCCATGCGGGAAACGAACCCGCGACCCGACTGTGTCAGCCACTGCACCAACCGTGGCGTCATGATGGATCTTAATTTTTTGTGGAGGCACTCATAGCTCTCATTTATCGGTAAACTATCGGAGAGGTTAAGCAACGCTTGGCGTGGTTAGTCTGTGACCGTACTACGGGTGAACACATAGTGGTATTTCAACTGAGCGTTTCCGTGCTTCGGAGGGCACGTTAAATCGTCGGTTCCGGGTTAAATCACCGGCCCCGGTTGTTGTCATTAGACAATAGTCGTTAAGGTAAGTTGGAGGCCTTTGGGCGGCTTGAACAACGCTGACAGAAGCTTAGCCAGTAACCACGAAAAACAGTAGATATGAAAAGAAAAGAATTTGTAAATAATATACATAGGATTTTTTTTGTATTGCCGTGTGGTGCCGGCTCAGAATGCCACCACCCCATTTCATCCCGTGGGTATCGTAAAAGTCGACTTAGGGATAAACCGGAGGATGGGCAGCAGCGTCCTTCGAGCACACAACAACTCAACTGCGATCGCCAACCCGTCTGCCAAGCGTAGCGATTATGGCAAGACCCCCCCACTGAGCACACTACACACCCATATCGGTTGTTGTGGTGATCTTTGGGGGAGGCCTGTCCAGCAGTGGACTTTATTCGGCCGAAATGATGATACATTGTATAATGACATAGCCGCAGCAAGCGGCTGAAGTAACAATATATTTTGTCTGTCGATCGTATCGATAAACAAATTCGAGCAAATCCCTAGGGATTTGAGTTTGTGGAACTATAATGTACTGCTTCAGCTTTATATCTTTAGTCACATCTCATATTATGTTGGAGAAAAACGAAGGTAAAGTTTCTATAGCCATCGACAAAATTAACCCAATCCTAGTGACAGTGTGATATTTTACTTCAGTGCTATCAAAGTTTTACAGCGATTAAGAAACTCTACTAATTAAATTCTGAATATTCTTGCTTATAATCTTCTTGAAGAGTCTCAGGTAAAACTTATCTCTAGAACTATGTTAATTTGTAGTAATATTCGTGAAACAAACTTTCAGCTATTAATAACTTCTAATTTACACTTTAGGAACAATTCAGACTTGACATAAGCTTTCTAAACGTGTATGAGGGCTACAAAAGGAGTTATACGCATATGACCAAACCTTGTGAGAACTGGTTTAATTAAACAGTGCTCGCGGACGTACGTTCATCCTAACGCAAGGGTTATGCCTCGTGGTGTGGACTACCTACATATTGACGAACATCTAATTAAAAACACTATTTGTTATGGTTAGCATGTTTCTCGTAAAAAGTCAGCCAGTAACGATAAAAAAACAAATATGATTAATAACTTAGCTTTAACTTTGCTTCAATGCTTGGGAGACACTCTCGACTCTACTTAGCCAATATATTCTCGATTTGTACCTTAATATCAGGTTCTTAACCTTCATGATGCAGTCTCTCTGTTTTCCTTTTACTTTTTTGGGGCAGCAAAATATTGTTCTAGGTTCTAGAATTGATTAAACCATCACATTTAGAATCATTTTGGTTCATGTTCTAGTAGGAATAATCAAATACTATGAAGCACAGATGAATATATCGGTACAAAATTTTTGGTGACGCAATAATTTGAAAACAGAAGACTTTGTCTATTTAGCCATTTCAAATAACCTCCTTCAAATTTTACTCAGCATTTGAAGGATATAACATTATATCTGTACGCATACCAAAAGAACGGAACAGAATCTCCATTGAAGCGACGTTATCTATCATTCTCAGCTGTATCATTAAACGTTACGTGTTAACTGAAACGCGAGATATACCATCCGATACCGACACGAGCAGTAGTGGAAGTGGTATTACGTACGGGGACTGAATTGGCAGGCAGTTACTTCAATGAATTTACCTAGTGTAACCTGCTTATATCAACCTTTTTTTTTGCTAATAGGTTGAGATGGGCTCGTTTTGCCCGGTCATCTTCATACCAATAAAAGTATTTTAGTCATTTTATATAATGCAGTTAGTATTCCCTTTATTATTACCACGCAATAAAAGATATTGTTCTTGAGTCTATCAATTTCCCTATAACTACCGCAGAATTTTCGAGGTCACATGGCTTGTAATTACAGGTGAAGTATAACAAATACAGCAGGCAGAGGACTAGGTGTTGTGGTGCAACATTTAAGAGGCATATGTCTAGCAGTATCCTGTTACAAGCATAATTGATTGATTATCATGGCATACCCTCCATATAACGGGAAACTCGTTAAGATGAGTACTGGTTAACGCACATTAGTCCCTTGAAGCATAATGCAATTTCGTTTCAGTACAACAATGTCTTTGGGAGGCTCGTCTTAGGCCGTGGCCGTCTAGACGGTGGCATGACTATGGTCATATGCTGCCGTGTGCACATAGCACAGCGCACAGGGACGCTTCAGGGGATCGTTTACAATCACCCCGGGAGGGTGACCACTGTACAGTCACCCTCTAAGAGACGTGGTACCAGTGGGTGGCTCTAGTGTAATCATATGAGGACCTGGAGGTCCCCTTAGGTGCCAAAGGTGACGGCACCAGTGGTTTTAGCCGGTAGGAGTCCGGCATGCTCCTCTGTCCTTCCCCGCGGCGGAGGAAGTTCAAGTAGAATTGCCACTGGGTCCAGTAAAAAAAAGCAGTGGACATTTATGAGTAGGATCTAGTAAATACAAATTGCTCCTATAAGCACTCTGCAGATGCTGAAAATATCGAAACATGGATCACACACGGATCATTTCTAGTACTTAGTTATATTCAACAGTTCTATGATAGAAATAGTGAGAGATTTTTTTGATACTAGTTCTATTACAACAGCTTGCTGAGTCTTTTCACACTGATGGGATGATTAATAAGAAATGTCCCACTTTATGCAAATTATTTAGACCCTGCGCTCGCATAACACGATAAAGCAACCAAAGCAAAGTGGCTCAAGTAGTGCTCCAACAACGATTGCTTCCTGTCAGTCTAGCTCAAGCCCAACGCCTTCAAAATATCCAAGTATTAGTATGTCTCTGTTGCAGCCTTTTTTTCACACTCGTTCTACTAGGGAGGTAACGTTGTTTTGTAGGAGACTACTTAACGAAATTAGCTTATGTTTATGATAAAATAAAGTGATGCCTCAACTTTTATTTTGGATTTTTGTTATGTTTATGCACAGGAAGGAATATTTTTGTAAGTTATTTGGAATGCACGTAATAATAAGTGTAAGTAACGCACTTCTAATGGATAGAGACGGACTGAGATGAAGTGAGAGCCGGCGCTTACTTCATAGACTTAAAAAATCCGTACGTTCACCCAGTCCATATATTTTATATTGGTCGAAGGCGGCTATGTACCTATGTTATGAAAGGGGAATATAGATACTGTCAAAGGGCGGTATGTAATTCGTATGTAAATACGTGTCTTCACAATATGCTTGACCTACTTGCCATACGTGAGTAATATATTGAAAGGAAACATCGAATACATTTAGTTTGGGACTGGTGCGTACATTGTAATGTGTTTCGGAACTTCGCTCATATTAATGTGAATCCATTACAGTACATAATATAGCAAAAAAAATGTAAAATATGTGTGTATTAGTGTACACGTAAGAAGTGAAACTTCGTTATGACATAATTTTTCGATAAATGATCTACTATTTACAACTTTACAGAAATTGGTTAAATAAAGCTAAATTAGATAAAGTTTAAGCAAAAGGCTTTTATTGTCATAGACATGGATACAAATAATACAATTATTTCACATTATTGCTACTAAGATTATTATAGCATTACATTAATTATAATAGAACTATTACTGTTATTGTTATCGTTATTATAATTTCTTTTAATTAATGGCTTATGGTAAATGAAACATGAAATATATGGTTTACATTCCACGGAATTTATGACCGAGTGAAAACTCCATCAATTGTAGTGCCGGATCTTGTTGTTGATGTTTGAGGACTGTTTTTCAGATATAAATTCAATTTATTCTAATAAAACACTTTTAAACGGATTCTATCACGTATATTAAAGATTTTTGTTTATCCTGACGTTTCGAACACTTTGCTGGGTTGATGGTCGCAGTATTACTACGGTGACAGGCGTCGTTATAGATATTAAAAGTTGTTTTATTTTATCTACCGTACAATTGTGACACAATAATGGACGTAACAATTTGAGAGCACCATATCCCCGTCACAGAAGCCGCCCGAAACCCACCACGGCTGATCGACGACCTGCAGTTTTACCATTCATTAAGGCAGTCACGGATAGCAGCAGCGTCACTTCTGTGGAATAGTAGCCATGCTGCATTCACCAACCCACCTGCCAAGCGTGGTAAGTACTGGCAAATTCCCCCAAAATGACGACGTAATTGTGAGAATCTATGGGGGAGGCATTTGTTCAGCAGTGGACGTCCTTTGGCTGATGTAATAATGACACTTAATCAATCATTTCGACCGAATAAAGTCCACTGCTGGACACAGGCCTCCCTCAAAGCTCAGCTTGGGCATTACCTCCTAATTGTAACAAAATAAACCCACACTAACTTTAATAATATTACAAATACCGACTGGTCCCGGCTTCGATTATGTGATAAACAGCTTATCAAACATCAAATATTTATTTCCAAACTAAATGTATATTCATTTCGGCCGAATGCAGTCCACCGCTGGACACAGGCCTCCCCAAGATCACCACAACGACCGATATCGGTATGTTGTGTGCTCATTGGGGGGTTTTGCCATAATCGCCACGCTTGGCAGGCGGGTTGGCGATCGTAGTTGAGTTGTTAATGTATTCGAAGGGAGCTGCTGCCCATCCTCCGTCCAATCCCTTAGTTGGCTTTTACGACACCCATGGGATGAGATGGGTTGGTGCTCATAATCATAAACTTCTGATTTTGATGGCAAAATACAGTTTTTAATACGCTTGAAAAGATTCAATTACTAAAACTATCAAATTTATGATCAAATAATTTTAAATACTTAAATAAATCACGTTCATCCGATAAAAGACTTGCTTCAGGTCAAATGCAGGTGACATCATGCTTGCAGTCACAAATACATCCTTTATATCTCTCATAGGTATGTACTTTTACCTCCATATTTTTATGCGCATAACGGCACTATTCACAGAGTATTTGGGAGCAAAGTTTCCCACTTCGACCGTGTTTAGTGTCGGCATTATATCAAGTGAATGCCTGACGGAATCAGCGGCTCTATTGTGGCGAACAATAGCTCTGAAATAAGTTGCAGGAAACGGATTTTCCTTTGCCAAATTATTTCCAACAATACTCACATCTCTAAGGTATGTGTGCTAAGGTATCTGTTGATGAAAAGAATTACTCGCTATTTTTCTCGTGCGGTGTCCGGATAAAGAATATTGCACTACTCCCGTGGATGTCGTAAAAGGCGACTAAGGTACTCTGGAGGAGAGGGATGGATAGAAGCTTCCCATCTGTGGCACCATAACCATTCTGCGCTCACCAACCCAGCTGCGTGGTGAGTACTGACAAATTCTCCCCAAAATGACGACACACGAAATGTAATCGATCGTTTACGAGAGAAGCCTTTGTTCAGCAGTGGAAATCCTTTGGTTGATAAAATGAATAACAGTGTGTTTTGCATGGCCCCGCGAGTCTATAACCATTTACCATATAGAATACTCGCAATGTCAAATTTTTATATGTTTAAGAAAAATGTAAAAATTTTACTTATTCAAAAAAGTTACTACTCAATTACAGAATATCTGACAGACAAACTACTGTAGTACTAAATTGTATTTATTTCCTCATAATGTGTATGTAGAATTGACCTCTAGTTTCGTTATCTATGACATTTCTATTAATTGTTTGTTCTAATTTTTTATTGTGATTATGACATTATAGTTTGACATTTTGAATCTGCTATATGTAATACGAGCAAAATGATTAATATTAATATTATATACTTGTATTTGCATTGTATTTTATGTGATCTAAATGATCTTTGCATGCTGAAAGGCTGATTATGGTGATACTTATTTAAATTATGTAACAACTTATGTAAAACCCATTTTCGCAAATGAATAAATTGAATTGAATTGAATTGAATGAAGATGAATATTTTTTTATTTGTATCGGTTTTACTGTCACAGCTAGCTGTCGCTCGTATCTTAGCATTTAACATACGCGTCCCTCCCATGATTTTCATAACTTTAGGTCTAAAAGTTAACACTGGTGAACTATCATCTCTTATCTATTCATTTTGTCTAACTCTCTCTATACATATTCTTCGTGGTCTGCCACGAGGCCATGTCACTGATTCAGGGCGCCACTTTGTCGTAATTTTAGCACATCAAGCATACGCGAAACGCCCAACCCCAATTTAACCGTGCGACTTTTTGAGTTACGTCCGTAATTTGAGTTTTAATAATAAATAAATAAAATAAATCTAGAGGTGTTTCGAAATATTCGATAGAAGCAAATCTTTACATACGCTTACAATATGCGTTACCCAGCCAATGAGGTGTGTTTCATCGTTGTTTTTCATTCGTGGCACATTTTATGTATAAATTCCCCGACCCAAACGTGCATTGAGAAGCTTAGGTTTCAAAAATCTAGGTACTTACTAAACACTTTTACTAGGAGACTGCATCGTGTGAGTTTAAGGTGGATGAAATAACAAACACACGAACTCGTCGTCGCATACTCGCGTAATTTGGAGAAAACTGGAACAAAAGTTACTTGACCCTTGACCAATGTAAAATGCATTTTATGTATGAATTATAAATTATATCCTACCTTGCTAATATCAGCCAATATCTCAAAAACGCGGACGAAATTCTGAACTATGGTGATTAAACCATAATTAAATTTGGTCCGTTCTTGGCAAAGTTTCAGGGACCGTCTAATCCGGGGTGACCTACCAAAAGCCCGCTTAATATTCAGTGTCACACTTGAACTCATCCAGGGATTAGATGGTAATGCATGCTCGGAGACGGCAACCGTGGCCGTATTCGGCGTTTTGCACATAATATATGGTTGACGGGAAATAAGGAATGCGAAATTGCAATCCTCAATTCAGCATTAGTTATGTGCTAAAATACTTGAAAGGACGCTATTACCAAACTAAACTATCAGCTGATAGTTTGATATTACATTCATCATCATCATATATCAGCCAAAAGAAGTCGACTGCTGAACAAAAACCTCCACAATCGATTACCACAGCGACCAACTGCCCAACGGGCATAAGTTGTACGAGCTATGTGTCCCGCCCACAGTATTTGTTATTTCAATAGTATCAAATTGAAGCCAATAAAAATGAAACCAGAAAGCCCATAGGCACACACGCATTCGTACCAGTCATCATCATCATCGTATTAGCCAAAAAAAGTCCACTGCTGAACAAAAGCCTCCCCCATAAGTTGATCGGTTATATGCTGTATGTCGTCATTTTGGATGGAATTTGCTAGGACTCACCATGCTCGTGTTGGCTATGTAGGCAGAGCATGAAAATCGGAGTGCAGATGTCGCCTTCTACGAGAGCGTCCTGCTCCTGAAGGAGACTGCAGAGCAGGATCGAGAGAGGGCCTATCCCGCACGGAGAATGACGAGTCGGCGTTGGGGTAACAACTGCCCCAGCTCCCAGGTCCAACACGCCTGAGCCCCCATACCGTCGCTGCATATTGGAGGGCATTGGGGTTCGCAGGTGCGCAGATTGGGGATTCTGCGTTCTCATACCGAGCGACCCCCGGGAAGTCGGCGATGAGAGACGGAGCTGCGCCTAAACGTTTAGGCACATCTCCGTCTGGGGTTCTAGGGTGATCTTACGAGGACGTGGAGCCCCCCCTCTGTACCAAAGATAATCGCTCCAGTGGTTTTAACCGGTAAAAGTTGGCATAGCAGTAGCCATCGAAAGGCATGCCCCTTCGCCCTTCTACGGGGCGGAAGAAGTTCATGTAGAATTTCCACTGGATACCAATAAAAAAAATAAAAAGTACTCACCACGATTGGCAAGCTGTTTGGTAAATGTAGATTGGTTATGGTTCGACAGAGGGGACGTTGCTGCACATCCTTCTGGTCTAGAGACCCTTAGTCGGCTTTTACGAGATCCACGGGAGGAGATGGCGTGATGCTATACTCAAAATCCAGACACCACACGGAAAATTAGAGGGTATAACATTACATTTTATATATATAAGATATCTTATTTAAGGTAACTGACGTTCGTCAATAAACTCAATTGCGTTTCTGTAAATAAAGTATTTTTATTGTATTACAAAAGGGTTGTTTTATAAAGTAAGTAGGTACGTACATGTTTTACAAAATATTGCTTTACCTGTAAATAAAGAAACAACATTCAAAGCTTATAATTACACGAATATCGTCTCCTTTTAATCTTCAAGTATTTTATCTAACACAATAGTTTATAACCTCCAATTATCACAATGACATGCGCAACATGACACTGTCACCTCTCTTCAAATTCAAATCAATGGAATGATAGGTTTTTAATATTATTACTTTACTCTGTGTAGGTAATCATTTCATTACACCCCCCCTCTTCGGGGAGAATATTGTATCACAATATTTCATTAAATGGCATCTTCAAATACAGGAGCTGGGAGTAATTTGGTGATGTGGAAGAGATTTGATTCTGACTTTTTATGTCCTGTATTAATTCTATAAATGGAGTTTGACAGTTTCTCTATTATTTCGAAAGGTCCAATCTTCAACTCGTCTAATTTCCTTCTGTTTAATCTATTGCCATTTTCCGCAAATACCATGTCTCCTACATTGAACTCATAAAATTTTCTATTTCTATCTGATAGTTTTTTATTGTAGTTGTGTGATTTTATACTGTTTGTCAGAGCCAGTTGTCTATCTCTCAACAAATCATTTTCAGATTTTTCTTCTTTTAGTTGATTTGGAATAAATGTTATATCTTTTCCTTGTAACAAGTACACAGGTGCAAAGCCTGTGACGGTGTGCTCTGTTTCATTATACTTTTCCACACATTTTTGTGCTATCGTTGTCCATGCTACCTTTTTTTTTTGTTCATTTACTTTGCACCTTATTTTATTGACCAGGGTTTGGTTAAGTCTTTCATTGATTCCATTTGAAAAAGGTGCATTAATTGCTGTGAAAATAATTGGAATATTATTTTCCTCTAGGAATAGTTTAAAATCTTTTGAATTTATTCCTGGGTATTGATCTGTTAAGATCATACCAATTTTATTATCTTCTGTGACATTTTTGACAAGTTTTATAAAGTCATTTGAATTCTGTGTTTTTGAATTGACAATGTATGCATATCTAGTAAAATGATCCACTAAGAGGTGCATGTACTTTTTTGTCGATCTAGAGCCTCCGAGTCCCCCAATTGTGTCAATGGACATTATTTGAAAAGGATGTGTGGCTGGTCCTAGATGAGACATTAGTCCTATTTTATCCTGGCCTCTTGACTTGTTCATAATGCAAATTTCACATTTTCTGCAAATTTCCTTAATATTCTGTCTTAAATTCTTGGCTGTGTAGTACGGTGTAATTTTCTTTTGCATTTGTTCAATTCCAATGTGACAATATTCTTTATGTATGTCTTTGATAAAACTTATACTGAAGTCTTCTGATAAAACAATTCTTTCCTTTTTCTTGATTTTCTTGTAGTATATGGAGTGCTTTAATATTAATTTTTCTTTTTCTTTTTGTAGATCTTCGTTATTTTCTTGATCAACAATAATATTCTCCAGTTTTATCCAATTGACCACTTTCAACTGTTCATCTTCATTTTCATGTGCTTCCAATACTGGATTTCTGCTTAGACAGTCAGCTTCAAGATTGTTTTTTCCAGGTGAATATTTTACCTCAAAGTCATATTGAGAAAGGTAATATGTTAAGTCCCCGAGTTCTTCATCTGTTCTCGATTTAATGTTCATTTTTTCCAATGGTTTATGATCAGAAATAACCGTAAATCGTTTACCTATCAGCCAGTGTTGCCAGTATTTAATTGCCTCTTTTATCGCTAGGCATTCTAAATAAATTGCTTTTTTCCTTTTCTGTACTTCATTTAATTTCTTAGAAAAATATGCAACTGGTTTTTCTTTTGTGTTTTTTTGTCTCTGTTTCAATACTGCTCCTACGCCTAGTATACTCGCATCCGTATAAATTAGTATCGGTAAATCTGGGTCAAATATCTCTAATACAGGTTGAGAACATAGTAGTTGTTTCATTTTGTCAAAGGATTTTTGGCATTCTTCTGTCCAAATGAATTTTTGATTCTTCCGTAGTAAGTTGTGTAATGGATCCAATGTTATTGCAATATTTGGTATATATTCATTATAGAAATTAATTTTTCCCAGAAACTGTCTCACATTTTTTTGATTTTGGGGTACGGGAAAATTTTTAATTGATATTAAATTATCTTTTATTGGGCGTACTGAATTATTATGAATAATGTGCCCTAAATATTGCACCAAATCCGATGCGAAAGTGCATTTAGAAAATTTTAGTCTAAAGCCTTCCTTCTTTATTGCTTCTAACAATTTTGTCAAGTGGGTTATGTGTTCGGGAAAGGATTTTGAAAAAATCAATATATCATCTATGTAGTTTACCGCGAATTCCGTAAGTTCATGTCTTCTTATAATATTACTCAATATTCTTTGAAATATTGCTGGAGATGTTTTTAGTCCAAATGGTAGACAGGTCCACTGAAAATGGCTGTCTTGTGTTACGAAAGCCGTTTTTCTTCTGTCTTCGACTCGTAATGGTATCGACCAAAATGCAGAATTCAAATCTAGGGTAGAAAAATATTTGCAATTTCTCGTTTTTACCATCAGATCTTCAATTAACGGAAAAGGTTGTGACTGTGGAATAATAAGTTTATTTAATTCGCGAAAGTCTATACAAAGTCTTGATTTTCTATTGTCTTCTTTTTTGTATGCCAATGTTACCGGAGCAGCAAATGGGCTGTATGATTCCTCAATTAGATTTTTCTCCAATAACTTTGATACTTGACTCTCTATTTCCTTCTTGTCCTCAATATTGCATCTGTAAGGTCTTTTACTGCAATATTTATCGACTAATAAATCAATTCTAGCTTCATAATCCCTGACAGTTCCAACATCGTACTTGTCTTTTGCGAAGATTGATTTGTATTTTTCAATTAGTTCATTTATTTGAGCTTCTTGTTTAGTTTCGAGGTGATTTATATAAATTTTAAATTTTTTTTCTTCGACGTGTTCATTAAAGTTCACTGTAAACTTGTCAAAACTTTCTGCTTGTTTTTTTTTCTCTGCTTCCGTTTTTGTATTTATATTTATTTCTTGTATTTTTTGTGTTATTTCTAGCTTTTCGTTTTGGATCAATTTAAATTGTTTTATCATATCCAATCCAATTAAAAAGTCATAGTTGAAATTGTTCTTGTTAATTACAAACACATTTACTTCTTCTTCTATTTCAAAGATTTTTATTTTCATTTTTACTATTCCATTACTTTTTTTCACACCATTAATCGTAGTTAACCTCACTGTCTGTGCATTATATATTTCTTCATCTCTTAACTTAAGTAATTTTGAGTTAACTAATGAGACGTTCGATCCGGAATCATATATTCCAAAAACATCCAATGTGTTATTTAATGTTAATTTGACTTTGATTAATGGTGGCACTACTAGTTTTTTTGGTCCATATTATTTAATTCAGTTTCTACTTCGGAATTGTTAACAAAATTTATAATGTTAGGTTTTTCTTTATTGCCTTCATTTGTTTTAAACCAGCATGAGTCTTCAGGATGATATCTAATACCTTTATTTAGTTTTTTACAAATCTTGCATGGTTCTTTAACCTCTTTTGTTTTTACTATAGCGTTGGTAATTTTCTTTCTATCAAAACCTTTTTTGTTAACTAAATGTTCCAAGCTTTTCACTTCATTGAACAGATCTTTAGTCTCCTTTATTTTCTTTCTGTCAATTCTGTCTGTTATAAAACTAGGTAGACCTACTGCAATCAGATCAATCAGAGTACTTTTGTTTATTGTGCTGTCCATTTCCAACAATATTTTCTCTTTTCTTATTGCATAGTCTAATAGTGGTCCTGTTTTGTATTTAAATTCTATGGCATATCTTATTGGTGTCCAACCTTTATTCTCATAAGTATCACAAAAATCTTCCTTCCATTGCTTCCATTCGGAAGTTAGCGTATATTTTATTAGCATAGAACTGTACCAATTTAAACACGATTTTTCCAAAAACAGTCTAAAAACTTCAATTTTTTTTTCATCTTCAAGTATTTCCAAGCGATCACACTCTTTTTCAAATGTAGCCATCCATTGAGTTACATTAGAGTTTTCTCCGGTGAATTTCTCAATAACAAATTTGTCTGAGATTTTTTTTAAATTTGTCTGTTTTGGTAATTGTGGGTTTATACTCGCAATTTTTTCTAGGATTCTTGACAGTGTTTCTTCAGATATACTCTCTTTTATTGTTGGTTGTGTAATTTCTGTTGTATTTATCACTTCTTCTAAGAAATAATTCTTGAATTGTATATTGTCATTGTCATCCATGTAAGTCTTTTTTAGTTCATCTGATAAAGTTATCCATAAACTCCTCTTTTCATGTCTCCTTTGCATTATATTTTTTAACATTTTACCTGTCTCAGTTTCCATTAATAGTCCATGGTATTTTACTGGCTGTAGTTCTTGTGGTACACGGTAAATCTTACCCTCCTTTGTCGTTATTGCGGTTACTGCCATTACGTTTGTTTTTTGGTCTTCGAAACTTTTAATTGTAAATTCAAATTTTAGTTTATCCATTTTTGTAAAATGTCCTTTGCAAAGAATGTTGTTTTATAAGATATCTTATTTAAGGTAACTGACGTTCGTCAATAAACTCAATTGCGTTTCTGTAAATAAAGTATTTTTATTGTATTACAAAAGGGTTGTTTTATAAAGTAAGTAGGTACGTACATGTTTTACAAAATATTGCTTTACCTGTAAATAAAGAAACAACATTCAAAGCTTATAATTACACGAATATCGTCTCCTTTTAATCTTCAAGTATTTTATCTAACACAATAGTTTATAACCTCCAATTATCACAATGACATGCGCAACATGACACTGTCACCTCTCTTCAAATTCAAATCAATGGAATGATAGGTTTTTAATATTATTACTTTACTCTGTGTAGGTAATCATTTCATTACATATATAAAGTGGTTGTTCTCGGGGACACCTTCCTCCTCATACATCGTCACAAATATAGATATAATTCCACGAACAAGTAGTTTATAAATCTTATATATAGCACCATATAGTTACCAGTGATGACATATGGAACAGAGACGTGGTCACTCACAATGGGCCTCATAAGAAAGCTCAAGGTCACTCAGCGAGCTATGGAGAGAGCTATGCTTGGTATTTCTCTACGAGATCGAATCAGAAATGAGGAGATCCGTAGAAGAACTAAAGTTGTCGACATACCTGAAAGGATTAGTAAACTGAAGTGGCAATGGGCAGGGCACATTGCTCGTAGAACTGATGGCCGTTGGGGCACAAAGGTTCTCGAATGGAGACCGCGCACCGGAAAACGCAGCGTGGGACGACCTCCAACGAGGTGGACAGACGACCTGGTGAAGGTCGCTGGGAGTCGTTGGATGAGAGCGGCATGTGACCGCTCGTTGTGGAAATCTAAGGGGGAGGCCTTTGTTCAGCAGTGGACGTCCTGTGGCTGATATGATGATGATGATGATGATATATAGCACAATGTACTTCTCAGAAATAATAATCACAAATATGACCGATGGATGTCTATGAGTATATTCATACTCATAGACATTCATCGGTAATATTTGTTAGTTGACTTCTCACACACAGGCGCTTTCTGCATGTCAGAACATTGCCAACTGCCCTGTGTCAGCAATCCCGACTAACTAGTATGACAATTCTTCTTTTTTTAAAACGTTGCCCCACACTAGGGTTTCTCCCATGTCGCGGGTGCTTTTACGGACATGAATTTCACACACAATACACCCAGACCCGGAAAAACTAACTGCAGAGCATACAAATATTTGTTCCCTGTGGGAATCGAACCCACGACCCGGAGCGCAGCAGCCGACTGTATCATCCACTGTACCAACCGTGCCGTCAAAATTTAAGTTGCTTAGATCGGAAGCAGTGATGTTACTTTCTAAACCCTGGTTTTTAACATAAATTATAAAAACATAGCAGCCTCAGTTTTTATCGGCATAGA
This sequence comes from Diloba caeruleocephala, assembly GCA_947459985.1. NCBI lineage: Eukaryota > Metazoa > Arthropoda > Insecta > Lepidoptera > Noctuidae > Diloba > Diloba caeruleocephala. The sequence continues at coordinate 8,765,414 of OX381616.1, read as the reverse complement.
TTAATTAACGGCATTCATCTTTGTTTAAGACATGCTTGCTTGCCTGTGTTTTTAATTGAACTCCATATTCGTAATAACTCCCTCAGTGACTGTGGTAGGCAGAAGGTTTTCTCCTATCCCAATTTGTTGGTCCCCTTGTATGACATTCTTCCTTCTCGGCTTCATTTAACACTGCGATATATAGACATCGGGGTTGAATCAGCACGTCCACTATCCTCTATCGTCCGCTACAAAGAACTGTTATAGGGATCACTGTGGTAGACTGATACATGACCTTACGGATATTTGGCGGTGCGCACATGTTCACTTGCCGCCGTGTGCGCAATTCAGTGGCAAACCAGGCTTCGGAAGGGTTCTTAACAATCCCCCCTGAGATGTGCCTGAGGGTGTAGTCTCTTTACAGTCGCTTCTCCTTCGATGAAGGAGTGATCACTTTATACTCATCCCCTCCTAAAAGCGCGGCACTAATGGGCAGTTTCAATGTGATTTTAGCCGATACAAGTCCAGCGTACCCTTGCGTCTTACTCAGGATGGATAATCCATAAAAAAATCCTCACGTTAAAAAAGGGGATCGTTTGTAAAATTATCACGCTTTTTTTACACGGATAGAGTGGCCTATTGTTCGCCGGTAACAACACGGCAGTACACTGTACTTAACCTATTAATAGTGCCTTTAAATATTGGCCAATAGTTCTGTATTATGCGAATCACCTACGTGACCTAGAACTTTATTGCCATACCATGATTTTCATGCATTTAGGCTTCATCATTTCGGCCGAATGAAGTCCACTGCTGGACACAGGCCTCCCCCAAAGATGTCCACAACGATCCGATATGGATGTGTTGTGGGCTCATTGGGGGGTTTTGCCATAATCGCCACGCTTGGCAGACGGGTTGGCGATCGCAGTTGAGTTGTTAATGTACTCGAAGGACGCTGCTGCCCATCCTCCGGCTAATCCGGCGGCATTTAGGCTTATGTGACTGGTATAGCTGGGATTATGCAGTATTTCAAATTCACCTGTAAGTATATCCAAGTCCTTCATTCAAGATAACTTCTAACTGGTTTTTTACAGACTTCAGCATTCTTCGTCTACAGTAATAAATTAACTGCGATCGCCAACCCACCTTCCAAGCTTGGCGATTATGGCAAAGCCCTCCAATGAGCATACAATACACCAAGACCGGTCGTTGTGGTAATCTTTAGGGGAGGCCTGTGTCCAGCAGTGGACTTTATTTGGCTGAAATGATGATGATTATGAGACCAATACGTAGGCAGGAAAATATTTATAAAACTCCATATTTCCTTAAAGCAGAATACGGGCGGCGGCAAATCTGAGATATTAGATGAGATATAACTAGATACGCGACGACTAAATTCAGTGCCTAGTTTGACTAACGTTGCAGTCGTAGGATGCCAATGTTAGTACTATGTTACTACGATAATATGTCTATGCCAGAGGTCTGGAAGGTTGATAATATAACAACAATCTTCGTAATAGAAAGGAGATATTTCATTTTGGCCATAAGATGTACGGTAATCAAAAAAGAGAAAAAATACCACTAACAGAGGAAAAACATTCTTCCGTGAACATAGGCCTGTATACTTGTGCACTAAAAATAATAGTTTTTCAATTATGGCAATATTCTTATCAACGTCTTCTGGTTTGCGTATCTTGCTTTCGTTCTGATAGCATGTCACATTAAAACAATATCACGTAGACGTTAATTCCTGTACTGCGAATATCTCTCTTAGACATCTTTTTCGACTAGTTATAAGCAAAAGCATTTAATTTCATCGTTAAATAAATATTCTACTTTTGTTGAGTGAACGTCTGCACCAAAATTCAAAATGACATTTTGTTTTGACATATGAAACACAACCTATAGAAATGGTTCAAAAGACTAACACCCGTATTCAAGAATGACACTATGGGAATGCACAGTGGGTTTCGACCCACAGTGCATGAAATCTCGTTTCATAAACGTCACAAGAGTGTCGGGCGACACTATGCACCAAGTTAAGTGCACCATCTGCCAAAGTAGCTCATTAGCTACTTTAACGAACCCACAGTGTGGGAGCAAAAGTCAAAATCATCCCCAAAATGATTTATGTTTACTTGTTTAGTTTATTGTTGTTTCGTTTGTTGCTTTCTTTCGGTTACTTTATTAAATATGAGTGGAAGTGAGTAGGACTGACAGATATTTGTATTACCTATGTAATTTTTTGTTTTATTTACATTCGTTTTTTTATTACATAAATTATAAGTCTGTTAAATAAATAAAACAATCATTATTGAAGCTTTAAAACTTTATTTTGTAAATAATTTTTGGTCCATAAATGCTATTTCTATTTAAGCCTTTTAATCTCTAAAATGTGTTTTCTCTGCCTCCCTATCTATAAATGTAACTTGAAAAAAAACCTTGTTGAGCTGAAAATAAATTAATATTAATATAAAACAACACGGCGTATATCGAAATACAGATTACGGAGACGTCAACTTATTGTTAATAAAGACAACTTATGAAAATAAACACGTGTTTTTGGGGTTATGAGACGCCGCTTGGTTGAAGATGAATGACAACACGAAGTTAGTTCCGAACCCGACCAATGAAAACACCGCATTCTTCCCTATGCGTTCGCTCAGTGAAGTATTACTTAAGTATCGTCTATGAAACGAGTGTATGGGCATCTCCGACACTATGAGAAATTGGACACTTCGCAGTGAGAATGTGCTACACTCAATTAAGGGTTGTTCTTGAATACGGGCGTTAATCGTGCTATGGTAGGCCACTTTTGTCTAATGTTTTATTGAAGAGAGTATAAAAACGTATCAAATACAATCACAGTTCCGACAAACAATTATTAATATCAATAATGTACTATTAAATATAGAATAAGTTAGGTAAACGTAATCAGCTTAATCAGGCTCTCCGAAAATGTCATGGCTGTCATAGTCAGAACTTTTATGACGAACGTCAAACAATTTTAATTTTACTCATTTGCCTAAAATATCTTAGATATAATGAAAAACATGGTATTATTCTAGTTAGGCATTCGTTTTCAGGTTTTCTAAAATGTACGTATTATGTTATAATAACGTTCGACAACTCCGCTCTTTGGAGCCTGGCTCAGAAGGAGCGAACGCGTCACCAACCGCCTGACGCAGATGTTCACAGGGCACGGTTGTTTTTCACGTACTTGCACAGGATAGGACGCGAGACCACGGCACAATGCCAGCATTGTGATAGCGACCAGGATATTTTACAGCGTACGCTCGAGGCATGCCTTGCGTGGGCGGCCGAGCGGCAGATCTTGGTCAATCGGACCGGGCAAAATCTCTCTACCGGCAGTAGAGTCGGCTATGTTGGCAGAGCATAAAAACTGGAATGCAGTAGTCTCCTTCTGTGAGTGCGTCATGCTCCAGAAGGAGACTAAAACCCCCTGCCGTCGCTATAAGTCGGGGTCTCTGGGTTCGTGGGGTGTAGATTGGGGAATCTGCGTACCCACACCGAGTGCCTCACGAGAAGATATTAAGCTACAAGTTCCTAAAATTCGATCCTACTGCCATAATCAACAAGCTTGGTGGATGTATGGCAACGCCTATATCGTCACTATGTAAGTACAACTTACAGAAACAATAAGTACAACTCTCCTAGAACGTCAAAGAATCCTGAATCATGCAAGTAGAATATTCACACAACGCAGGATGTATACACATGCCAGACATCAACCCTCGGCCCGCAGGCATACCACCTGCCTGATTAGAGAATCCTCTTTTTTCAACGGAGGATCACCACAACTTGTTTCCCCAAACTGGTGACTCCGATGTGATATTTCGTCCCACCATAGATGTATTGATGATTACAGTATGTTGTTATAGCAAATATAAAGACGTTGCTACCCATTATTTTGATACTCCTAATCTCACTAGACTGTAAGGGGTAGATAATAGCTGTGCATTCTTTACCACGAATCACATGGCCATACATGACCATCATGTAATCTTTGTAGAGGTAAAGATATACTGTTGAAATGTAACCTATATTTATAATATAAGATACCTTTTGTTGGAATGATAAAATAACACAATATTTACGTTCTAATTTAAAACAGAGGCACCAACGCCATTTGAAAAATATGCAGTCGGCAAAAACATGCCCTTCATCCAGACAGCGAAACCGTTAAGGAAGAAGCAAGCGGCAAGCATAGGAATATAAAGCTCATTGTAAAAGTGCGGCCGGTTTAGTTTTTGAAACCGGCGCTGGGTCTAATCTTCAAGTCCAAAATATGTTTCATGTAATACAACAAAGTTACAACCCCACGTAAGCTTTCAAGTTAGTATAATTTGAAACTGTGCCAAAGATTACGGACGTTTACCCATCAAACGCACGCCAATGGGCGAGAAATATAATATTGTGGGATCATATCGCTTTGCTCGGAATTCCATCAGATGATTAACTTAATACGCTTAATGAACATAAACATTTTAGTTGTACACAACATGTATTAAATCCACGTTTCAATGGTGACCCATAAAGGTAAAAGCGATTAAGTACCTTTTATTATGAATCATTTTTAACACATTTGATTTAGGCATCAATGGTTTTGCTAGACTGCTAATACTGTATAGTAAAACCATTGATGTATAAACCAAATGTGTTAAAAATGATTTGGTAGTGCCCAACTTTGTATCAGAGTTATTTAAGCCACCATGAGGCCTACGACTTAACTTGATGACTGTCGTCTAATGGCCACAACCGAGGCGAACGATGTCACGTGCCCTCTCAACCACGGAGACGCTCAGTTCGAATATTATTATGTAGCCACCCATCTACAGGCTGACCGCGCCGAGCGTTACTGTATCTCACCGTTCTGTTATAAATCAGTTTTTCTATATAAGATGCTTTGATTTGGATCATAGCATCAGTCAGATCTCGATGTTAGGAAAATAGATTCCCTGATAACCACAAGTATAATATGTTGGAAACACTCTTGAAAAAAAAATAACACAAAGATGGTGTCCGCCCACACCTTCTTTGCACTCGATCGCCTCCATTGTTTACTAAACGCACGTAGTAAATTATCCCTCAGAATTAAGGTGAGAATTTACCCCACGTGCCGAATGCCAATCATGACCTATGCCTATGTTGCGTTCACATATGCCAACTTCTACTCTCTCGGTAGGCTCCCTGGTTCGTTCAGAATGAATAACTCCATATCGATTTAAACTTGCCATATCGGCCGCCTAACATTAAAAATAACCCTCCCGCATTAGTATCGTACGCCGTCCAAGGCACGTACTGATCGATCTGGATGATAAAATTACCGTAGAATACAAGAAGAGACTCGCACAGTCCTGTTCATAAAAATACCATTATCCACTTGCCGTCGAGTCACCAATACCGCGGAGGCCTATCGCCACGACAACCATTCACATTCCAGCTGCCGCTATAGTTTGTTCCCCCGGCGAAGCCCTAAGCCGAGATTCGAGTCCCGCAAGGGCATCCTTAGCTGCAGTTGCTTAGCAATGCAATGCTTGCAATTTTGATTTTAACCCTAGCTGGCAGCTCTTTTGGCTTCATTAGATTTTCCTGGATAAGCCGCCACATTTCCCGGAAATGTCTGTAAAACTATTTCTTGGCTATCCTACTGATGACGGTGATGTGTCATCATTTGAATTTCCATAGTATGTTTGAGTAGAATGATGTTTATATGTAAAGCTGTCATGACTAATTAGGAACATTATGCATTGTTGTCATATAAAGTTTGTATAGCACATGGTGTTCAATTCAGCGACTGAAATGGCCGCCACCCCTGGTAGTTCTGGGGGGGGGGGGGGGATCTCCCCGAAGCACACTGGCACTTGACCATTTACCACCATTTTGCACCAGACTCGTCGATCGCTAGACATAGATCTTCCCCAAAGATCACCACAATGAGCGATATGGGTGTGTTGTGGGCTCATTGGGGGTTTTGCCGAGTAAATAGGTTTTGAGTAATCTTGAATCTCTTTCCCATTGTTCTCACCTGAAATTACTTTTTTGGATGGAAATAATTGGTTGAATAAACACTGACGTAACTCATATATACGTTACGATAGGAAGATTCCATCGCTACCAACTACCAACTAATGAAGGTATAAAATAATTGTAGGTAATGCGAATAAATGTATACTTTTATTGAGTGTAAATACAAAAACAAATAAAATTCGTAGCATGTTTTTCTTTCGATCAAAACAAAAACAAATCAGACAAATGAAATGTATCATAAAATGAATGCCCAATGGAAAACCAAATATCGCCAATCGTCCTAATTACGTAAGAACTTAGACATTTACATTTTCTGTAGCCCAAATAACATAGGTTGTTTACTTTTATTTATTTTCGCCGTTTCTTCTCCGTCATATCAAATTATCCCCTGTCAGATATCACGAAATGGATTTTCGGTTGTCAGAATCGTATAACATTTTGCTGAAGTATCCCATTTGTTGTAGACCGTGTTACAAAAAGGTTTTGGAGGCGTTTAATAGGTTATCGACCGGCTTATTTGGTCCAATACTGTGCCCCAAGGGACCAAGTTAAGCTGCTGATATCTGATAAGTGAACTATGTAACTTTCGTTTGTTATTTGAGATATTCCCATTAAAATATATGTTTTCTACATCGATCAAGGCGGACATTTAATATTCGGTATTTTTTGTGTTTATCATTCGTGTTATCATGAGAAAATCTTATTGGAGATCCTCTTCCCTGGTGAAGGTGAGGGTGTGATTAGCTCGGACATTCGCATTCATCACAGCCTTGGCCAGTTAAAAGTTGGCGAGTGCCTTCTATCCCCAGTGCGATTGCAACACAATGGGAGAGAGGTGGTCGTCTCCCTCTCTCTTTACATCATCTTTTTCGCATACCAACTCGCAAAAGGAAGTGTCGGCTTCCCATGCGATCTTGCCCGGAACTACAGACAGAAACATGGCCCGAAACGAAAGTAGGTTCATGACTTTTGACGTCTCCGACAACGTCGCGTTGCTGCGTCGCCCAACCTAGATACTTCTTCAACGTGTGCTCCGCGCAATCTCTACAGTGGTGACAACCGGGCATCTGCTTCTGGCTTATGTTACATTGATGGTTCCCGAAACATTCATATCCCGATTATATCAGCATCAACCGGTGGAGGCGCTATATCATCCAGCAACTGCTCTATAGGACTCTATGGGACTTACCGCCGCTATCGCAACGTGTTTTTTGCTGGATGTAAGCATTTACTGAGGTGAAAATGTTTATGCTTTATCCAACGCCCCTGGAAAGAGCTGCGAAGGTCATAGGACATTTACTGGCTAAAAAACCTCCTGGGTGATCATCTTCGACACCGAAGGGACCCCGGGTTGCTGGATCTAATAATTAACCCTACTAACACACAAAGCCTACAGACGCGTAAACATGAGAAGAGAAACCTAAGCTGTTCTATAATATGTATATACGTAAAATTCTGAAGCCCAAATATATTGCAATTCATTCATTTAAAACAAAGTTCGGTCTAGCAAGCTATAATATGGCTCACGTTAAAAAATAATCTCTTTTTAGGGTTACTGTTATTGAGATCAATAACGAGAACATCGAACCCACTATTCCACTTTCACTACCACTATCACCCACAACTAAAATATTTACTAGTTCGTTGACTATTTGTGACCCGTACTTGTATAGGTTTAGCAAAGAGGCTCCTATGTTAAATAATTATTTTAAACAAGAGAAGTAATATTTAAAAGAAAAAGTCGTAAGCCATAATTAAGACCATACAGCAAACCACATTGTATAACGCTTCCTAGCAAGTCCACAATGCACAGCTTTACGTACAGTGAACCGCCAATATTTGGCGAACTTGCCACACGTATTTCAACGTCCAACCTGCAATTATTCTACCAGTCGAGAAATTATTAAACTCAGGAAGTAGGAGACTTTGCACAAAAGGTTGGCACCAGTGTTTCCAACAATAATTGGTTTTCAGACCGCGTTGGGAAATTCAAAGTGAACGTTATAACAGACGGCAGCGTTGGACAGTTTATTTGTTTGTTAACTCTGCATAACATTTAATGGAAACTGTCTTTATCTGTCACCTTGAGTTTAGAAGTTTTGGTTTCAGTACACTTGTTTTAATTTAAAGTTTATAGATGTTTTGGGTATTATTAAATTATAGTTATACTTAGTAGTTTAATTAGAAATCTTATTTATTTATTCAACATTATTTATTTGTCTTAATAATAAATAAATAAGTTAGACGAAGAGCGAAGAAACATTGGTAGGGCTCGGTGAGAGTCAACCACATTCGAACAGACTGTTTCAGGACAGATTTGATGGTAGTATTACATGAAGTATAATAATTCAAATAGTTTTCTTTCTGTTCGTAGTGTGTGCATGGCTTAAAATGGTGGATTGCTTTCTATTTGTGAACGAGCAGCAATTAACTATTTGTCAGTAACCTAAACATGTTGAGATGCACTGTTTTAGATTTATTTTATGGTATCAAATTAAAAACAACGTCAAACATTAATCTAAAATATATAAATGATTAATGATTCTTATTGAGCAAGTAGGTTTCGAGCGTGGCGATTATGGCAAAACCCCCCAATGAGCCCACAACACATCCATACCGGTGGTTATGGTGATCTTTGGGGAGGCCTGTGTCCAGCAGTGGACTTCATTCGGCCGAAGTGATGATGATGAAGTAGGTTTCAAGAAATACTTTTCATATCAGTCGAAGATCCTTACAGATTTCGACAAGGATCGGTTACACGTTAACGGTTACGGTTTTTTTGTACATCTTGTGTCTCAATGTTTTGTATCCAAATAAAAGTGTCATTCATTCATTCATTCACATGCTGCCCGCATTGAACAACTCCCAGCGACCGACCGACTAGGAAGTCTGTCCCACCTCGTTGGATTTTCTTAATTTGCAATTTTCGGTGCGTGGTCTTCACTCGAGAACTTTTTGCCCTTGCCAAAATGGCCAAAAATGGCCCAAAATGGCCATCAGTTTTAAGACCTATGTGCCCCGCCCATTACCACATCAGTATACTAATTCTTTCAACTTTAGTTCTTCTACGCATCTTTTTATTTCTAATTTGATCTCGTAGAGAAATACCCTGTTATATATTTAACCTGTTTATCGAAGCTGGTCAAAAAACTACTCAATCAAATGTAATGAAATTTATATGGGACCAACTCGAAAGCATTCTGCACCAGTTAAAACAGAATTCCTCAAATCGGTCCACAAATCTAAGAGTAATCAGTACACACACATAAAAAAAATACGCGTCGAATTGAGAACCTTCTTCTTTTCAAAGTCAAAAATCAAAGACTACTGTTTTGAAGTCCAGACATATTTATCATACAATATAATTAAAGAAAAACAGTAACATTACCTTAAATCTATTGCATGCTGGTTAAATCATGCAAAAGCTTTGTACGACTTCAGGACTCTTCATCTATACAAATAAATAAAATTCATGTGTCTGTTTGTAATGTCAAAATAACAGCTTTATACTAAACGCATATGAAAGTATATACGGTACCTACAACAAAAAACTATTGTTTTTGTCTGTCTGTTTGTTCCCGTTAGACTCTGAAACGGCTGGACCGATTTTGACGGGACTGGCAGATAGCTGATGTTATAAGGAATAACTTAGGCTACTTTTAATTTAGAAAAATAATTAGGGTACCGCGCAAAAACATAAAATATAAATATCCAATATATGTATTCTATGTCGGAGTACTCTAAATTTCTTTTAAATTAAACGCGGGTGAAACCGCGGGTCCCAGCTAGCCATGCAATAAGAGTTAAGCAGATTCACTTTATTTTATTGTAGCTATCATATTTGTTAATGTTATCCTACAATCAGTTTTAAATAGAAACATCTAAAGCAAAAGTTATTCAGTGTATACAAAATACACCAAAACTAATCAGAAAGCCAATTGGCAGAATGAAATTAGCCGAATTAATTTTGATCCGCGAAGAATTTAATACAATATCCATCCGGAGGCATCCTCGTTCTATAATTACGACGTACCAGATGAAATTTATGAAGTGAAATATCTGTGACCCTGTTCTGAGGGAATAGTGATGCTCGTTTACGGGATAATCGAAGAGTTCCAGAGTTTTAGGTCTTTCATCACGCTTTTTATTTCTACCGCGTCGGTGAAATTCTAGCGAAGTATTTTTCAATATTACTCCTATAAAAAATTGTGGTAATTTAAATTTGAATACCAAACAATCGTAGCTGTAAATAATTTTCTGAATCCATCAAAATTAAAAAATGACTTTGTAAAGCAGCAAACAAATTAAAAAGGGTTCTAAGTAAGACCTCTACTTTAGTAAAAAAAACTAGGGGAATAAATCCCGGTTTTTGTTACTCCGGGCCAATGCCATACTGACCCTAACAACACTGTTGTGGACAAAGCCAGGGGTCTAATACCAGCAAATTGAATTCCAGTGCAGCCCGCTTCGGAAAATCTTCCATGTTATGAAATCGTCAGGTTTAATGAAATTTATCTTCGAACGTTTGTGTTTATTGTTTGTTCGACAGCCGCAAATTGATAGAAAATTATTTGATGTTTTTGTAATGTTGAAAACGGGCGCTGCAGTGTTTAAAGTGCTGTGGAATTGTGCTACCTTATCAACAATACGGTGACAAACTCTAGACTATGGGTAATCTTTTTATTTTGTTTTCACAGGTATCAGTATATTACTTATGATTACTTATGCGGTTGTCAATAGTCAATAATCACAGGTCAATAATCACTTCAAATTACCCAATTACTTAATGAAACGTGAGAATTTAAGTTGTACGGTTCCAATTGATTGGTCCTAAGGAGACGAGCCGTTAAGAAACTAATTTCTTTAGCAATACTTGAAACGTTGCAGGTATTTCTTTTCTGTTATAAATAAATCAGGTCAAGACCACCTTTTCCAGCAACTTCTTTGCTTAACGAATACCAACAACACTTTAAAATGGGTAATAAATCTGCTTAGAGGTTAATTATTTAAACACTATCCTTAAATGATTTAATACATTACATAAAATGCCAGTATACCAACAATGTTATTCAGTGACTCATAAAAATGTAATTGCATTTCAGAAATTCATGTTAGCAGTACTAAAGCACCCCTTTGTATATGTATATATGTATTATGCGAGATAACAAGATTTTCGCGTTTCTTACAAATTATGCTTAAAAGCAACGAACAGAATATTCCAGAGTTTAATGAAAATTCTCGAATAATATCTTCCGGCAGTGTCTGTGCCACTATCTAAATTGAATACTCTGCATAGACTTTGCATCCGACTTGAAGTTTAAAGCTCGTGTTCTAATATTGAACAAAGGCTTTATTATCTTTTTACTTGAAATAGCTCAGGTTAGCTACAGTTCGATTTCTATTTCACATTTTTTTATGAATGGACAATTAGACCATCGCAGCCAAAAGTCGTCCATAGATAAACGTAGGCCTCCCCCAAAGATCGTCTTAACGACTGGTCTTGCGCTACTCGCATCCCGCGGATCACCAGGTCGTTGCTCCGCCTTGTAGAGGGTCCTGCTCACGCTGCATCTTCTGGTACGTGGTTACCCGGTGTAGAATATTTCGGCCCCATCACATTGATTCTAGGAGCAATGTGCCCTGCCCTGTGGTAGTGCCACTTAAGTTTAGCAATTCTGCGGGCTTTGTCTCGGCGTGCGCTCACCCTGCCCCGAGCAGGTAGTGGCAGGACTCTACTTTCCTGCCACTGTCGATATCGTAGCCTCGGTTGGAGTGTCCGGGACCGAGGATCTTGTCTTGACCACCAGGATCGCGAGGAAAAGCCCTTTATAAGAAATCCCCAAACCCAAGCTAGCGTGCGGTGAGGAGTGCATGGCTGATGGGACAGTCAGATCAGTCGCGAGCACGCCAAGCTCAGGACCCGTGGCAGCTAAACATGCGATATGCTTGCCCGGGTACAGGGAGCAATGCCCGGGTTGAACTGGTATTTCCCCCATACTCGTGAGAACGATTATGTATATTTATAAGACCAAAAAATCTGATGTCAAGAAGGTGTAGATTGAGAAAGTTGAGCAATTTGGTTCGCTGTCAGAGCCTGACAGCGTCCAGGTGGACGTGGGGTCGAACGTCGGCTCCGTGTCTGGTTCGGGTACAAGGACGCGTAGTGCGCGTGACTTGCGCGCCAATGCGCGTGCGTAGCGTGCGGTCACGTCGCTATCGTGTCCAGGCACGCCGTTGCCGTCAGGTGGGGTGAGCGACTCCAAGGAATCCGTGGACCCTCGGAGTTCCCACGCCTCACTCAACATGATGTTGGGTGTCGAGGGCCGCAAACAGATCCTTCCGAAGGCGTCTGTGGGCTCGTCCCCTGACGCCAAAGGGTCGGCCCGAAAGGAACCGAACGTCGAGAGGCTGGAGAGGGAGAACGTGGAGTTACGCTCCCAGCTCACCAGCCTTTCGGCCCATAAAAAAAGAAGAGCGAAGGCCCTATCGAAGGCGACCACTGCACCCACGCCACTCCAGCCAGCAGCCGCCGAGCCCGACTCCTCGCAGTCCGCAATGAACACCACTGTGGGTTGGTCCATTGCAGGCTAAAAGAAGTGGCAATTCAAATGATCGCTTCATATCTCCTAGCCTATTTAATATAGAACTAAGAATAAAAATAATTAACTGTATCATAAACAGAGCTTAATAACAGTTATTGAAGGAGGACCGACTCCCTCCTGGATTTTGAGTTTTAAGAACTCTCAAAGAAAATAAAGTTGAGACTAATTAACATTAGTCGTATTACAAAATCTAAAGGAAACAGCGTTATCCGCGATTATATCACAAAGACGGAGTTTGTATGTTTGCGATTTAACTTGTTGGTTAATTGATTCGAAAAGTTTACATTTTGTAATACGAGTTGATGTTTTTGGAGAGACATGAGAAGTTTATATAATGAGCAATTTGGGAATGTGAAATGTTTGTATATATTTTTGTAGGACACGGAAAATACCTACTTACTTAGAGTGTACCCACTTAAGTGACGTTATGTATTTAAGCAATCCTTACAAATGTAGCTGTAACATCATAATGTGAAACTACAAAAACATATAAAACTAAAGAACTATACAAACGTGAGCGCACTTTAAAAAGAACAACACTATGGATTTAACTCTGTAGGGACCTACAGTCTGTAGTATTCTGCAAGGCCTACTTTATTTCGACCACAGTGCTCACCGTAGCATTTTATAACATTTTCATCACACGAACTAAATCCACAAGGAAATCTAAATGTACCGCACGGCTAGACCTGAGCCGTGTGATTCTTGGTAATTATAGGCAGAATAAGCCCTTCTCATGATCAAATCAATTCGTCTTCATATCGGGTACTTGGTAGTCATGGATACTTTGTTATGTTTTTTTCTGGCTGATTACCAGGGCCTCATAACTAATAAAAGAGATGATGATCAAAAAGTTGTAAGAAATCCGCCTTGTTGTGTAGAGAAATAAGTCGAAATGAGTGAAAATAAGTTTAAAATACACTTAAGTACATAACATTGAAATCTCTCAGTCCAACCAATTCTAAAATGAAAACCTGACCGTACTTTACGCCCACCTCAAAAACAAAAAAAAGCATGTGATTCTACCGCACCGTCGCATCTTATCCCACAAAAGCTATGTTTACTCAAGTAAAGAGCTTTTGAATTTTTTACCCAGGCCGTCAGTGCACCGCCTTTCATAATATGTAGTTACTCCACCTACCTATATCCTCGCCCGATTTTGTTTTCATACCTTCGTGGCTTTAATGAATTTGCCACTCTTGCAGGCATTTTATTCAAAAATCAGGTTTTTAAGCTTTACAATTTGATTTGATTTGTTCAAAAGAATAAGAAGTGCGCGATTATTTTAACAATTTTTTAAAAATTGCAAAATTTAACCGTTCATCAACCAGGGTTGATGAAAGTCTGTTGATGACAGCCTATTCTTCGCAGGGAACCACATAGAACAATTGCATCTATATACCTACATGCATTTAGATTGAATGTTGATAGCAACATATCTGGAAAAAGTCTAGCACTAGCACATTTTCATAACCTATCTGATGTTCACCAACGTTTCTAAATTACAGAAAACTAATAACTTGAAGTTTTTTAATTGTTCAGCGTCTTATGTCGCTGACTTTACTGTGCATTGTCTATGCAATTCCCGATTTCCCATCCCGCGCGCAAATTTGATAATATTCAATATCATTCAATACAATTCATACGTACCCTACAATCGATAATAATATAATCATTAACAATGTCTTGCTAGTGGCGGGTGGCGTTGTGTATCGGATCGTTGGGTTCCTTACAATGTGGTTGCGCTAAGCGATGCTGATGTATGCGTCATATTGATGTACAGTTGCCGTCTGTCGTGACTAGTCAGCTGTTAACTGCCATGGTAAATAAATATTATTGTAATATTATCTTCCATCATCAATTTGTGAAATTAACCAATTTTTTCATTATCTAACATCATTTGTGTCAATAAACATTGTAATCTCTCCGTAGAAGAAATAAAGTGGCAACTTTCAACATAGCTGAAAGGATTACTAAACTGAAGTAGGGGTAAGTAGTGGGTTGGGCATATTGCTCGTAAAAGTGGAGACCACGTACTGGAAAACGCAGCGTGGGATAACACCAACGTGATGGACAGACAACCTGACGAAGATGGCTGGAAGTCATTAGATGTGAGCGGAATTTAACCGATCATTGTGGTATATAGGGTATGTCTTTGTTGTCAGCAGTCGATGTCCTTCGGCTGATATGGTGATGTTCCATAAAATTTCTTGCCGGCTCTTCTCCATAGAGTTACCTAATTAGTACTTGGTTAATTTGAAATAAATGAAAATATTGATTGTCTATAGAAATGAATCTGTGATACAACGAATTAAAAACCCCAGATCTTTTGCATGTGGAGGCATCTATATATCGGGTAGGCATGTAGACATGCTGTAGTGTAATCTTGTAAGACTTGGAACCCCCCTTTGGTGCCGAACATGACCCTGCCAGTGGTTTTAGCCGGTAGGAGTCCAGCGTGGGGTGCTAGGTGAGGAAACCTCCACGTGCGCTCGGTGGCTGCTGGTCCCTCTTGATACGTCCGGGGGGAAGAGCAGTTGTCGGGCCGGTGCACCCTGGGCACCGGGCAATAACTACTCCACTTTTTGGAGGACCTTGTTGCCCGGTGGCTAATATTCTGACAGGGATGGGCCCAGTTTGTGGGCTGTAGGTAGGCCGTATGGTGTTCCTCCGTTTTCGGAGGAGCATGGGCGGGCTAGCGGCGGCTCGGTGTGCACTCACCCTGCCCCGAGCAGGTAGTGGGAGGAATCCCCTTCCCTGCCACCGTCGATATCGTAACCTCGGTTGGAGTGTCGTGGTCACGTCTCGCGGCTCCGACCGGGACCGAGGATCTTGGCTTAACCGCCCGGATCGCGAGGAAGAAGGCCTCTATAAAAATTCCCCGAACCCAAGCTTTGCGTGCGGCGAGGGGTGCATGGCTGATGGGAAGTTCAGTCGCGAGCACGCAACCCCAGGACTGGCGGAACCTGAAGATGGGATACACTTGCCCGGGTACAGGGGGCACTGCCCGGGTCGACCATTTATTTCCCCCATACTCGTGGGTCTAGACATGGAAACATTAAATAAACTTAAAATAAAACACGTGAAGAAGGTGGAGGCAGAGAAGGTGGGAGGTGAGAGGGTTGGTTCGCTGTCGGACTCCGACAGCGTCCAGATGGACATGGAGTCGGATGTCGGCTCCGTGTCCGGTTCAGGTACCTGGACGCGCAGTGCGCGTAACTTGCGCGCCAGCGCGCGTAACTTGCGCGCCAGTGCGCGTGCGCAGCGTGGGGTCGCGTCACTGCCGCGTCCGCGTACGCCGTTGCTGTTGGGTGGGGTGAGCGACTCCGAGGAGTCCTTGGACCCTCGGGGTTCGCACGCTTCACTCAACATGGTGTTAGGTGCAGAGGGCCGCAAGCGGACCCTTCCGAAGGCGTCAGTCGGGTCATCCCCCGACGCCAAAAGGTCGGCCAAAAAGGCCGAAAAGGAATCGAACGTCGAAAGGCTGGAGAGGGAGAACGCTGAGTTGCGCTCTCAACTCGCCAGCCTCTCGGCGCAGATAGCGAAACTGACGACGGAGGTGGGTCTCCTTCGTCGTCAGGGCAACGGTACTGCGAGGCCTAAGGATTGTGTCGCTCCGGCATTCTTGCCGCCGGATGCAGAGGCGGAGTTTAGGCGCTCCATTGTCCTCGAAGTCGGGGGGATGATGGACGCCAAACTGGCGGCCCTAGCGGTGCGGCTCCCGCCGGAGAAACGCCTGCGCCCACCACTGGCAGCGGATTCCCGACAGCCGCAGACTGCCACGTATGCGGCCGTTGCCGGGGCGACGAAGAGCGCGGCGAAGGCTGCGGCCCCCGCTAAGGTGCAAAGTACCGCACCAGCCCTATCGAAAGGGAAGAGCGGGGGTCGTGGTGTGGCAAAGGGGACCGGAAAATCCGACCAGCAGGCGTCAGCTGACGGGGCTGCGGCGACCACTGGATCCGCGCTAACCCAGCCAGCAGCCACTGAGCCCGAGTCCTCGTAGTCCATGGTCCATGGTCGCAGTCAATGGACCACCCCTCAGTGGTGTCCATTGCGGGCAGAAAGAAGCGGCAGCCCCGGCCTTCTCAGGCCCAACAACCCGCAGTTGCACAGCCTGCGCAATCTTCTCCCCAGAATGGAGAGAGACAACGCGGAAAACTGGGCGGAAAGAGAGGAAGGAAGGGGAAAGTCAACCTCCCCAAGGTTCCCGCATCGGCCGCCATAACGGTCACGGTGCCCGAGGGCTCACCCGACACAAGGTTGGGTGAAGTCATGGCCGTGGCTCGGCAAAATATTAAGCTCGCCGACCACGGCATTGGTCCGGACACCGTGACCATCAAGAGGTCAGTCAGCGGCGGAATGGTGCTTTCCGTCGCTGGCGAGGATGGCGGTGCCAAGGCAGATAGCCTGGCACGCAAAATGCGGGAGGTGCTCACCCCCATATTTGACGTGCATATTGCACGTCCGATTAAAATGGCGGAGCTGAGGGTACTGGACCTGGATGACGCCGTCACTAAAGCGGAGATCGCAGATGCCATAGTGGTTGCGACGGCGTGTTTGCCCGAGGATGTCAGGGTGGGCGAAATTCGTCGCTCACCGATGTCTTTGGGCACAGTCTGGGTCCGGATCCCACTGGAGGCGGCCAAGAAGCTGGCGTCTACCTGCCGCATTTGCGTCGGTTGGACGTCGGCTAGGGTCGAGGTGTTGGCAGCACGGCCATTACAGTGCTTCCGATGCCTCGAACTCGGGCATGTGCGCCTCCGGTGCACCAAACACGGGGGGGTTGACCGTAGCGACCGGTGCTTCGGATGTGGCGGCCAGGGCCATAAAATTCGGGAATGCCAGGCGCAGACAAAAAACTGCCCTTTGTGTGCGGACTTTGGCCTCCCGGCCGAGCACAGATTGGGTTGCAAATCTTGTGCAGCCCAGAAGAGCAGGAGGGGAAAACCAGCCCCCCCCTGCCTCGGCCGAGGGGCTGACAGCGTCTGCGCCGGCGGCACCGGTCGCACGCTCCGGCTCACCGGAGGCGATGGAGGCCAATTAAGGGTCCTCCAGGGCAACCTTAACCACTGCCGCAACGCGCAGAATCTGTTGCTGCAAACTGTTGCGGAGTGGTCGGTTGCCTTGGCGGTTGTGGCGGAGCCCTACGGCGTCCAGGAACATCCTCGCTGGTTCGGGGGCGCCGGGGACTCCGTCGCCATCTATTGGTCTGGAGCCGAAGGTGAGCCGCCCTGCTCCCTGTTGGACAGGGGGCAGGGCTTTGTCGTAGTAGAGTGGGGACCTCTGGCAGTAGTGGGCTGCTATGTCTCCCCCAACGTGTCTCTCGCCGACTTCGAGGGATACCTGGACGGGGTGGCGCGCAGCATTCGCTGTAAGTGCTCGCCCCGTCCAGTGCTCGTCCTGGGGGACTTCAACGCTCACTCTAGAGCTTGGGGCAACCGTCGGGACGGGCCGAGGGGGAGGATAATGGAAGAATGGGCGGCGTCACTTGACCTCCGATTGCTGAATCGGGGGTCCGTTAGCACCTGCGTTCGGTGGCAGGGGGAGTCGGTCGTGGACTTGACATGGGCGGCTCCTTCTGTGGCCCGCATGGTGTCGGGTTGGCGAGTAGCGGAGGAAGTGGCCACACTTTCGGACCACCGCCACATATTGTTCGACGTGGCCCTCCGCACGCCTTGCCCGAGCCGTTCTAGTCCCAGCCCGCGGTCGCGGCGTTGGGCCCTCACACAGCTGGATCGAGAGTTGCTCGTCGCAGCTGCCAACGTCGCGGCCTGGCCAGAGGTCGATCAAGGGATCTTGCCCGATCCGGAGGAGGAAGCGTCGTGGTTCCGGAGGACGATGACGTCAATATGCGACGCATCCATGCCCCGGGCCAGGCGCTCCCGGCGTACGGCAGTGTACTGGTGGTCGGATGAGATCGCGCAGTTGCGCGCGGTCTGCCTGGCATCCCGCCGCCGGTACCAACGAAGCCGACGCCGGCACAGCGCTACAGCCGGAGAGACTGAAGAGGCCTATAGGGCCTACCGGGCGGCCACACTGGCGTTTCAGACCGCCATCAGTGAGGCGAAGGCTCGGTCCTGGAGCGAGCTCCTAGAGGGACTAGACAGGGATCCGTGGGGGAGACCCTACCGTATGGTAGCGGGCAAGTTGCGCCCATATGTCCCCCCGGTGACCGAAACCATGGCCCCGGATTTGCTGGAGAGAGTACTTTCAACGCTCTTTCCGGCGGTTCGGGACCATTCTGGTCCCGCTCCACCCCCAAATGCCTCGGACTGGGCCGAGGAGTTGGGGGTTTCGGATGGGGAGCTGGGCCGAGCCATTGGCCGCCTGAAGAGTCGCAACACCGCACCGGGTCTGGACGGCATTCCGGGCCGTGCGTGGGTGTATGCACTACAGTCTCTTGGGGACCGCTTGAGGCGGCTGTTCACCAGTTGCCTCCGTAGTGGCGTGTTCCCGTCCGGCTGGAAGGAAGCTGGATTGGTTCTCTTGAAGAAGGAAGGAAGGGCTGCAGAGTCTCCCTCTGCATACCGTCCCATTTGCCTGCTCGACGAGGCTTCGAAGCTATTCGAAAGAATAATTACCCGAAGACTCGTTGAGCACCTGTCGCGAGTTGGCCCCGACCTGGCCGAAAGTCAGTATGGCTTCCGGCAGCGGCGGTCCACCATCGACGCGATTCTTCGCGTCCGCTCGCTGTCGGAACAGGCAGTGTCCCGGCGGGGTGGGGTGGCGTTGGCGGTCAGTCTAGACATCGTCAACGCCTTCAACTCCATCCCGTGGGGCGCAATCAGGGCGGCACTAGTCTATCATCGGTGTCCGCCCTACCTGCAGGGCATCATAGGGGCCTATCTGCGCGATAGGCACATTCGCTACGTGGGCAGGGACGGTAGCGTAAAGCGGAGGGAGATTATGTGCGGGGTTCCGCAGGGGTCAGTTCTCGGCCCTCTCTTATGGAACCTCGCCTACGATGCGGTCCTGCGTGTCGTTCTCCCTGCTGGCGTCAGCTTAGTCTGTTACGCTGATGACACTCTGGTGTTGGCCAGCGGGGAGTCCTTCGAGGGAACCATCCAGCTTGCGGAGCAAGCGGTGGCGATTGTCGTGGCCAAAATCCACGCCCTGGGTCTGCGGATAGCGCCTCAGAAAACCGAGGCGCTATGGTTCCACAAACTGCCGAGAAGCAGAGAACCACCCAGTTCGTGGATACGCGTTGGTGACGCGCAAATTGGGGTGGGCCGGTACATGAAATACCTGGGGCTCACCCTGGATAGTCGTTGGGGCTTCGAAGAGCACTTCCAGCGCCTCGTCCCCCGAGTCGAGAGGACTACCCTACCTACCTACCTACTCTCGGGTGCTCTACACCGGCTGCTGCCCAATCTCGGGGGACCATGTGAGGAAGTTCGCCGTCTCTACGGAGGAGTCGTGCGGTCCGTGGTCCTATACGGGGCGCCTGTATGGTCAGCTCGACTATCAGGCGCCCAGCGCTGCAGAACCAAAATTCACGGTCTGCAGCGCAGAGTGGCTATCCGGATCGCACGAGGATACCGAACGGTGTCCTACGAGGCGGCAACTCTCCTGGCGCGTTTTCCGCCTTTTGACATCCTGGCGGAGATGGATGCGTGGGTCTACGATCAGACACGCTCCCTCCGCCAGAGCGGCGAAGGCGCGCCTCCAGGGGCGTTGGACAAGCTGCGGCGGCTAGCTCGGCGGCGCGCACTTGTAAAGTGGCGTCATCGCCTGCGGATGCAGTTTGCAACCAAGCGCGTCGTCGAGGCCGTCCAGCCGCTCTTTGGAGCCTGGCTCCAAAGGAGCGAGCGCGTCACCTACCGCCTGACGCAGGTGCTCACCGGGCACGGTTGTTTCGGTGCGTACCTGCACAGGATAGGACGCGAGGCCACGGCACAATGCCACCATTGTGATAGCGACCAGGACACCGCACAGCACACGCTCGAGGCGTGCCCTGCGTGGGCCGCCGAGCGGCGGATCCTGGTCGATTGGATCGGGCAAGATCTCTCTCTGCCAGCAGTAGTGTCGGCTATGTTGGCAGAGCACGAAAATTGGAATGCAGTGGTCTCCTTCTGTGAGAGCGTCATGCTCCAGAAGGAGACCGCAGAGCGGGATCGGGAGAGGGCCGATCCCGCTCGAAGAAGAAGGAGACGGCGCCGGGGTAACAACCGCCCTGGCGCCTAATTCCGATACGCCTGAAAACCCCTGCCGTTGCTATAAGGTGGGGGACCTCTGGGTTCGCGGGTGCGTAGATTGGGGAATCTGCGTGCCCACACCAAGCGACCCAAGAGAAGACGGTAGCACGCATGTGGTCACGCGCTGCCGTGGGACGCTTTGGGGGATCCTTTACAATCCCCCTGGGGGGGTGACCGCTTTACAGTCACCCTCTCCGAGATGTGCCAATAGGCGTGGCACCAGTGGGTGGCTCTAGTGTGATCATACGAGGACCTGGAGCCTCCCTTAGGTGCCGAAGATGACCGCTCCAGTGGTTTTAGCCGGTAGGAGTCCGGCATACCCCTTCGTCCTTCCCCGGGGCGAAGGAAGTTCATGATGAATTTCCACTGGGCACCAATAAAAAAAATAAAAAAATAAAAAGGAGTCCAGCGTATCAGTCAAGTTCATAATAAAATGCCGCTGGGGACCAATAAAAAACACATTTAGGCATAATCCCGGCTAACAGGCCATCAACCAATTAGACCTCCAAGGCCTCCTCAACTTCAGCAAAGTTTTTGTTTTGTCGATCGTCACGCAAACATTTCAGGTAAATGTGGCTGCTTAAAGTCAATTTAGTCAAAATATTTGTTATTTAGTTAGTTCTTCTTCTTCGTCCACGATATACAATCATGGACATATTTAGAGGAACGCAAACAGGAACAAATAAGCATAAAACTATTTTACTCACGTTCTTTTTGAGGCATTGGTTTAAATAAATTATCAACCCTAATTATAAACCCCATTGTTAAATAAAATAAAACAAAGACTTGTTGCAAGAAAATCACTTTTTCTCCATAATACAAAAAACTCTTTCATTAATAAGATTTTTTCTTATAGTTGGTCTACTCATTATTACCTCCTCCTGATACTTTAATTAAGCCATCATAAAAAAAACTGACATGAGTATCCATTCCAGCTGTGTGATGCCGGCTACGAATAGCAGCAATCCATCTCATCCCTTGGGTGTCGTAAAAGGCGATTATGAGATTAGCCGGAGGATAGACTGCAGCGTCCTTCGAGTACAACAACTCAACTGCGATCGCCAACCCACCTGCCAAGCGTGGAGATTGAGGCAAAACCCCCCAATGAGCACACAACATAACAATATCGGACGTTGGGTATCTTTGGGGGAGGCCTTTGTCTAGCAGTGGACTTTATTCGGCCGAAATGATGCGTGTCCATTTTTCTATCAACGCACTTTTAGGTCTCTTATGTTAGCTAGTTTTGGATTTCTTGTTGCCTTTCGAATTTATCCTAAACATTCTCTATTGGTTTTTGGTCTGTCGAGTGTGCTGGCCACTCCAAAACTTCAATTTTAACGTCTCTAAGAATATCTAAAACTATCGCGCTGCTGTGTGGGACCGAGTATTATCATGCATTAAAAGAATATTATCTCCAATGAATGCGGCAAAAGACATCCGTTATGTACTGTGCTGAAGTTAGGAGCCCATTTCCCACGATATGTAGCTCCGTACGTGGCAAATGCCTGCCCATTCCATGACTAACCCTCCACCATAAGACTCTCTTCCAATTATGTTACACTGAGCAGAATTTTCTCCAGGCATTTTTTGCCCTTTATGTCTCGTATACTCTCTAGTCTACCGGTGTCATTTATATGGCGAAAAATGATGTACTTGGAAACTTGCAATGTTTAAGCCACATATTACAAATGTAACCGTTTTTAGGGTTCCGAACGTCCGAAGGAAATATGGTATATACTTGAGTTCCAGCATTATCAATTGAATTTATCAAATGATATTTACGTAACACGATAACAATAAACTATAGACGAAGAAATTAAAACCTAAACGGGAATTATTAATAACAGTAAAAGTCGCCAACTTGCTTACGATGTGCATTAAGTAAATGAACACAAAGTCGAAAATGAAATGAAATTAAAAATAACTATGTAAATACATTTTGTTACATTGTTTAATATATGTATTTTTGAATAAAGTATTACTGTTTATAAATATTAGATACAACAGTAGTACACCAACTACCCGTTATTCTCTTCTTTTATGATTTTTGTCCATTCAATGGCTGTCTGGAAGAAATAAGATAAGACCGCCAATTGTACTATTATGTATGTAAAATTGCTTTGTATTTTTTTTTTTTGGTGTACATTAAAGTATACTTTACTCTAAAATCCTTCTTTTTCAAATTAAATAAGCTAATATATATGGGCGGTACATAATAAGAACATATTATTCAATAATATTCAGCCTTTTTTTACGTTCCTCTAAACATGTCAATGAGTGCAATGGCATTTTACATGAGTGTAGTTTGGGACATAGCGTTGTAATATAGATTTGTCAAAAAAACACAAACGTAACGACTTATGACGCCGCCTGTTATTCTGCCGAGTCTAGCATGAAATATGATCTTGCGGAGCTATTCTAGGCCTATAGCAACTATGTACTAGTTTGAAGAAAGATGAACGAGATGGCAATTTCTACATATTTAGACTGTTACCAGAACTCGTTTTATTGAGATCTACTGTGTCCGTAAGATTCTTTGAATCTAAAATAAATTCTGTCAAGATTTTTTTCATTATATCGTATCAGGTTTAGTTTATGTTTTCTTGAATATTTGGAGAACTTCCTTTCTCCAACCTCCTTTGTAGCAAAGCTACCTCCAAAATCTAACTTTTAATAAATTATATTTGAGGGAAGGAAAGGACGTCCACTGCTGAACAAAGGCCTCTCCCATATATTTCCATAATTATGTAGTCATTTTGGGGGACATTTGCCAGTAGTCACCACGCTTGGCAGGCGGGTTGGTGAGCGCAGTATGGCTGCTGTTCTACAGAAGATACACTGCTGCCCATCCCTCTAGTGTAGTCTCTTAGTCGCCTCTTACGAATCCATGCCAGGAGTAGGAGCGGTGCTATATTCTTAATCCGGACACTACACGTATATTTGGTGCCATGTGAGATTGCAATGTACGTACGGTCGGTATCAAAATTAAGTAACCTTTGTATGAAGGTTTAGTGTATTCTTAATTTTAAAAAACCTTTGTAATTTGACTAAAAAGGCAATATTTAAAACACTAGTATTATCACAACTAAATAACAATTATCTAAGTTACCTAGTTACTTTAGTAGCATTAAAATCATTTGTTGAATTCCGAAACAAACACTGACTGTGGCGTTGAATGTATTAATCAATTTGTCGAAACTATATATATATTTTTTTGATATACGTTGCCCCACACTAGGATTTCTCCTGTGTCGTGGGTGCGTTTACAGACATGAATTCCACACACAATACACCCAGACCCGACACAACTACCTGCAGATCATACAAATATTTGTTCCGTGCTGGAATCGAACCCACGACCCGGAGCACAGCAGTCGACTGTATCAGCCACTGCACCAACCGTGCCGTTTGCCGTACAAAAATGAATAATTTATTAATGTTGCACGGCAATATAAAAATACCCGCACGTGGCCATTCTTTGTACTTATCTCATCATCATCTCCACTGAAAGACTGAACATAGGCCTCCCCCAAAGATCGCCACAACGACCGGTCCTGCCATACTGGCATCCAAAGGATTCCCGCAACCTTCACCAGGACATCGGTCCACCTCGCGGGGGATCTGCCCACGCTGCGTTTCCGGTATGCGGTTACCGCTTGAGAACTTATCGGCCCCATCGGCCATCCATTCTACGAGCAATGTTCCCCGCTCACTGCCGCGACCCGTAGCACGAAAAGTCTAACTACTGCGCCAACCTCGGTCATCTGAACCTGAGTGTACTCAATCAATATAAGAGATAAACCTTAAATATTATTTGGTTGATAGCTGAGCGAGCTCAGCGAGCTATGGAAAGAGCTATGCTTGGTATTTCTCTACGTGATTGAATCAGAAATGAGGAGATCCGTAGAAGAACTAAAGTTGTCGACATAGCTGAAAGGATTAGTAAACTGAAGTGGCAATGGGCAGGGCACATTGCTCGTAGAACTGATGGCCGCTGGGGCACAAAGGTTCTAGAATGGAGACCGCGAAAACGCAGCGTGAGACGACCGCCAACGAGGTGGACAGACGACCTGGTGAAGGTCGCTGGGAGTCGTTGGATGAGGGTGGCATGTAACCGCTCGTTGTGGAAATCTAAGGGGGAGGCCTTTGTTCAGCAGTGGACGTCCTGTGGCTGTTAATATGATAGCTGAGCGAAGATGTAAACTATTGGTGATTCAGCTCACGTCACTTTTCAACATTAGTATGTGTATGCTCCGGATCGGCTTCGTAGACTCGAGACTTAAGTCAATATTCTTAATGGATGTAACACTCATATAGTTTTCATTACCTCTTTGTTTATGTTCCGTACTTGTACATAGATATACCAAATACGGGCGACGCGTTGCGTGCTGCGCTGTACGGCCGGCCAGGTTTCACATTGACGGGGCCTGCCAGACCAAGTGACAGGCCAATACCTGCCAGGAGTGTGGTCCAATCCAAGGCAACCACCTCACCCCCAGCCATAGGTAATTGGAAGGAACACCGTGGAGTTTTTGCCAGTAAGAGTCCCACATGTCCTTCTGACGCTCCCAACGCTGAAGAATCAATGAAGATATCCCCACAACAAAAAAAACTGGAAGTCGTTCTAACTGCACGATTGTCACAGTGGCTCAGCCATCTGTTTTCTGCACTACGTGCATCTAGTTTGATCCCCAAAGTGAACAATTTTCAATATTTGTGAAGTGAAAACTTCTTTAAAGACGCATATTTTTAGATGAGATAAAATCTCTGGACTCGCGACACCGTTACGAGACGCAGCTATAGTGTGTGCATATATGCACATACATATAGCAGACCGCGAACGCGTCTAGATAAATAAAATAAAAACATTTATTGCTATAAAATTTTCACTTCTGTCGGCACTCCCGGAGTGCAATCCGTATTTTTTTTATAAACATGCTTGGTGACGAAACCAGCAATTCATTCACCTAATAGTAACTGTCATGCCTGCCCAACCGTTGTAATGCAAACCAGGGTTAGTCCTGATACCGTATGGTGCCGGTTACGAATAGCACCAACCCATCTCCTCCCTTGGGTGTCGTAAAAAGCGACTATGGGCTTAACTGGAGGATGGGCAGTAGCATCCTTCGAGTACAACAACTCAACTGCGATCGCCAGCCCGTCTGCCAAGCGTGGAGATTATGGCAAAACCCCCCAATGAGCATACAACACACCCGGACGGTCGTTGTGGCGATCTTTGGGGAGGCTTGTGTCCAGCAGTGGACTTTATTCAGCTGAAATGATGATGATGATGATGACTAGTCCTGAGTGGCACCACACTGCACTTGTCACCTCGAGACATTAGTTATTCAGTATCTTATGCCCCATAATTTAAAAGGCCGCTTTATATTTTTGGCTCAAAGTATTTTTGCTTACAGTTATGCAAAACACTTCAATTATATTTCAGAACTTAGTAGCTATTTTTGCTACTAAGAATTCATCATCATCATTTCGGCCGAATGAAGTCCACTGCTGGACACAGGCCTCCCCCAAAGATCACCACAACCACCGATATAGATGTGTTGTGGGCTCATTGGGGGGTTTTGCCATAATCGCCACGCTTGGCAGGCGGGTTGGCGATCGCAGTTGAGTTGTTAATGTACTCGAAGAACGCTGCTGCCCATCCTCCGGCAAATCCCTTAGTCGACTTTTACGACACCCATAGGAGGAGATGGGGTGGTGGCATTCTGAGCCGGCACCACACGGCTAAGAATTGACTTGACTGAATTGAATCCGCACTGAGAAAACATTTTAAAATGATTTTCCTCACAAGTTCTCAAGCCAAAAGCTTAACCAGGCACTCTCATGGTACAAAAGTGCATCGTAACGACGTGGAGCTAACGAGCGATCATTACAGCACGTGCGCTTGCAATATTACTCACACGGACAATGTCGCCGAACATCTGGGTAATGCCCGAACACTCTTAATGAAATTGGCTCAATTCTTAGTGGGCTGTACTTACACATTAATCATGTAGCTTAATTATTGTTATCGATTGTAGCAGGAGCGGAGATTTTTCGTTGGATGACTCCTTGGAATTGTTGTAAAGTGTTTTTTGGTTGTTTAGGCTTCGACTACAAATATATGACTGCGGTTGGTAAATAAAGCGTTACTAGTATCCTCAATACAAACCATCCCTACGATATTATTATATTATAATAAAACACTTCTAAATGGATTACATCGCGTTTACTACAGATTTTTATTATTTTATTATATTTTATTGTTTTGAACACTGATATCAGCCCGTAGCCATACGTCTACTGCTGAACGAAGGCCTCCCCATAGACATTCCCACAATTGTGACGTTATTTTGGCATTTATACCTTACATTCATTTCACACTCGACTCGCGTCATATCATCATCTACATAGTATATTTTATCCTATAATTTTTAATGTGAATTAAATATCGACGACACGGTTGGTGCAGTGGCTGATACAGTCGGCTGCTGCGCTCCGGGTTGTGAGTTCGATTCCCGCACGGAACAAATATTTGTATGATCTGCAGGTAGTTGTTCCAGGTCTGGGTGTATTGTATGTGGAATTCATGTCGGTAAACGCACCCACGACACAGGAGAAATCATAATGTGGGGCAATGTTTAAAATATAAATATAAAATAAAAATTAAATACATCAGTTATCAAGTTTATCATATTTATTTTTATTTAATCATCTATCAAGTAAAAGCGTGTGGTAACAAGACCATACAACTTTTGATTAAAATTGTACGGTCTGTAACGACGCCTGTCACCTTAGACATCTTGCGACCACGAACCCTGCAAAGTGTTCGAAACATCAGGAAAAACAAAAATCTATAGTATACGCAATGTAATCCGTTTAAAATTGTTTTATTATAATGAGTAATAATCACGAAAACCTAAGACCTTACTTATGTATAATTTCCCTTTTTATTGTGTAATAAGTCATAAATAAACTTGCTGGTTGAGTACTATAAAAATATAATTTATCATCAATTTGTTACGAAAACACACAAATTAAGAACACCTGTCGCTGTATCAGAATGGTGACAATATATATTTATTTGTTGCTCAAATTGGAATTTTATTTATAAATTATTACAAAAAATTACAAATGGAGATTGCAACTTATTGCTAAGCGCGATACCCTGATAACTTACCGATTGTACCCTTCTATTCTATTCTATTCTATTGTTGGCTCCCACGGGCTCAGCATTAGCCGAACGCACTTCGACCCTATTGGATCCATTGTGCTGCCCAAAGCCCTGCACTACTCCTCCGCTGGCAAATCCAGAAGTCCCTGTAGGTACTTCGCAATCATACCTGCCTGGAGCCGTGCAAAATCATCAGGCAATGGATAAGCCACTCCTAGATGTTTTGCCCTACGTCTTCCCAGAGCGTCACAGCTGCACAAAATGTGCTGCATAGACTCTTGATTGTCCATACAGAATCTGCATGTATCCGTTGTGCTGAGCTTCATTCTATGGAGGTGCTCCTTGGTGCCGAAGTGGCCTGTCATTGCACCTATATAGTGCCTTAAATGGGTTTTGGTAAGATTTAATAGTCTCTTACACCCGTTTAGTCTTGTGCTGCAGAAAGTTTTGGAATGGTTTAGGCCTCTCGCTTGCCTCCATTCTCTGACATGTTCCTTATCAGCAAATGCATGTAATGCCAGTTGGTAGGTACCCTGAGGTATTCCTACGAAAGGCTCAGGGCCAATGAACTGCTTACTCGAGCCTGCCCTAGCTAGTTGATCCGCTTTCTCGTTACCTTCAACACCTTCGTGTCCAGGTACCCAGATAAGCTTTACGTTATTATGTTTTCCTAGTTTGTTTAGTAAGATAACACCTTCCTTGACTAGTTTCGAGTTTACTTTAAAGGAGATTAATGCCTTTAGAGCAGATTGTACCCTTAAATATAGTTCACTATTTTTGTAGGATATTACATTATATATGAAACCTACATATTATTATATTATCCATATATCTATAATTTATATGACATAATATTATCGTTTAATTTATATTAGTAAAAGAATAAATATATTCCTTAAGCTGAGAAAATAGGACAGAAAAGACATAAATGCCTTATTAAAAAAACCACAATGAAATTAAGGAATTTACATTAGATGTACGCGTGAAGTATAATCCAGGATCAATTCTTTCGGTTAATTAAGAGTTCTTTCTTTATTTTTTCTGCCTTACGAAAAATACTTTTGTACCAGCGAAACCCATGAATATTCTATTCCTCCACACAAAAAGGAAGGACTGTGTGGTAAACGTGAAAATTGCAATATATCCTTGGACAGGAAACGCCTGTCGTAGCAAGAAATGTTTCTAGTGTAACTAGCGCGCGTTCCTGCAATATCTAGGGCTGCTATCGTCAACATATTCTGAGCAACGAAACGTTTAAACCGGTTGAAGTGTGAGAAGTTATTCTGAATAATTTATGCTAAACGTAATTAAATGAATGCATTGTGTGGACTCATTTAATTAAGAGACGTCACTCACAATGGGGCTCATAAGACAGTTCAAGGTCACTCAGCGAGCTATGGAGAGAGCTATGCTTGATATTTATCTTCGAGCTCGAATCAGAAATGAGGAGATCCGTAGAAGAACTAAACTACTTGTCGACATAGCTGAAAGGATTAGTAAACTGAAGTGGCAATGGGCAGGGCACATTGCTCGTAGAACTGGTGGCCGTTGGGGCGCAAAGGTTCTCGAATGGAGACCGCGCACCGGAAAACGCAGCATGGGATGACCTCCAACGAGGTGGACAGATGACCTGGTGAAGGTTGCTGGGATTCGTTGGATGAGAGCGGCATGTGACCGCTCGTTGTGGAAATCTAAGGGGGAGGCCTTTGTTCAGCAGTGGACCTCCTGTGGCTGATATGATTACTGTGTGGACCCCGGCTAAGAATAAGGTACTCCTTCTCGTTCCGTGAGGGACGTTAAAAGCACAATGAACTTAAACATGGGCAGCATGTTTTCAGTTTTTATTTGTATGGAAATGCATTATGCTGGTACTTATACAAGTAAGGCGTGAGTTTATTTTTACTTCAAACTGGGATTAAAATTGTATAAACGAATGTAAATGTAACTTGTAGTATCAGTTTAAAAACCAAATAAAACAGTGTTTTTCGTATTATTATTTTTTCAGAATTGCAGTCTTGTGGTAACGCTTCCTCGAACAATATCTACGCTTAAGCGGCATAGATAATTTCGGCCGAATGAAGTCCACTGCTGGACACAGGCCTCCCGCAAAGATCACCACAACAACCGATATGGGTGTGGGTGTGTTGTGGGCTCATTAGGGGGTTTTGCCATAATCGCCACGCTTGGCAGATGGGTTGGCGATCACAGTTGAGTTGTTAATGTACTCGAAGGACGCTGCTGCCTATCCGGCTAATCCCTTAGTCGACTTTTACGACACCCACGGGAAGTGATGGGGTGGTGGTATTCTGAGCCGGCACCGCATGGCAAAGCCGGCACCACACGGCAATATATCGGCATAGATAAATGCCTGAAATCGCGTAGGGAAGTAACCGCTGTGCGCCTACAGGGGCGCTGCGCGGACGCATATATTGGAAATAATCTATTACGGTTGTTAATAAAATTAGTGCATTAGTAACGGTGTTCCGCATTGGACGTATTTTGAGCTGTTGAGGTATGATGATCATACAAATGAACGCGTGTTACTTTCTCGGTTTAATAAACCGACCGACGTTCAATACAATAACGGCGAATGTTTAAGATACAGAGAAGAATATCACTTAAGGACTAAATATAAAAAATAGATAGCAATTTTCTGTCTACAAAATTTTATAGTTCACTATCTTTTACAGAAAGAACAGTTATTACTATGATGGCACGTTTCCTGCATTGGTTGGTTACTTGACTCTCTGCGCTTCATGCTACGGGTTGAATCCTTGCTGAAACAAATCATTAAACTAAACGACTTTGACTACAAAAATTATATAGTTATATATAGCTTTTCAGTTTAGCTTTTAGCAAAACTGAAGGTACAACATCTAAAACAGCTTTGTTACTTATAACTAAAGAGTTTTGTAGCCACCACAGTATCATCAACATTTCAGCCGAAAAACGTCCACTGCTGGACATAAACCTCCCCCGAATATTGCCTCAACGACCGGTATGGGTTCGTGTTGTATGTTCATTGGGGGGTTTTGCCATAACCACCACGGTTGGCAGAAGGGTTGACGATCGCATTCGAGTTCTTGTGGCTATTCCCATAGTCGCCTTTTACGTCATTCACGGGATGAGATGGGGTGATGGTATGCTTAACCAATGAGCAAAAAAATTGTTACATGAAGGAAGTTAAATTTAAATCACCAAACGATTTTTTCTGTGCTCGTACGGAACAAACATTCGTATGACTTACAGATAGTTGTTCCGTATCTGGGTGCTTGTGCATGTACCATTTATGTGTGTAAGCTATACCTACGACTCAGGAGAAATCCTAGAGAGTGCCTTCGTTTTTAAACTTTAAGTAAACCAAGAGTTTCTCTTTTTAAAGATATAGTTTTATATCCCTTTATTTAGAACATCACATTTCCTCTATACTACCGATTACTCCACTGGGTATATGGCATCCTTACTGGTATTTTACTGAGCTGTATACCAAATGAGCTCGTCTTTTATTCCAAACAAGCTAACGGTAGTTTTACTCAAGCGTGCTCCGGACGAATGTCAACTTGAAAGTGAATAGCGTACAAATGTTTCCTATGGGTTTTATTTGTAGGTATTATTTTAAGACAATGGCGCGTGGTCTTTGGCAAAAAATACCAGATCTCATTTTTTTCTGATAGAGAACTAGGTACTTATTAGCAGCAGCCGTTAAAACTAATATTGTGCGTGTAGTACCTATATATTTCTGTAATATACGCGATATCCGTTTAAATGTATTTTATTAAGTTCCATGACTGCATTTAACTTCATAGCTAAAAGCTCCATTAATTACAGTAATTGTTAGATAAATCTGTCAACAGACCTTATCCCCTCAATTAATTATACCTTTGAAACTACGATAAAATAGCCACCACATAATTCACTAAAATTTCCAATACCACATTACCCTCTACACGGTTCGCCCGAGCAATGAGATATTAATCTACAGTTCTTAACCCGCGCCCCTTTATTAACCGTATTAACGATCTCGCGAACTGTGAACCATTTATCACAAAATAGCTACTAGTTTTAGACAATTATGAAGTGGACAATAGTGTTCAATAAGCTTTTATATTATAGACGCTCATAACTAGTTGTACTCACTGATCAGTAAACGGTCGTTTAGCTTAAGCAACGCTTGGCACACGTCTGACTGACTGACTGACGTCTTTAGATGGATGATTACATTGTGGTTTTTAAACTGAGCGTCTCCGTGCTTTGGAGGGCACGTTAAGCTGTCGGTCCCGGTTGTTGTCAGAAGATGGCAGTCGTTAAGCCAAGCCGGGAGGCCTTTGTGCGGCTTGAACAACTCTGACACAAGGTTGGCCACTAACCACATGAAATAAGAAGAAGAATAAGCTTTTATTGTAGGTAACAGACTCACGACCCCCGGGAAGACAGCGATGTGCATGTGAACAATAACCCCAGATCTACACAGTGAACTGTTACAGCTCTTCACTCCGAATAATTACCGCCGTAACAGGAGACGCAAACTATTCTCAGTTCCCTCATGCCGATCTGTTGCGCATGCTCGGTTAAGAGACTATTCGATATCAACATCGTCATATCAACCGTGTGGTGCCGGCTAATAATACCAGCACCCCATCTCATTACGTGGGTGTTATAACTCGCTGTGTGGTGCCGGCTACGAATAGCACCGACCCATCTCATCCTTTGGGAGTCGTAAAAGGCGGCTATGGGATTAGTCGGAGGATGGGCTGCAGCATCCTTCGATTACATTAATAACTCAACTGCGATCACAAACCCATCTGCCAAGCGTGGCGATTATGGCAAATACCCCGCAATGAGTATACAGTAAAAACCTATACCGGTTGTTGTGGCAATCTTTGGGAGAGGCTTCTGTCCAGCAGTGGACAATTTTCGGCTGAAATAACGATATCAGCGTAAATATATTCACTACTCACAAACTCTCAAACACTCTACAAAGGCCTCGCCCATAGATTTTCATGATTGTGTCATGAATTGAAATGGAATATGCTAGTACTCACCACACTTGGCAGTCGAGTTGGTGAGCATAGTATGGCCACTGTTCCACAGAAGGGACGCTGCTACCCATCCGTCTGGTTTAGAGCCCTTTATTCGCTTTTTACGACATCCACGGATGGAGAGGGAGTGGTGCTTTATTCTTAATCCAGACAACGCACGGAATAACGGAAGTTGTTCGATATTGGACCGGTTAAATTTAAGCGCAAGATAAAATGATGTTTGCCCTGGCGTGTATTCAATTAAAAAAACTTCACTATTCAGAGCTAATCTGGGCTGAAGTCCTGGCGATAACATTTTCAAATGAAGGTTATTGGTATGAACATCGAGGACAGACTTAACATAAATGTATTTATTTTGTTGAAAAATATATAGCACAATATATAACCTTTTTATTTATTTTTTATTGGTCCCCAGTGGAAATTCGTCATGAACTACCTTCGCCCCGGGGAAGGGGGAAGGGACATGCCGGCCTCCTACCGGCTAAAACCACTGGAGCAGTCATCTTCGGCACCGCAGGGGCTGCAAGTCCTCGTAAGATCACAATCCTAGAAATTATTATCAAACAAAAAGATATAATTTTCTGCTTAAATTTACATCATCTACTGCAGACCAAAGGCTTACCCCATTGATTTCCACAACTGTGTCGTCTTGGGGGGACATTGCCAGTAATAACCACACTTGGGTTGGGGAGCGCAATAAGACTACTGTTCCACAGAAGAGCCGCTTGTGCTCGTCCCTCTGGTTTAGAGTCCTTTCGTCGCCTTTTACAATATTTACCGTAGGAGGAGGATTGGTGCTATATTCTTAATCCGGACACCACACGGAATAACAAATCTATATTTATTAGTTCTTTTTGCGGGACGATTATCACAATGATTACAACAAAGTCACCAATTTTTGTAACACTGGTTGGAAACCTACCGTCTGCAATCTGGGATAAAGTATATAGGTATGTATATTTATAATTCTATTTTTTCCTACAGTCTGCGGACTCTAGACCCTTTAATTAAATTGGTAACCCCCTTTGTATTATTACCAAAGTTAAGTTGTATTAAATTTATTGTAAAGCTGACTTGACCACTTCAAGTGCAGTAAGCAAACTATTCTAGATGCTATAAACATACGGGCTACATTACATAGTGTGGTGAGTATTTCTAGTAATTGTATAAAGCATAAGTGTATTTAAAGTTAAATCTCTTACCATGCCAAAACAAGCCACGCCAAACACAACTTGAAGATAAAGTTTTATTTTCTCTTCTCTAATTACATAGTCCTCACTATGTAATTAGAGAAGAGAAAATAAAAGTTTGTCTTCAAGTGCTTAATACTAATGTTACAAAGGTTTTTCTTAGTATATTTTATTTATACCACTACCGTGACAACTTAATCCCCCCTGATGGTAAGCGGTTACCGTAACCTATGAACCATTTTTTTTAACATTTCCCCATACTAGGATTTCTCCTGTACAAAACACGCACCCACACAGTTACAGACGTAAATTCCACACACGATACACCCAGACCCGGAACAACTACCTGCCGATCATACAAATATTTGTTCTGTGCGGGAATCGAACCCACGATCCGGAGCGCAGCAGCCGACTGTATCAGCCACTGCACCAACCGTGCTGTCTTTGTATATGAGGTCTCACTCGCGCGATGCCGACCCTAAATTGAAGAATTGACCATGAATACAATTTGTCAGAAGCTAGTGCCTGAAATAGGCATAACAATTCCTGTATTATAATAGGTCATTAATGATAGTACGATATCTTAATTCGTACAAATTAATTCACTAGTCCAAATTAGATAATATATCAGCTCGTTAGCGTCTGTAAATGAAAATGTGCCACGTAATGACCGCAACCAAAAATGGTTTAAGACACATTATAATACATCATTATCATCATTTCAGCCGAAGAACGTCCACTGCTGGACAGAAGCCTTCCCCAAAGATTGCCACAACGACCGGTATGGGTTTGTGTTGTGTGTTCATTGGGGCTTTTGCCATAATCGTCACGCTTGGGTTGGCGATCGTAGTTGTGTTATAATTGTACTCGAAGGACGCTGCTGCCCATCCTTCAGCTAATCCGATAGTCGCCTTTTACGACACCCACGGGATGAGATGGGGTGGTGGTATTCTTAGCCGGCACCACACGGTATAATCCCAGACTAATAGCACCTGAAAGTACCTATAGTCGTATAGGTGCGTAACCTTTAGAACGGTGAAACATATGACACCACTCCGTGGGTAGCCTATTAGTGCTGTAATTTTTTGTGAACGCTGTTCCCGACGAATAAATAAAAATAACTAATTGTGATATGATGAAAATGGCTATCATAATATCCTCTGCTCTGGCTGATGCCAGAGGACGTCCTTTGCTGAACGAAGGCCGCCCCTATAGATTTCTACAACTGTATCAACATTTTAGGGGGGTATTTGCCAATACTCATCATGCTTGTCAGGCGGGTTGGTAAGCTCAGTATAGCTACTGTCCCACAGAAGGGATGCTATTGCCCGTCCCTCTGGTTTACTCCCTCAGTGGAGACTACGGTACGATTTTGCGCTATCCACGGAAAGAGATGGAGTTATGATATATTCTTAATCCAGAGACCACCCGGATGAATCTTTACCACCAGATGATAAATGAGAATCAAAAACCTTAGTCACGTGTCACAAAAACTCGGGCAAAGAGGCCTCCTCTTTACTACAAAGTACATGGTTCCTTTGGTCTGTTATTCCTTAGTCTGCACAAGTAGTTAGTTTAATCAGTCCCACATTTCTGCCATAGTAATTGCATACACATTTTTCAAGAGTAAATCAACTTTTGTAGTCGGTCAATCAGCCTGGTGTGAAAGAACCCTTAGGTATGAAAGAATCCTATTCATGTTAGGATCATCTGCTTAGTTTCGGCTCCTATTTTCTAGGCTTTCAAGGCTTTAGATTTCTATACCATATCTATTTTGTTACGTAAGATTCCAGCAAGCAGTAGTCTTATTTTGCTGTAAGTACTACCTATTGTTATATAGACGATTATTTTCGGCTGAAAAGGACGCTACAGTGTTCCAAACGTCAAGCGAATGAAAAGTAGTATTTTACTTTATATATTGTTCGTGTATGCATTTATATTCCACTATACATCATTTGTGTGATTAATTGTATACTACACGTATGATGTATCAGGTATTATGAACAAATATAAGTATATAGGGTAGAACATAAGATATTGTTTAATTTTATAATGCATATATTTATTTTGTGCATTAGTATTATTATAATAATTTTATGTCCTGGGGTTGCAAATGGCACGTATATATACGGCACTTATAGATTCTGCACGTAGGTATATAAAATGAATGATATAAACGCGATATATTTACGTTACCTATTTCGATTCAAAGGCTTTATTTATATGTTGGTATTTTTTATATAAAGTGTAATTCAAATTCATTACCGTGTGGTGCCGGCTTCGAATAGCACCACCCCATCTCCTCCCGTGGGTGTCATAAAAGACGACTATGAGATTAACCGGAGGATGGGCAGCAGCGTCCTTCGAGTACATTAACAACTCAACTGCGATCGCCAACTCGCCTGCCAAGAGTGGCGAATATGGCAAAAGCCCCCAATGAGCACACAACACACCTATATCGGTCATTGTGATGTTTTTTAGGGGAGGCCTGTGTCCAGCAGTGGACTTCATTCGGCCAAAATGATTAAATTTTTATCAGTCCAACTTTTTACTGCGAGGCCTTGGTTCGTGGTTCACTGCAAAGAATAGAGCGGGGTCTCTTAAAACGCTAATATCGGATATTTATTCGTTTTCAGAAGCATTCATTGAAATGCCGAGGTGTTTTGTTTTATATTTTGTTAATGCACAAGTTTTGACCCATCTTAATTAATTAAATGACTACGAATGGTGCTAATAGATATTTCAGTGAGGCGTAGCAATGACATCTTATGACGAAGCTGTTATTCACCCGGTATACCTCCAAGACGACGGAGACCCAAGAAAGTTAGCGGATGAATCCATCCTCATCATCTAGCTTCAGTAAACTCAAACTCAAACTCAAATCTTTATTGCATTCATATGTTCATAAGTTAACAGAAAATTAGATGCGTATCAATATGAAACCCTGTTAGGGCGCAGCAATTTTACTATACAATAACAATAGTATTTATGTTTGCTTAAAATATTAAAAGGAAGAGATTAATACATACTTGGCGATCTCTTCCTGTCCATCCAAAGGTTGTCTGGAAGAGATCGCCCTGTGCGATAAGACCGCCCATAATTAAATACCTAGGAAAATGCGGAATCTTGTAAACAAACTGTCTTAACTATCTATGGATATTTTCAAGTTGATGAAATCTAGATTACGCTCGACCCGTCTAAACACTTCTTGAATCGTAATAACCTTAACAATTTGATTTCGGAATTTGATGCCTCTATTAAAACATGGAACTATTAAATACTAGCTGCGAAAAATGATGAATGCGCCATCATAGATCACTTATGGGATAATTAATAATTAAACGACTTTCCTACACAAAACTTAGTCGGTCTGGCGAGGATGTGTGATGTCTGGAGGGAGTGGTTCAGGACTTTGCCTATTGGTTATCTTTATTTAGGTTGAGTGGTATTCAAAAAGCTCTCTCGACTGAAGAGGATTATTGATGTATCTTAGATGTTAAATGGCACTTCTTCTGTGTCGTGTCTACGTCGTCATGTTTGTGTTTAATATAAAATGATTAATGATGAATAATGTTCAAGCATTCTGTTCAATATATTTCACAGACGTAAATCTCATGAACAAACTCCCAGACCTGAAACAACTACCACCATAAAAACATTTATTCCTTGCCGGGATGGAACTCCAACACATAACGCAGAAAGCGCTATAGTTATAAGACACAATACCTTGGAAATACATGAAATCGCTGACATATACGAGTATATGCGCCTTTTTATTCCTACCCATGCTTCACATACCAGCTATTATCAATCCGTTTTAGATATACATACTCGGGCACTTACAAATAACCAAAAGTGTTAGTGAACTTGTAAATGAACTAAACAATAATTCACTTTATCCAAATGAAGACAGACATTAACATTTTATTCGCCATTTCATTATACTGAGAGGAAGTTAGAAAACATTATCGTGTTTATGCAAAGTTTTAACTTAGTTATAACCGCCGCGTCTGTAGCTATTTTCATAACCAGATTTGTATGACATTGTAAGTATAAATTTGTTTTTGCGAGTGGACTGCACGCGAAACTCGGCTAAGTAATAATGTTAGTCCTTTTTGTAGTAATAAAATGTAATATAATATTGTTGTTTGTCAACAGGGTGCTGTTGGTTGACAAATAGATCTTCTAGACTTTATTGTTTCTTTCGTTTGCTTATCGGCCAACCTTGTGTCTGCATCACTTAAACCACCAAAAGGCCTCCAATGTGGCTTATCGACTACCATCTGATGACAACAACCGGGACCAACGATGTTATGAGCCCTCCAATTGCCTTTAAAGCATGGAAACGATCAGTTCAAATACCACTACAGTCACCCATCCATAACCTGACCGTGCCTAGTGCTGCGCAACCTCACCGATGGATTTCATCCGATCCGTGAGTACAACAGACTGTCAGCGCCTTGAAAACCTTCTTTGATAACCAATTAATTATAGGTCACTTTACGTTTTTAAATCATATTTTCAGAAGTTTATTGCAATTTTTTTTACGATTTTTTTCTGTAGCTAATGTTAAGCCGATCGTGTGCTTAAGGATTACCTCAATTTTGTCACTGATTGCTGATCGACAATTTATGGGTTGGCAAAAAAGTACTCGCAGTAAAAAAAACTGTAGCTGTGTGGGAGCACTCTATTTTCTTTGCCAGTTTCCTTGTCGTTTGGCGCGAATTTTAGTGCAGAATTTGGTTTAATCGCTCTTCATCGAACTTGACTGGACGGCCAGAACGAGGTGCGTCTTTAAGATAGAAATTTTCATTTTTGTACTTGGAATACAAATCATGAGCGGTTCTTTCAGCTATGGCACCCTCTCCATACACAGCGAATTGTCGCGAGCAGCTTTTGCGATCTTAGAATCTGTTTTAAAAGCAAAAAGCAGGAGGTGTCGAAAATGTTTATTCTTCTTAACTTGACATTTCACCTTAATGATCAGAAAATTAACATAAATCAACTCGAACACAAAAAAACAAAACATCCTCTTTCGAATAATTTAAAATATTAGTATGTGTAGTAGTATTATCGCAGAAACATTCAATGACATGCAAATGTCAAAATAAAAATAAAACGGCGGGTCTTAGTCTTAGTTCAATGAATCTTAATATTAATTTAACAATGCGTTCATTACGTGTGGTGTCCGGATTAAGAATATAGCACCACTCCATCTTCTCCCATGGATATCGTAAAAGGCAACTAAGGGAATCTAAACCAGAGAGATTGGCAGCAGCGTCCCTTCTGTGAAACGGTAGCCGTACTCACGTCATTGGGGCGATCTTTAGGGTAAAGTTGTGTCCAGTGGAGAGCTTTATTCGGCTGAAATGACTTGAAAACAACATAACAACAACTATCTATCCCATCACATAGCTCTGCAGCATTTAGAGGTAGTTTCCGCTACGCAGCGTCAAAGATTTGGAATAACCTACCACCACCTTTAAGGCAAATCCATAATCTAATCACATTTAAGAAACGACTACGACAGTACCTCTTTGATGCGCAACGAAAATTGGGTAACGTAAACGTAAATGTATCGATTGTTTAGGTGCTAGCCTGCACGTATACACCAACCGTTTTGAACCAAACATTTGGCTTTCGATCTCCATTAAGGGAAGTTTACATGCTTATGATTATGTATAAATTTTATTTTTTGTATAATATATTCCAATTGTATGAATTACTAATTATTAAGTAATATATATTTCTTAGCCAATTTTGTTTATAGACACACACTTACAATTATTATAATCATGGGTCTTGGTCATTTAATTCGTAGCAATATTTAACAAATACATCTGAAATAACATTTAAATATTTGTTAATTATGGTAAATACGTATTACAATATTCATTATTTATTAAATTAATATAAAATAATTCATCAATAATAACCAATAATACAATTTATTTTATGACAGATTAATTCAACCAATTTCATTGCCGGTCAATACATACCACTACACTGAGTGTATCACATATAACACCAGTACCAAAACGGGTAAATGTTCCTGATTGACATCCGTGGAGCACAAAGGTTCCAGATGAAAACCAGCGTCAAGTGCTTGCACTTGCCATTAAGCTGATCTGGACACCTATTTGGACCAGGTTTGAGACACATACTTAGGAATATCTTTAACTATTATACTATTTTTTTTTCTGTTTCTTGTTATCTGTTGTCTTTTTTTTTTTTTGTATATTTTGTGTCTCAATGTGCTGTTTCCAAATAAAAGTTTCATTCATTCATTCATTCATTCAAATGTAATATTTCGTCATTGACTTTAATCATAGCAATAAAAGACTGGACACCAAAATATTAGATACATTTTACTTTCGGCTAATTTAGCAATCGTTTCAACCATAAGCACATCAAACATTGCCACGACGAACGATTTGTAGAGCAATTTTCAGTATGAAACAGATTTCGAACACGGAGAACTATGAACATTACTTTTGTTACGTTGAAGTGGATGTTGATAAAATAATAGATTCAACTACCCAAAGTAAACACAAATTATTAATAGAATAGATTGTTTACAAAAATAGAACAAGAAAAGGGTGTGGTCGTATGCCCGTGACCATTAATTTACTCTTCTTTCTAAGATCGGTACGTGCAGCTGTACTCTCCTGTCACAGTTCCCGAGGTTGACAAAGGGCGCGGTGATTGTGACCGTGTGGTGGCTATGGACACGGTGATGGTGACCCGAGCGGCCCTCCACCACAGAGGGCCGCTGAGACCCGCCAAATCGCAAGGCAGCAGCCGGTACTTGATGGGCAGTACCACAGTTATGCACAACCACCCGTGTATCCGGACGTCGCACCCAAATATGGGGATTGCGATAAACAGACTTGATGAA
Organism: Diloba caeruleocephala; assembly: GCA_947459985.1. Classification (NCBI taxonomy): domain Eukaryota; kingdom Metazoa; phylum Arthropoda; class Insecta; order Lepidoptera; family Noctuidae; genus Diloba; species Diloba caeruleocephala. The sequence goes on along the minus strand of OX381616.1, from coordinate 8,724,286 downwards.
ATAGGTAACGATCATAAAAATTAAGTTGTGTTTAAATTCGGGAAGTCACGGATGAAGTCACCTCAGAGTGTTGTACCGAACTGTGCGAGGCGTCCGTTAGAACGGCAGAAAATATTACGAAGTCCGAGCCGTTTGAGATAAGGAGGTGGCATAGCGACCGCGATCGAATGACTGTCAAGCGCTTCACCGATACCAACGCCTTTTGCGAACTTATCAAATAGTATGTATTCAAATTCAAATTCAAATTTTTTATTTGTGAACATAGGTTATTACAGGATAGTATAAAAATACGTTTTAGGAGCGGCTATGTTTTTTTTTTTTTTTTTTTTTTTTTTTATTGATGCCCAGTGGAAATTCATCATGAACTTCCTTCGCCCCGGGGAAGGACGAAGGGGTATGCCGGACTCCTACCGGCTAAAACCACTGGAGCGGTCATCTTCGGCACCTAAGGGAGGCTCCAGGTCCTCGTATGATCACACTAGAGCCACCCACTGGTGCCACGCCTATTGGCACATCTCGGAGAGGGTGACTGTAAAGCGGTCACCCCCCCAGGGGGATTGTAAAGGGTCCCCCAAAGCGTCCCACGGCAGCGCGTGACCACATGCGTGCTACCGTCTTCTCTTGGGTCGCTTGGTGTGGGCACGCAGATTCCCCAATCTACGCACCCGCGAACCCAGAGGTCCCCCACCTTATAGCAACGGCAGGGGTTTTCAGGCGTATCGGAATTAGGCGCCAGGGCGGTTGTTACCCCGGCGCCGTCTCCTTCTTCTTCGAGCGGGATCGGCCCTCTCCCGATCCCGCTCTGCGGTCTCCTTCTGGAGCATAACGCTCTCACAGAAGGAGACCACTGCATTCCAGTTTCCGTGCTCTGCCAACATAGCCGACACTACTGCTGGCAGAGAGAGATCTTGCCCGATCCGATCGACCAGGATCCGCCGCTCGGCGGCCCACGCAGGGCACGCCTCGAGCGTGTGCTGTGCGGTGTCCTGGTCGCTATCACAATGGGCGGCTATGTCCTTTTTTTTTTTTTTATTTTTTTTATTGATGTCCAGTGGAAATTCTACATGGAACTTCCTTCACCCCGGGGAAGGGCGAAGGGGTATGCCGGACTCCTACCGGCTAAAACCACTGGAGCGGTCATCTTCGGCACCGAAGGGAGGGTCCAGGTCCTCGTAAGATCACACTAGAGCCGCCCATTGGTGCCACGCCTTTAGGCACATCACGGAAGGGATGACTGTAAAGCGGTCACCCCCTCTAGCGGAGGGAAGGCGACTGTAAAAAGGTCGCCCCCTCAGGCACTTCTCGGGGAGGATTGTAAAGGATCCCCCCAAGCCTCGCTTTGCGCTGTGCAGCGCACACGGCGGCACGTGACCACGTGCGCACCACCGTCTTCCTGGGGGTCGCTCGGTGTGAGCACGCAGACTCCCCAATCTGCGCACCCGCGACCCCCGTGGCCCCCCACCATGAATTGACGGCAGGGGGCTCAGGCGTGTTGGACTTGGGAGCCGGGACGGTTGTTGCCCCGGCGCCGTCTCGTCCTTCTCCGTGCGGGATCGGCCCTCTCCCGATCCCGCTCTGCAGTCTCCTTCTGCAACATGACGCTCTCGCAGAAGGAGACCACTGCACTCCAATTTTCATGCTCTGCCAACATAGCCGACACTACTGCCGGCAGAGAGAGATCTTGCCCGATCCGGTCGACCAGGATCCGCCGCTCGGCCGCCCACGCAGGGCACTCCTCGAGCGTGTGCTGTGCGGTGTCCTGGTCGCTTCCACAATGGTGGCACTGTGCCGTAACCTCGCGTCCTATTCTGTGCAGGTATGCACCGAAACAACCGTGACCGGTGAACACCTGCGTCAGACGGTAGGTGACGCGCTCGCTCCTTTGGAGCCAGGCTCCGAAGAGCGGCAGGATGGCCTCAACGACGCGCTTGGTCGCGAACTGCAACCGTAGGCGATGACGCCACATCTCGAGTGCGCGCCGTCGAGCCAGCCGCCTCAGTCTGTCGAACGCCCCTGAAGGCACGCCTTCCCCACTTTGGCGGAGAGAGCGTGTCTGGTCGTAGACCCACGCATCCATCTCCGCCTGGATGTCGAAAGGCGGAAAGCGTGCCAGGAGAGTTGCCGCCTCGTAGGACACTGTCCTGTATCCCCGTGCAATCCGTATAGCCACTCTGCGCTGCAGACTGTGAAGTTTGTTTCTGCAGCGCTGGACGCCTGACAGCCGGGATGACCATACAGGCGCCCCGTAGAGGGCCACAGACCGCACGACGCCCCCGTAGAGACGGCGAACTTCCTTGCTCGGTCCCCCGAGATTGGGCAGCACCCGGTGTAATGCACCCACTACCCTCTCGACTCGGGGGACGAGGCGCGCGAAGTGCTCTTCGAAGCCCCAACGACTGTCCAGGGTGAGCCCCAGGTACTTCATGTACTGGCCCACCCTGATTTGCGCGTCACCAACGCGTATCCACGAACTGGGTGGTTCTCTACTCCGCGGCAGTTTGTGGAACCATAGCGCCTCGGTTTTGTGAGGCGCTATCTGCAGACCCAGAGCGTGGATTTTGGCCACGACAATTGCCACCGCTTGCTCGGCAAGCCGGATGGTTCCCTCGAAGGACTCCCCGCTGGCCAACACAAGAGTGTCGTCAGCGTAACAGACCAAGCTGACGCCAGCGGGGAGAACAACACGCAGGACCGCGTCGTAGGCGAGGTTCCATAAAAAGGGGCCGAGAACCGACCCCTGCGGAACCCCGCACGTAATCTCCCTCCGCTTTACGCTACCGTCCCTGCCCACGTAGCGAATGTGCCTATCACGCAGATAGGCCCCAATTATGCCCTGCAGGTAGGGGGGGCATCGGTGATGGACTAGCGCCCCCCTAATCGCGCCCCACGGGATGGAGTTGAAGGCGTTGACGATGTCTAGACTGACAGCCAACGCCACCCCACCCCGCTGGGACACTGCCTGTTCCGACAGCGAGCGGACGCGAAGAATCGCGTCGATTGTGGACCGCTGCTGCCGGAAGCCATGCTGACTTTCGGCCAGGTCGGGACCCACTCGCGACAGGTGCTCAACGAGTCTTCGGGTAATTATTCTCTCGAATAGCTTCGAAGCCTCGTCGAGCAGGCAAATGGGACGATATGCAGAAGGAGACTCCGCAGGCCTTCCTTCTTTCCTCAACAGAACCAATCCGGCTTCCTTCCAGCTCGTCGGGAACACGCTTTGACGGAGGCAGCTGGTGAACAGCCGCCTCATGCGGTCCCCAAGAGACTGCAGTGCATATACCCACGCACGGCCCGGAATGCCGTCCGGACCCGGTGCGGTGTTGCGACCCTTCAGGCGGCCAATGGCTCGGCCCAGCTCCCCATCCGAAACCCCCAATTCCTCAGCCCAGTCCGAGGCAATCGGGGGTGGAGAGGGACCCAGATGGTCCCGGACCGCCGGAAAGAGCGTTGAAAGTACTCTCTCCAGCAAATCCGGGGCCATGGTTTCGGTCACCGGGGGGACCCATGGGCGCAATTTGCCCACGACCATACGATAGGGTCTCCCCCACGGATTCCTGTCCAGTCCCTCCAGGAGCTCGCTCCAGGACCGAGCCTTCGCCTCGCGAATTGCGCTATGTAGCGACTTCGTGGCCGCCCGGTAGACCAAATAGGCCTCTGCAGTCTCTCCAGCTGTAGCAGTACGCCGGCGTCTGCTTCGTGGGCGGCTATGTCCTACCATTGATATGACGTACAAATTAAAAAAAAATTATTATGTGGTAAACATGTCTGGAAATTAATATTATATCAGGAAATTACAATGAAATACTTATCGCTTTACAAATTTCAATTGAAAATTATTTTGTGTATTATAACTACCGTTTATAATTTAATAATTACGCATTTAGTAAAAAGCTGGTATTTTAAAATTACAAACAGACACTTCAATTTTATTTATTTGTATATAGATACGGATTATCATTGTAAAAATGTGAACGTTTGGTTCCATAATGCTTAAATTGAAGAATGATTTCTAATGAAATTTGGCATCATTTTCATATCAACCAAATTATGTCTATTGCTGAACAAAGGTCTCCAATATATTTCCACAATTGTTTCGTCATTTTGGTGGGATGGCATTTGCCATTACTCACCACGCTTGGCAGGCGGGCTGGTGAGAGGTATACAGCATGGCTACTGCCCCACAAAAGGGACGCCTTTGCCCATTTCTCTGGCTTGGGTCCGTTGGTCGCCTGTTACAACATCCACAGGAGGACATGGAGTGGTGCTATATTCTAATTCGGACCCCACACGGACCTTAACCGGATATTTTGCATTACGGTGTATTTGTCGTAGTATAGGATATAACATGCTTTTATTACTAAAATAGTTTTTAAGTTTTACTAACATTTTTGAGTCCTGGTCACTTGAATAAAGAGATTATTATTATTGTAAATAATACTTTTTATTTAAGTAACATAAAAACACTATTATCACTACAAATTAATTTACGCCCAGCGAAGCGGGCAGTTTATGACTAAATAAAATACCTTTTAGTAATAAACGTCTAACAATCTAGCCATCTGGATGAATGCTTTGTGTATCAAACAGTAAGGAGAAATAATAAAAGAGCCGCTATTCAAAGGGTCTCAGGTTTTAGTTCAAGCTCTCCTTTGATACTCTTAGCCCTTAAGGTAGATAAGATGCATGCTTTATAAACACAGATAAAACCTTTGTATGGCAGGGTGCTGAAAGCTTGTTCCAACTTGCAGACTAACGTTATCTACTTGCAGTTGTTTAGCAAAATATCACAGGTATATTTTTTTTAATCCATTCGGTGGTCACATTTAATTTTTGCTAATGTATAGTCAATTATTAAAAAATTGTATCTACATGTATATTACTTTTATATATTAACATGCTTTTATTAGCTTGGTATGTATCTATGTAACAGAAAGTTTGAACTCGATTTTCATCCCCTTAAAAACATCGGATTGATTCTAAACTTCGCACACTTATCAAGAACTGTCCTGTGTAGTTTTGCCCATTATCCTGGAAAAAATGACAAATTCATCGACATAGATAAACTTGCACAAAAAATAATACCTCCATAAGATGTCAATTCAATTTTCCGCAGCAAGAGTGCGATGAGATTCAAATAGTGTGTCATTCTTCAGATGATTTTATCCTTAATGAAGGGAGCATCTGTTTACTTAAACGTCGAAAGGAAGATGCTTGGGTAAATAATTACCACCCGGAGTATTGAGACTATGGACAGGCAACATGGACATTCAGCCATGCGCAAAACCAAAAAAAAACACCTTTTTGTAGACAACCGAACTAAAAAGAAGAAAATAATTTTAAATAATGCTTGCTTTATCAGATATTTTCATGATGACGCTACTTTTACAACAATTGACATCAAGCACCCCACGCTTTTTTACAATTTTGGGAAGCAGCGGTCAAAATGAACTGAGAAAACATTTCAACAAAATTTACTTACCTTAATTGTTTTTTTTTTTTTTGTATATTGTTGCTAGTGATGTAATTTCATGTAACTGTATTGATTTATTATTTGTGTTCGGATTACAAAATTACATTACAATGATTAAATCTGTGGATTAGTATAGACACAAAATTATTCGATACAAAAAATTCATCGTTCAACGCTCAAACGAAGTGGTCTAATATATCATCTAGGATGTTCAAAGCTGCGACCCCCGGGAAGGGAAGACGCGCAGCATAGCGCATAGCAACGCTTCGGGTGAGTTTACAATCCCCCCGAGAAGTGCCTGGGTAGGTGTCCTCTTTACAGTCACCTTCCTCCGCTAGAGGGGGTGACCGCTTTACAGTCATCCCCTCCGAGACGAGCCTAAGGGCGTGGCACCAATAGGTGGCTCTAGATGGAGATTTTTCTAGTTCCCGGAGCCTCTATTCAGTGGCGGAGATGACCACGCCGGTGGTTTTAGCCGGTAGGAGTCGACATACCCCTCAACCCTTTCCTGGGGCGGAGGAAGTACAAGATGTATTTCCACCGGATGTAAAAAGAATGGTGTGCAAACCCTGATTGGTGTTGTAGTTGAGTACACAGGGTAACTACATCAACAAAATGGTAGCTCAGTAAATATGCTATTACATATTTTATACGCATTGTATTGTATGAAACCCATTTGTAAAATTACTGTAATTATGATTATATATATTTTTGTTATTTTTTAATTAAGAATTGAATGTAATGAATGTATTACATCAATGAAATTACCAAAACTTTGTTAATTTAAACATATTTAATTTAATAATACAAATGTATTTTTATCGTCGTGAGTGTCCGTAGGTCACTAAGGTCCTATCTGAAAATCAGCGTTGCAACACTTCGTGTTGTGGCATGTGCTGAGATAGGTTCCATTTTTGGATTCGTACAGCAATTTTTCTTTCTTTATTAATGTTTTTTATCTATTCTATATATCTGTTGTATGCCTATTTTTTATTGTTATTGTCAAGTATCTTATTGGTTGTGCGGGGCCAAAATAAATATTTTCTTTCTTTCTTTCTTTCTTTCTCCTTCTTTCTATATAATAATATATCAGAAAATGAAAGTATTTCCAGTAAATAATTCTAAGTGGACTATTTATTCTTCATGCATAACATAGATTCACTCAATAAAACTCGCTAGAGAGCTGAAAACTTGCCCGAGATTCTCACAGATTCCCGAGCCGAGACAAGGTATGATTAATGGCTGTATCAATAGAGATCGCCAGTGGACTATCCACTTCCACGTCATCGGATGATGTATTGCTCCCAAGCTGGTTAGCTTTTATCGCGATTTGAAACTTTAAATGTAGATTTCTATGCTTAAGGCGTGTTTTTATGGTTGATGGGTGTAAGGTGGTTTGTATTTCATTAAGTAATAAACATTTTAAGTTTTCACCTTCGTAACTAATAAGTTCTGCAGTTTATGTCTTATATTATTTTGTGGTAATATCGCAGGTTTTTCTTGGAACGATGTTTTGTTACAGTGAAGTGAACAGTGCAGTGGCAGAAATCGCCACGTAAGGAAGAAGAGGTATACCCCCTCCAGATGACCCTTCCCTGTTTTTCTCTTTCTCTCCGTCTCTTTATATTATATAAGGTAGGCTACCTTTACCTCTCTTTTTCTTTCTCTTTGGATCATTCTGTTATGTACGGTTGTTTTGTCACTCAATTTTCACTCACAATACACCCAGGCCAGGAACAACTACCTGCAGATCATACAAATATTTGTTACGTGCGGGAATCGAACCCGCAACCAGGAGCGTAGCAGCCAACTGTAGATATCGACCACTGCACCAACCGTGCGTGTTATTTATTTCATCAATTTTCGATAAGCAAACATGTACCCGCCGTTTTTGGAATCTATAATATTTCTATAATCAATACGAACAATGTACAGCTATGATTAATGATTCAACACGTCGTCGATCCTATAAATTACTGTCAAATGCCAAGGTATTATATTTTTGTCAGAAATCAGTTTCCATAACATTAGTATTTGGCCACGTCAAAACGATAAATCTATGAAACGTATACACGTTGTCGGCGAGCGTAGACAAAAGGACGGCAGCTGCCGTTAGCGCCGATGACAAATTGCAATGTCGCACGTTTGTGGAACTCACTCTTCCATTCCAGATTGTAGGTACGAGACAAAAGATGACTTCTGGTCTTAACATATTTATTGTGATATATTATATGATGTTCAAATCTAATGTATATCTTTATATTGTAGATTTCATGAATAAGATACATGTCATTGTATTAGTTATCCCTGACTAATTTTAGTTTCAATGGAGTTTGCTATTGACAACGCCACGTGTAGAGCTTATTTATCAGAACTCATGATCAGAATTATACACCTGAGTGATTATAATAACAAAAATAATATTACTTTTTTTACTGCAAAATTGCTATATCTGCATAATTTAGCAATACTGCAGTGTGGCAAAGCAATACTACACCGTGTGGTGCCGGCTACGAAGCACGAGCATCAAACCATCACATCCCTTGGGTGTTGTAAAAGGTGACTATGGGATCAACCGTAGGACGGGCAGCAGCGTCCTCCAAGTACAGTAACAACTCAACTGCAATCGCTAACCCGCCTGCCAAGCGTGGTGATTATGGAAAAACCCCCCAATGAACACACAACTCACCCAGACTGGTCGTTGTGGCGCTTTTTGGGGGAGCTTTCTGTCCAGCAGTGGGCTTTATTGGGCTGAAATGATGATTAATACTGCAGTAAAAAAATGTGGTATTCGGCTTAATAATAGCACATCTCCATCTCCGTCCGTGAATATCGTAAAAGGTGAATATGGGACTCTAAAACAGAGGGATAGGCAGCAGTGTCCTTTCTGTGGAAAAGTAGTCATACTGCGGTCACAAACCCGCCTGGCCAGCATGGTGAGTAATGACAAATACCCCCAAAATTACGGCACAATTGTGGAAATCTATGAGGGAGGTCTTTGTTCAGCAGTGGATGTATAAATGGCTGCAGGATGATGATCTTTATATTTTTTTAGAGCAAAGTTATTATTTTATTTGTATTATATCACTACAAAATATGCATCATATCAGTCAAAGTACGGCCACAGCTGAACAAAGGCCTCCCTCATAAATTTCCATAACGTGTAGTTACATGTGACTCCCAGCGGCCTTCACCAGGTCGTCTATCCACCTCGTTGGGGGTCGTCCAACGATGCGTTTTCCGGTGCGTGGTCTACACTCAAGAAACTTTTTGCCCCAACAGCCATCAGTTCCAACAATATGTCCCAACAAAATATACATCATATATGAAATAATAAATACTTCAGAATATTTTTGCCGTACTAAAATAAGGCCGAGTCTTAAATTCACCTTTAAAATATTAAATGGAAGTCGTTATTGGCATTTAACGTTTCATTCTTTACTAAAGATATTTGAAAGGTTAGAAATGGTTAGAAATGTTAGAAAAAGCACAATGTGACTTAAAAATATGTTCTAATTTTAAAAATATTTCTGTGTTTTTATGATCTATAATATGAACCGCGTGTGAGTTAAGTATGAAGTATTATGTATGCGAAGTCATAACTTTTTTACTAACCACTTCGAGGCATTTTACGCTGCGTATGCGTTTACTGGGGCAAAATATAAAAACGTGCGGAACTCCCAAAGCTATGGCAAATGTCCCAATAGCCCCTGTAGTGTATAGTCCATTCTAAACTACTAAGCGCTGCTGTACATGTGTGGAGGAGTATACGTAGGTAGGTTAAAGTATTTACGGTCGCCTGTACAGTCAGTTGCAGAAGTATTGCTTTATTATTTTTAAGGAGAATGACGTCACTGTTAACTTCACTAATGAACTGTTCGGTTTTTATTGGGAACAAATATAATAACGCAAAGTTTGAAATGTAAACTACCTATATATTTCTGAAGATTGACGTGACACTAACATTATCATCATCATCATCAGCCTTTATCGGTCCACTGCTGCTGCAAAAGCTTCTCCTAGCGTGCGCCACAAAACATGACCATCAGCATTCAGCTGGATCCAGCAACCTTCTACAGGTCGTCCGTCCTTCTGTTCGGTGTGCGGCCCACACTGCGTTGTTTACGCATACGCGGTCTCCACTCTAGGACTCGTCTGCTCGAGCGCGTCACCTACCGCCTGACGCAGGTGCTCACCGGGCACGGTTGTTTTGACGCGTACCTGCACAGGATAGGATGCGAGGCCACGGCACAATGCCACCATTGTGATAGCGACCAGGACACCGCACAGCACACGCTCGAGGCATGCCCTGCGTGGGCCGCCGAGCGGCGGATCCTGGTCGATCGGATTGGGCAAGATCTCTCTCTGCCAGCAGTAGTGTCGGCTATGTTGGCAGAGCACGAAAATTGCAATGCAGTGGTCGCCTTCTGTGAGAGCGTCATGCTCCAGAAGGAGACCGCAGAGCGGGATCGGGAGAGGGCCGATCCCGCTCGAAGAAGAAGGAGACGGCGCCGGGCTAACAACCGCCCTGGCGCCTAATTCCGATACGCCTGAAAACCCCTGCCGTTGCTATAAGGTGGGGGACCTCTGGGTTCGCGGGTGCGTAGATTGGGGAATCTGCGTGCCCACACCAATCGACCCAAGAGAAGACGGTAGCACGCATGTGGTCACGCGCTGCCGTGGGACGCACTGGGGGATCCTTTACAATCCCCCTGGGGGGGTGACCGCCTTACAGTCACCCTCTCCGAGATGTGCCAATAGGCGTGGCACCAGTGGGTGGCTCTAGTGTGATCATACGAGGACCTGGAGCCTCCCTTAGGTGCCGAAGATGACCGCTCCAGTGGTTTTAGCCGGTAGGAGTCCGGCATACCCCTTCGTCCTTCCCCGGGGCGAAGGAAGTTCATGATGAATTTCCACAGGGCACCAATAAAAAATAAAATAAAAAAAAAAGGTCTCGTCTGCTCCATCGGCCATCGATCCTTTGACAGACGTTACCATTACACCATTACACTGCCACTTCAGTTTATATGTCTACTAAATCGAACTATATCGATCATTTTGGTTCTCTTCCGGATATCCTCATTTCGGATTCTATCCTTAGAGATAATTACACGTGAGAGTGTTATGGAGTGAAAATTAACATATTAAAATTGTCAAATAAGTAGAATATGATTCTATGGACAGTAGCCATTCTTAAAACACGGGTGTTAGTAATTCTTCAAAAGCCCTCACATCCCCTGTATGTTCACAGCGCTTGGCTCTAGTGACATCATCAATCTGTGCTTCCGATTTATATATCAGTGCCATCTATCACCGCCAATACATACTACTCTTGAGCGTGGATACCGAAGATTAATTGACTAGATTGGCAAATATGTAAATAAAGCGCTATCTGACTGCACTTCTGTGCGAAGTTCTTGTCATAGAAAGGGGGATGCAGTAATTTTATAACCTCATGGAATTCACACACACCGTAGCACATAAACGTTTCATGCCAAATATGTGCATCCCAATTCAATCCCAAAAGACTAATTGTAATATTGCAGGCAGACTATTTGCTAGAGCGACAGCTGTGTGTTGGACCACTAGCATTCAGAATCGAATGTGATAATTATCAAAATATGAAGAACGATTCGACACCACATACTAAATTTGAATTTTGATTTGAATAAAGAATGAATCATGAGGTGGACAGTGATGAATATAAAAGAAGTAAAGTCATGAAAGAGGTTGATCGAAATGACCATGAAGGATGAAGAAGGACTTAATCAACATGCTTGGCAGGTAGATTGATGAGTGCATGTGGTTATTCGCATAAGGAAGAATGCTGCTTCTTTCTCCTTCCTATCTTTTTGATATTTACACTTAGACCTGTATTACAGAATGAGAATCAAAACTCAAGTAGAACTTGAGGCAATATTGCATCAATTGAATATAAATGCTGGACGTATTATGTAGGGATCATATTTCATTAAACATAAGATACAAGATAAAAATATTTTATTCATATAAAACCATTAAAAGGCACTTATGAATCTCTAGTGTGATCATACGAAGACCTGGAGCCTCCCTTAGGTGCCGAAGATGATCGCTCCAGTGGTTTTAGCCGTTAGGAGTCCCATACCCCTTCGCCCTTCCCCGGGCCGATGGAAGTTCATGAAGAATTTCTACTGGGTACCAATAAAAAAATCTAAAAACGGCTCTCAGGAAGGAAGTCAGACTTTAGTTGCTGCGATCCAAGATAAGTTTTCCTATGGAGAAGAATGGGCAAGAAACTCCATTAAACTACTTACTCTAATTAGATCAAAATAGGTCTGTTAAAATATTTGACTGCATTGTTCTTGAAATAAAGTTTATGTATGTAAGAACACTGTAGAAGAAAAGAGTCCAAATTACATTACATTACATTGCAATCTAGACTCGAGTTTTACTTAAGTTTTGATTCTTGCGTTGCATTGTACGACACTCCTTGGTGGGAAGGAGTGTCGTACAACGCAAGAATATTTGTCGGAAATCACACGGAGTGCCATACTGAACAATTCCAAATATTTGCACCTCACACACCTCCTATTTTAAACAATTACTAGGAATTATACTACATAACACAATCACCCCATTACTGTCCCATTGCTGGGAACGGGCCTTTCATATCAATATAATATATGCTTAGTATGCACAGATTTTTCACCCATGCGACACAGACCAGCATTTCTTTCGAAGCTCAGTGCTTTATTTGAATAGTCAGGTAGCATTCACTGTGTGTAAAGTGATATTCAACGGTTAGACTGAAACCGCAGTATAGTTGGAAAAAGACTAGACTGACGACCTTTAAGATTTAGGTTATTTTTCATGTGATTGTGTTCTCGATTGTACGTATGTACACAGTGCTTTCAAGTGCCCGACTACACTCCCCTATCGATGGCGCTAAGAGCCACTGAACTTTTGATATCGACGAAACTATTTTCACTTTACTTTTTTGCGATAGTCGAGCTATAGCATGATATTTATGTAATAGCTAGTGTGGTTGTTTTGGTTTTTGGTTTTTGACGCTATGAAAGGACTATCGCTGAACTTAAATCCATATCAGCCCATAACCCTCTACTGAACAGGTGCCTTCTAATATAACAATAGCATTGCTCGTTTAAGAATATAGCGTAATAACCACTTCGCTGATTTTAATTGTTGTTGTTACTGCCTTGGAGAATGCTGCTATTCTTTGTTGTTGATAATTTTCCATTCAGAAGAAGACTTTTAGTTGCTGGAGAGTTTTCAAATCCAACACAAATTCATTGTAACGTTATTTTTGTTTTTCTATGAGACTAATCTTGCATGTAAAAGTTTCATAGAAAAAATCTATAAATCTTGTCCATCATTTCAGCCGAATGAAGCCCACAGCTGGACACAGGCCTCCCGCAAAGATCACCATAACGACCGGTCTGGGTATGCTGTGTATTTATTGTGTGGTTTTGCCATAATCGCCATGCTTGGCAGGCGCGTTGGCGATTGCAGTTGAGTTATCAATGTAAGACGCTGTTGTCCATCCTTCGGCTAATCCCATATTCGCCTTCTATGATACCCACAGGATGAGATGGGTTGGTGTTGTTCTTAGCCGGCACCACAATGACTGAATCCATCCAATATCCGAATCCTGTCCAAATAAATACAATTGGATCTCCTAGAGTCTGGGTTGCAGAGATACTGATTTGTTTTCGACGGATTGGACTTTCTGTATGATCAGATACAAATGAACTTCACCATGTCTCCATGACCCAAACATACTTGGGAAAAGGCAAGGCTGGAATGGCTACAGGATATTCCTTGTGGCCTTTTTAACCACTGAAATCTAAAGAATGGAGGGGACATTTTCAGTCTCCAATTAACTTACAGTCACGATCGCTTTCACATTGACAGTTCAACGATGTTTAAAAGTTGCCAACTTAATCATCTGCAACCTTTTAGGAAGTGAATCAGTCCGAGATTCTGTACCTAGATCAGTAAACACAATAGTACCACAACTAGCCCTCATAAATATCCATTTATTTGTTACCACAGAGTCAAAAGTAGACGGTTTTAGGAGACTTGTAAATCTAACCAAATCTCACTAGTGCCTACTAAATACACGCAATCACAGGCCACATCAGTACCAAGAAGCAAACCAAAGCTTGGTACGACAGATAAATGCAGATTCTGGACAATCGAGAGTCAATGCTGCACATTTTGTGCGGCTGCGACGCTCTGGGAAGACGTACGGAAAACCATCTAGGAATGGTTTATCCATCACCTGATGACTATGCACGGCTTCGGGCAGATGCGATTACGAAGGACCTACAGGGACTCCTAGATTTACCAGCGGAGGAGTAGTGTAAAGCTTTGTGCAGTACGATGGACCCAATAGGGTTGAAGTGCGTTCGGCTGATGCTAGCTCTTGAGAGCCACAAATGGAATAGATTAGAGTAAAACGTAGAGATAATCCAAAATAGCGGGTGGTCAATGGCTTCATGCGCCTATCATTAATAGGTTCGGGTGGCAGGTGCCAAACATCTCTACAGTGCTCGCTTCGCGCTCGGTTGTTGTACAAAACGGGTCGATATGTAAGCTGCTAGGTTTTTCGAAAGGTGGTACTAAATTAATTACCACGTCTTTTGACAGTAAAGTCTTTATTTATGAATTATTATCAATGGAATCAGTGCTCTATCAAATTGGTGTTGCAAATGATTAATTGGTCTTCCTGTGTAGCACCGTATGTTTGGAAAATATATCTCGATTCAACGCAATCACTTCTAAACTATTAAAATAAGAGTAGCCATGATTGCGACAGTGTTATACAATTGAGCTGCGTGATGTCAAATATTTATCAACCTTGCAATCGAAGGAATCGCCGACTAAATATCATGTTTAAACGCAGCATCGAAACGACAATCACTGCAAAAGTTCAGAGGGTATTGTTTCACCATCTATTAAACCGAGTTTGAGACCTTTTAACGTTGCTTGCAAAGAATGCACCTTTATGGTGTAGGTAACATGAGTAGTATTGTGTATTTTTGTGAAATTCTCGTATATGGTTTGAATGGTTTCGACTAGCATAATATTTAAGTCTTATTTCCTTCAACATTTAGAATGAAACAAAAAGTAAGTAAGTTTATTTATGGTACGAAGTTCTTATTTAAGATGGATAATGGATCTCCTTAAATAGTGGAAGTAGACGAGTGACGATTAATATCATCGTTTTTAAAACCTTTGTGTGGTGGTAATTTTAGAAGCTGTAAATGGTATCCTGAGATATCATATCTGTGAACTTAGCCATTTGTAAACATCTTTGTACTTACGACTGTCAAATGTTGTCTACTTGTTTAAATCTAATTGCTAAACCAACCGTGTAAAATTTCTAAATTGCTTTCAAGCACTTTTCTGAGTGTTCTAACACTTGTTTTTTATTAACATCGCCAGCAGGTCTCATCATTTCGGCCTAATAAAGTCCACTGTTGGACACAGGCCTCCTTCAAAGATCATCACAACCACCGATATGGATGTGTTTTGAGCTCATTGGAGGGTTTTGCCATAATCGCCACGCTTGGCAGGCGGGTTGGCGATCGCAGTTGAGTTGTTAATGTACTCGAAGGACGCTGCTGCCCATCCTCCGACTAATCCCTTAGTCGACTTTTACGACACCCATGGGAGGAGATGGGGTGGTGGCATTCTGAGCCGGCACCACACGGCAAGGTCTCCCTGGTTAATAACCTTAAAGTTGTTTCTGGACTAATATTGATGCGCACCACTATATACGAGTACATTGATTATATGGACGTGCATGTACTTTAAATATAAGGGAATCTGGAGGGTGCAAGACTAGAAGTGAATCCTACTCTAAACTGTGTGTCAACAGTTAAGAATAGCATTACCCCATGTCATCCAGTGAATGCCGTAAAATGTAATTATGGGATTAGCGGGATGATCGGCAGCAGCATACTTTGAGAATATTTAAAACTCACCTGCCAAACATTGAGATTATGACAAAACCCCCCAATGATGCAAACAATATACCGAGACCGATCGTTGTGCGATCATTGCGGGAGGACTGTGTCCAATATTGGACTTTATTCGGCTGAAATGCTGTATGAATCTACTCGGCGTTATCCTCGACAGCTTCAATTATCGCCGTTCCCTCGAACTCTAATAGACTTTGTCTTCTCCTGGAAATAATTGTAAGTCCAACCGGGAGAGGCAAAAGAGCATTGTTGGTGCTGCAGTTCAAACGTGTTCAGTTGCATGAGTAGTATAGCGTTTGTTGTGGTTATGACAACATTGAATTATTCTATTTTCCACTAGGGTAAAGCCGTATCTGTCCACTTTACTTGCCTTATACGCCAGCAATTTCTGTTTTGTGTCTCTTTAAAATAGCGAGAGGCTTAATTTGTACTTTTAAAGCGATTACAAGTATTCTTCGCATAGATCTCCTGCGGCTGTGACGTTAGCGTTGGCTTTTCCCGCTGTGACGCACCTTCTACAGTCAACATATAAATATTTGGACTATGGAATAGGATAGCGGGCATGCAAAACCAGTCTTAGACAAGCGTTAAATGCATAAGTAATGCCATGAAAGTCACGTAAATAGAATTGTGTGTGTATACCAGCCAATTCATAAATGTTTGGATAGTTGAATGGTTGTTCAGAGATTAAATATCAAAATGTTAGTGACCATAACCAGAACTAAAGACTGGAGACCTGTAAATGAGCCTTAATAGCTAACTTTCCTTCACAAAGGCTCCTAAAGTCAAAACAAATCCAACACATATCTTACCTTACGTGGTTTTATAACGAAACTTCCATAAAATTTTACTCGACCGTCGTCATAATGAAAAGAACCAACTCCCGGTTTCTTCAAAACTTGAACACGGTAATTGTAAGTCTGCTTATTCGGCTGAAAACTCGGTAAAAACGTAACGAGATGAGTTTTGTGAAGATCTTCAAAGACCGTCTAATCTTATAAAGGAGGTACATAATCCCATGCTACTTGCATGACAAACAATATATTAACATATGATGCTAATCAGAATATTTTACCGTGCTTCGAAATAAGAATGTACTGTATTCCTTATTTTATAAAGAACAAAAGTACATTTAGGAACTCTTCTGTTTGCTATTTGTAGATCTTTTATATTTTAATGTTGTGAGATACACCACTGGCTATTTATATGCCGATATCGTATGCATAGCTTTGCTGCACATTATCAATTTACTTCTCCTTGTCTTAAGAATAAGTCCTATAATTGGAATAAATGTTATCATAACTTCTGATACCATTTTAATCAAATGTTAATTCCTATAATTTTAAATAGAACTTTGCTGATCAGCTAAAATACATTTACACTTAAATGTTTACTACTAGGTATACTCTCCTTCACTCGAGATATGGCGACAACGCCTACGGTTGCAGTTCGCGACCAAGCGCGTCGTCGAGGCCATCCTGCCATTCTTCGGAGCCTGGCTCAGAAGGAGCGAGCGCGTCACCTACCGTCTGACGCAGGTATTCACCGGTCACGGTTGTTTCGGTGCGTACCTGCACAGAATAGGACGCGAGGTTACGGCACAGTGCCACCATTGTGGAAGCGACCAGGATACCGCACAGCACACGCTCGAGGAGTGCCCTGCGTTTGCGGCCGAGCGGCGGATCCTGGTCGATCGGATCGGGCAAGATCTCTCTCTGCCGGCAGTAGTGTCGGCTATGTTGGCAGAGCAT
Source organism: Diloba caeruleocephala (assembly GCA_947459985.1). Classification (NCBI taxonomy): domain Eukaryota; kingdom Metazoa; phylum Arthropoda; class Insecta; order Lepidoptera; family Noctuidae; genus Diloba; species Diloba caeruleocephala. The sequence goes on along the minus strand of OX381616.1, from coordinate 8,707,079 downwards.
GAAAATTGGAGTGCAGTGGTCTCCTTCTGCGAGAGCGTCATGCTCCAGAAGGAGACTGCAGAGCGGGATCGGGAGAGGGCTGATCCCGCAAGGAGAAGGACTAGACGGCGCCGGGGCAACAACCGTCCCGGCTCCCAAGTCCAACACGCCTGAGCCCCCTGCCGTCACTTTATGGTGGGGGGGCTCGGGGGTCGCGGGCGCGCAGATTGGGGAATCTACGTGCTCACACCGAGCGACCCCCGGGAAGACGGTGGCGCGCACGTGGTCACGTGCCGCCGTGTGCGCAGCACAGCGCAAAGCGAGGCTTGGGGGGATCCTTTACAATCCTCCCCGAGAAGTGCCTGGGGGGGCGACCTTTTTACAGTCGCCTTCCCTCCGCTAGAGGGGGTGACCGCTTTACAGTCATCCCTTCCGAGATGTGCCTAAAGGCGTGGCACCAATGGGCGGCTCTAGTGTGATCTTACGAGGACCTGGAGCCCCCCTTCGGTACCGAAGATGACCGCTCCAGTGGTTTTAGCCGGTAGGAGTCAAGCATACCCCTTCGCCCTTCCCCGGGGTGAAGGAAGTTCCATGTAGAATTTCCACTGGACATCAATAAAAAGAAAAAAAAAAGGTATACTCTCCTTATAGATCGCTACAGTTATTGGTCTTGAAGGGTCAAGAAGATGTCTTACCTTCTTTAAATCGACATAACGTATTAATTATAGGTGTTTTTTGAAATTTCACAGCGGTCCCCAACGCATTTAATTTTCATCAAATGATTTGAATTTTCCCCTTCGTCTGACTGGATTCAAACATACACATGCACGAAAATGCGAAGGCAAAATTTATCGAACTCCCAAGTTTTAATTTCCTGCCAAAGGATGCGGGACGATTTTATTTGTCGAAAGCGACTACGCTGCTAGGATCGTACCGTACGTAGATAAATAGTTTATGTATTAACAAGCCAAGATACTGGAAACATCTTTTGAGACATAATTCAATCAACTTGTTGCACGCATCATTCAGTATTGTTTAAATTTAAATAACCAATAATAATTCATCTGGTTTCGTAATTACTAGTTAAGCGACTCATAAGTTACTAACCAACAACAAGTTTAATTGATTTAATAATACATTAATGAATTAATAATACAATAATTACATAATTCACCTTACTTATTGATTTTAGTATCATTGGTCACACCAAATGATTAAGTGGACGAAAAATTATTCCCTAACGACTCGTCTTTCGCCAGCTGTATTTTTCGTTCCAATTATACCTGTTTAAGTCTCTGTTGTTATCATAGTCTGACTAATCAAAATCATCATCATATCAGACGAAGTACGTCCACTGCTGAACTAGGCCTCCCTCATAGATTCATATAATTGTGCCATCATTTTGGGAGGAATTTGCCAGTACTCATGACGCTTGGCAGGCGGTTTGATGAACGCAGTATGCCTATTGTTCCACAAAAGGGACGCTGCTGCCCTTCCTTCCGGTATAAAGTCCCTTAGTCGCCTTTTACGACATCCACCGGAGGAAATGGAGTGGTGCTATATTCTTAATTCGGACACCACACGGGCTAATAACTAATAAAAATTGACCTCATGTTTTCTTTAGAAAATCTACAGAACTTTTGGACACTCGTGAAGTTTCACTTCTTAATAGCTCTTATATATGTATCAATAAAATATAATATTAATAAGAAATTCAAAACATGTTTCCAATGAAGAGAACTAAACCTGTCTAAATAAATCTTCTATTCCAAAAATATTGATGTTTTATGTTTTATACCGTTCCACGTTTTAATCTAGCACATTTAAAAAACCACTTAGTCAAAAGCAGATCCAATCTAACATGGCCACCCTCACAAATAGCGATTAATAAAACAATAGCAATGACAGCCGCAGATAACTACAGGATTCTCTATTTTTCTTTACCGCTGCATTCATCGGATGGATTTTCAAACATCTGCTATCAATTTAGATTGATTGAAATTGGTTTTATTGTTTGCTAAAGAAAACTATTAAATTGTTAGATAACTATTCTATTAGAATTTTCACTCTCACATCTGGTTATTTTGTGGAAGTAGTTTATTTGAGTATATATACTTGTATGTATGTTATAAATAGCTTTCAAAAATACAAAGGTGTATCTATTAACATGCATACCCATCGTAGAGCAGTTTATGGCAAGCTATACGAGTATATGACTAGCGTTACTGCGTACCCGAATGCCCCAGGGAGGCTCTCAAGGCCCCTCATCCGACTTGCCTTTATTGGTTGGTTAGAGTAAAATCCTATAAGTGCCCATAGGAATCTCAACTCTACTTTGCCGTCTGCCGATCAGAGAAGGGCTATCAAATCTGTATTCTTGAGGGTGGAAGGGTATATAGGGATGATGATGGGGAAACTCTCCGAGGCTTGAAGACGCGCGATATTTAAACTTACGCCCGTGTTGCTCCCTATTGTTGGTAAGGGTGGTCACTTATAATCATGACTGTATACACAAATATTTTTATATCAACCACACTCTAGCATTCAGCTGTTAAGATGTTACCAGAGGTTATTACCTAACCACACATTTACCAAACGTCTTATAACTTTGCTATCAAATTGCAAAAATCCGCAGAATTTTCAGTGTCGATTTGATAATAAATAAGCTATTAGTAGACACTATTTTCATCTTGTTACATCCGGTTACATTTGTATGAAAGCATTTGGTGGTATTTATCATCATCATCATCATATCAGCCAAAAGACGTCCACTGCTGAACAAAGGCCTCCCCATACATTTCCACAACGAGTGGTTACATGCCACCCGCATCTAACGACTCCCAGCGATCTTCACCGGGTTGTCTGTCCACCTCGTTGGAAGTCATCCCACGTTGCGCTTCCCAGTGCGCGGTCTCCACTCGAGAAACCTTTTAACCTTTTCAACTTTCTTTTGTGGTATTGGTCTCCTTTAAATATATAATTCAGAATCGTGTACAAAATGTAATGTGTAAGTCAATATATTAAAGTTCCCATTTCCTAAGGTGGCGAAACAATCTGGGCCTGACTACGAACTAAGTTCTACTTGCCGACTTGTTTCAAACTTAAGCTAGGTTTGCGAAAGTAGCGCGTCTGGCACGTAAAGTGTAAAAATAAATTATTAACTTGTGAACTTCTGTTCAGTAAGCAGAAAATATAATTACGACTGCACGCGATCTTCACTTAATTATCTCGTTTTCATGTTGCCTTGTCAGCATTTAGCTTTATTTATTAATGGGTGTAGTTTATCAAGCTACTCCAACGTATGGTACAAATTTTCGTCATACCTAAATTAAAACTATCACAGCTGCTAGAATCCAAATTGATATTGGGTTATCTATAAAATCGCATAACCGTGGTTCTTTTCATTTCACTGTACAGCAAAAACGAAAGGACGGCTGTCAGCCACTCTCTAACCTGAAGTATCGTTAAAACGAGTAACTATAAGAGGATGCGCTGCTGTGCCTTTCGATCGCCAAGTCGTCTGCCAAGCGTAGTAATTATGGCAAAACCCTCCCACACACAACATAAATACATACTGGTCATTGTGGCAATCTTTGGGGGAAGCTTCTGTCCAGCAGTGGACGTTCCAAGCTAAAAAAACATTCAATAGTTTATCATGAAGATTAATCAGTTTAAAAATCTTACACATGATAAGTTATCTTGGTGAAGTGTGGAAAGTAAAATTACGTAAAGGAACCAAAAGATCTCAAATTTTCTTATTATGTACTTGTTACTTTACTGTATACCATAGGTTAATGTATTAAGTTGCCACTATGCACCCTTCAACGAGACTGAAGACCATTGTGCAAGTGATTGTGACGGTCAACGAGGTCATCGTTAAATACACGCGTTGATATATTTTAGATTTAACTATAATAAAACCAACATCATCTACATAAAATAATATCTGAAATAAAAACAAAACACAGCCGTTCACAAACACGGTCGAAACATATGAAAACAAAACTGGAACAAAAGCGGGACGTGTCACAGAAGTTCCATACACCGACTTACTTCCACTAGAGAGAGCCTATTCAATGAAAAACGAACGCTCACTCAGCCGTGAGCTGATATGTTGCGATGTCTACTACCTCTCCGTAATATGTTTTAAATTGACATTCGTATAATGTATATTTATGGATTAGCGCCCTACAAAGGTAAGTTTTTTGGATCTGCGTGTAATAGACACTTCATATCAGTTCGAATCGTCCGCTGCTGAAATATAGGCTTATCAATGAATGAATGAATAAAGACTGGTCATAGGAGATTAAGCGAAACACCCCACCCATGTTCGAGCCAGCCTATGCTAACTCTAAATCTCAAATATGTCCCTAAAATATAAAACAGCTACTCTTATTAGGTAAATAATAAAATAAACTGGTTGCGTATTTATATTTTGGCAACAATAAATTTAGATAAGCCTCACAAATACCCTTCCATATTATTCAAATACCGGCAATGAAATCAAGGTCATCATCATCATCATCATGTCACCCACAGGATGTCAGGAAGGAAGGGGGAGGTCTTTACATTAGATTAGATTTCCACAACGAGCGGTCACATGCCGCTCTCATCCAACGACTCCCAGTGACCCTCACCAGGTCGTCTGTCCACCTCGTTTGAGGTCGTCCCACGCTGCGTTTTCCGGTGCGCGGTCGCCATTCGAGAACCTTTGTGCCCCAACGGCCATCAGTTCTACGAGCAATGTGCCCTGCCCATTGCCACTTCAGTTTACTAATCCTTTCAGCTATGTCGACAACTTTAATTCTTCTACGGATCTCCTCATTTCTGATTCGATCTCGTAGAGAACTACCAAGCATAGCTCTCTCCATAGCTCACTGAGTTACCTTGAGCTTTCTTATGAGGCCAATTGTGAGTGACCACGTCTTTGTTCCATATGTCATCACTGGTTTGTTTCGTCTTGAGAAATTGTGGTATTGTTGACGAAAAGACGTTGCGAAGTTTCCCCAAATGCTACCCAGCCGAGTCGGATTCGACAATTGACCTCTTTCTCGAAGTTGGACCTACCGAACTGGACAGTTTGTCCCAGGTAGACATACTCGTCAACAACTTCGAGAACAGAGCTCCAAGCGGATATTGGGCATTTGATATGACTTTTGTCTTGCCCATGTTGATTTTAAGGCCCACCTGTTGGGAAACTCTGTTGAGATCATCGAGCATTGTGCTGCCATGACTACGATGTGATCGGCAAATCGAAGGTGAGTGATAAACTCGCCATTGATGTTAATGCCGAATCCTTTCCACAAATCAAGGTCATAAATAGAATATTATACAAGAAAATTAAAATTATAAGTTGGCTTCTAAAAATAATAATTTTGCATCTAATATTGTAAAGGAAATTAATTTATTAATTGGGTTGTTATTAATCTTGAAAAAAAATAGGTACTATCACAATAGGTCATGGTGCTGTAAACATTTGTATGCACACATGCAAATTTTTTTAGGCTAATATATTTTGTGTGTATATTTTACATTATTGTCTATCTAAATATTTTAAAAGAACTTCAATTTTGAATTTATTGATGACCATTTTTTTATAAAATGGTACTTGTATAAATTCAGTTGCCAAAATAATTACTTGATATTCTATATTTAAAGGATTCCTAGAACGGCTACTGAAATTGACATACCTATTATGAAGCTCTCAATTAGATGCCAATCTATTAATTTTGATATCCACTCCTATTTTTAAGCTACCAGATGACAGTTACTTATCAGTCTGGTAAACCACATACATGCCATTAATAATAATTATTATAAAGAAAATGTTTTGTATACGAGAGAAATAATTTCGGAAACTACTGGATCCATCCTGTTTTTTTTACCGTTATGTCACTCAATCCACTTGCCACTATCGAAGCGAAATCGAGTCTGTAGACAGACTATAATGTTTATATACAAGTCGCCGGCCACCAGCTTGAAGAAGCGACACGACTCGTTAGTTAATTTGCTTGAATTGTTCAATGACAAATATTGATCTAAAGTGCGGCCGCCAAGAAAATGTGTTCCTGACAATTAATTGGTCTAGTTTCTTTTATATTAAAGATTAAATTCCATCCAACATAAAATAAACTTAAATAGTTCAGCGCTAAGTTCAATCTTTAATATAACAGGAACTAGACCAATTAACTAACAAATGTCAGGAACGATTTCTCTCGACGGCCGCACTGTAAGTTACTTAAACCAAGAGATAACATGTACGCTGCCTCTCTTCTAACGCTATACAGACTATAGTGCTACTATCTTGCAATGTACACAGTATTTATTTTTTCATATTCCTAAATTTGTGTTTCTATGTATGCATCTAAAATCTTGTTTTGTTATTCAAGTCTGCTTTAAAATAGACGACTATATATCATTTTTCCTGGCGTCAATAAAACCTTTCGTAAAATATTTCAACCGAGTGCAACAATATTTTCTTATTATTTTGCAGCGCAGTTCCAATATGATTAAAACTGAATATTTAATTTTCAATACGCTGTGTTTTTTACCTACTATACCGTAAACAATATTGGTGTATCTAGATACCGTATATAATTTGATATTTCGAAGTATTATTTCAAAACTGCTAAACCAGGCGAAGGAATTCATTTTATTAGATACCTACGTAAATTAATAAGTATTGTCTAAATAATGATAAAAATGAATGTTCGTTCGACTATAATAAAGCTTTATTAATATTAAGCAGGGACTGAATGCTGTGGACAACCTGGTCAAACCACCGTTATCATACCAGTACAAAAGAGGTATCAAAATCTCAACCTAAACCCATAACTAACCTCTTTGTGTTTTCGGTACCGAAAACACACCACAGGCAAGGCGCGTGAAGGAAGTAGTAGGCATTTACATGTCGGTCATTTACAGTTTTTTTACCTAAATACTCGATGTCTTTGTCGCACCTGTGATAGAATATATGTTGTCTCTTTTCCTTGCATGGCCTATGTTTTGTTCGAGAATAATCTTCTAATATATTAAATTCTCGTGTCACAGTGTTAGTTACCATACTCCTCCGAAAAGGCTTGACCGATTTTTATGAAATTTTATATGCATGTTCAGTAGGTCTTAGAATCGGCTACTATCTATTTTTCATACCCCTAAGTGATAAGGGTTGTCCAACCCTAATTTTTTTTCTATTATTTAAATTTCTCGTGTCACAGTTTTAGTTACCATACTCCTCCGAAACGGCTTGACCGATTTTTATATGCATATTCAGTAGGTCTGAGAATCGGCTACTATCTATTTTTCATTCCCCTAAGTGATAAGGGTTGTCCACCCCTAAAATTTTTTGGACAGTTTTTTTAATTCTTTATATTGTGGCATTCAAAAATACATACAACCCTAAATTTTCACCCTTCTATCACCAACCCCTATTTTTTAATAGTTGTTTTAGTAATTTTTCATCCCGCTCGATAACTGATCAATTATCACTTGGTAAGTTATCGAGCGTCTACCGGTGTTACTTCTCGCCCAGTAAACAGCACGGAGTAGGGATGAGACCGAAGCCGGTCTCCTGTTTCTCTCACACAATAAGCCTTCTCTCACACCCTCCACAGTTTTCAGCCATTATATTATTATTTATGCATCAAGCGTAATAGTAAGGCTCAACGGTTCTCAATGAAAATTTTCGGGATCAATACATGAATTATAACTTAAATTTTCATGTGTGTTCCAATTTTATATCTTGCAGCAGGGTCCAGCTAGTATTCTATAGATAATTTGAATAGTATTTTTATTAAAATAGTTTGTTACTCACGTGTGGTATGAGATCTGTTGTTCTTTATTTATTTTTGCTTAATATTTTGTGCATTTTCTAACACAATACAGATTGTGACAGTGTATGCTCGTTGTCCTGTCTTGGGCGAACTGATTGCGAGGTGCTACAATTGGGGGAGTTTTGGTTCTTAGTCTTGGCGCGCATGTAACATACCTACTTCTTTTAATATATAATATCATTGTTATTCTGGCTGACAATGTGCATTTTAGTTTAATAACGTGCACGACTTCGCAATAGTGTATGACCGGCAAATATCTTGCGCAAATAGTGGGGGCAAGTTCGGAAGTTATAATAAATACACCATATACATGTAACACACTAATATGTTTGTTACACACCATATAAGACCTAAAAACCTGTGTTACACCATAGGGGTGCTTAAATGATATCGGGAAAACATATAGCGGTAGCGAAATATAACTTATAATTATGCCTGAAAATATATCGGTATATAAACTTAAACTATTTATATAATCTAGTGGTCGCCTAATGGTCGAAATTCAACCGGTTTTTTTCTTAAATATTATTATTTTTTCTTATATATTTTAACTTTCTGCACTCCTCCATATGAACTTACTTTAAATCGAACACTCCTCCCACCATAACCACCATAAGTACTTCTGCGCGCCCCCGCAAGGGGGCGCGAGGATCGGATCCTGGGTGATTTCCCTTTTCCGAAGTTTCGGGGTCGCAGCCCATATAATTATGGGCTGGGTATTGGGTGTCCATTATATGGATTTTTATACTTGGGACCAGATAAGTCCCCTGAGTTTTGAGTTCTTGTTGGGTGTTCCATACAAGGGCGCCCGAATGCTTCACGGAGCGCGTGCGAGTGGGCCCTACCGGGTGAGACCCCCGGTTACCCGGGGGAGGCCCAGCAGATGCCCACCCTGCGAACGCTTTCCGGCTTTAGTGGCGCCCCCTGTCGGTTAGTTGCCCCACTATCTGCGACGTTTTCAGAGCAAGCCGAGCCCGCCGCAGACAATGAGGCGTTGTTGTGAGTATTGTGCGACTTGTATTTGTGAGTCGTCGCACAGTGTTGCGCTTTGCATGCGCGCCCGCACACGCCTTATGCTCCGCGCGTGAATAAAGTGTATGTGTAGTGGTGTGCAAGAATGTTCGCTGCACTTGCTGCACCTATATTAACTTAGGTGCAGTTTGTACAGCGTGTGTTTTGTGTTGTGTTGGTCGAGTATTGGTGTATGAGTAAATCGCGTGTAATAAAGGATGCGACTTACTCAAGCGTCATTTAGGGTTAGAATAGCCGGGTTATCGGTCACGAGGTCGCGAGGGAAGAGTCTAGAGTCAGGGGGGCGCGCGTGCCACGGGGCGAGGTCTTTGATATGAGGCCAGGCCGATGCGTCCGCGCGAGCAAACATTTTTGTAGCCATACGACCCGCGAGTGCGTCAATGGACTCTATGCGCAAATCGCGGTGTATGACGTCGTTCCTGACTAGGTAATGAGCTTTGGTTATAGTGCGTAGTGTGAGGCTTTGTTGCGCTCTGATTTTCGCGCGGTTAGGTTCGCGGACCAGAGCGTACCACGCTGGTATAGCGTACGTTAGTTGCGGCCTGATATACTGTTTAAATATAGTTGTTTTTGCCCTTAGGGGCAGCTGGGACGATAGCGCCGGGCGGAGCATGAAGCGGGATGCCCTCGCCCGTGCTACTATATTTTTGACGTGGGCAGTCATGTTCAGCCTACGGTCTATGGTGATCCCGAGGTATCTTGCCGAGTCGGCCCACTCGATCTCGGTGTCTTGAATTTTTAAATTGGTTGGACGTTTGATGCCTCGGGTTGTGACCATGATGGCCTGCGTTTTACTCGCACCCATCGACATCCTCCATCTATTAAGCCAGCTTGGTAAGTCGTCTAGCGCGCGCTGCATCTTGGATGCCGCGTGCTCGGCCGATGGGGACGTGGTGATGTACGCGGCATCGTCCGCGTACAGCGCGAGCGTGGCGGAGTGTGAGACTGGTATGTCGTCCGTATAGTGCGAGTATAACGCAGGCGATAGACGGCTGCCTTGAGGGACGCCCGCGGCGATATTCCGGGCGCCGGATTCTTTGTCTTCAACCTTCACTGAGAATTTCCTCTGTTGGAGGAACTGGGCCAGCATTTTTACCACGCGACGGGGCGCTGAAGATAGGGCCAGCTTATACACTAGACCGGTATGCCAGACTCTATCAAACGCCTTCTCCATATCAAGGAATACTGCAGCGGCGTATTCCCGTTTGTTTACGGCCGCCGTTAGGAGGTGCAGTACCCTTGATAGCTGGAGCGTCGTGCTATGTTCAGACCTGAACCCAAACTGTTCCGGTCTTGGAGTGATATGGGGTGTGAGATGTCGCAACAGGAGGCCCTCAAATACCTTGGAGATAGCGGGAAGCAGTGTTATTGGCCGATAGCTTTCCGGCTTCACGGTGTTCTTCCCCGGCTTTGGTAGCATTATGACCCGACCCTCTTTCCATAGTGATGGAAAAGTCCCGGTACGGACCATTCCTGTAAATAGGCGCGCCAGTGCTGCCACCGTACGGTATGGTAGGTGGCGTAGTGCGGTGTTCTTGATTCCGTCCGCACCGGGGGCCTTCCTTGGGTTGAGTCGGGCCAGTGCCTTCTTAACCTGGCTCGGGGAAAAGAAAATGGGATCTTCTTCGGGAGCTATCGGCGTCGCGAAGTAGTCTCCAAGGTAACTCTCGACCATTGCGACATGCTCCGAGTCATCAGTAGGGTTAGGCTGAAACTGACGCTCCAGGTGAGAGGCGAAGATCTCTGCCCGGTCTGCTGCAGTGTATTTCAGCGCCCCGTTGTTGTCCAAGAGTGGACGCACCGGAGCTGGGGTATTCTTCAAACTTCTGCACAGTCTGTGTATCGACGGCCAGTCGTCTGTGGCGGCATCTATAAGGTCCTCCCAGCTCGCGGTGGAGTGAGCTTGAAGCTCGGACTTCACCTGTGCCGTGAGCCGCTGGAGTTGACTTTTTAGTGTCGGGCAACGAGTGTGTTGCCACCGCTTCCGCAGGCGGCGCTTCTGGACTATTTTGTCTAATATCCTTTTGGGAAGCGGCGGCGATTTGTTGGGCGGCGTGTTAGACGCGGTGGTTGCGTGGCTAATGGCGTCGGTTATTGCGGTGGTTATCTCCACCGCTAGTGCCTCAACGTCTGCGGCCACGGCAACAGGACGGGTGGGCGTGGTGGTTTCCAGTTCCTCCGTGAAGGTCGGCCAGTGAGTATGGCGGCGTGGTGTGAATGGCGACTGTTTTGTGATCCCACCATCTATAGAGATCACTATTGGTTGGTGATCCGATGATAGTTCGTCATCGAGGACCACTTGGGTCATGGGTCCCCTCAGTCCCCTGTGGATGGCGACGTCGAGCACGTCCGGGGTGTGTGTCGCGGTTGCCGGGTAAAAGGTAGGCACCTCCGGACCTTCGACTAAGTAGCCTTCTTTGGCCGCGTCGGCGAAAAGTAGCTCGCCAGACCGATTGGCAACATTCGAGTTCCACGCTGGGTGTTTACAATTCATGTCGCCTGCGACCATAGTTGGGTGTGACGAGTTAAAAATTTCCTTTAGATCTGTTGGCAGATATATATTGTTCGGCGGTTTGTATGCCGCGTAGAGACGGAAGTGGTCGCCGGCTAGGTTTACTTGGACACCCAGCGCGTACATGTTGCTTGTTGGCGGGATCGGTAGCAGTTGATGCACTACTCTCCGCCGTATGAAGATGGCCAGGCCTCGGTATAATTTTCCTGCTGCTGACCGTTCGTCTTTCCTGTAGGCGAGAAACCCTGGGAATTTTATTTGATCTGCAGGTCCCAGGTGAGTCTCGCCTATAAGTGCCACATCTATGTTTTGTTCCTGCAGAAGTGGACGCAGTAGGGCGGCCTTCCCCTTGAGGCCGCGCGCGTTCCAATGTAGGATTTTAAGCTTATCCTGCATTGGAGAGCAGCAAGGATTGTAGTCCGCGCAGGACTACCGCTACGGGGTCCTCATGCCTTAACAGGGCGTTGAGTACCTCCTGAAGGACGCCGACCGCCGCTCTTAGGAGGTCGTCGCGGTAGTTGCGCGCGTCTTGAATGCTTGTTTGGTAGGGTTGTTGCTGTTGTGCATGATGTTGTTGCTGCTGTTGGTGATGTTGGGGTAGTTGAGTTTCCCTTCTACTTCCTTGTGTCCGCCCCTGCATTGTCTGCTGGGTGTGAGGCTGCAGTTGTTCCCTATTTGGGACTGTGGCGGTCGTTTGTTCCACCTCGGTTGTGCGCGTATCTCGGTTAGCGCGAATTTCTTGGGGGTCTGCCTGGGTCTGCTGAAGATCCCGACCCGGCTGTAAAGGGGCCCGGTCGCGATCATCGCTGGCGGGCTGTTGGTCCCCTTCGTTTGGAGGGGGGGGTGGCTTTTTCCTTTTGTTTTTCTTCCCACGCTTTTTCTTCCTTTGTTGGGGGGGGAGCTGGGACGGGTCACCGCGGGTTGTTGCCGCGTTTGCGGCCGCCATCAGTGAGGCTGGTGCTTGGGTTTCAAAAATCTCAGTTGTTGTCCCCGTTTGCTCTGGTTGAGTTGGGGGGGCCCTCAAGTGGTTGCCCCTGCTTAGTGCAGTTGCGCCAGCCCGTTTGTTCCTGGCCTCCTTCTTAAAGATGGGGCAGGCGGTGCTGTTCGCAGGGTGGGGCCCCTGGCAGTTTGCGCAGGAGGGCGGGTCCTCTGGGAGCCGGGCGCAGTCCTTTGCTCGGTGTCCGCCGCCACACTTGACGCACGCGAGCGGTCTGTGGCACTCATGTGAAGAGTGGCGGAAAAGCTGGCAGCGGTGGCACTGCGCCGGCCCCTTTTTTCCTCGCCAAGCTTCAATAGTGATACCGGGCATACAGAGTAACTCTTTAATTTCATATATGCCCGGTGTTATGTTGGTCGTCTTTTTGAGGACTGCGTGGTAAATACAGCCGGGTCGTCCCTGTTTTGCCTTTATATGGCGGACGAACTCCGGACTGTAACCCAGTTCACGCAGCCCCTCTTCTATGTCTTTGGGGTCTGTCTCAACGGGTAGCCCCCTGATTGCCACCTTTATGCTCCTATCGGCAGGCAGGGTGTAAGAGAACCAACTGACCCTGTCGGTTTTCTCTAGGTCAACCAAGTATCTCTGTATTAGACGGAATTCCTGTTCCGTCTGCGGGCTGAACCTTACACCCTGCCCGAATGGGCGGGCGTTAGGGGCTCGGCCCAAACGCTGTTTCAAAGTTTTAAAATGTTGGGCCCAGTTCGGAAGTTTTTCTACCACGAGCGGGGGAAAGCGTGCTTTGCTCTCCTTAGCTGTTGCTGGGTCCGTGGTGGTGCCCTCTGGTGGCACTGTTACAGAGGTCACATTTGTGGTTGTTGATGGTGGAGGGGGCGTCGTCCTCATCGCCTCGGCGTATGTGACGGGCGGTTGGGTCGCGGGGTCCTCTCCGGTTGGCCTGTTAAGCCTTGGGTCCCTACGCTGGGACGGGACACAGGGCCTCTTGGGGTCCTCGTCCAGGAGCTCATCGTCGGACGAGCCTCTTGGCCTTCGTTGGGCCGCACGAGTTCCTGGTTCCGTGATTGGATGGATTTCCACTGTGTGGAGAGATGATGATGACCCGAATATTGGTGTCCTATATCGGGGTTGGGGGGCCGGTGCCGTTTCAGTGGTACGTAGCAGTGTCTCCTCGGAGACATCGGTACGTCCTTCCTCGGGCTCCGGGGATGAGATAGACTCGTAAGACCCCACTGGCGAAAAGCGCTTCGGGCGTTGTGCAGGAGACTCCTGCGCGGACATCCTGGGCGCTGGGGGGGAAGTCAGTCCCGTTGTCGACTTCCTATAATATTTAGTTGCAAATTCTGGGGATATTATTTGTCGCTTGTACAAATGGGTACCCCCGTGGATTGTAGCACAAGTAGTGACTTGTGTGACTGGCCTATGAATTTGTTCAAGCGAGTCACCGTGTACCGACAATTTTGTGCTTTCTTGTCGGTATTGCGTTTCCTGCGTGGTTGAAAGCGTTGGCGACGTGTTGTGAGATCGCTGGGATCTTGGTTGGCGGCGAGTGGTCGGCTCAGGCGAGCTGTTGGTCGAGCCCGACGAGTTCGGGTCGGTAGCTGATGCGAGCGACGTACGTGGCGTTGCGCGGGGCTGGCTCGCGGGCGTTACCGACCGCGAAGACGGTGTCGGTCGCGGCGGTTGCGCACTCGGGTGCGCAGCGGGCGCGGCGGGCGCGGCGGGCGCGGGGTGACGCGCAGTTGGGTGGTGGGGGTTCGGCTGGTTAGGTACCGATCGGAATTGCGACGGTCTTATCGGTACCGGGTGTTTAAGCGTTGATGATATTATCGGCGCTGAGGTTATTGTGGGGGGGCGCGACGAACTGGCACTGTCAGCGCGCTGCTCGGCCAAACCCGACGGCGATGTGGTAGACGCACTGTGTTGTGGTCCGGACCACGGGTCTTCGCTTCTGGTTTTAGACTTACTCAGGCGTCTTGGCGTCCGAGTCTGGGTTCTACCCGTCGAAGTAGTACGGTGACGTTGTGGCAGGGGTTCTATGTCCCTGGAGCTCTTCTGTTCAGAAGGTGGTGAAGGTGAGGGGGAGGGGTGGCCCTGAGAAGGGCCTTTTGATTGGGCACCCGGGCCCTGAGAAGGGCCACGGGCACCAGGCGCAGACATCACGTGAACGTGACCCCCGCGACCACTATAGTGTGTGCTGCCACCACACACCGAGTAGTACGGGGTAGACTCCTCGTACCCACGCCAGTCACTGTTGCCAGTAACGGGCGTTTGTACGGGGAAGCTTAACGGGCGGTCCGAGCGGGTACTTTTAGCTGGAGGTACGTAGGTCACTGCACAGTCTTCAAGTTCCGGTCACGTAGCGGTCCAACACTCCTCCGTGCGCACGATGTGCTTAAAAAGGGGTACAAAATTTCCTCTTCACGTATTAATATATAGATTTACACAGGGAGTCTAGTAAATAGCACGTTATACTGCAGAGGGTGAGAGCTTGGGTCAATACCTACCAAAAAACACAATATATGTTCAGCAAAATCTTACGGAATTACAGTAGTACAAAATTTTCCGAAATATCGGAAAATCTCTACCTTGACACAGATTATGAAGCATCTCGTAATGAAAAATTCCTTTTCTAGTTTTTTTTTTAACTCAAATTATTTGTGAATAGTTACTTTACTCATTGATAAGTCTTTATTCTATTAAAAACTAAAATGTTTTCAAGAAACACAATTTTTATTTAAATTTTCACAGTACAATTTTGTTATCGAAAATTTTGTACTACTGTAAATCTTAATTTTGCTGAACATACATTGTGTTTTTTTGGTAGGTCAAGGCCCAAGCTCTCACCCCCCGCAGTATGTCGTGCTATTTACTGGACACTCTGTATAAATATTGACTTATAAATATATTTTTAGATTATAATTCGGTACCATTGTTAAAAGAGTATGACGATTACCACTTTACATAACTACTGATATCATTTCGGCCGAATGAAGTCCACTGCTGGACACAGGCCTCCCCCAAAGATCACCACAACCACCGATATGGATGTGTTGTGGGCTCATTAGGGGGTTTTGCCATAATCGCCACGCTTGGCAGGCGGGTTGGCGATCGCAGTTGAGTTGTTAATGTACTCGAAGGACGCTGCTGCCCATCCTCCGGCTAATCCCTTAGTCGACTTTTACGACACCCATGGGAGGAGATGGGGTGGTGGCATTCTGAGCCGGCACCACACGGCAACTACTGATAATGTTCGGTTATTCAGTCTGTTTACGCCATTTTCAGCCAACATTTATAGAAGCGTCATCGGGTAACGGCTCAAACCTTTAAGTCGGCTTATTTAATCAACCTTAATGACAAAGATCCCGGTGCGATCGCCGCGGCAGCTGCGTATGCGCTACTTTTGTAAACAAGTGTCGATAACACCATCAATCAACCTGTCTTGATATCACTCCAGTGGCTGGTGGTCTGGTTGATGCGCTCTCGCCAGATTCTCAGAAGCCGCTACTACTCCTCATCCAGGATGGCTTTGTGTATCCACTCCGAAGTCATCTTTGAACAATTGAACTGCTTTCAATAACGTGCTGTTACCACGCTTGTGACCGTGTTGCACCTGTTTTCTACCTCTTCACCGTCAAGTTAGGCTAGCTGCTGCACATGTCAGAAGGAGAATGAAAGAAAGAAATAAAGAAAGAAAGAAAGCATTTATTACCACACTAATTTAACACAAAAATAAATAAAAAGAATACCAAGAAATTTGTTTGTATGGTGTGGCAAAAGAAGCGGTATCAGCAAAATGTTGAACAGTGAGCAGCTAGCCGTAACACTGCCCAACGCTGGTTTTCAGTCCGCCCGATTTACTACCGTTATGTAAATATACATATTACATTAAAAGTACAATAAACAAAATTAAAATATAAAATATGAGTAAAAACAAGAGAAATTATGTAGATTAAAGATTATAGATTGCTACTACAAAAACAGAACGAAATGAGTCTGCTGGCTTTCAAGTGAGTACATGTGCGTTTGGCTTGCTTTATTTATATTTGGTGTGAACACGGTGTACTAAATTAAATCTTTCTTTCTCCACCCGTATCCTCAAATAAACGCAAATCGCATCACCACAGTAATTTAATTCGGTTATGAAACGGCATAATCTACTCGTAATTATGAGTTTCTTGTAAAAGGTTCGTATGTATATTCATATCAGATGAAAAATAATATTTGATTGCTCCCTGAAAGCTTGCAGAATGTATGTGCCTTGTAGATATTATTAATATATGTGTACCTTAAATCTTGAATAAAAATATATTTATAAAGGATATGAAATTGATATAAAAGATGATGAAGATACACGCAATTATGACCTTAACCATGACTGATTACAAAACTGCTAAACAGCGGAAAGTTCTTTATAAGGTCTGGACATCGTTCTACTTAATTCTCACATCTGTTTGATGAGCACAATTACACACTTATAATATTTTGAAAAGGCAACCATACATAGAGATTGCTTCTGGTTCCTCTCCATGGATTACAATTTGAATACGCTCAGTAATTCATTTCCATTTAACATCTTTTTTGATAGGGCGTCCTCGTTAATCCACGTTTAATCTTTTATAAGTAAATAAGTGATACTAAAATTCTTGCCATAGTAGTTGCTGGAAAGTGTTTTCCACGTCATAAAGGAATTAATTCGCATTCTACTCAGCTAGTATCCGTGTGATCTTATTCATGAAAGTTCAATAAACCTTCATATCTCTCCTCAATCTTAGCCGCATGTATATTCGTTTAATTATTAGAAAAACATTACTAACAAACACAATCTTTTTAGGGTTCGTGGTCGTAGGATGACTAAGAAGTTAAGCGTCGATTTAAAAAGTTACTTTATCTACCGTACAAGACTAATCAAAAATTGTTTCGATGCACGCAGTTATCACTTAGTAACCCTGTAAAGTGTTCGAAACGTCAGGAAAAACAAAACACTATAATATACGCGATGTTATCCGCTTAAAAGTGTTTTATTGAAATACTTTAACTGAACTATGCAAACTTTTCCGTGTGGTGTACATTTCCGTGTGGTGTCCGAATTAAGAATATAGCACCACTCCATCTCCTCCCGTGGATGTCGTAAAAGGCGATTAAGGGAATCTAAACCAGAGGGATGGGCAGCAGCGTCCCTTCTGTGAAACGGTAGCCATACTGCGCTCACCAACCCGCCTGCCAAGCGTGGTGAGTATTGGCAAATACCCCCCAGAATGATGACACCGTTGTGAAAATCTATGGGGGTGGCCTTTGTTCAGCAGTGGACGTATAAATGGCCGATATGATGATATATGATGAACTATGCAATAAAAATATATGCTGAGAAAATATCAATCAATGCAACTAAAGAACTGGGTGCATCGCTGTTTACTGTCTCTTCAAAATTCAAAACGTAGTAATGTTTCGATCCTTTTTCTATTCATATTCGACATCAAACCTTCATTTACCTCTGATTTGCCTGTTGTATACTAGCGTACATAACTCAACCTGACACATCAATAATAAAAACCCCGTCGAGCGTGAGGAACCTACATCACGACAAGGGTCTTGGCATTTTCTTGTAACACCCATTGTGCAGGCTCCACAACAATGTATATTTCGTTTACGATTTATTTTTTTACCTAGTCACGCATTTGATGATGCGGTTGTATTTCTGTTGGTCAAATTTGAGGTTGAAACTTGAGATATATTTTCCGATTTGTGGGCCAGTTATGCATTAGAATAAACCAGATGTAGCCAATATAATAGTAGCTAGTACGTAATAAGCGAGAGTTTGAAATATTATATCAAAATGAAAATATTACAAAAAAAACACTCGGTTATGACCAGCATTCAGTTGTTTACGCAAATAATTTTGTAGACTAGTATCCGCTAAGGATTTAGTTTCATTGAAAAGCAATAGCAACAAATCAATGGTTGCTATATGATAGAGTATTCATCGAGATGAATACTATCACATCGCAACCTTTGGTTATTTTATATGATGACTAGGAAGACCCTACCTTTCATAAAGCAACCATATTCATCACAAAAGTTTACATGTACATAAAATTACAACATCGTGCACGTATGTAACGGTTTGAATTGGGCGTCGTACGAATTTACGAGTTGATATATCGAAAGTGACAATTAAATGATTGTGGATAGAACCACTTGAAAGAAGAAGTAGTGACACGAGGCAGGAATCCTAGAGCAGGCAAACATAGCGACATCCAGTAGCTAGATCGTTTGTCCATCAATATGAAAATAGTGGGTGGAGATGATGAATGAAGATCTGCAGAGAGTGGTAGACTGCTCTAAGGAGAACTCGCTGGTACTGAACCCAGTTAAATCAAAATTTATGGTACTGGGCACTAAAAAGATACTAGATACTAAATCCAGAGCTGCGCTTTTAGGCTCATGTCACCAACACACTGAGAAACTGTTTTTACAGGTTAAAAGTCTTATACGGAATACGTGACCACCTAAGTATACCAATTAGGAAACAACTCGTGGATAATCTGGTACTCTCGAAATTAAATTACTGTGATATAGTCTACGGACCATGTCTGCTTTCAAGAACGGAACGTCTATTATAACGGATACAGAATGCCTGTGATCGTATCTGTGTCAATATCCCAAGAAGGAGCCATATTATACCATACTTGAACCAGAACAAAATAATGAAGATGGCTGCCAGGAGAAAGCTACATTTGGCTATTCTGTTATTTGGTATTATCACTAACCGAAAGCCACAATATCTTTATCAGAAATTAACTTGGAAACAAGACCAGTACCAATATTACATCCGCTCCACTGTTAATCCATTGTCAGTTCCAAAATACAAAACTGCAGCATTCAGAGAAAGTTTCAAGCACAGTTTTACTAGCCGTACCCGCTCGCTACGCTAGGCGCAAATTATATTTACACCTATTCATGTATTCTGGACTTTGCTGCAAGATATAAAATTGGAACACATGAAAATTTAAGTCATAATTCATGTATTGATCCCGAAAATTTTCATTGAGAACCGTTGAGCCGTTTCGGCGCCTATTCGAGATAACATTCAGTATAGTAAAATAATAATTGTAAACGTTACTATTACGGTTGATGAATAAATAATAATATAATGTCCGAAAACTGTGGAACCAGGAGACCGGCTTCGGTCTCATCCCTACTCCATGCTGTTTACTGGGCGAGAAGTGACACCGTTAGACGCCTGGGGGGGATAACTTACCAAGTGATAATTGATCAGCTATCGAGCGGGATGAAAAATTACTAAAACAACTGTTAAAAAATAGGGGTTGGTGATGGAAGGTGAAAATTTAGGGTTGTATGTATTTTTTACTGCCACATTATAAAAAAACAAAAATTTTGTCCAAAAAATTTAAACAAAAAATTAGGTTAGGACTCTAGATTTAGCTGTGTAGATTATAGTAGTTACGGTGCAGTACAGTTGCCGAATTTCATTTCTATATAGATCTCCTAATTTCATATTCATGTACAGCCGAAATGAATAATCATTTGAAACCAACATTTTTAGATTTATTATAATCTAATATATAAAATTCTTGTGTCACGGGGTTCGAACTTGAACTCCTCCGAAACGGCTCGACCGATTTTTGTGATCCTTAGCGTGATTGTCGGCCAGGGTGGAGAATCGGCCAACATCTATTTTTCATCCCCCTAAATGTTAAGGATAGTCCACCCCTAAATTTTTACTTTTATTTTTAGGCAAAATTTTTTGTTTTTATTTTTTTATGACACAGCATACAAAAATACATACAACCCTAAATTTTCACCCCTCTACGATCAACTCCTATTTTTTATTTGTTAATTATAAACTTTTATTTTTTGGCAAAATATGTAAAATTCTCGTGTCACAGTGTTAGTTACCATACTCCTCCGAAACGGCTTGACCGATTTTTATGAAATTTTATATGCATATTCAGTAGGTCTGAGAATCGGCTACTATCTATTTTTCATACCCCTATGTGATAAGGGTTGTCCACCCCTTAAGATTTTTTTAATTTTTTGGACAACATTTTTTATTTTCATATTTTTATAATGTGGCATTAAAAATACATACAACCCTAAGTTTTCACCCTTCTATCACCAACCCCTATTTTTTAATAGTTATTTTAGTAATTTTTCATCCCGCTCGATAACTGATCAATTATTATCACTTGGTAAGTTATCCCCCCCGGTGTCACTTCTCGCCCAGTAAACAGCACGGAGTAGGGATGAGGCCGAAGCAGGAGACCTCCTGGTTCTCTCACACAATAAGCCTTCTCTCACACCCTCCACAGTTTTCGGCCATTATATTATTATTTATGCATCAAGCGTAATAGTAACGTTTACGATTATCATTTTACTATACTGAATGTTATCTCGAATAGGCGCCGAAACGGCTCAACGGTTCTCAATGAAAATTTTCGGGATCAATACATGAATTATAACTTAAATTTTCATGTGTGTTCCAATTTTATATCTTGCAGCAGGGTCCAGAATACATGAATAGGTGTAAATATAATTTGCGCCTAGCGTAGCGGGCGGGTACGGCTAGTAATATAATAATAATCTCTTTATTCAAGTGACCAGGACTCAAAAAGGTTAGTAAAACTTAAAAAACTATGTTAGTAATAAAACATTAAATATTTATGAAATCATATGCGACTCACCTCTGCTTCATCCCATGAGAGATAGCGTAACAGTGATTGATGTATACACAATCAAGCCTACTTGCAATCATATTCAGAATGCTGTTAGAGCTGGCCCACACCCTGCGCACCAGGGATGTACATCTCTTACATTATGAACTTGATCTGTATTTTTGATTTGTGTTAACTTCAAACTTGCCGTGTGGTGCCGGCTCAGAATGCCACCACCCCATCTCCTCCCATGGGTGTCGTAAAAGTCGACTAAGGGATTAGCTGGAGGATGGACAGCTGCGTCCTTCGAGTACATTAACAACTCAACTGCGATCGCCAACCCGTCTGACAAGCGTGGCGATTATGGCAAAACCCCCCAATGAGCCCACAATATATCCATATCGGTCGTTGTGGTGATCTTTGGGGGAAGCGTGTGTCCAGCAGGGGACTTCATTCAGCCGACATGAATGAAAAAATGAATGAAACTTCAAACAAATCCTCAAATAGTCCTCAATCCCAAATCCAAACATTTTGGATTAAATTGATCATTAATTTCGGCTGTTAGACAGGTTGAGATACATTTTGTATATTCAAATTATACAAAATGTATCTCGATCCCTAAAGAAACAGCATTCTTCTTGTTTATTATTCAATTACAATTTCATATATACATACAACAACGTCTGAGTTACCTGCCAAGAACACATTCGTTTCAAACAAAAGCTCTAGGGAGGCAAGCAATGCAACAAAACTGGTGCAAATACAGGATATCACCACACTTCTGTAAACATGTGTTTTGATAGTCGGTTCAAAGATAAGTCAGCGGTTTTGAAGTAATATTTTCTTTGTGATTGTGTTTTAATACAGAAGTATAAACCCTGACACCATCTCAAAATAAACCCTCGTAAAAGACAATTAGGGCTTTATATCTGGATGCATGCTAATAACAAGCGTAATTAGCTAGTATAAAAGAGCGATTAGGTACTGAAACTTATTTTAATGACGGCACGGTTGGTGCAGTGGCTGATACAGTAGCATCGGGTCGTGGGTTCGATTCCCGCACGGAACACATATTTGTACGATCTGCAGGTAGTTGTTCCGGGTCTGGGTATATTGTGTGTGGAATTTGTGTTTGTAAATGCACCCACGACACAGGAGCAATCCTAATGTGGGGCAACGTTTTAAAAAAAAACAAATGATAATATATACATTTGAATTATATTCACAAGCTTTGGGAAAACCATAACAAATTAACTTATTGCGATCAACAATTTGTCACAAGTTCATTGGTCATCTTAGGGCTGAAACGAATACACAGCTCAGCATATTAGATAAACGACACCGTGATGTGATCACCGCAATGGACTATATATTTCTATTTCTCTTGACTTATTGAATTCTAACCGGGGGAAATTGTATCATGCACCGGCGCTGCCAAGTTGACAAGCGCTTCTACGGTTTTCTTTTTCATAAGATATTTTTGTGTTTAATATGTTGGTGTAACAGAATAAATTGTATGGTATACGGTTTCACAGTAGATACTTATACCAAAAACCTTGAGGAGTTCACGCTGCTAGTTGTATAAAGATACGAAACGTGTTGGCGCTGCCGCTAAGCCCTCAAACGGCGCAAATATAATATTGATATCATTCTTCATCGATAATTATTGTTTTGATCCATTTGAGTCAGGTGCATGTATCTTTTTCAATTAAATTTTCAGACGGTTGGTCGGCACTTCGCTTGACCAGAAGGTTTTGCTTTTCTTTGGCCAAAGAATGAACATTTTCATTCAACGAATCAATGGTTTCAGTCTTTTGGGAACGCAGCTGACAGTGACGAGAAAGAGAACTTTGTTATTTATATTACCCGTTTTAATAGTATTATTCATATATGTATATACATGTTATGTGTTAGGTTAGGAGTAAACGGTGAGTAATTTTTTGTTACATAGAATATCAACATATCACAAATTTCCACACTGGTGCAGTTATTTTGGGGGGAATTTTCCAGTACTCACCAAGCTTGGCACGCTGGTTGGTGAGCGCAGTATGACTGCTGTTCTGCAGAAGGGACGCTGCCGCCCTTCCCTGTGGTTTTGAATCCCTTAGTCGACATTTACGACATCCACGGAGATGGAGTGGTACTATATTCCCAAAGCGGCCACCACATATAAGTAATATTCATTAATTTAAAAATAAATTGCATAATACAATACTCAAACTCACTTATGACGAGAAACCTAATTTCATCCTGAACCTAATTTAAAAGCATACATTGTATTCCATAGCCCGTCGCTTCTATTTCATGACGTTGCCCTATATGCAAAATGTAGTGACGTTTTCATTTCCCGCGTGTTAGCGCTTACAGTAGAGCATCTCTTTGAATACTTGCCTTACGTAATAGTTTCTAGAATTTTCATCTTTCTATAATATGTTCATTACATCCTCAACTACCAAGTTCCTAAGACTCTTGTTTTTTTATGGTTGCGTTTTACCGTAATATAAGATCGACATCCGTTTTCTGTGGTTTGAAGACAAATTGTAATATTCTGCAAGAAAATTGTTTTCTTTCATCTCCCTCTCTTTCTCTTTTTTAAAAACGTTGCCCCACACTAGGATTTCTCTTGTATCCTTGTGTCGTGGGTTCGTTTACAGACATAAATTCCACATACAATAAACCCAGACCCGGAACAACTACCTGCAGATCCTACAAATATTTGTTCCGTACTGGAATCGTACCCACAACCCGGAGCGCAGCAGCCGACTGTATCAGCCACTGCCCCAACCGTGCTCTCTTTGTAATATACCACGTTGGCTATGCCTAAAGCGCGGCACCTCATTCGGACAAACGACACATATGTACATAATTATTGTACTATATGATCAAAATACGAAAAAATAGTATTATGTAATACTCCACCAACGAATGTTGTACTACGTAAGAACCTTGAAAGTGCCTATTATTTTTTCAAAACCCCGATAATATGTTCATCTCGTGTTTTATACTTTTTTTATTTTTTATTGGTACCCAGTGGAAATTCTTCATGAACTGCCTTCACCCCGGGGAACGGCGAAGGGGTATGCCGGACTCCTACCGGCTAAAACCACTGGAGCGGACATCTTCGGCACCTAAGGGAGGCTCCAGGTCGTGTTTTATACCTAGGACAGTGTCACAGTCCTGAATTGGTGCATGAAGATCAGCTCCTGTTGTTTATCGACAAAAAAATACTATTATTGACTGCATTAACCTAGCTGAAAATGTTAATATCGCAAGAATTTCGTTTCCAAGTTATCGCGCGCAGGAAAAGTACAAAATGATTATATATTTATGTGCACCTAAATCCTTCCCTAAATACATATTTATTCAGTAACCGCAATAGTCGCATACAAATCCAGCTTTAGCAAGTAGCGTTGGCAACTTTTTCCGACACCAAAGACGAGTCGGTGCGACATTGCTCTGTAACTTTGAATTGACAAAACGAAAAAATGAATGAAATGGTCGGAGAGAAAAAGTTGTGTGCCTGAGGCAGCTAACTCGACGTATTGTCTAAGCCAGCGTGTTTCGCCTTTTTCCAAAGCTTTAACTTTTTACACTGTTTAATCGGGTTGACTGCGCTAGTCTCGTATTGATCTGCGGTGTTCTTTGGTGTCCGTTCGATTGTCGGGACTCGTGAATTGGTCGTTTGAGTTATCGGGCAATGGTACGTATGATTTGTGAGGTAAGATTGAGAATGTTTTATTTATATTTACAGTTAGTAAGCCGTGTGGTGCCGGCTTCGAATAGCACCAACCCATCTCATCCCGTGGGTGTAGTAAAGCGCGACTATAGGATTAGCTGGAGAATGAGCAGCAGCGTCCTTCGAGTATATAACAAGTCAACTGCGATCGCCAACCTGCCTGCCAAGCGTGGCAATTATGGCAAAACCCCCCAATGAGCACGCAACACGCCCATAACGTTCGTTGTGGTGATCTCAGGGGGAGGCCTGTGTCCAGCAGTGGACTTTATTCGGCGGTAATGAATGAAAAAAAGGCAGTTAGTATATTCTTAGGATATTTAGATCTCCCATTACTTGAAGAAATTAAACGGTTAGATTGAGTCAGTTATCTGAACTCTTATTTTTTCGACCTTATTTCTTGTTAGACTTTACTGATCTGATATCCTGTTCTATACTGTCCGTGTGGTGTCCGGATTAAGAATATAGCATCACACTATCTCCTCCCGTTGTATGTCCTAAAAGGCGACTAAGGGAGTCTAACCCAAAGGGGTTGGAGGGGATGGGCAGCAGGAGCCCTTCTGTGGAACAGTAGCCATACTGCGCTCACCAACCCGCCTGCCAAGCGTGGTGGGTATTGGCAGATACCTCCCAAAATGACAAGAAAATAATAAAAATCTATGAGGGCGGCCTTTGTTCAGCAGTGGACGTATGAATGGCTGATATAATGATGGTGATGATGATCTACTATGACTAATCCAAGGATATTCAAATTGAGTTAACTGTCTGTTAAATCAATGCGATTAATTTCATTTCCCCTTTTCAGTTTGTGATATGGTCAAGATGTTCTCTGCATTCTTTGAATGGTGCGATTTTCTTTAAATACTATAATTGTGTAAGGTCATCAATTCTTTTAAAGAGTACAGCTGGCGCACTAGTTAAGCGATTGGCTTCCTGCGCTACGTGTCGTGGGTTCGATCCGCGCAGCTAACAACTATTTGTACGATCTGCAGATAGTTGTCAGCCTTTAAGAAACTAGTAAAGGATCATTATCTGTCGCTTTAAATTCTACTATTCCATTTTGACTTGCTTTAGCTTTTTACATTACAGATATTTTATTTTTATATATACATATAGTTTAAATAGTTATTATTTATAAAATTTTCATGTATTATTGAATGATAGGTAATGAAAGCTTATTATCAAATACAGCGCTGGTTTTCTGATAGGGCCCATGTGTTGATGCCACGGGCAGTTACGACATAATATTGTTCTTCTTGTAGAATAATAATCCCATAAATAAAGATAATAAAATAAATAGCATAGTAAAATATATTACAATAATATTTATTTATATTAGTATACATAGTTACACCTCTGACTGCCTCATAACTTTACAGTCGTCTTTCCCTCCACTAGAGGGGGTCCTCCGGTCCCGGTCCCGCTTTACAGTCAACCCCTCCGAGATGTATTTAAAGACGTGGCGTCATAGGCGGCTCTAGTGTGATCTTATGAGGACCTGGAGCCCCACTTCGGTGCCGAAGATGACCGCTCCAGTGGTTTTAGCCTATGTCCGGTGGAGTCCGAATACCCCTTCACCCTTCCCCGGGGCGAAGGAAGTTCATGTAGAATTTCCACTGGAGGCCAACAAAGCGGCAATGTTAAAACAACAATAAATGTTACTTAATTTCAAAGATATCCACAATTGGATCATCATTTTGGCGGAAATTTGCCAGTACTCACCACTCTTGGCAGGCGGGTTGGTGAGCGCAGTATGACTACTGTTCCACAGAAGTCACTGCTGCCCATCCCCCTGGATCCCTTTAGTCGTCTTGTACGACACCCACGGGAGGCGATGGAGTAGTACTATATTCGAAATCCGGATACCACACGGATCTAAATCCAGATACCACACGGATCTAAATCCGGATACCACACATATATGTATAATGTAATATAATGTAACAAATTTTGTATTAAAAATCTATGTTTTGAAAATAACAAAAATATGTTCTAAACCGACACAAAATGAGTCAATGATTTCCCTCGTCGGTCTTTCTGACAAAAAATGCCAGCCGTTAGCTTACCCCTGTTTTTGCGGTGCGACGATTCTTCGACGCATTGACGAATCTTATCGAAGTCCCAGCGGGCTCGGCACGCCTTATCGTGACGCGGTACACGCTACTTTGGGAAACAATACCCGGAGTAAGGATTCAAGAAGATTTGGATATGGAAAGGGGACGGGTATATTGAAGGCCGGTATGTTTATTAAGTATTGAGAACTTGACGCCGAATATTGTTTGTTTTGAAAGGAAATGAAATTGTGTTCCTTTTGTCGACACATAATTCGGTATTATTGTTTCATCATTGTATTCAGCGATAAAATAGAAGGTAAAGTAACAAGAAAGATACAGAACAACTTGGATAAAACCGGAACTCAGGCCTTTTGTATGTAAAATAACATCTTTTGCCTCCATGGATCGGAGCTTTGCGTAAATTGATTTGGATGTGTGAGTCTTACGCGGAGGCCCATGGGCTCAGATACAATGTCAAGGAAAGCTAATTGCTAGTATTTAAGGCGCGTGGTACAAGTTACGTATCATTGCCTTCAGTGACCATAGCGGATACCACCTTAAACAGAGTCACTCATTTCAAGTAGCCCAAGTGGCCCAGCCACTGGGTTTCCGAGGATCTTAAGGACAATACAGACATAGAAAGGGCACGTAGGGCGTTGGCTGTCCGGTGTAATATGTAGGCCCGCAGGTTCGCACATTGCAGCAAACAAGTAAAAGTTACACTTTTTAAATCTTACTGCCAAACTTTATACACATGCTGCCTGTGGGTGAACTACACACTGGGGTATACAACGCCTAGCGTTTTTAATACAATAATGCGTTTAGGGTGCTGTTGGGGCTGCCGCGATTTTGCAGTGCTTCAAACATGTTTGCAGAAGAGCGTATAGGTGGCTTTTATGCTCTTATAAGAAAAAGATGTGCGTCGCTACCGAATCGTGTTAGATCCAGCCACAACAGCATGCTAAGCGTGTTCGCGGATAGGTGGGACTTTCCACTGCTGTATCTCTGGATACGCTTGCGCACGTCGCTGTAAGCATTGGACAGTATCTTCCTTGACATACTTCATTCTATGTTAAAGAAAAATTATCATTAACACAAATGAAGTAGGTATAGTAATAGAAGTATGTTGTTTGTGTCTTATACCTACTTTGTGTAACTAAACTCGTTTTTTATTTATTGTGTCTTCTATTGTACCTATGGACAGACGTCTGAAATAAACGTTATTATTATCTACATGTTTCTGTATTATTCTTTATTCCCTGTAAGGGGGAACCCGGTCTTTTGATAGGCTTACGCGGGGACATGGGTCCAACACGCAGAGGCCCTTTAGAGAATTTTGTAAGAAATGTAATGGGACACTAACCGGGGACTCTTCTTGGCTGCACTATAAAAAAACAAGGCCTTGTGATTATGGTACTGTTCCGTATTACCGATAGATGTATATGAATATGGATTCCGTGTGGTGCCCTGATTAAGAATATAGCACCGCTCCATCTTCACCCGTGGATGTCGCAAAAGGCAATACCAGAGGGATGGACAGCAGCGTCTCTTCTGTAGAACAGCAGTCCTCCTGCGCTCATCAATCCATCTGCCAGGCGTGGTGAGTACTGGCAAATTCACCCCAAAATGACGACATCATTATTCAAATCTATAGTGGAGGCCTTTGTTAAATAGCGAATATCTTCTGGCTAGTGATGATGATGATGGGTAATATGACGGTTATTAGAAGAGAAACTTCACGGGCGGATACAGGGACATAGAGAAAACGGGAATAGATACAGCAAGTTCATAATGTTGTATCAAGATTAAGCGTGCCATATAGTTTATTCCTACGATTACGTCACAGAATTGAAATATATATCAGTATACAGTGTACGCCTTGATGGGCAGTTTGGTTTATCATTTCCCTCATTATCTATAAGTTGATTTGACGCAGTATGCCATCATCGGCCGTACCTGCATACACTGATAGATCTTACTACGTGATTAGATTTCTTTTTTGACATCTAAAAGAGGCACAAGTAAAGTTCCGTCCTTATTTCTACCAAGCTATAATACGTTTTAACGATCTCGGAGTCTGTCAGGGACATCCACTTAATTCTCGGACCAAAATATACTACCGTATAAAATACGAAGTTTAATTAAACCGCACACTCCTTGCTTCGTCGATCATCGTGTCGAGATATCTTTGCTCTCCAGTTTACGCGGCCATGTCGCAGTCGCGTAAAGCTTCCACGGTGATAAGATGGATGGATACATCATTCAGAAGCGTTGCTTTTGTATACCAGTTTTATGGCTTAAGAAATTTGGGACTACACGACGGAGCAAGGCTCCTAAGTTATTTAGGATGCAGGAAACAAAAGTTAGGCATTGTGAATAGAAATGTTCTAAAATAGGATGTTGGTATGAAATATGGTATGTGCCATATTGTGAATTAGACAGCTACAATTGCAAAAATAAGCATCTCATTCAGCAGATTTTTATTTGATAAATTATTTCCCCTCACTAGGATTTGTAAAAACTATATTTCCAGACATAAATCTCATATGCACAACATCCAGACCTGGATCTACTACCTGTAGTCCGTACAAATATTTTTCTTGTGCTCGATTGCAGCCACGACACATAGCGTAGAAAGCCAAGCGATTAGCATCTATGCCAAACGGCATATTGTCATAATAACCATGTTTTGAAATAGATTAAAAAAAATGCTCGTTCAAAGTATGCAGTTATTAGCGCAAAGGAGAATACTGGCTCCTATTAAGTCACCTGGAAACCCTTACAAGCAGAGGAAATGTGATTAATTCTTTGCCAGCAAATATCCACTTCACATATATGTATATGATATATAGTTCGTGTGATGTCTGGACTAAGAATATAGCACCAATCCATTTCCTCCCGTGGATGTCGTAAAAGGCGACTAAGGAACTTTGAGCCAAAGGGATGCGCGTCAGCGTCCCTTCTGTGGAACAGCATCATTCTGCGCTCACCAACCCGCCTGTCGAGCGTGGTGAGTATTGGCAAACCCACCCCAAAATGATGACACAATTGTGGAATTCTATGGGGAGGCCTTTGTTCAGCAGTGGATGTCATATGGCTAACATGATGATGATATGTTATATATAATCCTAGACAATAATTTTGCGTCATTTTTGCCTTGAAATACAATAGAGATATTGATCAACAAATTGGTATATATTGCTAACCCAATTCAATTCCGCATTAGTCGTGATCCCATACCCAAGTATACCAACGTAACGAATAAAGAAAGCGAGGAAGTATGTGTAACTTTACGACTCTTTGTACATACTCAGGTAGCAAACAAGGTAACTTTTATGACCTCTTCTATCCGGGGGTTGCATGTAAAATAGATGCGTCTATTTTACAACGGCGTGCTATTCATGTTTATTTAATTTTAAAGATGGCTGTAAAACGCACATGTATTCTTGAGACTTCTTTTTTTTTAAATATCAGTGTGGCTATTAAAAAATTACTGTATATTTAAAGCTTATATACGTTGATATTTTTCAAGTTATTAACTGCATCATTGTCGTCATATCAGCCATGGACATCCACTGCTGAACAAAGGCCTCCCTCATAGATTTCATAAATTGTGTCCACATTTTTCAAAGTATGGCTACTGTTCCCCATGCCTCTGGTTTAGGGATACTCAGTAGCCTTTTATACCAACCACGGGAAGAGATGTAGTGGCGCTAGATTCTCACTCAGGATACCACGCGGAGCTTTATTTAACTTCTTTAGATTAAATTATGGTAAAATATCCCATAACCCAAGAAGTTATTAATACATCTCGAGTGCTTATTATCTATTAAGTCTCTCGTTTCTGATCATAGAAATAACATCCAATGTTTTCATATAATTCCCATCAAATAAAAATACAAAATTCAAAATAGCCAAGCGCATTCTTCACTGTATCTAAAGTCTTAAGTAAAGGGACGTTTTTCCATTCCCTCCCGTGATACATCGCGTTTGGACACGCGAGGCGCGTACGTCACTGTCTCACGTTGACATTGTATAGACAACATCAGGCTGCGGGTTACTTTTGTCCCTTTAGTGTCTGAAAGGTTTTGTTACAGTTATTCAGTTTGATGATGTTACTTTTTTAATTCCTGCTAACATTTTGGATAGTGGATTTTACAACGGCAGCTGCTGTGAAAAATACTGGCGCAACAAAAGGTTTTTGACCATTTAGGATTTTACGTTTTTTTACGTATTCACTAATCTCTCTTTTTCAGTAAACGAAATTGATATTTTCATAATATATAGAGAAAAAGGGATTGAGCTGCAGCCAGTAGTGGACTATAACGAGAAAACGGATTATATCTGGAGAAGTATCATGTTCCCTCATAATACTGGCATGAAGTAGCAACATTATGTTGTGGTATAATATATATAGACTACAGTATAGGGCTCTTCAAAAAGGGCGTGTAAAGATTTTTTCAGGGTCGGCAACGCGCAACTTGCTCCCCTGGTGTTGCAAGCGTTCATAGGTTACGGTGACCACTTACCATAAGGTTGTTTGCCACCTTTTTTTTTATTGGTGTCCAGTGGAAATTCTTCATGGAACTTCTTTCACCCCGGGGAAGGTAGAAGGGGTATGCCGGACCATAAATGGTATGCCT
Source organism: Diloba caeruleocephala (assembly GCA_947459985.1). NCBI lineage: Eukaryota > Metazoa > Arthropoda > Insecta > Lepidoptera > Noctuidae > Diloba > Diloba caeruleocephala. Next base: position 8,675,664 of record OX381616.1, on the reverse strand, counting down.
ACCAGCTAAAACTACTGGAGCGGTCAACTTCGGTACCGAAGGGGGGCTCCAGGTCCTCGTAAGATCACACTAGAGAGGTTGTTTGCCACCACCAGTGGTATAAAAAGTCGTACAGTGAGTAACAAGTACTGGACATCCACTCATATTCCTCTCAAATAAGTTGTAATGCATTAAGACCTCCTCGGTTGTTTCGTTTTGTGTAGCGATGGTTGTTTACCAACAGGTGTACCAGAAATTTGTGCCCTTCTCAAAAAAAAATAACAATACACTATGCATACAGCTCATGAGTACCTTGTACTTTTTGGGAAAATTGCGTATGATTTATTTAGATTTAGATTGTCAAATAAGGCTTCCCCATAAACGATCAGTGACATGGCATAGTTTTTTGGAGGAATTTTCCAGAACTCACCATGCTTGGCAGGCGGGTTGGTGAGCGTTATATTCCACAAAATGGATGCTGCTGCCTATCCCTCTGCTTTAGACTCCTTTAGTTGCCTTTTACGACATTCACGAGAGATGGGGTGGTGTTATATTCTCAATCCGAACACCATACAGACATATAATGCTATGTTTACTGATGTACAATATGCCACACCAATTTCATCATGCGTCAACTACATTTCAGAACTTCTAACACACATCCTATTGTAAACCCAACCAAGTATGTAGTCATGATATGTTATTTCTTGTATATATCCTTTTTTGGAGGTAAAGTTAAAAACTGCCTCAATATTATTTTTCTAATTTTACATCTATTAAAAAATAGTTGCCTACACTAGGTTTTCTCCTGTGTCGTGGGTGCGTTTACAGACATAAATTTCACACACAATACACCCAGACCCGGAACAACTATATGTACCTGCAGATCATACAAATATTTGTTCCGTGCGGAAATTGAACCCGTGACCCGGAGCGCAGCAGTCGACTGTATCAGCCACTGCACCAACCTTGTCGTCAAATCAAACATAACACAAAAGAAGAAACCATCCGACTTCTTCAAATTAATGCAGACAAGAACACATTCAAGAAAATTTGAGGCTCCTCAATTTACAACCAACATAGTAATACAAATTGCCAAGTTACGATGGTCTAGCTAAAAATGTAAACAGCTAGTCAAGTAGTGTTGTCGTGTTCGTAACATGGCAAGGTAACGACAGAATTCAAAGTAACTCTCAGCTCGGGCAAAACAGTTTGGTAAACTACAATGTTACGTGTTCTAAGAGGAAGATCGAGAAATAGAGATATTTTGGGATTTAAACTACCAAAAACAAGTATTTAAGTATCTTTAATATTTATCAAAGATATGTCCAAGTTAATTGATAACTTGGACATATCTTTGATAAATAATAAAGATACTTAAATACTTACTTTAGGTAATAATTAAAAGCTACATGATTCCAAAACTTTCTCAATGAGACATATTATTTACTTAGATAAAGCTTTCGATTAACTCGTTTCTGGAATGAATCGGAAGGTAGAAAAGATATAATAAAACACTTTGTAACGGATTACAATACGTAAATTAAAGATTTTGGTTTTTCCTAACGTTTCAAACACCGCAGGGTTCGTGATCGCAAGATGACAAAAAATTATGATGAAAAAGTATTTTATTATAATGAGCATTAATCTTAAAAACCAAAGTTATCTATATAACTTTAACAGAAGCATTCAGTAAAATATCCACCCAAACTATGTAGTAAGTACGTGAAAATACATTTCCAATTCTCGACGCAGATTTTAAAACTAACTTGTTATTGTCAAGTCCTCGAAACCTCACCTCTTTGTGAATAAAAATGTTAGACAAGGTAAGCAAAGCTCTGAAACTAAAAGGCGCTGAGAAAGCGGAACCAGACTGAAAGCCAGGTCGAAAGTAAGTAAGCCGGCATTAAGGCTTTCCAGACCAAAGTCTTGGCTAGTACTTTGATACAGCCGTATTGTATTGGAAAGGGTGCTGTAAACCTTAACGAGGTTCGTAGCCGAGATTATTAACGGTAGAGTCGTTTCGGAAATGTTGGATTTGTTAAAGTAAAGTACAACAGAATACCAGCTGAGTTATTTGTTTTGTTGCAAGGGAAAAATAGAGAGAGAAAGTGTTTCGGCTCAAAAAATAACTATGATTTTCAGATAATATAGAATATATAGATATTTTTGTTTCATTTTTTGTGATTGATAAAAAATGAAAATTAAGGAAAAATAAGAGTTTAAACCGGTAACCGGTTTAACGGTAAGGTCCCGCGCTCACACATGGCACAGCGGTGTGGCATGAATTGACACCATGTGGCACGGCACGGCACGGAACGCTTCGGCATGCCGAACGTTCTTGTGGCATTCGCGGCTTGCTGAAAGATTTTCTGGCATCCCACAGTATCCCAAAACGCTCGTCCACCAGGTGCTTGTGCCAGTCGCTGAGATCACCGCCGCAACGGACTAGATTCAGATTGATTCAATTACCTTTTCTATTGGTGTCCATTGGAAATTCTACATGAACTTCCTTCGACCCGGGGATGGGCGAAGGGGTATACCAGACTCCGACTAAAACCAGCGGTCTTCTTCGCCACCGAAGGGGGCCCCAGGTCCTCGTAAGATCACACTAGAGCCGCCCATGATGCCACGCCTTTAGGCACATCTCGGTGGGGATGACTGTAAGGCGGTCGCCCCCTCTAGTATAAGAAAGTCAACTGTAAAAAGGTCGCCCCCCAGCCACTTCTCGGGGAGAAATGTAAAGGATTCTCCCGAATGAGAATGAATGAGATGGGGTAGGTAGCCTTATTCATGACCGGATCTACTCAGTATTCATTGTGTATACATGTAATCATTATTTCAAATGAACTAGCCTTATAATTATCGTTATTTATATATTAAAAAGATTATGAATAAATTAATCTAAAGGTTAAAGTTTATAAAACGACGTCGAATCAAATAGAATGTCCCAGTGCTTTAAATATAATCGTTTCTTAGAACAGACGAGGTGTAATACAAATAGAAGAGAAAACTTTTTGAATTTAACTTCAAAGGTTGTTTCATTATTAACTACGTCCTATTCATTATTCACTGACTATTTGTTAACTTAATAGAAATAACATTGCATTGTATACGAAACAATCTCATTGTTACTTGTCTATTAGAAACTAAAAACACTTTGTGAAACTGGGGTTGCGCAGTATGTTTTACCCAAGTCTGCAGTTTGTTTTTTATTGTTGTTAGTTTCTTACAGTGTTATTTTGTTTAAATGACGTGATAGTCATTTGATAGATTAGGTATGTCATGCTCACTCAAGTATCCTGCTTACGGTGGCGTCGTGTATTGGGTCGCCGAGTTACCCTACAATATAGTCGAGCTAAGCGACGGTGATGCATGCGTCATGCTCGTGAACAAGTGGTGTCTATTGGGACTGGTCAGCTTAATACTACCATGGCAATTTTATCATAAGATTTAATGAAATTATTAAAATATGCTTATTTAGTGTAGACTTGACGTAATTTCAGCTTGATGTAATTTGCTCCTCCATTGTCCTCACAATGTAGTCAAATATTGTAACATAAGTTATGGTTTAAAAAGTAACCATGGAGTTTCTTGCCCTTTTTTTCGATAGGAAATCTTCATCTTGGAACTAAATTCTGACTATTCATGAGTGCCTGTTAATGGTATTATATGAATAAAAAGATTTTAATCTCTTATCTTTTTATCGTGTTATTAACAGGGTTTATAGAAGGGTTTCCAGACGCGTTATTATAATTATAATAATTAAATGAAATTAGTTTTTACATAGGTGTTTTGAACATCGCTTTTATAGCAATAAATAAAAAAAAATGATTTCTATATCCGAATCTTGTAGTTATTATTCGATATTCAAATTGTAATCTGTAACTTGAAAAATATAAACTTCGTTATCTAGCCTTTCCTAGAAGTATGAGTAAGCTATATTCCTGCAGCTAACAGTCGCATACTGAAACTTCACTTAATATTCAAATCCCACTTGACTATTTAAGACGCCCGGTTTCAGTAGGGTGGCGGGCGTCTCCAATAAGTAAGCGGGATTTAAATATTAAGTGATGTTTCAGTATTCCGCCATAAATCCCTCAAATTTATTTTTTACATGTCTCAATCTAATTTGCCTTTAACAATTCACTTTTACCTCGGCCGTCATAGGCACTACGTCCCGCCATTACCAACTTGTTCAGTCATAAATTCGTCGGTCCCACAAGCAGTAAACCTTGCGAACAAAATTGATTAGTCAGAATCGGGTGCTTGAACCTTCATAAATTATCAGCTAATGTCTCTCGCGAGTCTAGCGCGTTGTATCAGTATAATTGTATGTAACTTGTGACTTGAATGAAAGCGATGCTTTAGAGCTAACGACAGAAAAAAACAAATACCAGCCTAACATCTAGTTTTACTCAGACATGAAAGACAAAAATCATTCGAAGTTCGATATTTTGAACCTGTCTGCATGTATTTTTTAATATTCGCCCAGGTGCAACGTAATCTCTCGGGATAAGATTTTTTGCACGGATCCCTTTATGCCTTTACTGTTCTTTGTTTGACAACGTTATGATATGTGAAAATGTGGAAAGGATTGAAGCTCTGTTATTGAAGATTAATACTAATGAAATTTGGTGCTGATAAAAAAATCCGAAATTATAAAATTGTCCTCATTGTGAGCAAGGGAATTGTAAATATTCTAATAAGTGGGGATGGGCAAATAAAAAAAATATGTCAATATAAATTTCCTATCTATATTCAATTACATTACCGACATATATCAAGAAAATTTTGCCCATAGCGATATGGCAATAACACCTGAATGTGTTCTATCTAATCTAAATGTATTCCCAATATATATTAAATGCATCACATCAAAAAGAATACCAAGCAGTGTTAAAAAAATCACAAATTTTATACCTATTCTGATACTCAAAAAAATATATCGATCCTCGATATATCGAGATAAAAAATATCGAAGCTAAATATTGATTATTCTATGAAAAAAATATCGATATTTCGATATACGGATATATTTCAACCTAGCCTACCATTAATTACATATATTTTTCAGTATAATGCCAGACTAGAAAGTGTCATCATCATCATCATCATATCAGCCACAGGATGTCCACTGCTGAACAAAGGCCTCCCCCTTAGATTTCCACAACGAGCGGTTACATGCCGCCCTCATCCAACGACTCCCAGCGACCTTCACCAGGTCGTCTGTCCACCTCGTTGGAGGTCATCCCACGCTGCGTTTTCCGGTGCGCGGTCTCCATTCTAGAACATTTGTGCCCCAGCGGCCATCAGTTCTAGGAGCAATGTGCCCTGCCCATTGCCACTTCAGTTTACTAATCCTTTCAGCTATGTCGACAACTTTAGTTCTTCTACGGATCTCCTCATTTCTGATTCGATCTCGTAGAGAAATACCAAGCATAGCTCTCTCCATAGCTCGCTGAGTGACCTTGAGCTTTCTTATGAGGCCTATTGTGAGTGACCACGTCTCTGTTCCATATGTCATCACTGGTAACACACACTGGTTACAGATTTGCGTCTTGAGGCATTGCGGTATTGTTGACGAAAAGATGTTGCGAAGTTTCCCAAAGAAAGAAAGTGTAAATGAGATAAATAATAAACAGACGGAACGATGCTGCTGCCCATCCTCTTGATGAACCGCCTTAGTTACGAAATAGGATGGCCTATATTTTTCCGGGAACCACATACTAACATACCATACTAACCACAACTGTTAGATGGTGTAAAAAAAACCAACATATTGAAACTTAATACTTGCAAAATGTGAACCTAACATTTAGTTTCGCTCAGACATGAAAGACAAAAATCGTGCGAGGTTCGATATTCAAACTTTTCCGGGATTCTTTAATATTCGTCTAGGTGCAGCGTTATCTACCCGGGGATATTTCTTTCTTTTTATGCTTTCACTATTCTTTATGTGACTACATTATGATTTGTAGAAATGTGAATTTATTTATTTATTTTATTTTTATTTTATTTTGTCACCACAATAATGAAACAGTATAGTATTGTACAAATTTACTGTGGGAGACTGGTGCCTAAACTAGGCTGAAGCATGTATCTTAGGTCACCACGCTTTCCACCCCAGAAGTCCAATTTTGCTCTTTAATAAACTGCGCCATGAGAATTTTTTCAATTTTCTTGTTCTTCGTGTATCTGATTCTATCAAGTTGCTTCCTCCTTTTTTTTTTTTTTTTTTTTTTTTTTTTTTTTTTTTTTTAAAAAAACGTTGCCCCACACTAGGATTTCTCCTGTGTCGTGGGTGCGTTTACAGACATACATTCCACATACAATACACCCAGACCCGGAACAACTACCTGCAGATCATACAAATATTTGTTCCGTGCGGGAATCGAACCCGCGACCCGGAGCGCAGCAGTCGACTGTATCAGCCACTGCACCAACCGTGCCGTGGCTGATACAGTCGACAACTCGTCAACTTTTAAAGTTTTCTTGATAAATACGTTGTTATAACTTTATCAGGCCCTTTCACTGCAGATAACATCTTGATATAACAATAAACTCGCTGTCCTAATAAAATGGCTTTAAATGTTATATAATATTATTGGTATGATACACCCAATATTGACAATTTATCAAAATTTATTTTCAATTTTTCATATCTTTGTTTTACTTTGACAATTGCAAATATGGCCAGTAGCTAAGTACATATATATGAGTACATAGATAAAAAAAATGTTTTGAATAGTGTCAGTAACTACTACACATAATTATTGTCTTATAAATCCGTAATGTTGAACATAGGCCATGATCATAATCAAGTTAATGCTTACGATTGCTTTTTTTTACTGAAGCAATATTGTATTTCTATTTTCAATCAACATAACAAATGTTATGTATTACCATCATCTTCAGTCAAATAATGTCTAATGCTGAACAAAGGCATCTGCCATAGATTTTCAAAACTACACGTTTCATACCGCCCGCATCCAACGACTCACATTGACCTTCACCAGGTCGTTTGTCCATCTGGTTGAAGCCTGCCCACGCTCCATCCTTATTATTGTGTATAGACATACATAAATGGTGACAGCGTGTTCTGAACGATTCATATCTTAGTCCAAGTTCTAGCCTGAAAACCAATCAAAGTTTTGAGTTAAAAAGAAATCTGCTGCCTATTTCGTTAAAACTACATCGTTTTATTGCCAAAACGATTGTGTAACAATAATTCGAAAAGTTCCAAACGACTGAGCAATGATTGCCTTTACCCCTATTTTGAAATTCACTCCTATTTCAAGTCGTCAAATAAAGGAACTCAGCTCATGTGTTATTCATCATCTGAAGCGACTGAAAACATCCACTTCTGTATATAAGCAGTTATGGCTTCGTATGTATTGACAAATTCGTGGAATAATTCGCCATAAATATATAATGTATTTGCTTACTTTGATCGTGTCATTTTGATTTAATGTCACAACTCCAGTATCTGCGTAAAAATTTCTGTGTGTGAATATTTTCTTAAATATTAATCTAAAAGTATCTATTTTAAGAAGGATATTAATGTTGGGGACTGGGTGAATATTAATGTATAAATTAATCTTCTTCATAACTATAAGTTTGTACAGACATAAAAAAAAGACTAATACAATTAATGTCATAGGATTTTTATTAATGTGAATATAATGTATATATGTGTGATTCCCGGCGAAGAATAGACCACCTTTTTCCGCCAAACTTAAGGTTGATATTAAAGTAACAGTACCTTCATGAAAACTAATAACTACATAGTGCGATCACCAATCTGCCTGCCAAACGTTGTGATTATGACAATATCCCCTATGACCGCTCATTGTAGTCATTATTGGGAAGCTCACATTCAACAGTGGATGTTTCTGAGCTGATCGGTATGTGTGTATATAATATTATATTTGAATGTACGCAGAAATCAATTTTAATTATGGTCATTTCCTGACGCATAGTTATCTCAGTCATAATAATAAAACTTTTTAACCTCCTTCTCCTTCCTTTTTGAGGTCGGTATTTTTTTGTTAAGAAGTTTAATTTGTTTCTTTTTAGTGTAATTATATGTTAGAACTTTTTCCAATTTGGTATCAGTATTTAACACTAAAAATGACTCAAATCGGTTCTCTGATCTGAGAGGAATCGAAACTATTAAGACATCATCTAGATAAGCGCAGTCAATTTAACCTGTTTATTAAAGCTATTTAAAAAACTACTCCATCAAATATAATGAAATTTATATGGGACCAACTCGAAAGCATTCTGCAATAATTGTTCAAATCGGTCGACAAATCTCGGGGTAAACGGTGTAGAAACATAAAAAAAAAATACGCCCCGAATTGAGAACCTCCTCCTTTTCGAAGTCGGTAAAAAGACTTTTCACGGCAAAGGCGACTTGTTTTTGTACTTATTAATAGTATTAAAATAAATAGCTCTTCACATTCGCCCTTGTCTGTCTTGATTTTTTTATTACATTAAGGACAAAACTTTTGTATCTCCTTTCAACTAAAATATAATCATTTATTTAAAAATAAGTTGTTCTTTATCTAAATATGAAATCCGAATGAAAATCACAATAATAATCTTAATTTAAATCCGACATTACAATATAATCAAGTTAATATCTGCAATGACTCCCCGCGAATAAGATGTCATTAATTCAGTTGAATAGCTAAAAAATCCTTTAAGCCAAAAGTATTCCAAGTAAGCTCCGCAACCGTTCATATATTATTCAGTCTGCGTCCGAGAGCGTAAATGAAAAAGTTTTTGTATTCAATGACTATTCGAACACCACCAAAATACTGGTAAACCCGAAAGTTTTCGAATCGAACCAAAATTACGAGTTGGAAACCCAGCTTAGTTAAATATTCAGAGAGCGTCTGTCACTGCGTATGAAGATTATACTGCGGTAGAAAACTTGATATCTGTCTTTTTTTTTCATATCAGTCTGGATGAACAATATGAAATAAAACAAAGCAACAGTTAGGACCCAGCCAAAATGACGACGATTGAAATGGCTGCTGGAAACAGATTGGATGTGGAAGGACTTGGTGTCGTATCATGGCTTGGTAGAGATAGACCTATGTCCGGGTATGAAATGCGATAGGCCGCCCCAATTAGATTCAATTAGAACAAGATGTTATTGTGTATGTGGTATGATGATAAGGCGTGAAATATAAATGAGTTTTGAGCTTCGTGTACATCGTACGTAGAAAGAAAAAAATTATGATAGCGACGGGAAAATGAAAAAAATAAAACAAACAGGTTTGTTGTTGAGGTTGATGATACTATATAAAATGATCTGACTGGTCAGTTTCAAAAGGTCCAATATACATTGCTACTTGAACGGTTTGAGAGAGTCCAATCACCAATCGGCTTCACAGTTACTGCTGTCTACAATTCTACTAATTTTGTAACTGCAATCTTGCTAACTGTTCACCAAATATAACAAAAAATGATGCACAAAAACGTATTCTTTATTTTATTTTGGAAAAAGTGTCCCTCGTCTAAATATTTATTTCGTTGAGCATTGATTTGATCCATATCATTAATGCTAGTACCATTTATGCTATCACACTGTATTTGTTATTATTTTTATATATTATTTGTTGTTACACTAATTGGTATCAATTGCTATGTGCATTATTATATGAAAATAATACACTTCGCTTTTTCTACATTCGACCACCGTACTGATGGCCGGCCGAATTCATTCTCTTGATTTATTTTCTCTGTCAAAATGTTCTCATGTAATTATCTATACAAATAAATAAAATTGAAGTGTCTGTTTGTAATGTCAAAATAACAGGTTTTTACTAAATGCATATGAAAGTATATATGGTACCTATAACAAAAACACAATTTTTAATTTTTTTGTCTGTCTGTCTGTCTGTTTGTTCCGGGTAAACTCCGAAACGGCTGGACCGATTTTGACGGGACTTTCACTGGCTGATAGCTGATGTTATAAGGAATAACTTAGGCTACTTTTATTTTAGAAAAACGATTGGGGTTCCGCGCAAAAAAATAAAAACCTTGAAATCCAATATATATATCTTCTATGTCAAGTGTCTATGTCGAAGTACTCTAAATTTCTTTTAAATTACACGCGGGTGAAACCGCGGGTCCCAGCTAGTTTTAAATAATATCTTTTTATTCTTTGCGGCTAGGATTTTCTCCCAAAGAGTTTGTGCTCTATTACAGTATTTACTGGGGTTATACAATGTTTCTTCTGAAAAACCCTCCATTAACATTATTATTTATTTATATTTAAACTCTTTATTGTACACAAAGAAATTGTCACGGAAGTTTTTATTCGAGTAAAAGTGCAATAAGCGACCTTATCGGTATCCGCGATCCCTTCCAGGCAGCCTTAGGATGGAAAATGGTAGATAGAAGTAATTAAGAGGCAGTTTGGCGTGTTATTAGATATTTAAACAAGTGTAAACAAATAGTATTATATACTATACTAAATCCATGAAAACTAATAAATAATAACTATTTATATTATATGAATATTAATTAATCTAGTAAAAACAAAATGTATTTCAAATGTAAAGAGCTAAAGCAGGTCAAAATGGAACAGTAGAGTTAAAACGGCGGGGGCACAGTTGGTGCAGTGGCTGATACAGTCGGCTGCTGCGCACCCGGTCGTGGGTTTGATTCCCGCACGGAACAAATATTTGTACGATCTGCAGGTAGTTTTTCCGGTTCTGGGTGCAATATACAAAGCTACAAAGAATGATCCTTTACCAGTTTATTAAAGGCTGATAATGAGTGAGTACGTCTTAATATTATTGTACGAACTTGCAATCAAACCTATGCTTAGCAGCCACGCTTGCGACTACGGGGTAGTTTTCAGGATACCTCAAACTACACTGTGTGAGTAAATTATGTAAGAGCAGGAACAAGTTAGTTCACTAATGGCAGGTTCATAGTTGAATTGAATTCTAACCAATTTGGGTAAAATTATGGATTTAGAATTATTACTTAAAGTACTCCAATTTTGCGTTAGTTATTCAGGTTTATAAATTGGATAAGTTATTCTTAGATGGAAAATTACCCAAAGCAATTTAAAATCCGAAACGTCATCATATCGGCGATTTATACGTCCACTGCTGAACAAAGGCCTCCCCCATAGATTTTCACAACTGTGTCATCATTTTGGGGGTATTTGTCAATAGTCACCATGCTTGGCAGGCGGGTTGGTGAGCGCAGTATGGCTAACGTTTCACAGAAGGGACGCTGCTGCCCATCCCTCTGGTTTAGATTCCCTTAGTCGCCTTTTACGACATCCATGGGAGGAGATGGAGTGGTGCTATATTCTTAATCCGGACACCACACGGAAAAAACGTATTAGGTACTAATTTTTTACACTAACTTATGACGAGAGGAGTAATTATTTTGCCTAGTAGTGATCCTTTTTTTATTGGTGTCCAGTGGAAATTCTACATGGAACTTCCTTCGCCCCGGGGAAGGGAGAAGGGGGACTCCTACCAGCTAAAACCACTGGAGCGGTCATCTACGGCCCCGAATGGGGGCTCTAGGTCCTTGTAAGATCACACTAGAGCCGCCCATTGATGCCACGTCTTTAGGCATATCTCAGAAGGGATGACTGTAAAGCGATCACCCCCTCTAGCGGAGCGCAGGCGGCTATAAAAAGGCAGGCACTTCGGGCAGGATTGTAAAGGATCCCCCCAAGCCTCCCTGTGCGCTGTGCTGCGCACACGGCGACACGTGACCACGTGCGTGCAACCGTCTTCCCGGGGATCACTCGGTTTGAGCACGTAAACTACCCAATCAGCGCGCCCGTAACCCCGAGGCCCCCCACCATGAACTGACGGCAGGCGGCGCCAAGTAATGATCCAGGACTACTGCTCCTTGTGACCACTTGACCTAGTCATCTCGAGACATTAGTTGTCTTGTCTCTAATGCCCCGTAATTTCACTAGCTACTTATAGTAACATTGAAGTGTCATAACGATATCATAAAAATATTTATACTTTGGTGGCGCAGTGGCTAAATCCGTGGGTTTTTACACTACATATCGCGGGCTTATCCTCGTACAAAACAAATATTTGTGTGGCCTACAGATATCTGCCTCATCATCATCAATATGAGCATAGCAGCCACAGGACGTCCACTGCTCAACAAAGGCGCCCCCGTTAGATTTCCACAACGAGCGGTTACATGCCGCCCTCATCCAACGACTACCAGCGACCTTCACCAGGTCGTCTGTCCACCTAGTTGGAGGTCGTCCCACGCTGCGTTTTCCGGTGCGTGATCTCCATTCTCGAACCTTTGTGCCCCAGCGGCCATCAATTCTACGAGCAATGTGCCCTGCCCATTGCCACTTTAGTTTACTAATCCTTTCAGCTATGTCGACAACTTTAGTTCTTCTACGGATCTCCTCATTTCTGATTCGATCTCGTAGAGAAATACCAAGCATAGCTCTCTCCATAGCTCGCTGAGTGACCTTGAGCTTTCTTATGAAGCCCATTATGAGTGACCACATCTCTGTTCCATATGTCATCACACACACTGGCTAAAGGCTTTCGTCTTGAGGCATTACAGTATTGTTGACGAGAAGACATTGCGAAGTTTCCCAAACGCTGCCCAGCCGAGTCGGATTCGACGATTGACCTCTTTCTCGAAGTCGGACCTACCTAACTGGGCAGTTTGTCCCAGGTAGACATACTCGTCAACAACTTCGAGAACATAGCTCCCAACGGATATTGGGATGGGCACGACATGGGCATTTGACATGACTTTCGTCTTGCCCATGTTAATTTTAAGGCCCACCTGTTGGGAAACTCTGTTGAGATCATCGAGCATTGTGCTGAGCCCGATTTGCTTGTAAGATTTATATATGTTAACTTTGCCTACGATACAGGAGAAATTCTCTTGTCATCACATTTTCGAATTAAATAGTCACCTAGTTTCTTTCCACCAATGCAAAATAATACAACCATAACAATAAATCAAGCAACAAATCTCAAAAAATAGGGTTGGTAAAATGAAAAACAGATTTGTCAAACCGAACGAAATTAAATGTTGAATCGTGAGATACTTTATTCCAGTCACGGTCCACTGAATAAAGTGGAATCAAGGCGGTACTATTGAAAAGTTTTTCAGAGTTGGACTGCTCCGATTATTGCCAAACCAAGTGAAGTCGGAAATTGCAAGGGCCAAAGGATTCTTGTAATCTTGCAAATGTGCGTAGTAATTTATGTGTATCTTTGTGAGGATTACATATACAAAGTTAGTAGCAAAAGTGTACGAAGCCTTAAGTCACCGTTAAGGTGACTAAAGGTTGGTCAAGGGGATAGGCAGCATAACCTCTCTTGTACTAATAACAACATACTACAATCACCAATTCGCCTGCCTGCCCGCTTAGTCGACACATACAACACGCAATTTCGTGCAATTGACGTATTATTTCTACTCAAAAATAAGTTTAAAAATAATATAATTAAAATTATAAAAGATCAGCAGTAGGCTCTGTAAGTTCTATGATACTTGTATGATACATCACACACGCAATAACGTGTGGTTATTCTTGTTATTTGCTTTTATATAAGCTGAAAGGGACAGACAGTAAGTTATGATTGAGTGTCCTTCATATTTATTTGTCAGTAAACGCCCTATATCCTTCCCAATTTCATCAGTAAACATTACAATATCATTTTTGTTCTTAATACATCCAAAGCTTTTTTTTAGGGAACTACTGATAATTGGTAAACTAACACAAGATTCAGGCATGGCGGTATCACATATAAACAATGAATGGTCAGGTGACAGGTTATAATCACTTTTGTTAGTGCAAATTAGTGATTGAGAATGCTCAGATGTATTTGTATGATGTGAACCCACCAATTCATTCATTGCCAGTACATACTCTCTCATTTGTTTTTCTGCGGCGGTGTATTTATTTGTCATAGAGATGAGTTTTTCCTTAAGATGCTGAAGCTCATCCTGCAAGTCCCCGGTGTCAACTTTGTATCTACACTAGTACACTGTTCCAAGTTGAATGAATACATGTCTAGTTTTTTAAGCAATTGCAATCTTTCTCGGTTTAATTTAACATTTTTGATGAAAAATTTCTGTCTTTTTACCAATTTTTGAGTTTTTATGTATTTTGTAATTTCTATGTATTTCTTTAATTTGTTTTTGCTGCAATTAACAACCCTCACTAAGTTACACGAGTTGTTTTCAATATCACATGTCAGATGTATTGGGTATGATGGATTTATATTAATTGAACAGAAACCATGCCAGGGGCAGTAGGAACCAACTCATCAAATAAACTTTGATTCAGTGAAGCTGTGACGTTAAGTTTAGTCATTCCCAGGAGTGTTATCAGACTATGTGCCTCCTGTAGCTGCTGTTCTAATACATGTATACGAGTCAGGGCTACCTTCTTATTTATAACTACATTGGTTGAATCTGTCTACAATGAATTGGAGCCTGTCCCGGGCATCTATGGCATCAGTGTATTGATTATGTAGCTGTGCCATTTCGGTATTTAACTTTCTATTCTTGTCTATTAAATCTATAAGTTCCCTTTCATTGCCATCTCTTTCTTTGTCAAGTTGATGGCACAACTCCTTAGAGGCCTTCAATTCTTTCAAAGTAAGTTGAAGTTTCAACTCCACCTCACGAGCAATAGCCCTGCGAGTCATCATGATTGAGCAAGCGAGAATAATAAATAGAATTAGAAAAAATAATGAGAAGTTGTAAAACCCAACTTAAATTGACTAAGGTTATGTTTACGTTATAACGGCAATCTAATCGGTATATTTATCGTATTGGCCGACTCTAACTGATGTATAGGTGGTTTCACGTTACTATTTCTATTCAAATAAATAGAATAATCGACAAAACAATACCTTAAGAGATGATAATGACATGCAAAGTATGACAGTAACCTCACCGATTCACATGTTATATTATCGTACAATTTATACACAAAACGTTATTATTATTATATAAAACACTTATTTAAACAATTAAGTGGTGATTAATTGGGATAAGGCTGTATCTTTATGATTTTAAACATAAATTAAAATATAAAATTTAGGGACAAATTCAAATCAGCTGTTAGCTGTAGTGTTGCCATAGGAAAAATAAGATATGTACATAGTACATTATTCAAGAATACATTCTTATAGGTCATGAGCGAAACCCAAAAGCATTATAACAGATGACATCTAAAAGATGGATAGATGATATCGATGCATACAAATAACAGAGCTCGCTACGACAAATATTGTGGCGTACGAATCCATCTCAACCAATAAAGGTTTATGAGCTAAATACAGTCACCTACCAAACGGCGTCATCACCATAATTAGCCTCAGGCAATTAATTTTAGAATCAGCTAATGAAGAGGTAAAACGGTACGAACGGCGTTCCAATGCCACTTTAAACTAGTAAGTTTTTTTTATTAATCAGAAACATTCACGCAATTGCCAACAACAATTGTACAAAGTTTCGAGTAAATCGGATCAATGGTATATTTAAGCGTTTAAGACAAACAAACAAAGAAACATTTATTATTACATATATCGATATAGATAAACCAAGACCACCAAGGTATTCGCTAAGAGGAGCTTGCGACTCAATTATGTCCATAAATATTTACACAGTTTGTGATATAGTTGCATCAGCGTAATTATTCAGTATTCAGTTTGGTTTATTCCGCGTATTATTTTGTGTAATCTTTGAACAGCTGTTTTCTATGAACTTAAGGATAAATTACTGCAATTGTTTTTTTTGCGAAAAGGTATTCATATATTTTTTGTTTCACAAAGAAATATAGTATTTGGATTTCTCCTGTATTATGGGTACAGTTTACAAGACATCATGCACAAATAACCAGTCCTATAACCGCTATCTGTCGGTAGATCGAACCGAACGCCCTTCCCCGGGGCGAAGGAAGTTCCATGGAGAATTCCCACTGGACACCAATAAAATATATAAAAACACAAAGTAAATCAAACCTGCGACACTTAGCGCAAACAGCCAATCGCTAAGCCACTGTGCCTGCCGCATTGTCTTCCTTTAATTAATAAAAATGTTATCCATTAAAAACCTAAAAAAAAGGTACCAAAAGTAAATGAAAATTTGCTATTGTTGTCAGAGAAAATCTAGCCATTTTGTAAACAGCAATTTCTTTTTATGCAGCCTAAAGAGGACGAATATTTATTTCACCCGGTGGTAAGCCTCATGCCTGCCCGTAACAATTATTGTGTTAGCACACGAGCCTGGTCCTGTGTGGCACTACACTGCTCTCGTCACCTCGAGACAAGAGTTATTTAGCCACTTATGCCCTTTTTTGTGTCCAGTGGTAATTCTACATGGAACCTCCTTCGCCTCGGGAAAGGGGGAAAGGCGAAGGGGTATGCCGGACTCCTACCGGCTAAAACCACTGGAGCGGTCATCTTTCGCACTGAAGGGGGGCTCCAGGTCCTCGTAAGATCACACTGGAGAGCCATTTATGCCCTATAATTTCACTAGCCAAAGTGCCCTTGTAATCGGTGCACAATTATGATAAACACTACTGCTAGGCGGCTAATATCTGGTGCCACCACAGAGACTTTTTTTTTTTATTGAGGTCCAGTGGAAATTCTACATGGAACTTCCTTCACCCCGGGGAAGGGCGAAGGGGTATGCCGGACTCCTACCGGCTAAAACCACTGGAGCGGTCATCTTCGGCACCGAAGGGGGGGCTCCAGGTCTTCGTAAGATCACACTAGAGCCGCCCATTGGTGCCACGCCTTTAGGCACATCTCGGAAGGGATGACTGTAAAGCGGTCACCCCCTCTAGCGGAGGGAAGGCGACTGTAAAAAGATCGCCCCCCCCAGGCACTTCTCGGGGAGGATTGTAAAGGATCCCCCCAAGCCTCGCATTGCGCTGTGCTGCGCACACGGCGGCACGTGACCACGTGCGCGCCACCGTCTTCCCGGGGGTCGCTCGGTGTGGAAACACAGATTCCCCAATCTAC
Source organism: Diloba caeruleocephala (assembly GCA_947459985.1). Classification (NCBI taxonomy): domain Eukaryota; kingdom Metazoa; phylum Arthropoda; class Insecta; order Lepidoptera; family Noctuidae; genus Diloba; species Diloba caeruleocephala. The sequence goes on along the minus strand of OX381616.1, from coordinate 8,658,658 downwards.
GCACCCGCGACCCCCGAGGCCCCCCACCATGAAGTGATGGCAGGGGGCTCAGGCGTGTTGGACTTGGGAGCCGGGACGGTTGTTGCCCCGGCGCCGTCTCGTCCTTCTTCGTGCGGGATCAGCCCTCTCCCGATCCCGCTCTGCAGTCTCCTTCTGGAGCATGACGCTCTCGCAGAAGGAGACCACTGCACTCCAATTTTCATGCTCTGCCAACATAGCCGACACTACTGCCGGCAGAGATAGATCTTGCCGGATCCGATCGACCAGGACCCGCCGCTCGGTCGCCCACGCAGGGCACGCAGGGCACGCCACCGCAGAGCCTAGCCGAATAGAATAAGAGCCCATCGCCAATTGTACCTCTTCTTCAATATGGTAAAAATTGTTTCACTTTTGTTTTATTATGGTGCGCAATAAAGAGGATTTACTATTATTATTAATACGAGATCTATCACCAGTGAAAATAATTCATTAAAGGAAATTTTTTGCCCGAACGGTGTCGTATTTATAGACTTCCGACGAAAGTTATGCGACACCACGCAGTGAAACACGAAGCCAAATAACGTGTAAAGAAAGAAAGAAAAAACATTTATTTGACTACAGATACATGTGACACCATTAACATCGTTCTAAATAATAATAAATGTGACTTTATGACTTACCTTACGATTTAATTATGCAACTATATCTTAAAAATACATACTATCATTGTGTGTCCAATGTCCGTGTCAAGCTGGTATCCAGCTCAGCATAATGCCAAGCATAACAGCAGTGATGCCCGGCGCTGATTTTCAGCTGGAGCTCATAGTGTCATACGGATTCCAACCAGTAAAAAATAGGTACAATATAAAGCTAAATATTAAAACATTTTTAATTTGACAGTGAAATTTGGCTGTAGTCTATTGATGACAATTATACGTAAAGGTTTTATATTGTTTATGATTTTTTAAGATTAAGAGTATAATGTATCAGTTGTTTTATTTTTTATGTAAAGGAAAGAATATTTGTGCGTGTATTGACTCAGTCATGAGTGCCGTTTTACATAATGAAACTGCTACTTAATATAAATACATTTACAATATAATTATGTTGATATCGTAATATTCTTATATTTATTTATGTATTGCTTTTTCTGTGTGAGGAGTAAATAAAAATTAATAATTAAAAATGACAAATAGTTTTGTAACAAATTAATAATCAAACTAATATTTGATTTAAGATTTTGAACTTGATCTGTTTTTGTGTTAATATCACAATTTTCATTACATAGACTATTAATGTCGGTAAATCTCAGACTAACTGAAATAATCCTATCGAAACATTTAAATGAATATTCTAACATTCTGTTTAGTTTGTACTTGGAGAAATAGACATTGTCCTGAAGAGATTCTTAGTCACCGCAAAATGCAAGGATCAAATTCAATAATTAGGCTTTCTTTTGAAGACATACATTCGGGCCCTTTCAGGTTTTCCCGGAATTAACCAACCTAAATGAAGTTAAACGTGAAGCCTTGAGATAAGAAAGTTATATCCTAATAATGCTACCTAGGAATTATAAGCAGCAAAGTTGTGTTTGCTCATCGACCTTGCAAGTAAACAGACTACTTAAAGGCTGAACTTGTAGCCAGCTAATTAAGCCTTGTGGAATGTTCTACTTTACCTGCGTACTGTGTAGGTATAAAATGTATCTGATTATTCACTTTAGGTAGCATATAAGTCTTGTATTGTGTCAGAATATACTGGGTTTGTAATTTTAAGCTCGTCTATAGGTATAGAAGACGCCGTTCGGCGACAAGTCTTCGTGGGATCCTTAACGATCCCCTCGAGAAGTTTCTGGGTGGGATAGCCTTTGTACAGTCACCTCCCTTCTGCTAAAGGGGTTGCCCGCCTTACAGTCATCATTATGTACGCGTGGCACAAATGGGCGGCTCTAGTGTGATCGCACGAGGACCTGTAGTATCCGTATTCGGTGCCGAAGATGACCACTCCGGTGGTTTTAGCCGGTAGGAGTATACTAGTACTACTAGTAGGAGTATACTAGTAGGAGCCGGCATACTCCTCCTTCCTTCCCAGGGATGGAGGAAGTACAAGATGTGTGTCCGCCAGGTTTATAAAAACTGGGCAGCGTCCCTATAATGGAACAGCAGCCATTGTGTGCTCACCAAACCACCTGCCAAACGTGGTGAGTATTGTCAAATTCCTCCCAAAATGACTACTTACGGCATGTAACCGGTCATCCTATGAGGGAGGTTCTTGTTCAGCAGTGGATGTTTTTTGGCTGATATGATGATAATGATGATGGTAAGTCTATAAGGAGGTGAATCAGTCCACGATTATCAAACTGAATCTGTAAAAACTGGTACCTACATTTTTCACTTAAATTTGCATTTATTTTCTGAAGCAGAGCCGATCCTAAACAGCTGGCGGTCAATGGCCTCATGTACGTACCATCAGGGTTGTAAATACTATAGAGATTTTCGATACCAGGTTAGAGATTATTTTATCGATAATATTTTATTTTAATTTCGTTAACTATTTTATTATAATCCCAACAAACACAACAATGAGCGTACATAGGGAAACATGTCAATAACACCACGCTTGGATCGCTTGCCTTGCATAGTGGAAGATCTGTGTACGAACCCAGCCAGCACGTCAGACTTTTCGGATTCATTTGCGCTTCATAATTTGTATAACACTTGCGATAACGGTAAAGAAACCATCCTGAGGTCCTGCAAACCTGTGAGGGCTCCAAAATGTTCTCAATGGTGTGTGTAGTCCGCTTACCCTATAGTATGGTGGACTAAGACTTAACCTTTCTCATCAGGAGAAAAGGCCCGTGCTCAGCAGTGGGACAGAAATAGGCTGATCATATTATGTTATGTGCACCACGCTTGGCGTGCGGATTACTGATCGCAATGTGTTGTTATTAGCACACGGGAGGTTGCTGCTGCCCATCCTCTTGAGATCAACCCTTAGTCGACTTACGCGATCACGGGTAGAGTATAACTGGTCTATTCTATGTCGCGATCACACGGAACACCTGATTTAAGTACAGTAAAAGCAAAACTCATTTTCATTTTCATTATGTCTTGCCCCAGCCAGGCCGCTGAAATTTTGGGAATTGTGAATTGTTTTCATTAGCTTAAAAGCGTGTGTAGATTGTTTTTAAACGTCATCATAATTATAAATATATGTATGTATAAATTAGTCCGTGTGGTGTCCGGATTATGAATATAGCGCCACTCCATCTCTTCCCATGGATGCCGTAAGAGGCGACTAAGGGACTTAAAACCAGAGGGATGGGCAGCAGCGTCCCTTCTGTGAAATAGCAGCCATTCTGCGCTCACCAACCCGCCTGCTAAGCGTGGTGAGTATTGGCAAATTCCCCCCAAAATTAAGACACTATTGTAGAAATCTATGGGGAGGCCTTTATTCAGCAGTGGACGTCTATAGGCCGATATGATGATGATGAATTAATTTGGCTAGCGGCTAACTATAATTACCGCTGCTACAGCAAACAACTCACGTTATGTTTAAAACATTTGTTAGAGAATGAAAGTTTAATTATTTAGTGGGATCGTCAATAACTTTGTCTGTATATGTCGCAAGGAAATAATGAAAACGGAGATTTGATCAAATCCCTAAGGTAGATGATGAATTCACGGAAGATGGAGAAATTACAACTCTGTGGGGTGATTTTTCTAAAGAAAGTAAGTGGTTTGATCAAATCCCTTAATTGTTTATAACCACGAAGGCCTATTAGCCTACATTATCCGAGTCAGACCCGCTTTTGATCGCTTAGTTTCTTTATGAAAATCATCTCACAGAGTCGTAATTTATTACATCTTCCGTGAATTGATCATCTACCCTAGATGTGATAAAATTTCCGTTTTTAGCATCTCCCTGCAACGTACATAAATACATTCCTTGATATTATTCCAATTCAATTCAACGGATTTTATTCACATAAAACACGGTAATTACAGATGGTCAAAAATACATATAATAGGATACATACACGTTTCACCAAACTGGCATGCAAATATCAATAAGGAGTAATTAACAATTCTAAATGATTATGTTAATTTAAATCAATCAGAAGAATACATTCCTTAAAATAGAACACTTTTAAACGGATTCTATCGCGTATATTTTAGATTTTTGTTTTTCCTGACGTTTCGAATGCTTTGCAGCATTCGTGGTCGCAGGTCGGAGATTCTTATATCTTATGGTAATTTATTAGACTGTTTAACCGCATTGTGACACAACTTTTATAATACAAGACTGTATTTGAAATTTGATAATACCAGACGTTTACAATTCCTAACTGATCGATCGAAGGTCGATCTCCTTTGCAGTTATAAAAAGACGCAGATGCTGTCTACGGAAACAAAACAAGCAAATTTCAAAGATATATAAACTGGGAAGGGTATGTATTTATAATTAGCTGAAAAATGGTTTGCATTTTTCATTTGGATGAGGTCCTACTATTGCCCGTATGCACCTTTTTTGGCTAAAAAGACTCTGTTAATATCTGTTGAGTTACCCTAGACAACCAGACCGTACCTCAGAAGTGACGTGACATTTTTTTTTTCTTTTTAAAAACGTTACCCTGCACTAGGTTTTCTCCTGTGTCGTGGGTGTGTTTACAAACACGAGTGAATACAATACACCCAGACCCGGAACAACTACCTGCAGATCATACAAATATTTGTTCCGTGCGGGAATCGAACCCACGAGCCGGAGCGCAGCAGCCGACTGTATGAGCCACTGGACCAACCGTGCCGTCTATATGCATGATAAGCTGTTATTGCAGCTATTTCTGAAGTTAAATGACGTAACTGGTATGGTATATGGTCAAGTGGACATACGCATAACTATTAAATTTTTATAAAATTTCACAATTTGTTCTTTCCAGTTGAGAAGTTTACACCTAAAAACATGCGTCATTCATCTTTGATTTATTAATACGCCTAGAGTTCATTTTATTATTTATGACTATTTGTAATTATTCGTAAAACGCATGTATTTAGTTTTTCTTTTATTCATTTGAAGATTATTTTGTGTGAGCCACGTAGCTACTTGTTTGATTGTGTCATTATTTTCCATTTCCATATTATTCGTCGGTTTTATTTTATCAGATGTTACAATAACGCCGCGTTATTCGCGGTATGTCATTTATATAAAATAGAAACAGTAAAGGCCCAAGTACACTGCCTTGTGGCACGCTATATTTGTTACATTTATAACTTGATTGATACGTAGTCAACACGTGATTTTTGTCTACATATTTGAACACATTGTTTCCTACCATACAAATAGGTTCTTATCCAATTTATTGCTGGACGTCTTATCCCGTTATATTTGAGTTTTTGTAATAATATCAGATGTGCGACAAAGTCAAAAGCCCTAGTCATGTCTAAAAGTGAACAATGGTATCTTCATTAGAATCTATGCTAGTTATTATACCATCAATAAGATTAATCTTGCTAACGTTGTAGATTTCATCATCTCGGCCAAATGAAGTCCACTGCTGGACACAGGCCTCCCCCAAAGATCACCACAACGACCGATATGGGTGTGTTGTGGGCTCATTGGGAGGTTTTGCCATAATCGCCACGCTTGGCAGACGGGTTGGCGATCGCAGTTGAGTTGTTAATGTACTCGAAGGACGCTGCTGCCCATCCTCCGGCTAATCCCTTAGTCGACTTTTACGACACCCACGGGAGGAAATGGGGTGGTGGTATTTTGAGCCGGCACCACACGGCACGTTGTAGATTTATTTTTATGGAATCCATTTTGTTCTTCTGTAGTTTATTTAGTAATTTTGAATGTGTCACTATATTCGGTTAGTCTTAGATGCCTGATCCTGTAAACCTAATGAGTGTATATTGAAAGTTGATTTACCTTATCAATTGACTGACCATGTAACCCATAAACTTGTGATGTTTAAATTCATGCTAAGCTCGCTAATTACGCCAAGTAGCTGTTAATAAATAATTATTTTCGTATATACAATACAAAACTTTATTTGCAAGAAATAGGGTAAGTACATTTCTTAATAATAATTCATTATAACACCATGGTTCATGCCTATTAATCCATTTTAAACAGCCAGTAAATTAATATATTCTTCAATATATTCTTCAAAAACAACATTACGAATCAATCAGTAAAATAATATTAATATAATATCAGTCTGTATCTATCCCACCACATATAAGAAGCCTCTTCTCATACAGAGAAGGAACGAGCGTTGATTACCACGCTTGCTCACTGCGTGCTGGTAATCTCAGACCATTAGGTAGACCTAGTTTAGTTATCTTTCATCATTAAACTCAGTTGTGTCTCAAATTGATTCAGAAAACACATAATGGCATTCTTCTTCTTCTTTCGTATGGTCAGTGGCCAACCATGTGTCAGTGTTGTTCAAGCCGGCCTCGGGCCTCTGAATTTGCTTAATGATTGGTACAAATAACCGGTATTTGACGTGCCTTCCGAAGTACGGATACGTTCAGTTCAAATATCACTATACGGTAACCCATCCAGAGACTGACTGCGCCAAGCGTTGCTTAACCTTGACTATCGTTTACAAATCAGCGAGTGCAACTGGCAATGACCACGTACATGGCATTGAAAAAATCACATCAATACACACCAGGTAATTTAATCTGCAACCTAGGAAATCCTAAAACCAAAAATACATGTTACACTTAGGATATAGCAGGACCGCCACGTCAACCTCCACGATCCAATAACCAGTTCAAGCAGAAATAATGTAGTATAGTTGAGTATTTAAATTAATACTAAACAAACATTAGTATGTTAAAATATACAATTGGCGGCATGGTTGGTGTAGTGGCTGATACAGTCGGCTGCCGCGCTCCGGGTCGTGGGTTCGATTCCCACACGGAACAAATATTTGTATGAACTGCAGGTAGTTGTTTCGGGTCTGGGTGTATATTGTATGTGAAATTCATGTCTGTAATACGCACCCACGACACAGGAGAAATCCAAGTGTAGGGCAAAGTTTTAATTAAAAAAAAATTGGCGCACCTCTCCAGATAGTGTCAATAGTAACAAAAAAGATTCTTAAAATTATTTTAATTAGTCATAACTGCGTAATCATTTTCTGTCACAATAGAAATGTTAGTTAACAACCTATCAAAACAATTATAGAAAAATAGCAAATAAAATTCACAATAATTTCATTAATTGTATCAACTAGTAGTGTTGCAACACGAGGAGTCAATTGTAACAGCGGTGGGGATCAATTATAGCATAACACAATAGTGAATCATAAAAAAATAAACGAAACCAAATTGTGTACATAATTTACACTCAATAGTAAAACACATGTATAACAATGAAATAAATTACAGTTATTTCAACATACAGAAACAGATAAAAATAGAGCATTCAAAGTGAAAGTCAAAGTAGGTATTTTATTTCAAATAAAACAAACATTGGCACTTATGAAACGTCAGAATCTAAGTTGCACAGTTTCAAATAGTTGATCTCGTGGAGAAGAGCCGGCAAGAACAACAATGTTCCGTCCATATTAAATCTAGTTTTAAAGGGTCAAAACACTGGCGATTAAAGTGGCTGTCACACACATGTCAAAGTTTAGGGCCCCGTTTTTTTCTTTCATTACTATTTCACGAGCTTCCATACATTTTTCGAGTAGCAAGGTACCACATTTGTAAACAATTTTCAATAAACTAATTAAACAAATACACTTTTAATGTGGTCAAATGTCTGGTGTTATAATTTACCCGTGCGCGCGAACCAAGTCATTATCAATATTACATGGATGGAATCCGACTGCAACGTGTCTCAGAGGTTAATGGCTTAGGCGTGCACTCAACAACTGATTTAAATTTCCATAAGCATACCACTGATGTTTGTAAAAAAGCATACCGCAATTCAAGGTTGGTCTTACCGCTAGGAAACCAGTTCACGAACATCAGTGCTCTCATTGCATTCCAGTGCATTTGGAATGCAATGCTGTCGTCTGGTCACCACATGAATCCAAGTACAAACTAATGCTAGGACGGATCCAGTACAAATTTGTGAGATTCCTGTACTTAAGGCATTATGGTGTATATCCAGGGTATCCACTGTTGTATCCTACTCTATTTGTGCTGGGCATGGTAGGCTATAATAAACTGGAAGTAAGAAGAGAAGTAGCTCTCGCCACTTACTTATTTAAGATTATGCGTGGTAAAATACACAACGGCGTTCTACGCACGGTTAGGCTGTGTGTACTGGATGGGTACGTGGGGTGACGAAGGCGACCGCTGCTGCTGTGGGTACCGCCTGCTCACATCAACCTGCTGCAGCACGCGCTGCTGACGCGCGCCCTGCATACACTCAATATGGTGTCACAACAGATTGCTTCAATTGTACTCTGATTGAATTCACACAAACCGCATTTTGTAAAATTACTCTTGGTTGTTTATAATAATATAATTGTAAGTCTAATCTTGACAGCTATTATAACTATAACTACAGTATTGTTTTAGGCAACCCTGTGATAATAGTTGTGTGTGTTATTAAATAAATAAATAATAAAATAGCATAATAAGTAATACACCAGAGGGACGGGCCTTGCTGCGAGGGGCCCTATCTGTGCTCACTAACCCGCCTGCCAAGTGTGGTGAGTATTGGCGAATTCCCCCAAGATTACGACACTGTTGTGGAGTGCTATGCCCAAGGCCAATGTTCAGCAATGGACGTCTTTTGGCTGATGATAAAGTTATAAACTACCATATCAGCCACAGGACGTCCACTTCTGAACAAAGGCCTCCCTCTTAAATTTCCACAACGAGCGGTTACATGCCACCCTCATACATGTCATCTATCCACTTTGTTGGAGGTCATCCCACGCAGCGTTTACCAGCGCGCGGTCTCCACTCGAGAACCTTTTTGCCCCAACAGCCATCAGTTCTACGAGCTATGTGCCCCGCCCATTGCCACTTCAGGTTACTAATCCTTTCAGATATGTCGGCAACTTTAGTTCTTCTACGGATCTCCACATTTCTGATTCGATCTCGTAGAGAAATACCAAGCATAGCTAGCTCTCTCCATGGTTCGCTGAGTGACATTGAGCTTTTTTTTATAAGGCCCACAGTGAGTGACCACGTCTCTGTTCTACGAGTATATATCATCACTGGTAAGTATAAACTATGTAACTAATGAAAAATGCAGAGTTGTACGTTTCAATTGTACCTCCTCGTTTAGTTACTTTTGCATCACCACTGCCTTTTGGTAATCAATTGCCTCTTTTATTAAAAAACTATAGTAAATCTGACTGCATTACATACCTGTTTTTATAGTATATATGCGACTTCTTCGAAATACACCATTGAATCGTAGCAAAATTGGTAAGTTTTAAAATAAGAGAAAATACAGTGCGAAGATACAAAAACACGTTACGCCACGTCAAGTGCTAGGAAAGAACCGTGACGTTATTAACATTTATTGAAAAATTCTCAGACTCTATGTTACAATCATGCACATGTAGGTTTGTAGAGAAAAAATAAAAGATTCTCCTTTTTTCTGGATTACTGGCTTTTGACTTTGTGATACTCACCAAAGCTATCACTTATTCATGAGACTGTGAATAATCTTAGATTTTTTTCTTCGTACAAGATAGCTGCGTGCGAAATATTCACAATAAATATTTTTTGTGACGGGTGAAAACTCTTTGAGTATATTTTTTGCAGAATTAGCTTATTTATGTTTTAAAGTTTTCAATGTTTATGAAAGAGCTACGTAAAGGATTAAAGAAAACAAATTATCTTAGTGGCTCTAGGGGTTGTAAAAGGCGACTAATGCATACTAAACCAGAGGGATGGGCAGCGGCGTCCCTTTTGTAGAACAGTAGCCATACTTCGAGGCAAGCGTGAGAAGTACTGGAAAATTCCCCTTAAAATGACAACACAATTATGAAAATCTATCGGGGAGGCCTTTGGTTAACAGCGAACGTTCTTTGGCTAAAATAAAATTATGATGATATCCTACTTATAAATGCGTAAGTGTATTTGTTCATTTGTCCTTCTTTCACGCAGCAACGGAGCAACGTATCAACGTGATGTTTTACATAGAGATAGTTTATGAGCCAGAGAGTGAAATAGGCTTACATGTTTTATCCCGAAAAATTTACAGTTCCTGTGGAATAAAGGGTAACTCCACACTTGCAGCTAGTATTGTTACTTACGCCTTAAATTCAAGTTGCGCTGCAGACTGTGACAAATCTTTTCCCTTTTTTTATTTTTACATGTGGAAATCTTTGATGTACTTCCTCTGTCCCTGGGATAGGTGGAGGGAGTCTTGAAGCAGCATACTTATTTGTTAGGCCCTATCAGAAAACCAGCGCTGCAGCATAAATTGTTGACCTCTTAAAGCACTACTGTAGTTTTATAAATTTAATAGCAAGTTTGCATTGTTATTTTGTACTACAAAAATAAAGTACAATTTCTTCTTCCTTTCTTTCTTATTTGTTTATTTTTTCTATCTTTCTCTCTTTTGTTAGTCGGCGCTGCCAAATGTGTACCGCATAACGCTGAATCTAAGACCAAGTTGTCTCTTATCTACCATTAAACCATAATGCAGAAATAAATCTTTTTTCAAGTTGTATAAACATGAAAGTATCATTAAAATAAATGATAATACATTAACAAACATATTACAATCATTCTAATGCAACAAAGGTCCCCTAAAACGTCTCCCATCGCCACATCCACAGGGTCCAAGCGACACATTAAAACTTTAGCAACAAACAAACGACGAACACGTTTCAACATTATGACTTTTTGTTTGGGAACATCAGAATTTATGATTGGAGTTTTTGAATCGTAAAATAGAGAGCAATTGAGTAGCATTGTTCAATTTGTAACCATTGCATTTGGATAATGGGGCTCTTTTTCACCTAATCTAAATCTGTTACTTGTTTTTGTTGAGATTCTCTTCTATCTTATACTTTTCTTATTTTCTTGTGGTCAGTGGCCAACCTTGTGTTAGAGTTGTTCAAGTCACCCAAAGGCCTTCAACTTTTCTTAACGACTGTCGTCTGATGACAACAACCGGGACCGATGATTTTACGTGCCCTCCGGAGCACGGAAATTCTCAGTTCAAATACCAGACAATGCGGTCACCCATCTATAGAGCCCACCAAGCTTTACTTAACGTCATCGATCAAACGATCGGTGTTTACTGATCAGTGAGTGCAACTGGTCATAGCCAGTTTGTTGTCTTGTTGAGATGTATTTAGTTTTTCATCATCATCTCAGCCATAGGCCGTCCACTGCTGACAAAAAAACCTCCCCCATAGATTTCGACAATTGTGTCATCATTTTGGGGGAAATTTGTCAATACTCACTATGCTTTTTGGGTGGGTTAGTGAGCGCAGAATGGTTGTTGTTACACAGAAAGTACGCTACTGTCCATCCCTCTGGTCTAGAGTTTCTTAGTGCCCGTTTACGACATCCACGGGAGGAGACGGAGTGGTGCTATATTCTTACTCTGGACACCACACGAAAATTATTTTTGGAGATGGCCATACTACACAGTACATTGTCTTATGATTGTTATATCTACATCACTTGCATGAAGCCATTTCAATTATTAGCATTTAATAGCACGTTTGGCGCAGTGGGTTCGAGGACACGGTTAGTGCAGTGGCTGATACAGTCGGCTGCTGCGCTCCGGGTTGTGGGTTCGATTCCCACACGTAAAATCACACAAATATTTGTATGATCTGCTGATCTGGTAGTTATTCCGGGTCTGGGTGTATTGTTTGTGGAATTCATTTCTGTAAACGCACCCACGACAGAGGAGAAAACCTAGTGTGAAAACCGGTTCAATCCCACACGGAACAAGTATTTGTATAGCTTACAGGTTAGTTATTATGGGTTGTGGCCTTGTGGGTGCTTGTGCATGTATGATTTATGTCTATAAACTGTACCTACGATACACAAAAAATCCTACTGCGAAGCAATGTATGTTTAGAAAATTTTCACACGAATGAAATCCTGGGGTGATACTGAAAATTTTCTTGTATATAAGCCTAAAACATAACCTCTATTTCTTTAACTCCGCTTGCAACCTGTAGACATGAGGCAACATTTACAATAAATGCACATCAAAAATATGTTACAGCGGTTATTTAAATATTTGTATACACATTTATTCTTTCCTTTAATCTCCAGGTAAAATGTGTGGCCATTTTATTACAAAAGGTTGCTAATTAAACTGATTATTCAGTTTGATAAAAATTTGATTTTGTATCATCATGTTTTTCTTGAGATTATTCTAACTAAAATAGGACTAGGAACGAAAACATAAAAACTCTAGTGCCGCAAGTAGATGAGCCAAAACATTCACTTGTACATTGGTAAGGCTACTCTGTAAAAAACCGGTCAAGGCTGTGACCTTCTGCATTGCGGGTCACGGATTCAATCCCTGCATGGATCAATTATGACTTACTGATACTGATAGTAATTCCAGTCCTGAACATTAGAGCAAGTGAGAGTTATGCCTGTAAACGTGCCCAAGAGAGGCGTAGAAACAGAGGAAACTCCAATATGGGGCATACAAATACATGAAATTATGCAAACCTTCTAAATACGACTTACGTTTTGTTATGCAAATAGCAGCAACCCTAACCTAATTTAGGCCAGAAAAGTGTCAGTTACGTCATATTCTAATGCTTATACAGAACTCACACCGTGGAATATGGCTGCACGAGGCAATTTCGATAAAAATGACTTTTTAATGGATAACCTTATGTTCGTATCGTTTTTAGCTACGGTTCTAGTGCTTATTATTCTAGACCATTTTACTACCTTATCTAATATCAAAACTATCTAACTATGTTTTTTTTAGTCAAGCAAATATTATGATACTTTGACCATTTTGACATGATTATATACTATACCTAATGCAAGCTTACTGTAGATAATATATTAACCGAAAAAGCAGTAATGTTACCGTATAAGAAAAATAACTTTTGTATTTAAACGAATAACGTAAACATTGCAAATTAATTGTATCATCATATCAGCCAAAAGACGTCCACTGCTGAGCAATATAGATTGTCACAATTGTGTCGTCATTTTGGGGGGAATTAGCCAGTACTGACCATGCTTGGCAGGCGGGATGGTGAGTGCAGTACGGACATTTGTTCCACAGAAGGGACATTGCTGCCTATTCCTATGACTTAGAGTCCCTTAGTCACCTTTTATGACATCAACTATAGTTATTAGTTTTATTATTATTCCGGTCACCACACAGATAATTAATTGTATGCGTCCTCGTAATAACCCTATGAATGATAACAGAAAATCTACACACAAATCCGTTCTTTTGCTAATTGGGAAAAATCCTGCACAAGTTGGGTGTCAAAACGACTGGGCTAACACTAATCTCCTGGGTGCAGAGGCTGACATAAAAAATACGAAAGCCAGAGCTTCCCAGTAAGCCTTCGAACATAGCCTGGGGCGGGAATCGCTTTAACATTTAACGGTACTGACGGTTCTAACTGGTAGGTGGTTATTTATGTGGGTTGCATATATATATTGAATATGAATTGGAATACATGTAGATATATCTATTAATGTTTAAGGTTTTACATTTTTTTTTCAAATGTGTTAAAGTTATAACCAAGTGCACTTCAACTCTGTATATTTATGCTTATTATTTAGAACAATTTAAATTAAGTTTCACTGCCAAGTGACTTATGATTATAATAAATCTAAAATGTAGACACATCATATTATAAATATAGCATTTGAACTTCAAAGGAGTGTAGAGAGAGAACGTTATCAAAAACAATAGCTCAGTAAACAAAGATAAATACTAAGTCGGCGTTTGTTAGTTTAGTTATAGCAATTTCACTTAATCTCAGTTAATCTTGAACCAACATTCAAAATGAAGATTACGCTAAGATGTTTTGTTAACCTCAACATTCCATTAAGTTTATCTAGTATTCGGGCGATTTATTCTTTTGATTAATTTCTAAGCCTCGTCGAGCAGGCAAACGGGATCGTACGTGGACGTACGTAAGGAAACTCCTCCGTGCTTCCTTCCTCAAAAGAACGAATCGGGGTTCCTTCCTGGAGGACAGAAATTAGTTATGATTGAGGCAGCCGGTAAACAACGGAGTATGTGCTGCAGCAAGAGACTGCAGCACATACTCCTAAGTGTGGCCTACCATCCGGGCGCGGGTGCAGTGTTGCACGTCTTCAGGCAGCCAACGGATCAGCTCCATTTCCCTACCGAATTTCCAATTTATTGGACTAGACAGACCTCTGTCTGTCCGACTACCTAGTCAGGGATAGAGTGGGACCGGCACGGTCCCGGACCACTATAGAGAGCTTTTAACTTATTTTTTATAGTTTATTTTATATATTTAAGATAAACTGAATATTTCAGCATTGATTTAAAGCAAACCAAAAGGTTCATGTAAACTATAATGTTGTTAATTTAATAACCGGATTCCAAACAGGTGGTACCTGCCAACCATCTTCTCTATTAAAATTAGGATGTTCAAGCAAGCATAGACGCACCACAAAGTCCGCAGTGTGTGAACATGCCTTAGGCAAACCCAACCATTTTCTTCGATTTGATCATCCTCAAGTCCTCGCGAAAGAGAACTGTTATGTACCAAGAATGTTTCGTGAGGCTATTGAAATTAAAAAAACATCCTAATTTTAATAGAGAAGATGGTTGGCAGGTACCACCTGTTTGGAATCCGGTTATTAAATTAATAAAATCCCAAACAACACTCCACACTAAAAAACATCAAGACACTGTGAGTGATTACTGCGTGCATCGAAACAATTTTTGATTAGTTTTGCATGGTAGATAAAGTAACTTTTTATATCTGTAACGACACTTGTCACCTTAGTCATCCTGCGACCACAAACCCTGCAAAGTGTTCGAAACGTCAGGAAAACCAAAAATCAATAATACACGAAATTTAATCCGTTTAAAATTGTTTTATTACAATGAGATTTATGTCTCAAAACTTTACCCACGGTACATGAGAGATACAATTGTCAATTGTTTAAAAAAACATTGGTATATAAAAATATGTATACTTTAGATAAGTTTCCCATTAATACTATTCAATAAGAATCGCATAGAAAATATTTAGAACCATCACAAAATGTAATTAATTTCATAAACAATTAAGTTAAAAATTTACATTTGAAAATATATATTATTTTGTAATAAAATACCTACAAACTAGACGAAACTTATAGATACACACATAATTAAAAATATATACAATATTTTATACCTGAAATTTAGCTTACAATAAATAATAAATAAAACTGTAAAAAACAGGTATTTAGGCGTAAAGTACTCCTCCTCGTCGCTGTCAGCTGGTAATGTTCCTGCGAAGACTGGCAGCATTGCCACGTTGAATTGCAATGCTTATTCTTTGGCCAAAGAAAAGGGCCAAAGAATGAGCATTGCACTGGCCAATATCTTTGAAAAGGGTACGTGCACTCGGACCCCGTGACCCAAGCGTTATATATATAAGTACATATATTAAGATCATTAACATCTTGGCTGGAGGCCTCTTTTGGCTTCGCCAGAAATGACCAGTTAAGCAACCACATTTCACTGAAATGTATGAGAGAAGCCCAACAAAAAAAAAACATTAACATTAGCCTCCTGCTACTCCGCTAGCAGCTCTGAGGTTAACCTTTCGGGGTTAAAGTCCTCCAAATTCCACTTCTGCCACGGATCTGACTTGTTGCAAGTATCCATGATAATTCTATATCGGCTTCGTGATATTGCCATGCATTTATTGCTTGACGCGTGCATCAATATCTTTGACTGTAAAAAAAAATTGTAATTTAGCAACAATATTTCCACTGGAATAAAATGTGTCGAATTTGTAATACCTAACTAATAAGTTTAGATATTTAAGTTGATTACTAGCGTCACTCGTATTCAAAACTGCTGCTTTAAAACGGTTTTTAATGTAATTAACATATTCAAACTGTCATTAGATGGTTCTCGTAATATATCGTAAGAAAGAGCTTTATGCTTTATACGAATACATTCAAATTAAACTCGTTAGTTTATTTAGCGGTGCATTTTTGTAACGTTGAGATATCCTTATGAAAACGGTGGGCCAACGTTTCGTGCCTTCCTCTGGTCGGTGACGGCCTACCCCGAGTCCACTGCGGGCCCGCTACAAGTTATGCAGGTTGAATATCGTTAAGAACCTCCTGGTACCCGGTACGTCTTCTTCTGGCGGATAGATAGGTGGTCATCTCTCTTCTCCATTTCACTGCCTCTTTTGCGTGCATCATCTCCTCGTAACGAGACGACGCTTTTCCGCGCACTCTCTGACCATAGAAAAAACTACAGCCGCGAGATTGGAGCGAGAGGGTACCCAAGTCGACTGTTACGATGAGGTCACGGCACTGCACCATACAAGCTGGGCACTCCTTGCTAGGGCCTCTACCGCGGTACCACAAGTACCACATGGGCGTCTGTTCCTGGCTTTTGCAACACAAGATAACTCCTCAAAAGTCAGCCGTATGCTAATGGCGCCAGGCTACCTCTCCAGCCACTCCATCGTGATGGGTGTCACCGCCAATATCATATTCGATAAGCTCTTCTCAGCATATGGCTCTTCAAAAAGGGCGTGATTAGATTTTTACAGGATCGACAACACGCGAGTTTTCAAGTTCATAAGTCTGGTAACTGCTTACCATCAGGCGGGCAGTACGCTTGTTTGCCATCTTAGAGGTATAAAAAATAAGTAATTTTGTTTTAGTCGTTAGCTAATTGTAAAGTTTTCTAAAGATGTTTTTGTTCATACATGGTATAAAACTCAGAATGTATAAGAACTTACGTCAGGGTCATGTAACCATAACTGGTTTCCCTTGGCACCATGACAAGAGTAAAATATAACTTGAAGTCCCAAATTGCCCAGACATCTTTCATCACGTCGGATCTCTCCATTCTTCGAGTACGTCCAATACTGGAAATTTGTATTTACAATGTGATAATATAATATTAAGTCATATTTAATTAAAATTTATTGTGAAGTGTATAAAAACTAGTAAGGTGTAAATTAGTTATTAAGAATATAATGGGGGAGGCCTTTGTTCAGCAGTGGACATCCTGTGCTTGATATTATGATGATGATATGAAATTATTTATTGGGACATGCCCGCCGCGCTTTACCCGCCAGTGCAACTTTTATTGCAAGCCAGGACCTACAATGGTGACCACTGGAAAGAACACCGATAATTCCTGGAGCTTAAGCTTAAGCTCGATGTGTCTCAGGCAAATGAATAACTGTCTTGGAAACCGAAACGCAATTAAATCAGAAAATAAAAAAGGAGACGTAGGAATTATATATATTTCACTTCCTTCGTAGCGAGCAAAAGTTCGTAGCAAAAAAAAGAAAATGATGATAATCGTTGTCACTTTCAGGTAGACCATCTGGTATTAGAGAACTGTGACGAGCCTCCATGGTTTCTTAAATACCAGCGGGCTCCATACTATTAATCTTAATATTTTGAATGTATGCAAGATCGACTGATCTGTTGGCTTTAAAACTGGACACACTAAATCCTATCTATAATAATAGTAATTTATTTATTTATAATAGTTAAAAATGAGTGAAATGCATGCACTTTAGATCACGTAAAAAAAGTGGACAACACTAGCACATGCACTAGCAACTAACACAAATAAATAATGCAATTCCAGAAACACAATTTTGTATTTGTAAGACTAGATTTGACTGAAAGAATGAAATGAACCGTTTAAAGGTAAAAGATAAATTTTATGTGATTAGTACTGTTAAATGGCTAATATTAGAACGTCAAAATACGAACGTGGTTTGAATACTAAGGCGTCTGCCGACTATCCCGTAACATACAATGACCGTGCTATGAACATATCAGTGGATAAGATGCCGTCTCTACTGGGGCGTCGTGCAGTCCGTGTCCGTCCTACGGGGCGCCTGTATGGTAATCTCGGCTGTCAGGCGTCCAGCGCCGCAGAAACAAACTTCACAGTCTGCAGCGCAGAGTGGCTGTACGGATCGCACGGGGATACAGGACAGTGTCCTACGAGGCGGCACTCTCCTGACACGCTTTCCGCCTTTCAATATCCAGGCGGAGACGGATGCGTGAGTCTACGACCAGACACGCTCCCTCCGCCAAAATAGGGAAGGCGTGCTTTCAGGGGCGTTCGACAGACTGCGGCGGCTGGCTCGACGGCGCGCACTCGAGATGTGGCGACATCGCCTACGGTCGCAGTTCGCGACCGAGCGCGTCGTCAAGGCCATCCTGCCGCTCTTCGGAGCCCGGCTCAGAAGGAGCGAGCGCGTCACCTATCGTCTGACGCAGGTATTCACCGGTCACGGTTGTTTCAGTGCATTCCTGCACAGAATAGGACGCGAGGTTACGGCACAGTGCCGTTTCCACGTAAAATCCCTCGTCAGCACTTTCGTCCACCTTATAATAATATAATAACAGTTCTAGCGATTAATATAATGACCGTTCTAGCGATTAATATAATGACCGTTCCATCTCAGTACCATACCACCAGGAACAAACACAAACTGATTGTTCCTGCCACTAAGCTCCAGAAGATAAGCAAATCTGTTAAATGTCAATGTAAAGTAAGTAAATGTGTATACGTTTTTACAGTAAAATCTCAACTGATATTCAGAACGCAAATCTCTATTAATTCAAATCCATTATAAAATTAGCTGTGTAGTAGTATAAGTGTATAACGTTACAGACTATTTTATTACACATATTCCTGGTTTTATGTATAATTTTTATTCTTATCTTGACATTCCATTACTTCACCATATCTTACAATGGATTACATATATTCATTCATATAATGCATAACATATTCATACATTTGAGTATTTGCTATGACATTCATTATTTACTTAGATTTGATACTGTAAGTGGGAGTCCCATGTGGGTTATTGATTTATTTTATTTAACTGACGTGATAATTGTCTAACAAATTAGGTATGTCATGCTCACTTAAGTGTCCTGCATACGGTGGAGTCGTGTATCGTGTCGCCGAATTGCCCTTCAATATGGTTGAGCTAAGCAAAGCTGATGCATACGTCATGCTCGTGAACGAGTGCTGTCTGTTGGGACTGGTCAGCTTAATACTGCCATGGCAATTTATGCTATAATAAATATTAAAATCTGGCTTGTTTAGTGTAGACTTGATGTAATTTAGACTCTTTTCTCCTACATTGTCCTCACATAACCGTAATTTCAAGAACAATGTAGTCAAATATTATAATAAAACTATTATGATTTAAAAAGAAGTAACCATGGAGTTTCTTACCCGTTTTTCTCCATAGAAAATCTACATCGTGGAACGCGGCAACTAAAGTCCGACTATTCATGACTGTGTTTAATAGGTTTTATATGAATAAAAATATTTTTATCTTATCTCAAATGCCATAATATTCACGCGCATCAGTCTCCTCTCATCATCCGTCGCGAGCACTCAATTGCATTTCTCGCGCGTACCAGTTACATTTAATTTTAGTGTTATATCCAAGTCCTATATATTAAATTAGCAAAGATACTTTAGTGTGCATGGTAGTCTCCGTCATATCTTTTCCGCGCCTTTTTTTTTATTGATGTCTAGTGGAAATTCTACATGGAACTTCCTTCACCCCGGGGAAGGGCGAAGGGGTATGCCGGACTCCTACCGGCTAAAACCACTGGAGCGGTCATCTTCGGCACCGAAGGGGGGGCTCCAGGTCCTCGTAAGATCACACTAGAGATTCCCCCTTACACGCAGAAACATAAACAACACATATATTCACTAAATTCATACAAATACTAACCATATTTACACTGAATTGAACATATAATTTGTAACCTTGTTAATAACCTACCGCATTCTTGCTAACGTACGAGTACTGTCACTTTTATTAAAATGTAGTTCTTCCCCAAGGGTTGGAGACCTGGTTTCCTGAAATACAGGCCTTACGCCTAGTTTAGGCACCAGTATCCCACAGTATATTGTAAATGTTACCTTGTAATTTTCCATTATGATAAATAATGTAATGTATTGTGGTGAGAAATAAATGTTATTATTTATTATTATAATTATTTATTTATTATTAATACTGTAAAAAACCGTTTTGCCCTTTAAGAGTAATAAGGGATAAATGAAGGTTTATTTTAAAATACAAATTAATCAGTTCAGTAAATTAGTTAAATTTCTAATGGCATCTACGGTAATCATTATAAATAATATAAAATATAGTGAACTGTATTAATATGAGATGTAACACCAATTTATTTACCTATATTCTGTGAATAAATATTATTATTATTCCTTTATTTCAATATACACATATAAATTACATTTTTAAATATACACCAAAAAAATATACATTTAAAAATATAAAAAATAGAGACCAACCAGCAACGGGAACAGGGTCCAAGCTACCGGTGGTTAGGGCTCCAGAGAAAGGAACCTCCTCACTATGCGTGCCGTGTCGAGAAGTACAGCCTTCTGTAGCAGGCCCTTGATCCAGCCACCTAACGAGAGCCTCTTAAGGTGTTGGTCGAGGCTCTTGGCTATAAGGCCATTGGCCGTATTATTATTACCATCATGTCTCTCTATTACACGGGTATATATCCCCTGTAAGGGGGAACACGGTCTTTTTATAGGCTTACGCGGGGACATGGGTCCAACACGCAAAGGCCCTTTAGAGAATTTTAATCTAAAATTTAATGGGACACTAACCGGGATCTCTCCATGGCTACACTATAAAATGCAGTCTCGGATTGTCCCCGGAAGTGTAAAACTATTGTATAAGATGGAAACTACAATTATAAGGTCTATTGTAATGGGTGCTAAATGGATTATATACTTCTAAAAACGGAAACAACGGCGTCTGCCTTTCAACCTTTAAAGTTTATTATCATTATTATTATCCACAGCGTTATCGTCAAAGATCGCTTATATCCGAATAGTCCTTTATGCATGTTGCCCAAACTGGTCACTTATTGCATTTATGAATGTGTCTTCGAAATTACCTGACAGGAAACGGAATCAGTCAAAGAAAGTCTAAATTGAAATAACTATCTAAAATAACTTAATTCAGAAAGCCACACGCGGGCCGCGCACACTGAAGTATATAAAATTGTCTAAATATTTTACGCTTGAAATGTAAAGATAAAATAACTATCAAAACATACCTACATGTTTACGTTAGGAGCCAATCATTATCAAAAATCTAAATCAACAATGACCATAATAACAACACAGTTGCAATTAATGTGAGCATTTTAATCAATACTATATAAAAAATATAATAAATTACATTCATCTAGTGACAACCTTTATAAAATCAATTATTAAAAAAAACTTGGCTACTATGAGAAATATCTTTACGTTTTCATGTAATATAGTTGGATAGTTGTATTTATGACTTCCAAAAGACCGAAAGCTGAATCAACTTTTAAAAAATAGTAAAGTATTAACACCAAAATAATACTATATAACAAGGGCAGGGATGGCTTAGTGGTTGAGCGTTTCATTTCCATACAGGAGGGTCTGAGTTCGATTCCGGGCCGCCTGTCCTTTGACTTTTAAAATTCATGTGCGGATCAGAATTTGTTAATCACTTGCGTTAACGGTGAAGGAAAACATCATGAAGAAACCTGCACACCTGAGGGGACTTCAAAATATTCTCAATAGTATGTGTAGTCTGGTGCCAGCGTGGTGGACTAAGGCCTAACCTTTCTCATCGTGAGAAAAAGCCCGCGCCCAGTGGTGGGACAGTAATGTATACTATAACAGACTATCAAAATGAACATAAGCTATGTGTTACCCCAGGATTTAACAATAGTAACTGATAAAAAATTGACAATATAAATAAAATAAAATTGTTTAGCAATCGGATCAATAAAATTATGACTTCGGGCTAGATTACTATGCTAAGAAAAGCAAGCGTTTATATGATATGAACATTATGCCCATATAAATAATGTTCATATTCGAACGTTTACGTACACTCTCTCGTCTCCTGCCTGCTACGGAGGGAAGTGGAACGTATATTCTTTCCTACTCTACCTAACTAGAATAGGGTACTGCAACTAGGATAAGCCTAGTTGTCAAGTACCATGGGTACAAAAATGTTTATACATATTGAATTACGGGTCCTATGAGCTATTGTGACTGATTCCAATAGTAGGTATGACAAAAACGCTTGAACGCACGGAAATTCATCCTAGTTGCAACAAGGTCTTTATAGTAAACTAAGTAACTTGCAAGCTGTCAAACATAATATTGCGTTCATTTTGCCAGAACACACTCCCACAGGATATGATGTGCCGACTGTTCATATTCACAGTCCGGTATTGAACATTTGCAGAATGGTGAGGGTAAGCAGTAAAATGGTACGGCCGCAATAGATCAAATAGAATTCGATAGATAACCTGATTTCCTCCCTTACGGTGACACTGGCGAATTCCAACTGGCTTACTTATACCTGAGCGGTGAGATGGAGAGTCCAAACATATATTTTGGAAGGCGACGTTTCGGATCTGTAGAGGTAATAATTTCGAAAAACAGTATTGTATTGTTATGCGGAGCATTTATGCAAACACAAAGCAATCTTACTATTTAGGATGTGAATCCCAAAAGATAAATCAACATGTATTTGTATCATATAAGTAATGTTAGGTACAAGGTAGTTACCTCGCCACAAGAAACGGCCTCGTCGGGAATGAACAGTTCGGGATAAATGTTCTTCAAATACCATTCGAAAGATTTGCATTCTAATTTCTCTCTTAAAGATTTCCGACCGCTAATATCTCCGATGTCAAACTTATCGTTACCAATACGTTGATAGTAGTACTTCGCATAGTCATCTAGCCACACCTATAACGATTAGGAACATTATTATCTATTTAGTACTAAAAATCAGAAGAAACATAATTTTGCGTTACTTAAAATTCTCACCTCAGCCAATCGAACCGAATTTCTTTTCAATGAATTCCAACTGGTTCCCATTACGTACGGTGAATGTTGTCTAAATATATGACCAACGTGTGAACACGGAACTATCTCGAGAGTTCCACCGCACATCCAAATTTTGAATGACAGCTCCAGATTTTCTGACCCCCAAAGTTCAAAGCCGCTGTCATAAGTACCTAATCTTTCAAAAAATTCTTGGTCTATGGCAAAAATACCGCCAGGCATAGTTGGAGACCAGATAGGCTCCGCAGCATGTTTGTGTCTTGCTCGCTCTCGTGCTGGTACCGGGTGCCAACTAAACTGCAGATTCCAGCCAAAACCACCAACATTTAATGAAGATAAGTCTTCACAATAAAACTCGAAGGTTTTGTCGTTGATGGTGTGAATTATGGGGACCACAACAGTAGTTTTATCACGAGCAATTCTATCAAGCAATGGTTCGAGCCATCCTGGAATAACATAGCTGATATTAATGGCTGCTTGTTAAGGGAGGATTAGTCTTAAAGTAATTATGAGATTTACCTTCTGTGCACTCGCAATGACTGTCGAGATACGTCAAAACGGGAGCTGATACGAATCGAGCTCCATGGAGTCGCGCCCTGACAAGTCCTTCGCGTCGAGTGGTCCTGACTATTCTTACTTTAGGTAAATATGACATGTATTCATCAAGCTGCTGCATCAAGTGAGCTGTAAATACAATTACAAATTTTAGAACATTGCTTAATAATAGCAACGGTGATATTATAGATATATTTTAATGATTTTGTTGAATTAAAATTAAATGATCGTTTCAACAAAAAATAGACCACCTCTCTCCATTCATGTGAAAAAGGCGATTATGGGTTGTTATCAAGGGGATGGGCAACAGCGTCCTCCTGTGTGCTAATACAATAATCAACATACTGCAATAACAAATCCACCTGCCAAGCATGGTGATAATGGCAATACGCCATACGACAGCTCATTGTAGTGATTGCTGGGTGGAGGCATGTTCAGCAGTGGACATTTACAAGTTGATGTGTTTGAATAATATGAATTAAATGCACCATTAGGAATACCATCTTACAACTGCAGCCATGCAGTTCGTCTTATAGAAAATTTGTAAAACGTAAAGGGAAGATAATGTAAAGTCTTGGAAACTTACGCATATCGGAAAAATCGTCAACAAGAATGATCTCTTTGATCAAATGTGCCGGCGATCTATCCAGAACGGAATGTACAGTTCTAAGTAACACCGACCATACTTCGTTGTAGAAGCATATTATCACAGATGTCTGCGGCAGGTCCGCTAAATGCCTGCCTGGCACTTTGCACCTGGTGTAACAAAAATTACATTTAATACTAACTCAGTCGGCGACTTCGTACGCGCTGACCATAGGAATATGTAGCGAAATTGTTCATAATAAGACACTAAGAGAAAATGAAAGACAAATGTATTTTTAATTTAGTTAATAGTTATGTTATATTTGCTTTTTTTAACTTTATGCAATAGTTGTACATAGGCCGACTTAATGCCTAAGAAGTTCTCTACCTTAGGGTGGTGCAGAGATGGCATGCCAGGTGCAATAAAGTGTGCATAATTATAAGACTTAGAAACGGAGAATAATATTATGTATATTAACAAACATGTATATCTAATACGAATAAATAAATACGTATACATTCATTAATTATATACCTATACATAGTATATAGGGTCTTACATTAATAATGGAAAATATTTTAAGGCTAGGCTCTATTGTATTGTGTAGTATAGAATTCATTTCAAATATCAAGTATCGGTTTTACTGATAATAAATGAATCAATATTCAAACATTCGACTAGCGAAAGATTTACTTACTCTGTACTATTTGATAAAATAAAGGTTGATGTTACGTTTATTTGCTAAAACGCATCATTGCTACCTATAGATTTACCTCCTAAAATATTTTCCATTATTAAAGTAAGACCCTATATATAAGATATTACTGATGATGAAGGTTCTAATAAAAAATAATTTCCGGATACTCCGTTTAAATGCATGCTGGTCGGTTGCCATTTTAATATCGAGAGGGAGCTCATCCTAAAGTATATTAGACTGAATATGAAAGGAAGAGTGAACGAATTCAGTACGATGAGAGAGACAGTTTAGAAAAAGATTGTTCAAAGAACGTAAATTCCTACCATGAGTAGAGCATAGAATAAATATTGAAAAACGGAAATGAGATAAGAAGGAGTAGTAGGGGTATTAAGTAGAAAGAAAAAGGAAGTCAAAACCTAGTAACTTCTTCGCTGGCGAATGGGTAATCATTTGAGTTTAGTTCAAATCTATAAAGTCAAAATCAAAGTTTTTATTTCAATTAAATCAAATATTAGAATTTATGAAACATCAAAATCTAAGTTGCACGGTTCCAAAGTTGATCTCGCGGAAAAGAGCTGACAAGCAACTCCACGGATAGTCTTTTAAAAAAATGAGATTACAATGTTCATTGATACAAATGATTATTTTTATTATTATTTTAAAAAACATTGCCCCACACTAGGATTTCTCCTGTGTTGTGGGTGCGTTTACAAACACAAATTCCACACACAATACACCCAGATCCGGAACAACTACCTGCAGATCGTACAAATATTTGTTCCGTGCAGGAATCGAACCTACGACCCGGTGCGCAGCAGCCGACTGTATCAGCCACTGCACCAACCGTGCCGTTTTAAATATATACAGAGAAAAATGTAGGTTAATGTGTAAAGATGGGTCATACCACATTATTATAATAATAATCTATTTGCCGTGGCAGTTAACGGCTGACCAGTCCCAACAGACGGCACCCGTTCACGAACATGGATCGGCATCGCTTAGCTCAACCATATTGTAGGGAACCGAACGACCCGATACACAATGCCACAGCACTACAGCCAGCCAAAAGACACATTCAAAATAAGTACTTATACTATTAATGACTACATAATTCTCACACATTTACAGTTTTGTACGAATATTATAAGTTAATGTCACAAGAACAATATTAACAATAACTAATAGTCAATCAATGCCATAATATTAAACTGATTAAGAAAAAAAAATTAGCAAAGAAAAGCGTGGGGTGCTTGATGTCTGTTGTTTTAAACACTTTTGTGAATATTTGTAAAAGTAGCTTCACAGAAAATCCTTCCTATTGTTCATTTTCAGCATATTGCCATTATTAAAAAACGGAGTGCCTTTTTAAGACAAATTAAAATAATCACGAGCACGCATTATGTGTTTTCTGTCTCGATTTGTATTCCTGGACCATAGACCGGATTTATGTAGTTGAATCTTGACAAGACAAAGGAGTCGTCTGCTACTTGGATGGGAAGGTCGACATTGAGACGGTTATGTAACTTGTTGAGTAGTTTTAGAGGATAGAAGCAGTTTCTTACTACTTCGGACACATGTCGCTCGAATCGTAACTCTTCGTCCATTATTTGACCCAGTCTATGCAGTTGAGTGGGCTACTGTTATCAATTTGTAATATTTAAATTTCGTGCCTAAAATCATCAACTTTAAGTTTCAAAAAATGTATTGATAACTTTTATTTTGAGCTGTAACGATGTCGTTGTTTCATATTATATAAGACAAGGAAATACAGTAGGTGTAGGAAACGAGTCAGAAACAAATTACTGTCATAATGCAACTGTCTATTTTATGTATTCAACAAAATAATAATCATAATAACATTTGAAATCCTGACAACTTGTAGACATAGTTGTCAGGATTTCGAATGTTATTTTGATGGTTATTTTGTTACCACGGTGTCTGCTATTTTGCATAATCTACTTTCGTTCTGTCACATTAAAACATAATATCACGTAGACGGTAATTATATATATATGAAAGACATGTATTCCTGTACTACTAATAGCTCAACTATACATCTTTTCGACTAATTATTAGCAAATGCAACGATTTCATATGTACCAATTAGGTAGTCTTATAGATTAAGTAAACGTCACCATACTCTTCCAACTTGACGTGGCTGCCATATTCATAACTCTCACTACAAACTTCAATCATTTTAATTTTTAATTATGTGCCTATATTATTTTAAATAGTATGAAGATCATGATACTTTATTCTATTCAGGGCTTCGTTTCCCAAGTTTTCTAGTCCCATACAAAAATGCGTCTCCTTTACAGGTTTAACCTATTCCTATGGCTTACGTGAAATTACTTTTTGTGCGTAAATAATTATTCACGCGTTATCTAACAAAAATAAACCTTTGGAATCCTTTAATTCTTCCTGATGTTTTCAGATACTCATATAACATATAATTTTTTTAACAATTCCCTTACCAATCATCCCTGTGGTCCGGGAGAGTTCTTCTAACGGATATCAAGTCACTAATATACTGGTTGAATGCGTTCTTTTTCCAACCCTGTAAGACAGCTTCCATTGTAGCTTCATTTATATTCTTGGGTAAAACGACCGGTTTTCCAAGTTCACCGGGTGCTCTGTCCAAGCCCGGGGCATCAATTATATCCGGCCCTGCGAGATATGAATTATTATAGTTTAAACCCTTTTTAAGCGACAATTATATTGCAATATTGTTCACGCAATCAAGTTTATTGAGCTCATGCGGTATGTTAAAAAATAGGACTAAAGTAATGTGTCACAAAACTGGAGTTGTGTGAACAACACAACATAACAGTGTTATGTTTCAATTAGTGTATAACTTGCTGTTAGCTATTGTACAATTGCCCTCGACAAATACATTTCATACTTAAAATCTAAGATGTAAAGTTAGTTTACTATTTACAGCTACAAACTAAAGACTAAGTAAATAAATCAATTATAATATCAATTTGCCGTGTTGTGCCGGCTCAGAATGCCACCACCCCATCTCCTCCCATGGGTGTCGTAAAAGTCGACTAAGGGATTAGCCGGAGGATGGTCAGCAGCGTCCTTCGAGTACATTAACAATCTCAACTGCGATCGCCAACCCGCCTGCCAAGCGTGGCGATTATGGCAAAACCCCCCAATTAGCCCACAACACATCCATATCGGTGGATGTGGTGATCTTTGGGGAAGGCCTGTGTCCAGCAGTGGACTTCATTCGGCCGAAATGATGAAAGAAATCAAAAAGAAGCTACTACTCTCTAATCTGTTGTGCTGTCAATCACAGACACTGCGCTGACACCGCATTTGTTGCTAGAAAATAACTGCATGACAGTTACTTGTACACCTACCGCATACCTTACTTATCGAGTGACTATGATTATAGAGCTCAATGTGCTTATTACAACTTCACTTGCTTAATCCTTCGAAGTAAAGACTGATACAAAAGACCGTAAAAAATTACCTTCATTTCCCACAAGCCGAGCGATCCAATTGACCTGCGGTCGTGCTGTGTGAGACAAACATAAATCATTATGCAAAATATCGAAATAAAGGAAGCCACTTACAAAAATGTTTAACATGCAGATCAATAAATCACATGTGATACAGTACACAACTGTAAGAAACTTCAAACTACCTTGACCTTGAAAATATTTAGTTTTGAGTCATACCGCGGCCACCGCCCGATTTCATAAATAAAGTTTTTTTTCTTTTCAGTGGTTTTAATATTTTTATATCCTGTAGGGTTAGTAATGTCTTAGGTTTTCGCGATTATTACTCATAATAAAACACTTTTAAACGGATTATATCGCGTATATTATAGATTTTTGTTTTGCCTGACGTTTCGAATGCTTTGCAGCATTCGTGGTCGCAGGATGACTAAGGTGACAGGCGTCGTTACAGATTTTAAAAAGTTATTTTATTTTATCTACCGTACAATTTTAATCAAAAAATTTGTTTCGGTGCACGCAGTAATCACTCAGTGTCTTGGTGTTCTTAGTGCGGTATGTTGTTTGGGACTTTATTATTTTAATAACTGGATTCCAAACAGGTGGTACTTGCCAACCATCTTCTCTATTAAGATTAGGATGTTTTTTAATTTCAATAGCCTCACGAAACATTCTTGGTACATATCGGTTCTCTTTCGCGAGGACTTGAGGTTGGTCAAAACGAAGATAGTAGTTGGGTTTGCCTAAGGCATGTTCACACACTGCAGACTTTGTGGAGCATCTATGCTTGACGTCAGCTATATGTTCTTTTATTCGGGTGTAGGGTTTTCGAAGTCGGTATATTTTTTTAAAGTTTTATGTGTTTCTTTTTAGTGAAAATAAATGTAAGAATCGAAACTATTAAGACATCATCTAGACAAGCGCAGTAAATTAACCTGTTTATTGAAGCTGGCTAAAAAACTACTCAATAAAATGTAATGAAATTTATATGAAACCAACTCGAAAGAATTCTGCATCTGTTAAATAATGATTGCTCACATCGGTCCAAAAATCTCGGAGTAATAGGTGTACATAGATAAAAAAAATACACATCGAATTGAGAACCTCCTCCTTTTTGAAGTCGGTTAAAAATGTGTTAATGCGAAGAAATAATTTAAAATATACAATAACTAACCAGAACACATTAGAAATATAAATAATTTTAATATATTTGTTACTAAATTAAAAATAACCTATTTAATAAAAGCTACTATAGTATAAATGAATACTTTGTACGATAAATTATAATTTTTATACAGATTCATTATTGTATAAATAATAACAATTAAGATAATAATTAAATTCATAATTAAATCGTAATCGTAAATAATAAATAGTCTAGTAAGGTTATTACAATTTTATTGAAAATAAATAAAAAATATCCTATACTTAACAATGAATGAATAGTCAAAGTATTTTATTTCAAATAAACCAAATATTGGCACTTATGTAACGTCAGAATCTAAGTTGCACGGTTCGAAATAGTTGATCTCGTGGAGAAGAGCATATAATAAATAAATATCAAAATCATATTTAAATATACAGTAAATAATGCTCTTCTTTTTTATATATCATCAATACAAACATAATAACAATAAAATAATACCTGATTAACAACAGTAAATGTTTAATTGATCCCATAGTCTTAAGCCTACCATCTGTTTTAATATTACATTATGGAATGCAATAAAGAATTGAGAATTGAGAAACACTCACCATCGGATAGGTTATTGGCGTTGGATTCATATTTTTTCTTCGGTGATGTCGGCCTTGCCATTTTGAAGGGCTTTGAGTCCGCATTTTCGCATTCTGTCGCTGGTGTTATAGCGTTACTTAAACTACCATTAGCAGTTAACAGTTCAAGCGAAAACCATAACATTATCAGTACGAGTATAGCCATTAGTATCAACCTCCGTCTCCGTAAGAAAATCATGCTATAGTATTTAATTTTCTTCACGATATTTTTCAAGACACAGAGTTAATTTAGTTCTATGATTATTTGATTCTCTCAACACATTCGAAACTATAGTATCTTAGTCTTACCGCATTTAGTATCTAGATTGTCTAAACTGATAAATAAACTACAACTTGAGCAATAGCGCTCGCATCGTAAAAGTTGCCTAGCATGAATTATATATATGTTAGTTTTTTACGATTATCAAAACATATATTTCTTCAACATGACCCTAAAAATTCCACTGTTAAACATTAAATTTACATGAGTTTGGTAGATATTATGTCTTTTCTTTTGCGTCAGTATGTTTATGTGTTAACACTTTCTTCCTGCTATTTTCTTATTTCAAATCACTCATTAACCTTGATTTATCATTGTCCGTACTTTTCAACACGAACCTCCTGGGAACAAAATTTCAAAGTAATTGATTATCAATAACATATGACGCAACTTAAGTTTTAAGTGCAGCCGTTTAAAATCAAGGTGAGTGTTTATCAAATTTCTTCTACAGATGCGAAAAAGGTAATCGTATCGGAAATCCCCATTTAATGTTACTTCGTCAACCATACTATGATTAGAAAAAATCGCGTTTCGATTGACTTTTAGTCATAGCCGAAATGACTATCGTATCTATGTAAGTTTTTATTAGCCGGTAGTTTAATTGAGTTTAAGCTGATATTCAAAACCCTATCTATAGGAGTATACTATGGTACCTATAGCCGTGTGGTGCCGGCTCAGAATACCACCACCCCATCTCCTCCCGTGGGTGTCGTAAAAGTCGACTAAGGGATTAGCCGGAGGATGGGCAGCAGCGTCCTTCGAGTACATTAACAACTTAACTGCGATCGCCAACCCGCCTGCCAAGCGTGGCGATTATGGCAAAACCCTCCAATGAGCCCACAACACACCCATATCGGTCGTTGTGGTGATCATTGGGGGAGGCCTGTGTCCAGCAGTGGACTTCATTCGGCCGAAATGATGATAGTACCTATATATAGGAGTATATAGGAGTCCGTGTGGTGTCAGAAGTCCGCGTGGTACCCGGATTAAGAAACAAATAGCACCACTCCCATTTCCTTATGTGGTCCCTTAGTCGCCTTTTACGATAAAAAGCCAACTAAAGAACTCTAAACCCGAGGGTCTAAATTCAAAATTCTGCGCTCATCAACGCGCCCGCGATGCGTGGTTAGTACTGGTAGATACCCTTCAAAATGACGCACGTATATAAGTAGACGGTCGTTTATGATCCAGTCTTTGTTCAGCAGTGGACGTCGGAACTAGGTGCCAAAACTTTTTTACTGTACAAAAACTCTTCCGCTACAATATCTATCGCGCTACGTTATCTGACGTGGGCACGCAGGGCTACTATGCTAGCAGTATTGTTAGAAAGAAATTTTATGTAAATATTAACTTTTTCAGAATTTTCCTTCGTTCATTTGCATAACATCTAAGGACTTCTCAAGAAAACTTTATACAAGAACATTAATTCGCCGAACGAATAAATTTTAACACAATTCAAGAAATTAAAGTAGGGTTAATGTGTTGCCTTACATGGTAATTTGACTTCTGTTTCCATATTGCTGCTAAATCATATTTATGCCGAATTATGTTCTGATTTTACTACTTCAAATATTAAATTGACAAAAAGTAATTAAACCGTGTGGTGTCCACTCCGTGTGATGTCCGGATTAAGAATATAACACCACTCCATCTCCTCCCGTGGATGTTGTAAAAGGCGAATAAGGGAATCTAAGCCAGAGGGATGGGCAGCAGCGTCCCTTCTGAGAAACGGTAGCCATACTGCGCTCACCAACCCGCCTGCCAAGCGTGGTGAGTATTGGCAAATACCCCCCAAAATGATAACACAGTTGTGAAAATTTTTGTGGGATTTCAGCAGTGGACGTATAAATGGCCGATATGAAATTAAACCTTAACTACCACTTCGTAGTTACGTATATATAAATCGAAACCTGAAACTAAAGTTTTGAAGTTGTCTCATAGCTTTCAACGTCTGTATTACCGTCGGCTACACCATAACTCACTTCTTATCTTATATAGAATAGATTACTAAAAATGTTATAGAATACTCAAAACGACATAAATAATTAAAAATCCTTTCCGCGGAGAATACTAGTTAACTATTGCAACATCTATTATTACATTTGCCCGTAAGGCAGCGAAAGTAAATATACGCTACGTACACATAAATAGTGCTTTTGTTACGCGTTTGTGACAGAGAGCAGCCGAGATGCGTAGCTATTCTAATAACTAGCTGAAGATCGGCTATTCAATCAATATCTATGATGCGACAAATTTTCAACGAAACGTTTTCAATTGTTGCGGGAAGCATGAAGAAGTCATAGAAGGAAATACGAGTACGGTCTACAGCCATTCTAATTACACTACGAGTACAATAAATAAATAAATTGACATAACTTAAATGCCTAATTTTATAAAGTACCTACCTATGCACTGTATAAATCATATCTTATTATTGAATTCAATAATAGGTGCAGCTGCACCGCCTTTTTTTTATTGATGTCCAGTGGAAATTCTACATGGAACTTCCTTCACCCCGGAGAAGGGCGAAGGGGTATGCCGGACTCCTACCGGCTAAAACCACTGGAGCGGTCGTCTTCGGCACCGAAGGGGGGCTCCAGGTCCTCGTAAGATCACACTAGAACCACCCATTGGTGCCACGCCTTTAGGCACATCACGGAGGGGATGACTGTAAAGCGGTTTCCCCCTCTAGCGGAGGGAAGGCGACTGTAAAAAGGTCGCCCCCACAGGCACTTCTCGGGGAGGATTGTAAAGGATCCTTGGGGGGATCCTTTGCGCTGTGCTGCGCACATGGCGGCACGTGACCACGTGCGCGCCACCGTCTTCCCGGGGGTCACTCGGTGTGAGAACGCAGACTCCCCAATCTGGACGCCCGCGACCCCTGAGAGCTGCACCACCCTGAACAAAATCCTGCCAGTACCTATGGCGAGAAGATGGATGTAAGCAACGGGCGATGTCGCACATACAGGTGTTGAGGAGAATGGCGGTTATAAACAAATACTATGTTCACAGTAAATCGCACTAGTTACGACTGTGAATGGAGATATGGAGTTGCGGCACAGGTGGGAAGCTGATGGTTGACACTATGACAATGCACAGTAGATTTCGACCCACAGTGCATTAAACCTCGTTTCATAAACGTCACTTGAGTGTGGGGCGACACTATGCAACTAGTTAAGTGCATCATCTGCCAAAGTAGCTCATTAGCTACTTTAACGAACGCATAGTGTGGGAGCAAAAATCAAAATCATCCCTAAAATTATTTAAGGTTACTTATTTAGTTTATTGTTGTTTCGTTTGTTGCTTTCTTTCGGTTACTTTATTAAATATGAGTGGAAGTGAGTAGGACTGACGGACATTTCTAATACCTATGCAATCTATTTTTTAACTAACATTTATTTATTTATAACATAAAATATAAGTCTGTTAAATAAATAAAACAATAATTATTGAAGCTCAAACTTTATTTTGTAAATATTTTTTGGTCCATTAATGCAGAAATAGCATAGCATACTTAATCTTTTGAACTTCTAAAATATATTTTCTTTGCCTCCCTATCTATAAATATAACTTGAAAAAAAATACCTTGTTGAACTGAAAATAAGTTAATATTACTATAAAACAACACGGCGTATAACGAAATACAAATTACGGAGACTTCTTTTTAATAAAGACAACTTATGAAAATAAACACGTATTTTTGGGGTTATGAGACGCCACTTAGTTGAAGTTCAATGACAACACGAAGTTAGTTCCGAACCTGACCAATGAAAACACCGCATTCTTCCCTATGCGTTCACTCAGAGAAGTATTACTTAAGTATCGTCTATGAAACGAGTGTATGAGCATCACCGACACTATGAGAATCTGCTACACTTAACTAAGGGATGTTCTTGAATACGAGCGTAATTGAACTAGCCGTAGCGGTTCCAACTGCCAACGGGGTACGCACGATCACCGTGGACTTCTTTCATGCGCATAGCATATAAATTAAAAAATAAATCATAACATCATAGTTATATATACACGTTACCGCGGCGAGGAATCTACTGAATCGCGAGGCAGTTATTAAAATCAAATAACTAGCTGTAGCTTCGCAGCGACTACTGAATCGCGAGGCATTTATTAAAATCAAATAACTAGCTGTAGCTTCGCCGCTAACGCTATCAGCTATCTGTCAGTTAGTGAGTCATTTACCCAACAGTCAAACACCTGAAATAGCTGGTTAACTAGCTGGTTATTCCACCACAAATAGCCGACTAGCTAATCTATTGAAATTTCGCATAGTTACGCATCTCTAACGAGGCGACCGCAAGGGCTTTCCTAGCAGTGAGTTCGAAGTTTATTATTGTAAACATTTAAGATTCAAGATAGGATGCGTTAATGTCGATAGTACGGAATGTCGAAATACGAGCAATAAATTAGATCAAATCTTAACGGTCCCAAATTTAACGTAAATAGCACTAAATGGCGAAATATCCGAGCATCTGAGACGTCTACTGTAATAAATTTGAAGAAACTCCTCCCGAGGGCTTATAGCCATTTGAACCGAATTGGTATAAATTCAAAATATCCACGTAGAGTATTATTTTTTATCCGAATTGGAATCATGTTTGAAACGGAGTTTGTCCGATGAGTATAAGGCCATAAGTTCCAACCTACAAAGGTAATAATTACTAAAACAACGTATTAATTGTCACCTCATATATTATATATCACACACATCATTCCATTAAAATTATAATTAGTTTTATTCAAAAACATAGTATTAAAAAGAAAAGTGACGTGCACAACTAACACCGGTATTCAAGAACATCCCTTTGTTATGCGTAGCACATTCTCACTGCAAATTGCCAAATTTCTCACAGTGTCGGAGATGTCCATACACTCGTTTCATAGACTTAAGTATGTTTACACTAAGTGAACGCATAGCTAAGAATGCGGTGTTTTCATTGGTCAGTTTCGGAAATAACTTTGTGTTGTCACTAAACTTCAACCGAGTGTCACCTCATAACCCCAAAAAATTCGTGTTTATTTTTATAACTCGTCTTTAATGGTGCTTTTTTTAAAATATAAAGGTGAGAATATAGAGTATTCTTTTGAAATTGTGTCACCGACTATTACAAAAATAAGTTTACGTTTCCGTAATCTGTACTGCGTTAAAAAACATTTTTGAGCTGAAAATAAATCAATATAGCCAATAGGTTTATTTATAGTAATATTAATTTATTTTCAGCTCAAAAAGGTTTTTTTTATCAATATATCTTTATTGATAGGGAGGCAAAGAAAACATATTTTAGAAATTGAAAGCTCAATTAGATAAAGAATTTTTGGAACAATCATTTACAATATAAATTTTGATTTTAATAATTATTGTTTCATTTATTTAACATATATAATTTATGTTAATAAAATAAATAAATGTAAATAAAAAAATTATATTATACAGGTATTAGAAATTTCTATCAGTCCTTCTCACTTCCACTCATATTTAATAAAAGTAACTGAAAGAAAGCAACAAACGAAACACAACAATAATCTAAATAAGTAACCTTAAATAATTTTATGATGATTGATTTGGACTTTTGCTCCCACTTTATGCATTCGTTAAAGTAGCTAATGAGCTACTTTGGCAGATGGTGCACTTAACTAGTTGCATAGTGTCGCCCCAAACTCAAGTGACGTTTATGAAACGAGATTTCATGTACTGTGAGTCGAAGCCTACTGGACCGACAGTCGAATGGAAATGCCATAGTGTCATTCTTGAATACGGGCGTAATATTAAAATATTAGCTTGTAACTGTTTCACTGCAGGTCAAAGGCTTGCTCACATAGAGAAGGGACAAGTATTGATAATTACACTTGCTCACTGCGTGTTTATTGTAATTAGACTTTTGCATTTTTAAGTATAAGTATATAATAAAATTAAAACCCATAAAATCCAATATATGTACTAATTTCTTTTAAATTAAACGGCGGGTGAAACCGGGCATAGCTACTATTATATATGTATAGTGAAGCGGAAAGAAGAAGAAATTTACTTGAACAGTGAGAGATTTAAAAACCAAAGAAAAAACAATTTGTTTCAACTAATATTCGACTACACGGAACGTCAACTCAAAACTTTTACACTTCATGTGTCCTTAACAAATGGCAATTCAAGGAATACACAGAAGTATAAAACAACCGAAATTACGTAATCCTTTTATCAGTACAAATAGTTCACGATGTGGTAGTTTGTTTTTTTTACCGTATAGGAACCTTTCTTTTTTTAACCGTATTATATCAGCCAAAAAACCCCAGAGCCGGTCATGATGTCCCTCCGAAAGATTGCCACAACCACTGTTACTGGGCATGTGTTGTGAGCTCGTTCGGGGGTTTCCCATAATCACCACGCTTGGCAGGCAGGTTAGTGATCGCAGTTGAGTTGTAAATGTTTCATATTTGAGATATGAGATGTTGTTCGATCGTTTTATTGTTTGTATAGTGTGACGATCCTATGAAAAACTTCAAAGGTATTTTAATAGAAGAGCGAAAAACTAGTGTGATTTACTTGAATTTAAACGAAGTCTCAGCTACATTGATGATGACGCAGACAGAACTGCCACCAGCACAGATTGCAAATGTACTATTAACGTTTTACGCTTATTTTCAATAATTCGTAAACGATTGTATTTGTACAGCTTTACTAAAAACAATTTGATAGCTTCTACAGTGAAAGTGTTGGCTTTATGGCTCAATTATTAATTTATTACAGACAGAATTATTCACGTTTTAAAGATTAAATATTAAATTAACGCATATTGATTAATACATTATTACATCTAGACAGAAAACATATCTTTTAACAAAGATAAACCATGCAACAGTCACCAGAGACAACCAGCTAAAATAGATCTTTAAAAATATGGTAAGGCCGCCACTACAACCTAGTTATAAGATTTAGATTTGTTATAATGTTACCGTGCGACGGGCAAGAAAAGGCTTCTGTACCTCTGACCGTATTTTATTTGCACTGGTGACAAACCCAAAAATTACGCATAAATTAAATCTACGGGAAGGTAGCGACCAAGACTGCGACTTGTTGACAACTTTGTGACACGGCAAAGTAAACTAGTAAACTCTTCACGAAGGTCACAGTCCTTTGATTGCCATTTGTATCTAGGGAAACCCAACCGGCAGAATATAGGCATGAATATGAAACCCTGATCACAGTGTTACACTACTCATTTCACATCAACACTCACTAATTTGTAATCTCAGGACATATTTACAGGCGAGTATAGTACAGACAATAACTTACGTAACGAATAATTAAATTATGAAATTAATTAATATAGATGCGCGTGTGAACACCAGTCTCACGGTGTAATGCGAGGACTCCTCGTTGACTGCCGCTACTGAACCGTCGCGTTCACCGTCGCTATGACGTACGATACTAATTTTTCTACATACATAAAAAAACGGAATGTAACGTTTTTTGTTTGGTAGAACAATTCTTTTGTATCGATTCAAATAAAATGGTTTTAGTTTGACATATGTAGGTTAATTCACGATAATTCCACGTTACTTGTATACGATTTAATTAATTTTAACAGTATTATGAATTTAGACTCTTATATGCATACATATGTACACGCTGCCAGAAAATCGACCATAAAGTATCTGGGCATTAATTCGATCAGTGTTTCTGTTGGCCTAAACAAATTGATACCCTTTCAATGCGCACTCGATATTCATATTTGTATTTTTGACTCTTCGCTAGTCGTATGATACAAAGACGGCTAGAATAGTGTATATTGCGTTGTGCCACTCCCCTATGTAACCCTGTGTAACTCTTTGGGGAGGAGCATCAAAAAGTAGAACCCTACAGCTATAAGTTATTCAGAGAGTGGTACTGAAGTTAACGACAAAACGGCCTTTTAGGTATCCTTCAGCCCAACTTTTCGCTGACTGCAATACATTTACGGTAAGGAAGCTGTTTGTTCACCAAACCATAGTGCGTAAACACAATTGTAACCTGTAAGAGAATTATGTGAACACATTCAGTATACAATATTAAAGTTTGAACATACAAAAATATCATTAGCTTACGGGCGCAATTTTATCTTTAGTACCAGATTATGCTAACAAAGCCTACAAATGTTCCATATTATGTTACTTTACGACAATTAGCTTAGTACAACTAATATAATATTGAATATATGAAATATAATTTAATTTCAGATTTGACATCATAATAGGCCCTAACAGCCTTTTAGAAAAGTCAACGGTTAAGGTTCACGGCTCGGAAAAGTCAGTCCTATGGAAAAAAGACAGCAAGAAAATTTATGGATGCTCTTTTATAATATTATGAATTTATTTTTTTGATAATTATGACAACTCTGTGAAAATAAATTCGACTGTATGTAAAATTTTCAAATAATATTGTGCTTGGCTTGCTAGTATAGAAACAGTAGTAATGGCTTACTACTACTATTTCTATCGTTTAGTAAAAGTAACATCTCCTTTTGAGTCCAATCTCATGTAAACTATTTATATAAAATAAAAACAGCAGCGGGCCAAAAATGTAACCTTGGAGAACACCACATGTGATTATTTTAGGTATGCTTTGCTGGTTATCAATTTTAACAACTTGATGTCTAAGATATGATTTGAATATGTCATAAGCCATATTTGTAACACGTCATCATCATTTCGGCTGAATAAAGTACACTGCTGGACACAGGCCTCCCCAAAGATCACTACAAGGACCGATATGCATGTTTTCTGTGCTAATTGGGGGGTTTTGCCATAATTACTACACTTGGCAGGCGGGTTGGCGAACGCAGTTAAGTTGTTAATGTGCTCGAAGGACGCTGCTGCCTATTCTCCGACTATTCCCATAGTCGCCTTTTACGACTCCTAAGGGATGAGATGTGTCGGTGCTATTCGTAGCCGGCACCACACAGCGAGTAACACTTAATACTGACATTTTCAATAAAAGTATTTCATGGCTGACAGTAGCGAAAGCCTTTTTAAGGCCAATGAATACTCCTTTTTTTATCAATATTGAGTTTTATATTAGTCACTAAATCAACTATTGCGGAAATCATATTACACTTAGTTCTGAAGCCGTATTGTTATTTGGATAAAAAATCTGTGGAAGTTAGAAATTGATTTAGTCTATTATCAAAAAATTATTCAAAAACAAAAGAATCACTGGTAGTACAAAAAACAGGTCTGTAATTACAAGGGTCCATTTAGTTTCCTGATTTCAAGATGAGGCTGAATTTAGCGCTAAAATCCGGAATGGCTCACCTAAACTTTTATTATTGCAATTTACTAATTATTTTTACAATTTAATCACTTACACCTATAATAGCCTTAATAATAAATTATATAAAAAGGGCATTCCAACAACCAAAGGTTTCAATAATGTTATATCGGATATAATAATAATAATAATACGTCAAAAGTATATCTAAATAGTAAATTAATTCTAACAGGAATTATTACCAATTTTAACATAATTATTTCTTAGATATTGGCATATGTATTCGTCAATGAGGTTCCATGGAAGCCACACGTGTAAAAAAATCAACGCCGAATACCACTATACTCAACTTCATCTTTAGCCATATAACCCTTTATCGGGCAGTGGTAACATATTTCCCACTTAAAATGATTGTTATAAAATTATTTTTGATTGAGCTTTATTGGGGAATATGGCTGCTCAGCCTTATTAAAATGATTGAGAATGACCCTCTTGATATGTACGAAATTTATTTCACCAAAATAATTTACTTAATCAATGTTATTTAGCACAATTACAAAACAATTTGTAAGCATCAAAGTTACGTAAATATATTGAATACAGATAATCATAATAATAAAGAACGCAGGGCAGTTTGTGGCGAGCTGAATGTGAGTGGCGATACTGCGTACCCGAATGCTCCAGAGAACCGGCCAAGGCCTCGTCTCCGGCTTGCCTTTATTGGTCGGTTGGAGTGGAACCCCATGAGTGCCCGCAGGATTTTCAACTCTGGCTTGCCTTAGTCGGCCGATCAGAGGGGGGCCACCAGCGCTATATGCTCGGGGGTGGAAGTGTCTAATGGCGTAATAACGAGGAAACCCGCTCCGACCCTCTGAGACGAGCGATGGTGAAACCGGTGCGGCACCTCTCGACACCCCTAGCCGCTCACACCGGTGTTGCTCCTTGTCGCCTGTAGTGGTGGCCATTAAGAGGGCCCATCTTGTGAGTGGCGAGTTACCATCTGCCACAGAATTTCAGGTTCAAGGCTGAAAGGCAGACGCCGTTGTTCCCGTATTTATTAGTCTTTTTATTCCATGTAACACCCATTGCAAAAGTTTTTATCGTTATAGTTTCCATCTCATACAGTAGCCTTACACCACCGTGGACAATCCATGACTTCATTTTATAGTGCAGCTATGGAGTGTCCCAAGTTGGTGTCCCATTACATTTTAGATTAAAATTCTCTGAAAGGCCTCTGCGTGTTGGACCTACGTCCCTGCGTAAGCCTATCAAAAGTCCGGGTTCCCCCTTACAGGGGATGTAAACCCGTGAAAAGGGAGACAGTTAGATAATAATAATAAAATATAATTTAATTCAGTCCTTCATGGTCCATAAAGTTACACAACAAATAAGTAAAAAATTGTAAGAAACAAGATACAAGAGTTTGTTAGTATTAGATACCTTATTTGCTATGTTAGTAGGTATACACACATGCACTTAATTGCAGGCTGTTGGCATTGTATTTCAGACTGTGACTCACAGCATACCCTTCACACAAACTTAAAAGTTTTCTAAGTCCACTAATCGACGGACTCAGTAGCACCATGTCGTCCGCGTAAGTTAAATTATTAACGCTGACACCATCTATATGACATCCGACATGCATGCTACTGAGCTCGACGATCAGCGCATCCATGTACAAGTTAAAAAACTTTGGAGAGGTTACTCCACCCTCCCTACTAACCCCGCGTTGCAGTG
This sequence comes from Diloba caeruleocephala, assembly GCA_947459985.1. Classification (NCBI taxonomy): domain Eukaryota; kingdom Metazoa; phylum Arthropoda; class Insecta; order Lepidoptera; family Noctuidae; genus Diloba; species Diloba caeruleocephala. Next base: position 8,617,279 of record OX381616.1, on the reverse strand, counting down.
CATACACTCCAGACTTTGCGTCACTTGATCTTATTGTATTCTCTTGACACGAATACCAACTCCTAAATATGCGTATCAGGTCCTTAGGTACATTGGCATCAGCTAGCTTCCTCCTCAGTATTTCATAATTGACTAAATCAAAAGCCTGTGAAAGATACAAGAAACACGCATATATAGGATCTTCCTAGTCGTATAATACTCGACAAACCGGGCCTAAACCCATACTGTGCATCATGCAGGTGCAATTACTGGTCAAGTTGCAAACTAAGCAAACCGTCAAGCACTTTAGAAATCACAGCTGCCAAAGAGATAGGCCTATAGTTGGACTTAACAGATATGTCTCCAGTCTTAGTTTTTACTATAGGGATGACCTCTGTTTTCGTCATCTCAGGCGGCAAGTGCGAGTGTGTAACACAAAGCGAAAAAACATTGCTATAACCCTAGGCAAATGTGGCCCAGCATGTAGTAGATGCTCGATGCTAAGACCATCGTGGCCAGGACATTTTCTTCGCTTCATATTCCTTACTAGCTGGGACCCGCGGTTTCACTCGCGTTTAATTTAAAATACATTTAGAGTACTTCGACATAGGCACTTGGCATAGAATATATATATTGATTTTCTAGGGTTTTTTTTTATGCCCGGAATCCTAATAAAAAAAAAAAAAGTATAAGTCGTAGACCCTGAATTTTAATCTTATTTAGATGTGTATTGTATTACAGTACTTTTAAATTCAAAATTAGTGACATTGGCCATCTAGCTTTTTTTATTTACTCGCAAAGTTTCGGACTTAAATTAAAGCTTGACAGCTTTAGATGTTAGAGCTATTTACATGGCTATAAAAAAAAACTAAAAGCGACCGGGATCTTCCAACTCCCTCAAAAATTCTCTAGTCTATCCTCTTACTAGTAATGTGCCACATGCCATAAAAATCTTTTTACAACTTTGTGAATTTGCTAGAATTGTGAATCGAGTCACAAAATACTAAATTCCAAATTCTAAAGAAAAAAGTCTTTTTGCGTAATTGTTACTTGAGAAACAGGTAAAATTTGTTTTCTCAGTCTCGCGAAGAAAAATCTATCTTCTATCTCTTTCTTGCATAGCGTAAACTAGTGTGAACAAACGACGAACTGCCGCCGACGACGCCGTCAATCCGTCATTATTTTAGTCGAGACATCACTGCCTCTGCTACCTGACGTGTGTGCTAGTTCATCACATAGTTGGTTTTTGTTACGTTTTAACTTTTGGTGTTATTGTTAAACTTTGTTGACTTTTTTGTTGTTGCAATGGCGACGTTCTCTAAGAATATTCTGACATCATGATGGCTTATGAAGCCGCCCATGGTGTCGCTCGTGCTACGCAACGACTTTACCAGGAACGCTTTCCTGGTAGACGATTACCTGGCCGCAGAGTCTTCCAAGAGACATACCGACGCATACGCGAGACTGGCAGTGTCACTTTTCATGAACCAAGGGGCCATATTGTGCGACATAATGTGGAAGTGGACGTTAGAAAAAAAAAAGAACTCTTTTCAAAGGAGGTTTAGTGGAAACGTTTGGGCAGGTGTGATTGGGAATCAGGTAGTTGGACCGCATTACCTGCCCTCAATGGCAACAACTATTTGGAGTTCCTTCAAAATGACCTGCCCGAATTAGTGTCCGAGGTACCTGTATTTAATGAAAATGTACCCAAGGTATTCCAGCATGACTGCTGTCCCGCGCATTGGCGTGTGACTGTGAGGTAATATCTCGATGATGTGTTCCCCAATGCGTGGATTGGTCGCGATGGCCCTATTGCATGGCCGGCACGTTCCCCAGACCTAACTCCGCTAGAATTTTATGTCTGGGGACGTGCCAAAGAGCTGGTATACGCCACGGAGGTTCCGACTAGGGAGGTATTACTACAACGCATTGAAACGGCGTTCAATACAATTAAGGACGAAATGCGACTTCGTACCACAACAGTGGAAATACGAAATAGATGTCGGGCCTGCATTCGCAATAGAGGCCAACAATTTGAGCAGAATATGTAAAAAAATATTACATATATGTTAAAAATGCATTTAAAAAATTTTTATAGTAACCCCTCCCCCTAAAGAGAGATACGAGACAGATTTTACCTTATAAGAGTGAGATAACAGATTTAATAAGTTTTTCAGGTATCATTTAAGCAATAATTTTTTTTATCATAATTTGGAATTTAGTATTTTGTGGCTCGATTTTATCTATGTATTTATATATATATATATATATTATTCTATCTAATTCAAAAAGTTGTAAAAAGCTTTTTATGGCATGTGACACATCACTAGCAAGAGGATAGACTAGAGAATGTTTGAGGGAGTTGGAAGATTTTTTTTTTATAGCCATGTAAATAGCTTTAACTTTGACAGCTTTAATTTAAGTCCGAAACTTTGCGAGTAAATAAAAATAACTAGATGGCCAATGTCACTAATTTTGAATTTAAAAGTACTGTAATACAATACACATCTAAATAAGATTAAAATTCAGGGTCTACGACTTATACTTTTTTTAAAATTTGTATTTGAATGTAAAATTTGGGTATTTTTTTAATAAAACAATAAAACGTCGATGAAAAAAAATCCACAGGGCATGAGAAATGTTTAGGGGTCTGAAAGGATAGCAGATGACCCCCCCAGTCAACCATTTCAATTTGGCACACAATGCAACAAACACCCTGTATACTTTCATATGCACTTAGTAAAAAGCTGTTATTTTGACATTACAAACAGACACTTCAATTTTATTTATTTGTATAGATAATACAAGCAACTTGTTTTGCATTGAACTTGATTGAGTACTCATCTCTTTCCACCGTCTCAGCATCGAACACCGACGCCACGGGGCCTGGCATCGAAATCACAGTGAAAATGTTGCCTAAACATGTCTGCAATATCCTTGGTGTCAGTGATACCCTCAACAGTAACAGACAGGCCAGGCTTATTATTCAATTTCCTTGTACACTTCCAGAAATTTCTAAAATCTTTTCTGACATGTTGAGTGCAAGAGCGTCCATTTTGATAAGCTCCTGATGTTGCTGGCACCACTTGAGCCTTGATTTAAATGTCTTCCGGCTAAACAACATGTCATCGTAAACTTGACCTGAAGAAATGAAAAGAATGGCCCAAAAACATTTTGCTTAATACGAATATAAATTGCCAAGCATTAGAATGCTTGGCAATTTGTAGTTCGTTTGCCGGTACAGATATGGATTATCAATAAGGTAATATATATGTATGTAAATATAGTAACTCGTCAGTCTGTTGTTTGAGTATGTCGATTACTTTTAACATGGTTCTAAATAACTCGCGAGGACTCATATAATGGCACTACATACAATTTACAAGTTGGTCTCTTTAACAAAGTGCCGTTACATTTTGTTCGCGCCTGATAATAATTTAATAGCCCGACACTGCGCGTGCGAGTCATTGCTACTCATGACTTTTATTTTATATCTTATTTTAACGTCTTAAAATGACAAAATTATTAGTGAACATTTTCTACCTTCAATGTATATATACGAGTTATCAGTTTGTACTAGCAAATTTAGCTCTGCTAATTTCTTTTGGAATTTGATATATTTTGTAAAACTAAAATTAATCCAGTTTCTTATACAATCTAGTTTCATTTGCGCGCCCCAGAGTTCCAGTGTCTCAATATGATACATAATTAGCGGCTTTGAAGACAAAACTATCCAAGAAGAACCGAGTAGTCTCGAAGTCCCACTTCTGGAATTGGCTAGCAACAACGCCGCAGTAATCAGCCGATCAGCATCGCGCTTCAACTAGCCATGCCTTTGAATCGAACTATATTTATCAAGAAGATATAGGTATCACTGAATAATGTCTTAGGTTTTATTTTTAGGTTTATATTGTATAATATATATTAATCATAATTTCATAAAAGTACCCAAGCTACGTACTAAGTCAATCTCATATACCTAATTGTTTATTATATGCTTATAGTTATGTATAGTGTGGTGCCGTCTACGAATAGCACCAAGCCAGCTCATCCTGTGGGTGTCGTAAAAGTCGACTAAGGGATTAGCCGGAGAATGGGCAGCAGCGTCCTTCGAGTACATTAACAACTTAACTGCGATCGCCAACCCGCCTGCCAAGCGTGGCGATTATGGCAAAACCCCCAATGAGCATACAACACACCCATATCGATTGTTGTAGTGACCTTTGGGGGAGGCCTGTGTCCAGCAGTGGACTTCATTCGGCCGAAATGATGATGCTTATAGTTCCTACTATAGGTAGTCGTGCCTAATTGTGATTTCCATGTAGTAATTATTTTCGCTGAACTTTTCAGACAATGTCCGTGTTCCTTGTTCTTTGTTGTGCCCGCACTGCCTACAGCTGCCAGTGCCCACAAGGCCAAAGCTACTATCCCAGTTTCCTGTGAGGCAGGCACCACCAACGAGGAGTGTGAGCGTAAACTTTCACTAACTTTTATTTTGCAACGTTAACATTTTATTACGTTGTACTCAAGATTTGCAAATTATTTTGTTGTTTACGTAATTAACTTTGATTTCTTTCTTCGTGTTATTTCGGTTGAATTGCACTCACTGTTTTCGTTACAAGTATTAATTAATGTTAATAATTGCTGCCAAGAACTTGGCAAAATTAAATACTAGGCGTAGTTCTGTAAAAGGCCAAGTAACAAAATTTAAAATTAGATTTAAGTAAAATCAATTAAACCACGATTTCAAACATTTTCTGCATCTTTGCGATGCATATGCGACGTCATACTTCAAGTGGATGGAATTTCGTGATACCTTTAGATGTTTAGTTTATGAAAATAGTAGAATTATTTAGTAAACAAGTTCCGTTATTTAGTTTCATATTTGGAAGGAGAACCAGCTCGAACTGTTTCCAATCTCGAAATTTCATCCCACAATTATCAGGAGGTTTGGAGTCTGTTGCTTAAACGTTATGATAATAACCGTTTACTAATTTTCTATTTCTATTTTTTTTCAATCGTTGCCCGCACTATGATTTCTCCTGTGTCGTGGGTGCGTTTACAGACATACATTTCACACACAATACACCCAGACCCGGAACAACAACTAACAACTACTAAATATTTGTACCGTGCGGGAATCGAACCCACGACCCAGAGCGCATCAGTCGACTGTATCAACCACTGCACCAACCGTGTCGTCAATCATCAAATCAATGCATTATTCACCATAAATTCGATAAATAAGGAGTGGGAAAGATCGTTACGCTTCTTAGTTGACCATGTGACCAAGAACTTGCGTACCCCTTTCCAATTTGGGACAGGCTACCGAGCACTGGGATGTTATTATAATTCACTTTGTCACTTCCAAGTTAGACAATTACACTTTTGTAAAATGGGAAGAGCACCGTAACACAACGCCAAATGACGCACCTGCAATCAGGATTTTCATAAATTTTTAAACGATCGTGCAGCCCTCCTTGACTCACTGCACCGCGATAAGGCCAAAAATGTATCTAAGTCTTCTTCTCTCAGCGGGATGCCCATTCGCCCTTCCCCGGGGCGGAGGAAGTTCATGATGAACAAACACAAGTGACCAATAAAAAAAAATCTATATCAATGTCTTAGTACCGTACGTTTTAATTGGTGTACCATTAGTACGTAAAGCTGCGTTAAGTGTGTAATCACTACAATCTGTGTATGCGCATAAATATTGCTTCTTGGAATCACTGAAACATCAGCACCAGTATCCACAAGGTACCTGAATTCGCTGGACTTATCTTAACGGCACAGTGCCCACCCTCTCAAAATAACTGGCAAACGTGCTTTGCGATTTTTCGCACAAACCGCAATAATGACATATCAGATAATAAAAATATTCCCTGAATGTGAGCTTTATGGCATGCAATTAGAAATCTCCCACACCCCGAACCCTAAAAATGTTGTGTATTGCAATGTGTAAATTATATTTATATGTTAAATTACTTTTAAAGTAGCTATAGAAGTAATATTAATACATTTTTTCTTTCAAACACTATAATAGCTAGATATTTTATTAGTAAGTCATTTATTTTCTCACCACAAGAATGAAAAAGGTGCAACAAATTTAGTGTAGGAGACTGGTGCCTAAGCTAGGCTGATAAATAAAGTAAAAACCTTAAAGAATATTTTTTAAATATTTTTTTTTTCAAAAAATGTCAATGGTTTGGTTTTCGCGGTTACTACTCATTGTAATAAAACACTTTTAAACGGATTATTTAGAAAGAAAGAAATAATGTTTTTTTTATTAGACAGCTACAACAATGCTTATGATAGTTATACCTATTACATATAAAGTTCAAATAACAATATAATAATCACGTAGGTACATTGGTTACAAATATTTTTACTGTACCAACAAAGGTCTCCCATTCAGCTATCTGCTACAAAACAGCAAGGCGGACTTGCAGCGCTGCTTTTCAATGAGTGACCCATGTGACGTACGGACATTACGTCGGTGCACAAAGGAAGTTACTTATATTATGCCAGGACAAAAAATAAATAAAGAGAATTCTTTAAATATATGTGTATTGTATGTGTATAGAGTTGTCTATTATCCATGAAGTGAAATTTATAGCATTCCAAGCAGTTCTCCCCATGATATAACTAAAAACGTCCACGATGGTGCCGAACCGACACACCGCTCGCGCACTGATCTGCATGGCTATTCTGTAAGAACTCGCTAGCAAACTCACTTCTAAATCCGCAGTGAAATCTCTAATATCGCCTTGTTATTGCTACTTTTTACTTCGGATTCTTATATGAGCTTGCTACACCAGCAAGCTCACTTCTCGTCCAGCTCATTTTGCCTATGTAGGTATATTTTATTTTGGACTTTTAATTAAAATGTTGCTTTTATTATACATGTTGTCCAGTAAATAGCACGACATACCGAAGGGGGTGAGAGCTTGGGTCAATACCTACCAAAAAAACACAATACATGTTCAGCAAAATCTTACGGATTTACAGTAGTACCACTGTAGGTTAAAGTTAAGCGATAAGAAAATTGTACTGTGAAAATTTAAATAAAAATTGTATTTCTTGAAAACATTTTAGTTTGAAAATTAATCTGAGGTAAGAAAAAACTAGAAAAGGAATTTTTCATTACGAGATGCTTAAAAATCTGTGTCATGATAGAGATTTTTCGATATTTCGGAAAATTTTGTACTACTGTAAATCCGTAAGATTTTGCTGAACATATATTGTGTTTTTTTGGTAGGTATTGACCCAAGCTCTCACCCTCTGCAGTATGTCGTGCTATTTACTGGACACCCTGTATATGCATGTAAACTTGTTCATGTACTCGGACCGACATGGTGGCGTTTCTTTATAAGCACTTCAACACTTCAATGTACCGATAGTCAATCTGGCACCGCTGCAGAGATTGCAGCACTGTCCAGGTTTCGATCGAATCGAAGGCTTTCTAATAGTCCACAAACGCCAAGCATAGTGACAGATTATACTCCTCGGTCTTCTGTATAACCTGCCGCAGCGTATGGATGTGGTCTATGGTACTGAAACCTTTTCGGAAACCAGCTTGTTCGGGAGGCTGGAAGTCATCAAATCTGAGCTCGAGACGATTCGTGATGACCCTTGAAAACAGCTTATAAATATGGCTCAGAAGTGAGATGGGTCTATAATTCTTCAATAGGGTGTTATCACCATTTTTGAAGAAGAGCACCACCTCACCTCTATTCCACGCTTCCGGCGTTGTGCCCTCGAGTAAGATGGAATTGAATAGCTTCTGAAGGACACTAAGTACCGGTATGCTATCCGCTTTCAGAAGCTCTGTCGTAATTCCGTCCCCAGCCCATCCCGGCGCCTTGTTATTTTTAAGCTGTTTCAAGACCATACTAATCTCGTGCAGGCTGATGTCCGGGATATCCTCGGTATAGTGTCGGGATAGTTTGGCTCGCGGGTCGTTGTCATGGCCCTACTTACGTCCTCATACATACTCTCTACTTCATCATCTGGGTGTGTCAAGGTCGGTGCGTAGACCTGTATGACCATTAACGAATACCTCTTGGATATTCTGAGTATAAGGTACGCTACCCTGCTCGACACACTTTCGATGGCCACTATGCTGTTAATGAGGGACCTGCGGACGAGAAACCCGACACCACCTTGAGACAGATGTTCGCCTTCCCGGTAGTAGAATAAGTTGCCGGATTTCAGGGTTATCGTGTCCTCCCCCTCTCTTCGGACTTCTGATCGACCTATGATATCCCAGTGCAACTTATCTATTTCTTCTTTCAGCTCAACAATCTTTTCGTCTGCCCTCAGTTTTAGTTTGGGGTGGTAGCTGGATCATTCGGATATTCTTAGCACCCCCTATGCCGCCGTTACCATGACCGCTATCATCACCAGGAATAGTGGGGCTGCCGGGAACTGTGGGCCGATGCTTAAATTATGTCGTCATTTTGGGGGGAATTTGCTGATACTCACCACTCTTGGCAAGCGAGTTGGTGAGCGCTGAAATTTCTACTGTTCAGCAAAACAGACACTGCTGCCCATCCCCATGGTTAAGAGTCGCTTAGTCGACTTTTACGACCTCCACGGGAGGAGATGGAGTGGTGCTATATTCTTAGTCCGGACTGTTTACAGCGTAAATTATTATCGTCTACCGATAAATAGCTTTCGTATCCTACTATACAATAAAGGACACATTTATCTATAAACATTAATTGCGTCAGACAACAAGTGAACCATTTGAATTAATACTAAGTTACGGTCAAAACATATTTTCATAGTCTCTGCTGCCTGACGGCCGAAATTAATAATCAATCTAACCCAAAATCTTCAGATTTAAGGTTTTGAAATTAATCCGTGTGTGTTACGATCACATTTAACACAAAAAACATATCTGTAATCCGAAATCCAAAGATTTTAGATTAGATTGATTATTAATTTTGGCCGTATATGAACAGCACTTCAACGTAAGCTTCCGGCTACTCGGCTAATAGCTCTTGGGTTAACTTGTCGGGGTTAAAGTTCTCCATGTTCCACATTTGCCTCGACTCTGACTCGTCACAAGTATCCGTGATTATTTTATCCTTGCTTTGTGATATTGCCATGCATTTCCTGCTCGAACCACACCTCAACAACTTGGTCTGTAAAAATAACAATATGTCGAGTGTAATGTAATGTGTCGAATTTGAAACAGTCAACTTATGTTATAAATAGGTCAGAGATTGAATAAGTTCACTACAATTTTCAACACAATAAAAAAAATGTTTGATATGATATTAGATTTATTCGTGTTGTTCAAAACTGCTGTTAGCGAAAATGTAGTCAAATTGTTATTTGATGATCATGCCCTCAAATTAAGTTGGTTTATTACTTTATTAGACAGTGTGCTGCTGGCTAAGAATAACACCACACCCATCTCTTCCCGTAACTGTTAAAATGGTGGTTATGGAACTAGCCTGAGGTTGGGTTAGCGTTGCGTTCATCGAATACATTTACAACTCAACTGCGATCACCAACCCTCCTGCCATGGAGATTATGGCAGAACCTCCAATGAGCACATAATGCAAACCGTCTAGGTTTCAGGGTCATTGTGATGATCTTTGGGAAAAACCTGTGACCAGCAATGGACACTTTTCGGCTGAAATGACGATTACATTATTTAGTAACTAAATGGTTCTATTTTGTCCAGCTGTTGTTCTGACTTTCCCTGGCGTAGCTTCAGCTTAGCCAGCTGCACAACACTTTAGTGAGGTTTTTGAAGGGTTTTAGTTTATAATCAGGATATTAAACTTACGTTAGGGTCATACAACCACAGCTGGTTACCCTTAGCACCATGGCAAGGGTATAATACAACGTCATGTCCTGAATAGTCCAGACACGTCTCATCACGTCGGATCTCTCCATTCTTCGAGTACATCCAATACTGGAAATTTTATTGAAATCATTTTATTTTTATGTCGAATATCCGCTTGTTTAGTAACTTGCAATGTAATAATTAAATATTAGTTAAAACATTTTCTTTTTGACAATATGTATTAAGAAATTGTATATACAAAAACAAGCAACATAAATTATTTATTTATTCATTTATACTTTTATGCACACTGATGGTACACAAGGCGGACTTAATTTCATATGGCATTCTCTGTCAGTCAACCTTTGGGTTAAAAAATGGTTAAGAAATGCATCGAAAAGAGGTACAAAAAAAGATAAATTACAAAATTTTAATAATAAGATACAGATACATAAAAGTCTACATACTGTAGGTACGTATAGAGTTAATATATATATATATGTATACACACTTCATAATTTATTTTGTTTTTTCCTTTTGTTTTAATTTATTTTGTGTAGATGCACATTTCTGAACCAGGATTCGCGATCTGATGCCATCTCGAAGTTAAAAAGGCGTGCCAAAAGCAAGTATACTGATCCAACGTCATCATTCGAATTCATTTCGACAATCATTCAATTGTTTAAATAGCATTTAAGATTATCAATTACCTCGCGGCAGTACCGAAATTGGAAGAGGTAACATACTGTAAAAATCCGTATTCTAATTTACTACTCCATTTTACTCTTCAAATGTCATAAAAGGTAAATGAAGGTTTATTTTAACCCAGCAGCAGAAGCAACAGCTGACGTATGCCGTGACGTCAAATTGTTATTCGTAATAAAATTAATATTCAATATTTATAATACTCATCATCATCATTTCGGCCGAATGCAGTCCACTGCTGAACACAGGCCTCCCCCAAACACACACAACGACCGATATGGGTGTGTTGTGGGCACATTGGGGGGTTTTGCCATAATCGCCACGCTTGGCAGGCGGGTTGGCGATCGCAGTTGAGTTGATAATGTACTCGAAGGACGCTGCTGCCCATCCCCCGGCCAATCCCTTAATCGACTTTTACGACACCCACGGGAGGAGATGGGGTGGTGGTATTCTGAGCCGGCACCACACGGCAGATTTATTTATTATTATCTCGCGATAACGCATTATAATGACGCCGAATTTAGTGAAATGCAACAATTGCAATCAGTGACGTTCTTTCATTTATTCAAAACAAAGCTGATTTAATGAACGAGGAAACCATTGTTCGTTTGTGCGCATCTGCTTTTTTCTGCTGAAGAGGTGGTGTCTGCTAAGGATCTACTTTATCAGTCCATACAAACGTCAGAAAAGAAGGTAACGAGAAAAGGGAAAGTAGATGGAAAAATACAGCGTAACCTTGGTGATATAGTGTAGATATTCAGAAATATCGATGGCTTTTTAACTACAACAACAACCGCGTATTATGATAGGAGCCCGTCATCAACTATCATCATCATTTCAACCGAATGTCGACCACTGCTGGACACAGACCTCCCCCAAAGATCACCACAACGACCGATATGGGTGTGAGGTGGGGAGGGTGAGATGGGGGTGTGCCACGGCTGGCTTCTGCAACTCAACTCGCTCACAACTCAGTTGTAAATGTACTCGAATGCTACCTACTGCTAATACATTAAAGAGACGAGGTGCTCATAGCTAGTTTCACTCATTGATCGGTAAAAGATCGGCGAGGTTAAACAACGCTCGGCGGGGTCAGTCTACAGATCGGTGACCGCATAGTGGTACTTTAACTGGGCGTCACTGTGCTTCTGAGAGCATGTTAAATCGTTAGTTCCTGTTGTTGTTATAAGACGGCAGTCGTTAAGCTAAGTCAGAGGCCTTTAGGTGGCTTGAGCAACTCTGGCACAAGGTTGGCCACAAACCACATGAAAAGAAATATTTTTTGAATTCTGTTATTTGGTTATAAACGTATTAAGTAGTTCTAATAAAAAAAATCGATAGTTTCAAGATGTTATATTGATACGGCACGGTTGGTGCAGTGGCTGATACAGTCGACTGCTGCGCTCCGGGTCGTGGGTTCGATTCCCACACGGAACAAATATTTGTATGATCTGCAGATAGTTGTTCCGGGTCTGGGTGTATTGTATGTGGAATTCATGTCTGTAAACGTACCCACGACACAGGAGAAATCCTAGTGTGGAGCAACGTTTTTAAAACAAAAAAAACAAAAAAAAAATCTAATATTTATATCGATATTTCACCATTATCGATAAATATCGCTTATACCTGTGTTAATGTCAAATAATTGATTTAATTATTGCCACAGAGTACGTAACCAATATTTATTCTCGGAAACAATTGAAAACCGTACGACGTTGCCGACATATTTTTAGAATGTTTTGATTTGTGAAAAATGTTTTATGAATATGTACAGATTAATTAATCTAAACACCGTACGATGTTGCCTTATACTTGCCATTGGTGAAATTGCGGAAGATACTCTACAGTAGCCAGACTCTACGAGAAGAAGAAATATTTATTCTCACATAATTCATACTCGACTTAACTACCAATATAAAGTATTTATGATTATGCTCCACAAGTCCACAGAAGCTTTTCCGTGAATTGAACAGAAAGTATGTATTGGATAGACGATTTACGTTGTAATCTAGACCATGGTATTTTCCCCTGGATAATGATTTGCAAGCAATATGGACTTTGTTTGTTTCACCAGAAATAACTCAAAATACATTGTGACTAACACAATTTGAAAGACGGGTTTAACCTCGTGATGTAAGTATATCTTCAACTGAATTGAATTGCTTTATAAATCATAGTTTATATTTATATCATTTTTTTTTAAATTATTTATTTTACATGTTTAGTAGCAAATAACCGAACCGACCAATAAACCGAGAGACAGAATACTCTCTTAGAGGATTACTTTTGGCTTCTAGCTTTTCTCGTTTAAACACAGGGTTAATTGTCAACATCTAGTCTAGTAACTATTGTAATAATGTACCATGATATCAATTTTCTAAACATGATAATTATTATTTTGAGATATAATAAACCCCTCTGGGCAAACGTTATCTCACCATGGGATAAGGTAATCCTGGAGGGCAGATTAAAGTAGCTGCTTGATTTCTTCATACCTTATGATAAAAAAAAGTATATCATAAGAAAAAAAAACGTATATTAAGTAGCTTACAGAACGCAGGGCAGTTTGTGGCAAGCTGAATGTGAGTGGCGACACTGCGTACCCGAATGCTCCAGAGAGTCGGTCAGGGCCTCGTCTCCGGCTTACCTTTATTGGTTGGTTGGAGTGGTACTCCATGAGTGCCCGTAGGATTTTCAACTCTGGCTTGCCTTAGTTGGCCGATCAGAGGGGGGCCGCCAGAGCTATATACTCGGGGGTGGAAGTATCTAATGGCGTAATAACGGGGAAACCCGCTCCGAGTCTTCGAGACGCGCGATGGTGAAACCGGTGCCGCACCTGTCTACACCCCTAGCCGCTCACACCGGTGTTGCTCCTTGTCGCCTGTAGTGGTGGCCATTTAGGGGGCCCATCCTGTGAGTGGCGAGTCACCGTCTGCCACAGAATTTCATGATCAAAGTTGAAAGGCAGACGCCGTTGTTCCCGTATTTATTAGTCTTTTTATTCCATTTAACACCCATTGCAATAGACCTTATCGTTATAGTTTCCATCTCATACAATAGCCTTACACCACCGGGGACAATCCATGACTTCATTTTATAGTGCAGCTATGGAGAGTCCCCGGTTGGTGTCCCATTACATTTTAGATTAAAATTCTCTAAAGGGCCTCTGCGTGTTGGACCTATGTCCCCGCGTAAGCCTGTCAAAAGACCGGGTTCCCCCTTACAGGGCATATAAACCCGTGAAAAGAGAGACATGTAGATAATAATAATAAATCTTGATTTCAGACATTCATATAGTCCATAACAGTATCATAGATAAGTTAATTATAGTAAAATAATAATTATAGTATAATAAGCATAATAATACGGTTACTCAAATTAATGAGCAGTCAATAATAATTACGAATCACATTAGATATAAAAGAATTAGAAACAAAGAGATCATTAATTAATTAATTAATTAAGGGACGGAACCTACAGCACTAGTGATTTCTCATTCCCCGGTCGAATCCTGGATTTAGTCCATAGACGTGCAGCTCAGTGAACCGGCTGATTATCGCGCTATCAAGTCGTGCTGCAAATCCTTTCATTAAACTGTTAGAGCAGATATGCATATATATATTTGTCATTCATATTCGGATCTTATAAATATAATTCCGTATAATTGATCCTGAACAAAGCTCTAGGTCACTTCGACTACTACTGTATTTTATGATGATCTTTTAATAAGTTGTGAATATTTTAACAATATATGAAAGTACTTTATGTGCTATTTTATTTTATTTGTGAACCTGTCTTTGTACACTGACGCGAAGCAAAGTGAAGATGTGTTTCTATATAAATATAATGCCATGATTTTTTTTTAAACGTTGCCCCGCACTATGATATCTCCTGTGTCGTGGGTGCGTTTACAGACATGAATTCCACATACAATGCACCCAGACCCGGAACAACTACCTGCAGATCATACAAATATTTGTTCCGTGCGGGAATCGAACCCACGACCCGGAGCGCAGCAGTCGACTGTATCAGCCACTGCACCAACCGTGCCGTGTTGTGTTAGCATATAATTATAAAAACTATATATAAACTATATGTTTACTCTTCTTAGCTTACAGGATTACTAGGATGATCACATATGTTCGGATTTCTAGGTGAATGACCCTAAGTACCTGCTATGATAGTGCTCGAACACATCAGTCATCAGAGCTGTGTATTTTACTATGGCATAATGCGTTAGAATGCACAATATACTAAGACGAGGTGGCATGTGCGATTTACAGCAGATTTCATTCAATTTGAAAATAACTCTTAGCACCGTTTCACCCTACGTCTTCTCGATACGTCTAGTCATTATTAGGCTGTGTTAAAGAGACAGCAACGCATTAATCGTGCAGAAGGTGTTGCATAGTACAGAAAGTATGCGAGCCAGTACATCCCAATTTACAAAAGCTACGCTGCCTGCGCTGCTGACCCGTAAAGTCATGCTCACAGCGTAGTGGTGTGCAGGATTATTAGGCTAAGGAGATGTAGTATGCATACAGATTAAATCAAGATAAGATATTTTTGATCTTCAAATATGTCACAAATTAAATAAAATATATCTATTGTTTATTTTTTATAGGTTATATATATATATAACCTTCTAGCTTTCATACCTTCAAATCACTTTCAATTAGCTTTTTGCTCACTATTAAATAGTTCTACGAGTATTAATAAGTTTCCTTGGTGCATGCTATCTCGAAGGCTGGGTCTCATATTACATGCAATCTCACCATTCTCCTTTCTAATTACATCTACGGTTTTACTAACCAAATCATAACGCAAAAAAAATATGATGTGTCAGTGAAATAAAAAAACCGTGCTGTCCAACGTGCATAAAAGAGTGCAATAAAATGGAAAATGGAACGGAACCAAAACAAACATTTTAAATTTTGAACAAAAACTCCTGCAACGTTGTACTGCCGCAATTGGTCAAATTGAATTCGACAGAATACCTGATTTCCTCCCTGCCGGTGACACGGGTAAAGTCCGACTGGCTTATGATGATCTGACGTGCGCATTGGAGAATCCAAGCATATATTTTGGAAGGCGACATTTCGGATCTATATAGGTAATAATTTCAAAGAACACATTAATTTCCCCTCATTGTTATGCGGAGTGTTTACGCAATCAAAAATCAATCTTACGGAGTATAACTATTATTGAATTTCTAAATAAAATTGAATGTATATTTTCATACTGTACTTTTCATATATCTGGAGGGAATATACGTACCTCGCCATGAGCAATGGAGTCTCCAGGAATTAACAGTTCCGGATAAATGTTCTTCAAATACCACTCGAAGGATTTGCAACCTAATTTCTCTCTCAAAGATCTCCGACTGCTAATGTCTCCGCAGTCACCTTTATTGTTGATACTATAACGTTGATAGTAGTACTTCGCGTAATCATCCAGCCACACCTATAACCATTAGTAGCGTTGACATATATTTAGTACTGAAAGATAACAAAATAGCATTAAGCATTGCTAAAAATTCTGACCTCGGCCAATCGATCAGTATTTCTCTTCAGTACACCGTGGACACTAGTTAGCCACTTGTACGGTGTACGTTTTCTGAATATGTGACCAACGTGCGAACACGGCACTATCTCTAAAGTTCCACCACACATCCAAGTTTTAAATGACAGCTCCAAATTTTCACCGCCCCAAATGTCAAAACCGCTATCGTAAGTTCCTAATCTTTCAAAGAATTCTTTGTCTATGGCAAAAAGACCACCAGCCATAGTTGGCGACCAGACTGGCTCTGCAATATGTTGGTGTCTCGCTCGCTCTCGCGTTGGTACAGGATGCCATTTGAACTCGAGATTCCAGTTGAAACCACCAACATTGAATGAAGACGAGTCTCTATAATGATACTCGAACGTGTTGTCGTCGATGAGGTCAATTACAGGGCACACAACAGTAGTCTTATTACGGGCAATTCTATCTAGCAATGGTTCAAGCCATCCTGGAATAAAATAGCAGAGGTTAACGAATGTTCGTTATAGGAAGATCTGTGTTAAAATAATTATAAGATCTTACCTTCATTGCACTCGCAATGGCTGTCGAGATAGATCAAAACGGGGGCTGTTACGAATCGAACTCCAAGAAGTCGTGCCCTGATAAGACCTTCGCGTCGAGTAGCTCTGACTATCTTAACTTTAGGAAAGGATGCCATGTAATCATCAAGTTGGTGCTTCAAGTGTGCTGTAAATACATTGTTTTTTATTTCATTTATCATTAGCATATTCATTTTAAATGGTACTATAGAGTTTTTGAATGTTTATTTTTTGTTGAATAACTTTTAATTTATTGTTGAATTACTAGTATTTTATATTATAAATGAATCATTACGAATCACATTCTAAGACTGCAGCAAAGCAGTTTACTATAGGTAAATTCGTGACAAGTGCTGGTAATTTCGTGTTAGCAACAGTAAGTGGATAATGTTAAAAGTTTTATTTGCAACTTTTTAGATAATACTTTACGTGAAATGTTATCTACAAACTTCTTTACTGACCCAACAAAGTTTAGATTGTTATCGCATTCGTCATTGTTATTGTAGGTTATTATTTTACACTATAGGTTAATATTATTACTATTTATGGTTAGGAATTACTGACTCGTTACTCGACGAAGATTACAAGTAGCACCCTAGTAAACATTTTTGTTGAAATCTACTTGTGATAATCTTTTACAAAATCATGCATTGATGATCTATGTAAATACATAAAAACGGCACCGCGCAGAGAGTTAGAACATAATTATATAAAGGAAAATTCATCACGCATTTTGTACTACGCAAATTAAAAACGACGGCACCGCGCACGATGAAGTGTGAGTTTAATATTATGGAAATCGATACCAGGACTCGTAAAACAAAATATTGCCATTAGATTACATGTCTTTTTATAATATAAGTTACAACAGTTCTTTTAAATTGATTCAGTAGTTTTGCCAGTAATCAACATAATACAGGAACAAGCTTACTTTCGGCCAGTTTTCTGAATACTTTACTAATTTACTTTGAAATGAATGGCCCTATTATTCATCAATGCAATAGAATTTGAACTAGACGTCTCATTACGAGCGAGGTGGTGTGGCACGTGGCTCTTGACGGAGATTTGCCTATTAAATGCACGGCAATAGAACGGTTTCGGATTCCGTGTGGTGTCCGGATTAAGAAAACTCGTATAGCACCACTCCATCTCCTCCCGTGGATGTCGTCAAAGGCGACTAAGGAAATCTAAACCAGAGGGATGGGCAGCAGCGCCCCTTCTGTGAAACGGTAGCCATACTGCGCTCACCAACCCGCCTGCCAAGCGCGGTGAGTATTGGCAAATACCCCCCAAAATGATGACACAGTTTTGAAAACCTATGGGGGAGGCCTTTGTTCAGCAGTGGACGTATAAATGGCCGATGTGAATATAACGGTTAAAAATGGTTCTAACTTAATTATTTAATGAAGATACGTAAATGCTTATAAACTTACGCATATCAGAGAAGTCGTCAACAAGAATTATCTCCTTGATCAAGTGTGCAGGTGATCTGTCCAGAACGGAATGTACAGTTCTGAGTAACACCGACCATGCTTCATTGTGGAAGCATATTACTACAGATGTCTGCGGCAGGTCTTCTATATACCTGCCTGGTACCTTGCACCTGGTATAATAGATTGTATTAATTAAGTTCTAGGCGGGCTCAGACGAGTTGATTGAAGATTAAATATTTTTCTTTCATTTATAGTATTAAGAATAATTTATTTGTAAATGGTTTAAGTTTAACATAAGTAGTATCATAAGTTTAAGTTTAACATAGTAGTAGTATATTATGACCAAAGCGCCGTCGAGTTGGAGGACTGCTAAGAAAATAAAATAAAATAGGAAGTTAACAGCAGCTATCCTTTCTACAACAGGAAATATTCATTTCTACTAAGTATAAGCATCTTCTGCTTGGAGTCTCTTCTATTTCTACGCGTCGCACATCCACAACTCAAAATAGCTAGTGAAGTTATAATTAGTTATTATCTGTACAAATAAATAAAATTGAAGTGTCTGTTTGTCATGTCAAAATAACAGCTTTTTACTAAATGCATATGAAATTATATACGGTACCTACAACGAAAAAGCTATTTGTAATTTTTTTGTCTGTCTGTCTGTCTGTCGGTTTGTTGCCGCTAATCTCCGAAACGACTAAACCGATTTCTACAGGACTTTCACTGGAAGATAGCTGATGTTATAAGGAATAACGTACGCTACTTTTATTTTAGAAAAAGAATTAGGGATCCGTGCAAAAAAATAAAACCCATGAAATCCAAAGTACATATACATACTCTATGTCAAGTGTCTATGCCGAAGTACTTATACATAAATTATATATAAATAATCAACTTTCTTTTAAATTAAATGGCGGATGAAACCGCGGGTCCCAGCTAGTATATAATATTAAAACCAATCCGTTACTTCCGTAACATTATCGATGAACCTAGGAACCTATTAATTTGATACAATATTGATACAAACGTACGAAAAAGAAAATCTTAATTTCATGCATTAATCTACCTTTAAGAACGAGTCGCGTGGTGCGCGATATGCGGCGCGCAGAGCATGACCAACTGCAGTGACCTAACGGGCAGACGCGTCAGGAAAGACGTTGATGGTTGGTTGTGTCAATTTGGCGGTTTTTTTTTTCAGATTAAGTTAATTCAATGATTCGATATTTTTGCTCTGATGTTTACCTATGTTGCAGACTCTTGGGGACCGATTGAGGGAGCTGTTCACCAGCTGTTCGTCTCCGTCGTGTTCCCAGCCAGCTGGAAGAAGGCTGGTTTGGTTTTCCTAAGGAAAAAAAGGAGGGCTGCGGAGTCTCCCTCTGCATATCGTTCTATTTGCCTGCTTGAAGAGTCATCTAAGCTATTTGAGAGAATAATTATGCAAAGCCTCGTTGAGCAACTATCGACGGTTGGTCCTGACCTCACCGACACACACATATGGCTTCCAGCAACGGCGGTCCACTATTGACGCAATTTTTCTCGTCCGCTCGCTGTCGGAGTAGGCAGTGTCCCGTCGGGATCGGGCTGGCTGATGGGATTGGATGACGTTGGTTGTCAGCTTTGACATTGTCAACGCCTTCAACTCGATCCTGTGGGACCTTATTAGGACTACACTATTTATTATTAGGATTAGACTAGTCCATCATCAGTTCCCCAATACCTGCAAGGCATCGTCGAGACCTATCTGCGATATAGGCATATAAGCTACGCGCGCAAGGACAGTAGCGTAAAGTGGAGGTTCCGGGTTCCACAGGGCTCAGTTCTCGATCCTCTCTTGTGTAACCTGACCTTTTTTTTTTTTTTTTTTATTGGTGCCCAGTGGAAATTCTTCATGAACTTCCTTCGCCCCGGGGAAGGGCGAAGGGTATGACTCCTACCGGCTAAAACCACTGGAGCGGTCATGTTCGGCACGTAAGGGAGGCTCCAGGTCCTCGTATGATCACACTAGAGCCGCCCACTGGTGCCACGCCTATTGGCACATCTCGGAGAGGGTGACTGTAAAGCGGTCAACCCCCAGGGGGATTGTAAAGGATCCCCCAAGTGAAACCTGACCTAGGACGCGGTTCTGTGAAGGAGCGAGCGCGTCACCTATCGCCTGACGCAGGTGCTCACCGGGCACGGTTGTTTCGGTGCGTACCTGCACAGGATAGGACGCGAGGCCACGGCACAATGCCACCATTGTGATAGCGACCAGGACACCGCACAGCACACGCTCGAGGCGTGCCCTGCGTGGGCCGCCGAGCGGCGGATCCTGGTCGATCGGATCGGGCAAGATCTCTCTCTGCCAGCAGTAGTGTCGGCTATGTTGGCAGAGCACGAAAACTGGAATGCAGTGGTCTCCTTCTGTGAGAGCGTCATGCTCCAGAAGGAGACCGCAGAGCGGGATCGGGAGAGGGCCGATCCCGCTCGAAGAAGAAGGAGACGGCGCCGGGGTAACAACCGCCCTGGCGCCTAATTCCGATACGCCTGAAAACCCCTGCCGTTGCTATAAGGTGGGGGACCTCTGGGTTCGCGGGTGCGTAGATTGGGGAATCTGCGTGCCCACACCAAGCGACCCAAGAGAAGACGGTAGCACGCATGTGGTCACGCGCTGCCGTGGGACGCTTTGGGGGATCCTTTACAATCCCCCTGGGGGGGTGACCGCTTTACAGTCACCCTCTCCGAGATGTGCCAATAGGCGTGGCACTAGTGGGCGGCTCTAGTGTGATCATACGAGGACCTGGAGCCTCCCTTACGTGCCGAAGATGACCGCTCCAGTGGTTTTAGCCGGTAGGAGTCCGGCATACCCCTTCGCCCTTCCCCGGGGCGAAGGAAGTTCATGATGAATTTCCACTGGGCACCAATAAAAAAAAAAAAAAAAAAAAAAGGACGCGGTTCTGTGTGTCGTTCTCCCCACTGGCGTGAGCGTTGTTTATTGCGCTGATGACATTCTTGTGTTGGCCAGCGTGGAGTCCTTCGAGGGTTCAGTCCGGCTTCCCGAGCAAGCAGTGGTAATAGTGGCCGAAATCAACGCTCCATTTTTGCGGCCTCTAAAAACCGAGGTTTTATGGTTCTACAAACTCCCCATAAGCAGACAACCACCCAGTTCGTGGATACGCGTTGGTGACGCGCAAATTGGGAATGATCCGGTATATAAAGTACCTGGGACGCACCCTCGACCTCTTGGGGCTTCAAAGAGCAATTCGTGTGCCTCGTCCCCCGAGGCAAGAGGGTAGTGAGTGTATTACACCAACTGCTGTCCAATCTCAGGGGACCGAGCCAAGAAAATTCGCCGCCAAAAATGGCTGTACAGATCGCACAGGGATACACAATAGTCTCCTACGAGGTGGCAACTCTCCTGACATTCTTTCCGCTTTTCGACATCCTGGCGGAGACAGATGCATGGGTCAGATACGTCCACAAATTCAACGGATTCTTAAGACTTACGAGAAGATTCATATGAGATGATTTTTGAAAAACCTAAATTTTTCATGTTATCCGACGAATTAATTAAAAAATTGTAGAAATCCGCCAATCCGTCGGGATACTTTTAGGTTTTACCTCATTTAACTTAAGAATTTATATAATTTCCTTACCACGCGTCCCTGTGGTCCGGGAGCTTTCTCCTAATAGATATCAGGTCGCTTACATATTGGTTGAACGCGTTATTTTTCCAACCTTCTGAGACAGCTTGCTTTGCATCTTCACTTATATTTTTTGGTAAAATTACTGGTTTTCCAATTTCGCCGGGTGTTCTATCCAACGCCAGGGCAGCGATTACACCTAGTCCTACAAGATGTGAACTACTGTCACTTCCGTCTTCTTCAAGCGGTTATTATAGTGCAATATAAATTCCGCAATTGTTTCTATTGAGCTCAAGATGGTAATTTTTTTTAAAATTAGGAAGTAATAAATTTAGTGAAATAAAGTAATGCAACAAAAAATTGAAATCGAAAATACGTTTGAAATTTCCGATCATATTTTTTTATCTTTGCCCCACTCTAGGATTTCTCCTGTGTCGTGGGTGCGTTTACAGACATAAATTCCACACACAATACACCCAGACCCGGAACAAATACCTGCAGATCATACAAATATTTGTTCCGTGCGGGAGTCGAACCTGCGAGTCGGAGCGCAGCAGCCGACTGTATCAGCCACTGCACCAAACGTGCCGTCGATGTCGACGAAATTCGATGATGATTCCAGTCTCATTCGATTCAAAATTAAGATTTGCTTAGTAAGATAATTTTTATGTAATACGAGTTTTAATATTATATTCAACATTCGTGATTGATACGTATAATGTGTAAATTAGTGTACAGGTGGTAGTTACAACTGTCCTCCACCAATTATTACATATAAAATTTTTATTACATATAAAAATTCTACAGTTAAGTAAAAAAATCCCAGAGAAGCAACCACACCAAATAGTATTGTGTAACGCGGAGGGCTTCTGCATTAACACTGAATTTGTAGCGAGTCAGAAAATACCAATAGCTGTGCGACGTGTCACCAATTATTGTCTAATGATAGCCACATGCCTCGTTTATTCAGTGACTATGATTCTAGAGTTAAATAAGCGTATTACGACTCCATTTGCTAACTTCTCTATTGTAAAGATTACTCGTAAAAGACAAATGCAATCAAAATTACCCGGCAAGCCGACTGATCATCGACATGAGCTCTTCTTGTGACGGACGAACGCACATTGTCATACAAAATGTTGAAATAAAGTAAGCCAGCAACAATCTCTAATATGCATATCAATAAGTCAAGTGACGGGTGTATACTGTGTGAGCTTTCAAACGTTGAACACATTAGAATTTGTTTATTTTATTGTTGGGCAGTGTGGTGCCGGCTCAGAATGCCACCGCCCCATTTCATCCCGTGGGTGTCGTAAAAGTCGACTAAGGGATTAGCCGGAGGATGGGCAGCAGCGTCTTTCGAGTACATTAACAACTCAACTGCGATCGCCAACCCGTCTGCCAAGCGTGGCGATTATGGCAAGACCCCCCCATGAGCACACAACATACCCATATCGGTCGTTGTGGTGATCTTTGGGAGAGGCCTGTGTCCAGCAGTGGACTTCATTCGGACGAAATAATAATTGTTGGACATCGTTTGCTAGTAAAAGTAAGCTGTCTTCAGTTCGGCTACCAGCCAAATGGGTAATCTAGATGTATAATTTTATGGAATGTGCTAGATCTTTCTCGAATGATTCCAGCTTCTAGTCTAAAATAGTAGATAGCTTTAGTAATTTCAGGCCTAAAATGTATCGAGATGTTACGCTTCCAGTCTGCCTGCACAGGAGTATTGCAGATTCTGCCATAAGGAATGCAAGATTCAGCAGCCACCAACTTATGTCTCTAGGACCCCCCACCCTTACACAGACATTATACAGATACGGGTCACACAAAATGTTTTACTCGTATTTTTTTATTTAAAAAGCGGAATGATATAGTAACCTGTTAATATTTTTATTGTTTTCAAAGTGGTTTCCGTTCATTTCTTGGCACCATCGCATGCGATGGAATCATTGACTGAAGCAATTAGCCCACTCTTATTTAGGATCTCTACCACGTTTTTTCAAACGCGGCCATGGCATTTTCAGGGCTCATAAAGTGAGTGTATCCAAAATTACGTGGATTAAAAACAGTCGCACGATACCAGGTCAGGACTATAAGGAGGATGACGTAATAATACATATATCTGATGATCAGTCTGGTGGAGTGAGGTGGAGCGTTGTCATGATGGAGGAGGTTCCAGCTTCTTCAGCGCTGCTGTCGAAATTTTCTCAAGATCACCGGTAAATAGTGGCTAACATACCAATCTGCGGTAACAGTCCGTTTATCCTCTAGTTCAATTATTGACAAATGACCCGTCCGTCCATACAATTAGGTAATCATGTTTTTCCCTAAACTTCTGCCCTTCTTTACTTTTGTTGGCAAATCTTTGAATGGAAACATCCATTGGGCAGATTGTCTTTTGGTTTCGGGCTTGTCACAAAATACTAGCTTTTCCCTGTGACGATGTCAAACACAGCATTTGAGTCACCTCCGTTATTGTTTTCAAGCATTTCGCAGCAACAATCCAAATGAAGGCGTTTTTGGCGTCAAAATATGAGGTATCCATCTGGAGAAAAGCTTTCCGACGTCTAAATGTTCGTGTAAGACTTTTTGCACGTACCAATGCGAAAACTTGCCCAGATTTGTTGATATGTCACTCTCTTATCAGCTTCTATTATTAGCCGCATAACACTTACGTTATCTTCAGTGTTCATCGTAGAAGGAAGTCCTTCGCGTACATCATAAGTGAGATTGTTTCGACCCGTTTAATCTAAACAGTGGCATGAGATGGGGCTTCATCGTGAAATGCAAATAGAAGTCTACCATAGTTGTTGATCAAGACCATAATGAAAGTCGTAATTCATCATAGAGCGTTAATTTTCTCTAGACATTTGGGTGCACGACACGCAAAATGTTTAATTGCTGTCAGTTTGTAGAAAAAAATGTCATGAATTCAATGTACATCCAGCACAGCTTCGCAAAAAGTTCTGTTTTCGAAATTTATTTAAATTTTCATCGGTATCTTTTCTTACTGCCCGATTCTAAAAACATTCATTATTTTCTTTATAATTTTCATAACCAGACAGAATAATAATCTGCCTTGTGTATATAATGTAAATATAAGTTTAAGTAAATAAATAATGCTAACTAGAAGAAAGAAATGGTAATAAATTATTAAACTCTTGGAGAAAATGCTATTAGAAATCCGTTATAGTATTCCGTTCCGTTGTGTACGAGCTGTGTTGTGCCAGTTCCGAATAGCACCAACCCATTTCATCCCGTGGGTGTCGTAAAAGGCGATTAAGAGATTAGCTGGAGGATGGGCAGCAGCGTCCTTCGAATACATTAACGACTCAACTGCGATCGCCAACCCGCCTGCCAAGCGGGGCGATTATGGCAAAACCCCCAAATCTAATGATAACAAAATAGCTACGGAGGAAACATGTTATCGGTAATGTTTTGATAAGGATATTTTTCTAGAGAATTTAAATTGAGGATCACTTCTGCTTACATCTAAATGGAATGAATAAACCAAAAGATTCTTCGTTTCTATTATTTATATCAATTTGAAAACAGCAAATAATGGCATCGGTGCTACTGTTTGCATTTATAAATATTGTGTCTCCATATTCAGATTCAAAATTATTTATCACAAAATTATCGAAAGCGTTATAAGTTAGTTTGGGTATGATACTGTGCAATATTCCGTAACGCGATTCATCTAGTACTGAACACCAAGTAAGCATATGCAGTTTAATGCATAAATAACACTTACCATCGGAGAGGTTATCGCCGTAGGATTCCCTCTTTGGTTTTGTAGACGTGGTTTTGGCCATTTGCAAGCGCTTCACCACCGCATCTTCGTATTCCATCGCTGGTGCATCAATGGCGTTCCTTGAACTACCATTTGTAGTCAACAGGGAGACTATAATCCAAATCCCGGTCAGTCCGATCACGGCCTGTAGTATCAATGTCCGCCTCCGTAATAAAAACATGACAGCGTATTTAATTTTCGACACAACTTATTTCAATCTACAAACTCAATAAGGTTCTACATTTATTTGATTCACTCTATACTGTTTTTGAAACTTGTATCTTAGTCTCATTCCAATTAATACCTGGATAGTTTTTTTTATATATGTAATTGATATAAGTTTCACATTACTATAATCACAAAAAGGTGACTACCATAAATAATGAAATATGTCTTCGTGTTTTACGATTGTCACAAAATCTGCTTTTCGATATGATAGTTCCACTAGGAAACATGCATTCCACTTGACTTTGGTGAATACTTAGACTATAACTTTACTATAGTTTGTTTATGTTTAAACATCTTTTCCTCATTTTTTGGTCATTTCAAATCGCTCCATATTCTTCAACATGACTCTGGGAATAAAATAGTTACTTATCAATAACATAACACGCCGTTTTATTTTATACGTAAATAAAATTAACATAATTTTGATTAATGTTCTTCTTTAAGTATAACAGTATTTGTGGTAGGCAGATTTCACCAAATCTCCTGCGGTAGCTACTTGAAAAGGTAATTTTGTCAGAAGACCATATTAAGGGTGTTCCACCTTCGATACTATGATCAGAATAATCAAGCTTAGAGTGATGTTTTTGAAGCCAAGCTTTCCATCGCACGTTGTAAGTTTTATCAGCCAATATTTATAGTTTTCGTGCGGGTATTAAATCTAGGAGTAGCAATTTATTCAAAGATGATGACACCCTGAAGACAACCTCCAGAAACAACAAACTATCGGACCTGCTGGCCTGGTTACAGCAGTTTTGCCAGCCTTGAATTTGAAATTATGTATTACTCGTATTGACGTCTTCAGTACGTAATTATTCATTATAGATTAGATGGAAAACTATCTTCACACATGAGTTGTTTTTTCATGTGGTTAGTGGCCAATCTTGTGTCAGAATTTTTCAAGCCACACAAAGTCCTCCGATTTAACTGCCGTCTAATGACGACAACAGGAACCGTTGATTTTTCGTGCCCTCCGAAGCACGGAGATGCTCATTTCAATACCACTGACTACAATAGACTATGCGGTCACCCATCTATAGACTGACCGCGCCAAGCGTTGCTTAATCTTGCCAATCCTATACTGATCAGTGAGTGCAACTAGATATGAACATATCCTCGTATATACAGGGTGTCCAGTAAATAGCAGGCTCCTGCACAGATATGCTTTATACAAGGTGTCCAGTAAATAGCACGACATACTGCAGGGGGTGAGAGCTTGGGACAATACCTACCAAAATAACACAAGCTCTCACCCCCTGCAGTATGTCGTGCTATTTACTGGACACCTTGTATAAAGCATATCTGTGCAGGAGAGCGCGCCGAGTGACGATGACGATACGTGTATTCCGTGGAATATAAAGAAAATAAGATAACGTATAATATAGCAATGTTTGTATTATAATAAGCTTATCTATTTGGCGCCATCCTTTTTTTTTTTTTTTGGGCTTCTCGCATACATTTCTGGGAAATGTGGTTGCTTAACCGGTCATTTGCTGGCGAAGCCAAAAGAGGCCTCCAGCCAGGCTTAAATTAAATATTAAAAACTAAGCAACTTTCGCTAAGGGCGCCCCCTGCGGGACACGGACCTCGGCTTAGGGCGTTGCTGGGGATATCAAGCTATTGTTTTGGGAACAGCTGGATCGGTATGATTTAAATTGTATTAGGGGACATTTAAAGCTACAGGCTCGGCACGGGCCGGCGCGAGCAAGAGACGGGAGGGAGAAGTGCTAACTTGAACGGGAAGGTGACGTGGCGATAGGCCTCCGCGACGTCGGTGAGGCGGGCATCCTCAGCGGCGAGGGCGGTACAATGGTCGGGTTAACCTCGCGCCTCTGATTGGTTGCTACTTTATTTGATAATACGTGTGAAGCGTCTACCGAAATTTTATCTGTTGACGTTTTAAATTATTGTAAGAAAATGTTAAAAATATACATATAATGTGCTATTTCAAGTAAGTATTAAGGATTACTCGTTACATGTATAATATCGGGATATTCCTCACATTCAGAGGACCAAGGGAGGCCAATCACGACCAACATAATAGTGCATAGGACGGCAGAAGGTAAACACTTTCTCACAGATTTTCAGCGATAACGTAATGGCGTCTTAGGCGGCGAGACATACACAATCATCATCATATCAACCATTTATAAATCCTCTGCTGAAAAAGGCCTCCCCCATAGATTATCACAATTGTGTCATAATTTGCGGGGAATTTGCTAGTACTCACCACACATGGCAGGCCGGTTAGTGAGCACAATATGACTACTGTTCTACAGAAGGAACACCGCTGCATAACCTTTTAGAGTCCCTTATTCGCCTTTTACGACATCCACGGGAGGATATGTATTTGTGAAAAAATCTTCCGGACTCTACACGGAATATACACAATATAAAATAGAAATAACAAATTATTTAAATAAATTTATGATTAAAATTTCGATGGAAGGTATAAGATAAATAACAAATATACTTACGTATTTTCGAACTTGAACTTAAAAATATTATTCGTTTCGATATAAACACAAACCTGTGTAATGCAAAAGCTAACGCTACATCAACTAGTTTAGATTAGAATTTGTGCATTAAAAATCAGCGAAAATACGACTGTCACTTCAGCGTGCAATACTAGCTAATCGTATTAAACACGTTCATGTACATTCGCGTGTTTTGGCTACTTTAAGAATTATACATGGGGATCGGTTATGACTGAACAGGTGACTGGAGTAAAATATATCGCGCTTGGAAACAACTGTGCAATCAACGGCTAGACATTTATAGTTACGTCGCCTAAGCAGGCCTATCGACATGAACGTTAAACTCGATGTTATTACTGTAGAGATCGCACCAGTATCATTATTAATATATCAATAAGTTTGAGTATGTAAGTTTCCAAATTTTTATACAAGATATCATGTACCAAATTAAACAGAAGATGAAGCAGCATCAGAGCAAGTAGATGACAACGGTGAAGTAACCTACCGCGATGTTCATCATTATTTATTTATACTTTTATGCACAATGATGGTACACAAGGCGGACTTCAAGCCATATGACTTTCTCTGCTAGTTAACCTTTGGATTAAAAACGAAATGCATTGAATGAAAAGAAGAAAAAGAAACATAAATTACAAAAAAAAGATATACATACATAAAAATCTAAATACTATAGGTGCGGTCAAATACATAAGTTTAAAATATACTACGTACCTACTATTTATAATTAATATAAAAAATAAAGTAAAAAGAAATAATGAAAACAAACGTGGAGAGAGCGTATTTTTTTACTATTATTTGTTCCACCAAAATGAGCCTGAGGAGGCGTATGCATTAATTATAACAAATATGATCCTTAATATATGTATGATTAATTAATTTTAAAAAGAGATAGAAAATAATATTATTAGATGCAAATAATAGACTAAATTAAAATGTTAATAAAAGAAACATTGTACATTAAATTGGCAATTTGGGACAATTGTATTGCAGAGAGGTGTGAGATAGGGGGACCTCATTTCCCCGAAACTGTTAACCGCTGCAATGGAGGATGCCTTAAAGCTACTGGATTCGGCATTAACATCAATGGCGAGTATGTCACTCACCTTCGATTTGCCGACGATATCATAGTCATGGCAGAATCGCTGCAAGAGCTCAGCACAATGCTCGATGATCTCAACAGAGTTTCCCAACAGCCTTAAAATGAATACGGGCAAGACGAAAGTCATGTCAAATGCCCATGTCGTGCCCATCCCAATATCTGTTGGGAGCTCTGTCCTCGAAGTTGTTGACGATTACGTCTATAATAATATGTCTACCTAGGACAAACTGTCCGGACCTACCTGGTCCAACTTCGAGCAAGAGGTCAATCGTGGAATCCGACTCGGCTGGGCAGCGTCTGGGAAAGTTTGTAACGTCTTTTCGTCAACAATACCGCATATATAGCGATATGCTTGGTATTTTTCTACGAGATCGAATCAGAAATGAGGAGATCCGTAGAAGAACTAAAGTAGTCGATATAGCTGAAAGGATTAGTAAACTGAAGTGGCAATAGGCAGGGTACATTGCTCGTAGAACTGATGGCCGTTGGGGCAAAAAGATTCTCGATTGGAGGCCGCGCACCGGAAAACGCAGCGTGGGACGACCTCCGACGAGGTGTACAGATGACCTGGTGAAGGTCGCTGGGAGTACTTGGATGAGAGCGGCATGTGACCGCTCGTTGTGGATATCTGAGGGGGAGGCCTTTGTTCAGCAGTGGACATCCTGTGGCTGATATGATGAATACATTCCTATGTATTATAGTAGTAATTTAACGTTACTCATACAAATGACTTTATGCATAAAAACTGCACTCGGCGTTCGCGTATTGCTGTGGAATGTGACTTCTTTTGTTCTCGTGGAGACTCGGGTGGTCCCTCAATATTCAGTTGATCCGGATCGAATTCGACCATACATTGTAGGAATAAGGTTTACTTTGTAACCGGCCGTTGTGCCAATAAGAAATACGTGTCTATCCTTCTAAGGTGATTTAATTTGGGTACCTACTTAAAAATGGTTTCCATAGCAACTGATTAAATAAAGATTATATGGCTGCTTATAAAGAAGATAAGTTTATTCGGGCGCCTGTTCAATCAACGTGAGCAACACACAATGCGTCCGGTGTTAATTACATTTTAATTAGTTTAAGTTTTTCTGTCTTTTGACGTTTATGTTTTATGCAAATCATTATGGATTAAACCCTACTTGTCGTACACGTTCCTGTTGTTTTCTCTGAAATCATCCCTAAAATTATTCCCGCACAAAGTTTGATGTACAGATTCCAAGTAAATAACAGAGACCAGCTTCACTACTTCAACAATGTTCTATTCAATTTCATTTATTTCCTTAATCACCGGAAACAGGTCTTATTTTAGTACAGTTAACTACTGTTACTGTTGTACTGTTAACTATATTATAATAAACACATTAAAAGCAAGATTTTTATTTAATTTCCTGTTAGAGTATAAAATACGGCGCATTTTGATACACTTACGAATGTTTTAATAAATTATTTATCTGTAGTTTGGTTTAAGAAACTTGATGATTAATTAAAATATCCCTAGACTATGTTGATGTGGTTGAACTTGAACTGTACATTTCTTTAATATTTGTATGCTTCAATATATTTATTACTAGGTATTTGTTATATTATAAATAGACGACCTATAAAATTAGTCCTGACAATGAATGAAAGTTAACACAACCTTTAATAAGGTGTCTTTACATCTAAATTAGCATCAATTTGTTTTACAACAATGATATTAATATACAATAAGTATGTACTCAATACATATGTTTTATGGTTATTTTAAAGTTGAATATGTTGCGTAATTGTAGCTATTTATTTTATTAATTGTCTGAGTTTTGGATGAGCTATGTCTAAATATAGCCTTTAGATATTAGATATGATGCCAACATTACCTCTTACAAATCAGAGTGAAAGTGTTGTGTGCCATCCATCCGGGCACGGTTTCAGTGCATACCTGCACAGAATAGGACGTGAGGCCACGGCACAATGCCACCATTGCGATAGCGAACAGGACATCGCACAGCACACGCTCGAGACGTGCCCTGCGTGGGCCGCCGAGCGGCGGATCCTGGTCGATCGGAGCGGGCAAGATCTCTCTGCCAATATAGTATAGTGTCGGCTATAATGGCAAAGCATGAAAACTGGAATGCAGTGGTCTCCTTCTGTGAGAGTGTCAAGCTCCAGAGAAGACCGCAGAGCGAGACTGAGAGAGGGCCGATCCTGCTCGAAGAAGGAGGAGACGGCACCGGGGTAACAACTGCCCTGGCACCGAATTTCCAGCCGCCTGAAACCTCCTGCCGCCGTAATAAGACGAGGGGCCTCTGGGTTCGCGGGTGAGTAGACCGGGGAGTCTGCGTGCCCACACCAGCCACACGGCAGACGAGGTCAGAAATCTTCTGAAAACATTCTGACGGTGTCACCAACGAGGTCACAACTCTTCCCCGACCATCTTATCATCTCAAGACATCAAGATGACGGTCATTACGTCATCTTCAATGCGACATTAAACAACAACCTCTTTCCACGTATGTGGAAACAGGCCACAGTTATCGGTATTCATAAACCCGGTAAGCCCAAGTGCGAGCCTTCTAGCTACCATCCTATAAGTCTTCTCAACTCCCTTGCGAAGATCCTATGACCGGATTATTTATTTCAGACTAAAGGATTTTGCCGAATTCAAAAAAAACTCATTCCCAATGAACAGTTTGGTTTTATAGCCAAACACGCGTGTGTACAACAAGTCCACCGATTAGTTGAATACATCACGTTCGGATTCTCACGCGGCATGATGACGGGAGTACTCGTTTACGATATTGGCACATCGGGTCATTATATAAGTTGTATTAACTCGGAGTGCCCGACCGTCTCGTTCTCATCATACGAGACTTCTTGTCAAATCGCAGTTTCCGATATCGAATCACGGGCGATCTCTCGCCCCCCCAACCCATTAGAGCCGGAGTCCCACAAGGATCCGTGCTAGCCCCATTATTGTTCACACTGTACACCAGTGACATCCCCAAACGACCTGCTAATACGACCCAATTAGCACTCTTCGCCGATGACACGGCCATATTCTACTCTGGTCGCAGTCCCGATATTATAACTAAGATCCTCCAAGCCACAGCCAACACCTACGGGAAATGGTTTAGGAATTGGCGGATCGAAGTTAACCCTATCAAAAGTAAAGCCGTCCTATTTTGCAAATTAGGCGACATTGTGCTCGGTCGCCTTCACTATCTCATGAATGCTCGTAGTAAATTATCCCTTAGAAATAAGGTGAGAATTTACACCACATGCATTCGACCCATCATGACCTATGCCCGCACAGTGTTCTCACATGCTGAATCCGTCTCACTCCGTAAATTCCAAAATTGTTTATGAAACGAGCGTCCAAACGCTATTTCGATTCTGCCCGGTTCCACCCAAATGCCCTTGTGGTATCTTTTTCTTATTTTCTTTTTTTTTTTAACGTTGCCCCCCACTAGCATTTCTCCTGTGTCGTGGGTGCATTTCTAGACACAAATATTCCACACACAATACACCCAGACCCGGAACAACTACCTGCAGATCGTACAAATATTTGTTCCGTGCGGGAATCGAACCCACGACCCGGTGCGCAACAGCCGACTGTATCAGCCACTGCACCAACCGTGCAGTGGCTGATACAGTCGGCACACCTTGTACAAGCCACCGATTGCGAACCCTCGCATCATCATCATCACCATCACTTCGGCCGAATCAAGTCCACTGCTGGACACAGGCCTCCCCCAAAAATCACCACAACGACCAATACGGGTGTGTTGTGTGCTCATTGGGGGGTTTTTCCATGATCGCCACGCTTGGCAGACGGGCTGGCGATCGCAGTTGAGTTGTTAATGTACTCGAAGGACGCTGCTGCCCATCCTCCGGCTAATCCCTTAGTCGACTTTTATGACACCCACGGCCCTGCCGTGGGTGTCATAAAAGTATAGGGTGGTGGTATTCTGAGCCGGCAACACACGGCGCTCCTTCGCGTATCACTAGAGTACGCCGCCCGAGGCACGTGCTGGTCGATCTAGACTATAAAATCACGTTAGGCCAGATATTTATTTATTGAGTGACAACTTTACAGACATATTATAGCACACAATAAAGAGACTAGCGTTGTCTCATTCACTTAACACCCGACCGTTTTACCGCCCTCGCCGCCGAGGATGCCCGCCCCACCGACGTCGCGGAGGCCTATCGCCGCGTCATCTTCCCGTTCAAGTTACTACTTCTCCCCCCCGTCTCTTGCTTGCACCGGCCCGTGCCGAGCCTTTAGTTTTATATATCTCCTAGTAAATACATTTTAAATAATACCGATCCAACTGTCCCCAAAACAATAGCTTGTTATCCCCAGCAACGCTCTAAGCCGAGGTCCGTGTCCCGCAGGGGGCGCCCTTAGCGCAAGTTGCTTAGTTTTTAATATCAATTTAAAGAGAGGCCTCCACTCTTTTGGCTTCGCCAGAAATGATCGGTTAAGCAACCACATTTCCAAGAAATGTATGTGAGAAGCCTAATATAAAACCTATGTTCAATAAATCTATGCTTGAGGATCGTTTTAAATTAAAGCTCAGCTCAAAACTAGTTTCAACCTGAGATCAAAGCTCGAGTTTCGTTCTGTAATACGGACCTTAGAGTACGTCCATTATAAGTCACCAGGTGTAGTTGTCTGTGGTAGCGTACCGACTCCGGGGGATTCTTAGCACCCAACCGCCCCACCGTAACCGCGACCGCTACCGTAGTCGGGAATAGTGGAGCTACCGGGAACTAGGGGCCTATTGTATTGTGGCGCGTGCATAGAGATTTGTGCCCGTAGTCACCTCGCTGGGCAGGTAGGTTGGTGACCGCAGAGACTGTCCAATCATGCACCAGTATTGCTGCTGTTCAATACTGGCCAGGGAATTTAAAGACTGTCTAGTTTCGATGGTTATACCGCCATCTATTTCGGTTGCCAGAGCCTCGTCCGTTAGTCCGCAGGATGTACCACGGGCAGGTGAGGTTGACATTTGGGGATGTCGTGTGTTGTTTTACCCCCTTATAACCAAATAAAAAGGGACTCAGAACCAGAGAGATGGGCAGCAGCGTCTCTTTTGTGCAACAGTAGTATAACTAACGAAATTAAAAACTATCGATGTTTAACTTACACTAAACAGTACTGTCACACCGCGTTCACCAACAAGCCTGCCAAGCGTGCTGTTTACTGGCAAATTCCCCCCAAGATAACTGCACAATTGAAGAAGTCTACCGGGGAGGCCATTATTCAGCAGAAGAAAATCAGAAATCGATTTCATAATGCGGGGCACTATTAGGGGGCCGTTAGTCCATCATCGGTGCCCCCTCTACCTGTAAAGCATCATAGTGGCCTATCTGCTTGATAGGCACGTTCGTTATGTGGGTTGGGCCGTCACGTAAAGCGGAGGAAGATATAAGTAACATGCGTGGTTCCGCAGGGTCAGTCTTGGTCCCCCTCGCGTGCAACGCGGTCTTGCGTTTCGTTCTCCCTGCTGGTGTCAGTCTGTTACGCTGACGACATTCATGTGTAGGACAGCCGGGATACCTTCGGGGAACCATCTGGTTTGCTGAGTAAGTGGTGGCAATAATTGTGAAATCCACGCTCCGAGTCTGCAGATAACGCCTTACAAAACCGAGGCTTTATGGTTCTACCAACTGTCGAGAGAGCAGACAACCATCTAGCTTGTGGAAACGGGTTGGTGACGCGTGAATCGAGGTGGGCCGGTACATGAAATACAGGGGACTCACCTGTACAGTCATTATAGCTTTGAAAAGCACTTCGTGCGATTCGTACCCCGAGTCGAGAGGGTAGTGGATGCATTACACATACTACTGCCCAGTCAGCCCAGGGGAACCGAGCGAAAAAGTTCGCGGCCTCTACAGGGGGTCGTGAATTCCGTGGCCAGCTCGACTGTAAGGCGTCCAGCAGTGCAGAGCCAAACTTACGGTCTGCAGCGAAGAGTGGCTATACAGATTGCATGAGGTTACCGAACTGTATCCTATAAGGCAGAAATTCAACAGAGTTACGATTTTTCCAAAGTGGTGAGTGTAGCATACGCATCGGCCGAAATAGCTTGATGGCTTTCTGCTACTCTGGGAAGACCGAGAGAATGGTCTGACGAGAATTACGATGTTTAAATAGAGCATCAGGCAGGCAACAGTAAAGATATATGCAGCATACAATACCTTAGACTGCAACCGGCACTCGATGAACTTCCACTGTTTTTTATTGTCCGTGAGCTAATGATGTGGTATACGGAGTCAGGGTTCACAATAGACACAGAATTGGTGATCACACGCGAAAGTACGTTTCGTATTTTTTCTAGGGTTATTGATAATGCGGCGCGTGCGTTGCGATCGGAGACCACAGAGGTTCTATCTCTCGCTCACTCTGAGCTTTGAAGGATACGTATGTGCATGACAGCCAAAATATTGGTGTCTCGATACTGCTAATGCTAGATAATACATAAACATCGTTATTGTAATAATTGGATAATACTTTTGTTTCCTATGGTAGCGAAACAGTGAGAACGTGCCACCAGGCGCGTTAGATAGGCTGATGCGGTTGGCTCGCCGAAGCGCTCTCGAAAAGTGCCAAGAACGCCTTAGATTTCAGTTCGCGATTAAGTGCGTCGTCGAGGCCATCCTGCCGCTCTTCGGAGCCTGGCTCGAAGTAAGCGAGCGCGTTGCGTACCATGTTTCTGTGCATAGGAAGTGACGCGAGGTCACGACACATTGCCACCACTGTAATAGCTACCAAGATACCGCAGAGTACACGCTAGAGGAGTAGTGCCCTGTATGGGCTGCCAAGCGTCGGGTCCTTGTCGATTGTATCGGGCAAGATCTCTGGCTGCCGACAATAGTGTTGAGGGCTATTTTGGCAGAGCACGAAAACTGGAATTCAGTGGTCTTGTTCTGCGGTAGATCAGATCAGAAGAAGACCGGAGAGTGGGCTCGGGAGAAGGCCGATCCTGCTAGAAGAATAAGGCCACAGCGCCAGGGTAACAACTGACTCGGTGCCCATGTCCAACATCACTGAGCTCCTGTCTGGGCTCGGGGGTCGCGAGCGCGCATATTTGGGAATCTACGTGCTCATACCGAGTGACTACCGGGAAAACGGCGGTATGCACGTGATCACGTGCCGCTGTGTGCGCAGCACAGCGCACACCGAGGCTTTGGGTGGATTTTCCACATCCCATATGAGTTATGCCTAGAAAGGCCGCCCTTTCTATAGTCAGTTTTTATAGTGATCTGGCGGTAGCGATGGCCAGAGTAGTGACCGCTTTATAGTCCGTCCAAGATTAGCCTAAAGGCGTGGCACCAATGGGCAGCTCTATTGTGAATGTATCGAGGACCTGGAGCCCCCTTCGGTGCCGAAGATGACCGCTCCAGTGGTTCTAGCCGCTAGGACTCTGGCATGCCCCTTCAACTTTCAGTAGTATCGGATTCGAAGGTAAGACTTGAACTAGAGGTGCCAACATATCAGATTTGGATTGAAAGCTTCGTAACATAGGTACCCAGTCGTGCCTCACTTATATATATAATTCTTATCCGATACTTGAACATGACGCTCAGTTACACTCACGTGATGAAAGATACCAGGTAGATGGTACACCAGCACGAAGATGTTTGATATTTTGTATGCGATTTGCGGGGAAACGTTACTGGTGTGAGAGGGATTTTGTAATTTCACCGTTATTAAATGGCATACAAATTACTATTTTCTCACATGCTGTGTGACATTTGTATTGAAGCCATCTCTAGTTCACAGCAAAAGAGTATAAAAGGACTGCGGAGGAGTATTCACCTGAATTTCATATATTTCTAAGTGTTTTTGGATAGAAACAGCCCAAGAACCTCCACTATCTTAGTAATTTTACTAAATCATTCGGTCTTTTTATACGACGATTTTGTTGTCAAGTATGACTTGCGTAGATTGTTAAAGATAACTTATTTTACTCTATTAATTAGGTAATGAAACGAAAGAATACAAATCCAACATAATGCTTTATTTTACAAATACTATGTAATCGCCTTCTAAATGTTACTCTATAGTACATACCTAGTATAATTACATTTGGAGACACCGCATTATATACAGAAATTTTAACATTCAATAATTATGTAAAGTTATAAGGCACATTAAAACATCTTATTACATATATATTTGTTATATATCTAATAATTTTCTAACTATACAATTGTGAATGCA
This sequence comes from Diloba caeruleocephala, assembly GCA_947459985.1. Classification (NCBI taxonomy): domain Eukaryota; kingdom Metazoa; phylum Arthropoda; class Insecta; order Lepidoptera; family Noctuidae; genus Diloba; species Diloba caeruleocephala. The sequence continues at coordinate 8,579,803 of OX381616.1, read as the reverse complement.
CGGATTCATGTTTACGTACATTGTGTAAAGTAAATTTATAATTCTTTTAAAATGCTTATTTATTTTTTAACGGACCGACAGAAGTAATTTCACACATGTTTTATTCAAATACTATAGAAATAAATAACCTTACTACTTTTTTCTTCAATGGCCAGGAAAGATCAATTTTTGACTTATGCCTCGCTTTGTATTTTTTCTAAGCGAATAGTAACTACCTATGTATCGCGATAGAAAATTATTTTCCTATCTCGTAAAGTAACGTTAATTCAACCTTCAAATCAACATGACGAATTATAAAATTTACTTTACAATTCGCTCTATTAAAATTACGTCATCGTAGTTTTAACTATGAAAAGCTAAGTATTTACATTGAAATTTTAGAACTAAATTTCAACTAAAATAATATCTTCTTCACAATATATTAACATCTAAATGTGAAATTATTTTATATGATAGTCTTAAATAACTGTGATAGTTTTAAATCCGCTAACAGATTTCTATACAAAAAAGCTGTAAAGTTAAAATACAAGTGATTCCTTGTGGTAATATACATACTAAATATTGTGAGATGTAAATTAATGAACATTTAAAATGAAATTTCTAGTTAAAACATATATATAACTTATAACACTTCAATAACACTGAACCCGAAAAAAATAGCATATTTTTCATTAATATCTAGTTTCTCTTCTCATTATTTATAAATCATTAAAATCTAGCTAATAAATAAAAAGATTTCCGATTCATAAACGACCTCATCGGAAATAATTTCATTTCTTCACGTTTAAACATATTCAGAAATTTAATTCAGTCTAACATTTACATAGATCTAAACTGTAAGTCAAATAATTTTAAAGAAATATCAAAGAGAGTAGTGACTAAATTAGGCATAGACACCTAGGAAGACTAATTGGCATTATCGTGTGTTGTCTGAATTAGATTTTATATATTCTATTATCAGAGTGAAGAAAAGAAAATCTAAAATACTGGCTCATAGTTTAAAAGGAAGGAAATAAATAAACCTCTACCGAATATTCTACTTATAACTATTATCAAATTATATAGGTATTAATTATTAGTATGTTTCTCTTAGATCACAAAGAGGAATGTAGTTCTGAAAAGAAAGATTTAAACGACAAATTGTAATGCAGTGTGGGAATGTATATAAATTGTCTACTAATTAGTCCTTATGTTCTCTTGAAAAAAGCTTGGAATATTATAATGACTTATCTTATTTTGTTTTAATAATATATAATCACCACCTCCATATACAATTTTTTTTCAAAACCGGTAAAAGTGTGAAGTAGTCAATATAATTAAATAAACAGACATGACGTAAAAAGAATTCGCTCAGTAACTGATGAGTACAAAAATATTTACTTATTCAATAACATTTTATTTTTTAATCTATGCTTTACAATTAAATTTCACTAAAAATTTTACATTCTACTACTTAAGTCAATACGACTACCGATATTTGAAATATATATTTAAATCAAATCACAATTATGTAATTTACATAAAACTAAAAGTCATTATCATTTTGTAACAGCCTGTGTATTTCATTGCTGACGTTTAATTTAAATGTTGCTTTTGTTGTGAATGCATGTAAACTTGCTTTTAACATTGCCGCTAACTTTATTTACATTACGTAAATTTTGGCATATGGCATTGACATTTTTTTTTCAATTAGAAATGTAACATTTATCAATGGATTACAAAAAAATGTGCTGGTAATTATTATTTTAACTATATTGCATAACATAACACAAAGTACCACGTACCCAAAGTACCTAAAATATAATGCAACATGTTCGTGACGATAAGTAATATGTTTTGGATACTAAAGTAATGTGTATAACAATGTAGTAAGAAGCAAACCATATTGATGCTAACTTTGATGTAAAGGCACCTTCTTAAGGGGTTGTTTTAACTTTCATTCAATAATCAGTCACGACTTACTTCTTAGGTCATCCATTTATTTTGTAATAAAACCCTCATAACTAATATTAATAAATATATTGAAGCATACGGATATCAAAGATATGTACAGTTCAAGTATATATTAAATTCTAACTAGTATGTTAATACTCAATAAAGAATACTATTACAACAATATTTACTTACATAAAATGTTGTAGTTTTAAGATATGTATAATTTAGATAAGTTCCCCATTAAATACTATTATTAGATAACACTCACATAGAAAAAGAACTAGAAGTAACTCAAAATCAAACACTGATTCCTAACATCAGCAGTATTTTAACATTTTAGAAGTAATAAATATTTATTAATATATTGCGATAAGACAAACACAAGCAAACACCATCGATATAACTTTTATTTCTTGATCCTAACGCAAAATGTTCAAAAATTCTACTCTATTTCATTTCACACAGAACTTTGTAGGAACTAAACAAATGGCATCCAAGCGAAACTAAAATCGTATCAGTCATCAATAGGCCGAGTTCAACGGGGTTCATATCAGCAATTGTAAACACGTACGAGAAGCCTGTTTACAGTGTAAATCATTATCGTCAACCGATAAATAGCCTTCGTATCCCACTATACAATAAAGTACACATTTAACTATAAACATTCATTGCGTCAGACAACAAGTGAACCATTTGAATTAACACTAAGTCACAGTCAAGATATATATTTTTATAGTCTTTGCTGCCTATATGAACAGCACATCGACGTAAGCCTCCGGCTACTCGGCTAGCAGCTCTTGGGTTAACCTGTCCGGGTTAAAGTTCTCCATGTTCCACATTTGCCTCGACTCTGACTCGTTGCAAGTATCCATGATTATTTTATCCTTGCTTCGTGATATTGCCATGCATTTCTCGCTTGAGCCGTGCCTCAACAACTTGGTCTGAAAAAAAACCCAATATTTCCGCTGTAATTAAATCAGTCGAATTTGTAACAGTCAAATGGTGTTTAGAGATTGAATAATTACATCACTATTTTCATCACAATTCATTTTTTTATCGCTGTTTTATGATATTTTTTTATCAGCTTTAATGTAGTCATATTGTATTTTGATGCCATGCCTATTTTAAAAGAGGAGGAAACACTCAAATTAAACTGTTTCGTCACTTTATTAGACAGTGTGAATCTAGCTAAAAATAACGTCACCCCGTCCCTTCCGGTAGGTTTCAAAAAGGCGGCTATGGGATTAGCCTGAGTATGGGGTACAGCATACTTCAAATACATTTACAACTCAATTGCGATCACCAACCCGCCTGCCAAGCATGGCGATTCTGGTAAAACTCAATAAACAACACAATACAAGCTGAGAACACAATAAAAGACCAGACCGAGCCTTGTGACGATATTTGGGGGAGGCCTGTGTCCAGCAGTGGATATCTTTCGGCAGAAATGATGATTACTTTATTTAGATGCTGGCTGTATAATCTGTAAAGCTGTATAATCCGGATATAAAAACTTACGTTTGGGTCGTACAACCACAGCTGGTTACCCTTAGCACCATGGCAAGGGTATAATACAACGTCATGTCCTGAATAGTCCAGACACGTCTCATCACGTCGGATTTCTCCATTCTTCGAGTACATCCAATACTGGAAATTTTATTGAAATCATTTTATTAACCGCTTGTTTAGTAACTTGCAATGTAATAATTAAATATTAGTTAAAACATTTTCTTTTTGACAATATGTATTAAGAAATTGTATATACAAAAACAAGCTAAATTACGAAGTGTATAAACAACAAAGTATACATTATTTAAATCACTGGATAGGGGCACCCAAATAACCCGATAAACCAAAACCATAAAGAACAAACGGGAAACAAGTCTATATAAAGTTAAAACTGGATATGTTAAACATTAGTTATAAATAGGTATTAAGGATATACACTTATGTACTAAATAGCCTTTTAACAAGATCAATAGTCATTTTAACAAAACCAAATAAACAGTAGACGATACCAATAAAGGAGTTTTGGTTTTTATTTATTTTCATGACGACCATTCATCTGTTAAATAGCTTTTAAAGTTATCATTTACCTCGCGGCAGTACCAAAATTGGAAGAGTAAACGTACTGTAAAAGTCGGTATTCTAATCTACTACTCCATTTTATCCTTCAAAGGTCATAAAGGGTAAATGCAGGTTTATTTTTAAACACAGTTGGATCAGTTCAATGCGTATAAGTTAATTTTCTAATGACATCTACGGTTTTACTTACCAGATCAGAAATCTGTTAAAAAATTGCATTAGTACAGCAAGAAGATATCAATGAATATATAGTTGTGCAAAACGCAAGCGTGTCATAATGAAAAATGTATGCCACATGACATTAAGTCCGCCTTATGTACCACCATTGTACATGAAAGTAAAAATAAATAAATAGAATACACAGCGAGACACAAAAACGTATTGCTGATTAGTGGTATCCGTACATTAAGTAATATGCATTATTATGTTATTTTGGTTTGATATAGAATCAGCTACTACGATAGCCAAACTTACCAACATGATGATGAGCACCAACACCCAACTACACGATTAAGCGAAAGCGGTAGATTTGATTAATTTGGTGGCCTCCGACAAACCTGATTTCCATATTCTCCGTGACATGGCCAAAGGTTGACTGGCTTCTTCATATCTTCTGGGCCCGCAGCCGAGTCGATGCACATTTCCGAACCAGGATTCGCGATCTAATGCCATCCAGAAGTTAAAAAGGCGTGCCAAAAGCAAGCGTGCTGATCCAACGTCATCATTCGAAACCATGATAAATTTGTTTACGAAAAATAATTCACAAAGAAAAACGATTGATGACATTAGAGTATCGTGATAATGAAGATGAAAACATAGATAACTGTTATAAAATAAACATTAACACAATCCTTATGAAGTTCTAGAAACAAAATATTACGAAAACCTCTAACACCCCATAAATAGAAAACACAATCCAAACCAAGTTCACACCACTCCTTTGTCATATTAGGAGTACCTGATTGCCACCACTTTTGTGGCATTTGTGAATCATGACTGGTAGGCGCAAGTTTTCTTCTTGTTCATTTTCTGAGACCGTCACACCATCGAGGCATAATGTTGCAATGCCTTTGTTTCGAACCTATCAGTAGGTGCGATAAAAACAAATGCAAAAAAATGACTATGGGTGGGTGCAATAAAAATAACAACCGTGCTGTCCAACGTGCATGAAAGAGTGCAATAAAATGGAAAATTGAACGGAACCAGAACAAACATTTTAAATTTTGAACAAAAACTCCTGCAAAGTGGTACTGCCGCAATTGGTCAAATTGAATTCGACAGAAGACCTGATTTCCTCCCTGCCGGTGACACGGGTAAAGTCCGACTGGCTTATGATGATCTGACTTGCGCGTTGGAGAATCCAAACATATCTTTTGGAAGGCGACATTTCGGATCTGTATAGGTAACAATTTCGAAGTACACTCATTAATTTGCACTCATTGTTATGCGGAGTAATTACGCAATCAAAAATAATTGTACGATGATCGATTATGACGCTTGAATTACAAAATAAAAATGTGTTTATGTATATACTATAAATTTCATAATATACCTCGAGGGAATAATAAAACGTACCTCGCCATGAGCAACGGACTCTCCGGGAATGAACAGTTCTGGATAAATATTCTTCAAATACCACTCGAAAGATTTGCAACCTAATTTTTCTCTCAAAGATCTACGACCTCCAATGTCTCCGTAATCACCCTTATCGTTTCCAACACGTTGATAGTAGTACTTCGCGTAATCATCCAGCCACACCTAAAACCATTAGTAGCATTGAAATTCTATTTAGTACTAAAAGTTAACAAAAATAACATTAAACGTAAAATGTCTCACCTCTGCTAGTCGAACAGAATTTCTCTTCAGTACATTGACACCAGTTCGCCACTTGTACGGCGAACGTTTCCTGAATATGTGACCAACGTGCGAACATGGAACAATCTCTAAAGTTCCCCCGCACATCCATGTTTTAAACGACAGCTCCAGATTTTCACCGCCCCATATGTCAAAACCGCTATCGTAAGTTCCTAATCTTTCAAAGAATTCTTTATCTATGGCGAAAAGACCACCAGCCATAGTCGGAGACCAGACAGGCTCCGCAGTATGTTGGTGTCTCGCTCGCTCTTGCGTTGGTACAGGGTGCCAATTAAACTGAAGATTCCAGTCGAAACCACCAACATTGACTGAAGATGAGTCTCTATAATGATACTCGAGGGTGTTATCGTCGATGACGTCAATTACGGGACACACTACAGTAGTCTTATTACGGGCAATTCTATCTAGTAATGGTTCGAGCCATCCTGGAATAAAATAGCTAAGGTTAACGACTGCTCGTTAAGGGGAGCATTTGTGTTGAACTAATCATACGATCTTACCTTCAGTGCACTCGCAATGACTATCCAGATACGTCAAAACGGGGGCTGTCACGAATCGAGCGCCAAGTAGGCGTGCCCTGATAAGACCTTCGCGTCGAGTGGCTCTGACTATCCTAACTTTAGGTAAAGATGACATGTAGTCATCAAGCTGCTGCATCAAGTGTGCTGTAAATATAAAAGTCAATTATTTTCAAATGTCGTTTAACATTAGCGTATTCATTTCAAATGGCACTTAAAGCTTTTGAATGTTCTGTGTTAAATTACCGCTGCAAAGCAGTTTACTTTTGGACATAACTTGTAAAAGGCAATTATTATTCTTTAAAGTGAAGCTACGTAAAAACTTGTACACTTACGCATATCAGAAAAGTCGTCAACAAGAATGATCTCCTTGATCAAGTGTGCAGGTGATCTGTCCAGAACGGAATGTACAGTTCTGAGTAACACCGACCATGCTTCATTGTGGAAGCATATTACTACAGATGTCTGCGGCAGGTCCTCCAAATATCTGCCTGGCACTTTGCACCTAGTACAATAATGTATTTATTAATAAACAGCAAAACGTCCGGTCTTGGTGTGGTTGATTGGAGATTCAAATACTTTACTTCCATTGACAATATCTGAACATGATGCGAACGGTAAAATCATTTATGAAATTGGTCTGAATAGCCCGAGTTTCCTTCTTGTATAAATCTAACCAAGCTATTAAAAAGGTATTATATTTAATAACATAACCTGAATAGATCAAAAGTTCAATTACATAGAACCGTCGAGGAAAGGCAATACTTTAATTAAGACTTGATCAAAATGTTTTCATTTATACATAAACAGCATGAAAGAAGTTTCGAAGTCTTAATAATACCGTAAAGTATTTATATCGATATTGAATTTCACTATCGGCGACTAAGAGACTAAATCAGAGGAATGAGCAGCTTCATCTATTCTGTGCAATATACTGTATATTGCGCTCACCAACCCGCTTGCCAAAGGTGGTAAGTACTAATGTATACGTGTTTTTATAAATATTTTTGTCATATATATACTACGCAGTATTTGCTTCCTCTCAGTGTTGGAAACTTTATTCAGTCATAAAATACATTTATGAAAAATGCATAGCTTTGACAGATTCTTACGACTTGCGGGGGATGATTTTGCAATACCACAACTATTAATGTGTTATCTAACAAAGTAAAGAAAAAAATACGAGGAAGGATATACATAAATCCGTCAATCCATCAGAATGGTTTTAGGTTCAACCTCATTCAACATAAGAATTTATATTTTCCTTACCACTCGTCCCTGGGGTCCGGCAGCTTTCTCCTAATAGATATCAGGTCGCTAACATATTGGTTGAACGCGTTCTTTTTCCAACCTTCTGAGACAGCTTGCTTTGCATCTTCACTTATATTCTTCGGTAAAACAACTGGTTTTCCTAGTTCACCGGGTGCTCTGTCCGAGCCCGGAGCAGCGATTACACCTAGCCCTACGGGATGTAAACAACGTTAACTGACGTCCTCTTTAAGCGGTAATTATGTTATAAATCGTGCATTCGTTTCTATTGAGCTCATGATGGTATGTTTGGAAGTAAAAAATAATGGAACTGAAGTAATGCAACAGAAAACTGATATCGAAAATAAGTTCGGAGTTTCTGATTAAAATTTCCCAATGATTTCACACTCATTACATTCACATTTATAATTAGGTAGATACATTTTACGTATTTTATGATATTTATATTTAACATTCGTGATTAATACGTGTAAAGTGTGAATTAGTGTACAGCTATTAGCTACAACTGACCTCCACCAATACATTTATGACATACAATCTAAAGGGTACAATTAATCTACTTTTTACAAAGGCAGACCACAGAGTAAAATTACTACGTACGGTTCAATATTCTACATTTAAGTTAAACTATCAGAGAGAAACAACCAAACCGAGTAGCTGCTATCACATGGCGTGGAAGGCCTCTGCACTAACACCGCATTTGTTGTGAATAAGAAAATACCAATAGCTGTATGACGCGTGGCCAGATATCTTCAAGTGACATCCGTACACCGTACTTATTCAGTGACATGATCATAGAGTTAAATCTGCGTATTACTACTCCATTTGCTTACCTCTCTATTGTAAAGATTAACAGACAAATGCCGTAAAAAATTACCTTCGTGTCCCGCAAGCCGACCGATCCAATCGACCCGAGTTCGTGCTGTGACGGACAAACGCACATTATCATGCAAAATGTTGAAATAAAGTAAGCCACTAACAATGAACTCTAACATGCATAACAATAAGTCACGTGAGGGGAGAATACTGTATATGTTCTTTCAAACTTTGAACTTGTTAAAAATTTCTTTATTTAGTTGTAGTTGGGCATCGTACACTTGAGAAGATAAGCTGTTTTCGTTTTGACTACCAGCCGCAGCTTTAGATCTGTCTCGAATAATGTTAGCTCTAGCCTAAGAAACTAGATGGCGTAAGTAATTAGGGGCCTACTTCATACATGTTATACTTCAAGTCTACCTGCACGGGAGTATTACGAATTCTGCCATAAGGAATTCAAGGTTCAGCAGCCACTAAAATATGTCCCGCCACCCTTAAAACTGACATTATGCATATATAAACTGCCTCATAATGCCTTATAGTTTATATAAACAGACAGAATAATGCTAACTAGAAGAAAGTAATGACAATACATTGTTATTGCACTCTTGGGGAAAATGCTATTAGAAATTCGTTATAGTATTCCGTTACGTCTGTGCTCATTACCATTTGAATTGGATGTATTAGCCCAAAGACAATTGCGACTGGAGACGTTTCTTAGGGAAGTAAAGAAAATATGGAGACGCAATATTTATGAATGCAAACAGTAGCACCGATGCCATTATAATTATGTAGGATGCTGTTTCCGAACCAAAATAAGAGCACCGAAGAATATGAAGATTTATTCATTCCATTTAGATCTCAGGGGACGCGATCCATCTAAGATTATTAATTAGATTTCCGTAGAAATATTTCCTTATAAAAACATTATCCGTAGCTATTTTGAATTCATCTAATTCAGAACTATTTATTGCAAATTTTTCAAAAGTGTTATAAGTTAGTTTGTGTGGGTGATACTGTGCATTATCGTGTAAAGCTATCGATAGATTTAGCACTTGATTGAATACCTACACCAAACAAGCACATGCAGTTTAATATATAAATAGCACTCACCATCGGACAGGTTATTGCCGTAGGATTCACTCTTTCTTTTTGTAGACGTAGGCTTTGCCATTTTCAGGGGCTTTGCCTCCGCATCTTCGTACTCCAACGCCGGTGCACCAATGGCGTTCCTTGAACTACCATTTGTAGTCAACAGCGCGACCATAAACCAAATCGCTGTCAGTACGAGCACAGCCTTTAGTATCAACGTTCGCCTCCGTAAGAAAAACATGCTATAGTATTTCATTTTCGTCACAACTTATTTCAATATACAGACTCGATAAAGTTCTATAACTTATTTGATTCACTCAATACATTTTTTGAAACTTTTTTATCTTAGTCTCGTTCCAATTATTATCTAGGATCTTTAAATCAAAAATCTTTTTTTATACAATTTGAGCAATAATGTTTACATTACTATAATCACAAAAGGGTGACTAGCATAAATAATGAGATATGTCTTCGTGTTTTACGATTGTCACAAGATATGCTTCTTCGATATGACAGTTCAACTATGAAACATTAATTTCACATGACTTTGGTGAATATTTTGGCTATAACTTCGCCTCAGTTTGCTTATGTTTGAAGATTTTCTTCCTCGTTTTTTGTTTCATTTCAAATCGCTTATTGAGCATGATTTATCGTCCATATTCTTCAACACGAGTCCTGGGAACAAAATAGTTACTTATCAATAACATAACACACACACTTTATCAAGCTACCTATATAAAATCCACATAATTTTGATTGATGTTCTTCTTTAAGTATAGCTATATTTATAGCAGGCATTTTTTGCGAAATCTCCTACGGCAGCTACTGAAAAGGTAATTGTGTCGGAAAGCCCCTTTCAAGGGTTCTCCAGTTACGATACTATGATTAGAAAAAATCGGGCATAGACTGATGTTTTCTGGAGCCCAAATTGCCATAGAAAGTTTTATTTAACGATATTTAATTAATTTTCGTGGGGGTAGGTATAAAATCTAGGAGGTACAATCAAAGATGAAAAAATAAATACAGCAAACTATTTGCCGTGTGGTGCCGGCTCAGAATACCACCACCCCATCTCCTCCCGTGGGTGTCGTAGAAGTCGACTAATGGATTAGCCGGAGGATGGGCAGCAGCGTCCTTCGAGTACATTAACAACTCAACTGCGATCGCCAACCCGTCTGCCAAGCGTGGCGATTATGGCAAAACCCCCCAATGTGCCCACAGCACACCCATATCGGTCACTGTGGTGATCTTTGGGGGAGGCCTGTGTCCAGCAGTGGACTTCATTCGGCCGAAATGATGAAACTATTTATCTTGTAGTGTGTACTTTCCTTTTTAATTTTTGTGTCTTATTTAGATTTTATTTGAAATAAAATATAATCTCGTATTGACACCGTTAGTACGTAACTATAAATGATGTATTAGATGGAAAACGAACTACATATTATATAAATTATGCTAGTCATGAATCTTATCCAGAATTTTATTGTAAAACCTAGTAATTTTATGATACAAAGATAAAACGACTAAAAAGAATAAATCCCAAAGTTCCGCAGTCCTACAAGGAACTAAAGATGTACAATAGAGCCTTTTTTCTGTGGTATGAGGGAGGTGGTAGTTTCCGCCACACGACTGATGGATTGTTCTGCTACGTACATTATCGGGGTAAGCTAGCAGTGCCATTTTTCAAGTGGTCACATTGCTATTTTGTAGGCAAAAATGGCAACATTCAGTACACTGAGTGAGAAAGCTACAGCTTTGGGTGTTGAAATTGCTTGAAAATAAGTGTATGTCATGATCTGCTGTTTTTTTGGAGTATGTTTTCTACGAATGAAATGTGCGAATTTATGAAAATTTAAATCTACAGAATTTGCTAATTAATGTTTAGCATAAACATTTCAATTGCCGCCCCCTGGTAATTGGCAATGTTACACGGGGTTTGTTAATGGATTACAGGAAACAAAGTATAAATAATAACGGATTTAATTAGTCCGATAAAAGGCAAGGTAAAAAAAATCTGGAAACACATTATTGGGTTTGTGAAAAACAAGGCATTTAAGGCTTCAACTTTGTATGTTTTTGCACTTCCTGTTTTTGACGTTCCATTTGTATCCCTAATCATCCGGTAACAATAATGTAACATTCTGAGAACAATAATTAAAATTATTTTAGATCAAACGAATGTACCATGTTGGTTATTACGTTTACAATATGCCTGCATTACTTATACATCTGTGAAATGATGTGCTAAGACAGAACTACATTTAATTTTTAATTACTACTGCGTTTAAAGGAGTGTTTTAATGTTTATTTGACATAGCAGAAATAAGCATACTACCGTACCACTGCGTAGGGGCGGAGATCATTTCCAGAAAGATTGATATTTAACTCAGCTCTAGTAGAAGAATAAAGGAACGACTAACAAAACTAAAGATTTCCACAAAATCGTTTTCACAAAACGTATTTTTAGTCGATAAGATAGTAGTAATATATGTCTTTTAATCCAAAAATCTACCTTTCAACGTTTAAATTTTATTTAAAAAGTAAATACAATAAAAATAAACAAGTGAAAACCTGACCAGGAAAACAAAATATACAACCTAATTTTTCCAAGGTGCGAAGATCAATACTCGTAATTAATTTATACAATGACTGAAAGTTGACCGAAAAATTGGTATTCTTCTCCCCTTAAAGTTCAGTCAGATATCAGTATGATCTCAATCTATTCTGAAATCAATGTCAGTTTTAACGTTAATTTGATGCAAATTTTAGTACCTGTGTCAGTTCGAAATGTTAGCAGAATACCATTTTGAATTCGATCAACTTCGATCCATTTTCGATTTCATCACGGTGTAAGTTTACGTTTGACGTCAAGTATTTGTAAGTTTAGGAGAATACCATTTGTGACAGTTAAATAGAAACTAGATCAGAACTATATTTTGAACATTTTTAATTACAAGAATTGGCTCTCTGAGCTTTTTGAGTCCTTAAACTTATGTTCGATAAACTATAGAATACAGCAATTGCTAAAATATACGAATCTATGCCGCACATTGATTTTAACTACATGGGCAATCGTTCGTGTTCCATTTGTTTTGACATGTTATAAATCGACCTTGATTATCAAGTACACGAAGCTAAAATCGAAAAGTAAAAATACTTATTACCTAACAATAAATAACTTTTCTCAGAATGTTCCTACGTTTGTCTGATGGATCATCCAGAACGACCCGGGCCCTCTAAGGAAGAATTGACTAAAAGTCCTATGAAAAAAAAATCATACAATCTCAGCATACAATTAATTAGTCGTACTTAGTATGTCTAGTTGACTTTGACTAGACTCGACTAGTTTCATTCCAATATTCTTATTAAGAGAGGTAAATTTGCAATATTAATCAAATTTGGTTTTACGAATTCGAATTGAGTATAAATTCTCGACCTCAATTTATATACTACACATATACATACATACTTAAACTTTTTTAATTATCCTAGTGGAAATTCTTCATGTAGGCCAGGGGTAATGTAAAGGCTAAGGGGTATGCTGGACTCCTACAGGCTAAAACCACTGGGGCGGTCATCTTCTCGTATCTCTCGTATGATCACACTAGAGCGTACATACTTAACCTAGATACCTAGTATTCACGTACTTTATCATAACATTTAAATAAATCTATGTCAACTTAGTATCGTCTCAAAATGTAACTTTACCTCTTAACTGCAATGCTCTTGTTCTTGCAAACTCGGAGTGGTTTCGTATCTGTAACAATTACATAAACATTTAAACTTCAAGATAAGGAGATGCGTCCGTGGCGATATATTAAAAGGAATGTCGAAATTCGAGCAATAAATTAGATAAAATCTTTACGATCTCAAATTAAACGTAAATAGCACTAAATGGTGAAATATCCGAACATCTGATACGTCTACTGTATTTTAGGAAACTCCTCCCGAGGGGCTATAGCCATTTGGTATAACTTTTAAATCTTCACGTATTATTTCTTATCCGAACTGAATTAGATAAAAAAGCCGATGCCCTACTAGAAAATTACCATTAATCGTTAATCAATTTTTTTTTTAAATAAGCGATGCCCCACAATAGGATTTCTCCTGTGTCGTGGGTGCGTTTACAGGCATGAATTTCACATACAATAATACCCAGACCCGGAACAACTACCTGCAGATCATACAAATATTTGTTCCGTGCGGGAATCGAACCCACGACCCCGAGCGCAGCAGCCGACTGTATCAGCCACTGCACCAACCGTGCCGTCAAAATGAATGAAAGTTAGATAAAAAATCTAGTTATATTATGAAAAAAGTAGTGCCAACACAGTGCCAGATATACTGCCGCCAAGCAGTAGAACCGTGTGGTGTTCGGATTATAACACCACACCATCTCCTCCCGTGATGTCGTAAAAGGCCACTATGAGACTCTAAACGAGAGGGTTGGGCAGCAGCGTCCCTTTGTGGAGCCGAAGCTATTCTGCCAAGCGCGGAGAGTACTGGCAAATTCCCCCAAAATGACAGTACACGGCATTAACCGATCATTTAAGGGAGGCTTTTGTTCAGCAATGGATGTTTTTGGCTGACGATAAGTGAAGATAAGTAGTGGTCTTAACATTACTTATTGTCTTTCGGTTTAAAAGACATCGTAGCTAGTGAAATTTAAATTAACATTGATTTTGCAAGTTAGGCATGTTTACAGCCACAGTTTGAGCGGGAGACAAACTTGAGCAAAGGCGGATCATCATCATCATCACCACTGCTAGACACAGGCCTCCCCAAAGATCACCACAACGAGCGGTCTGGGATTGTATTGTCTACATATTGGGGGGTTCTACCATTATCGCCACGGTTGTCTGGTAATGGACTTAAAGGACTTTGAGGAAGGGCAGCTCCTCTGGCATATCTCATAGTCACCTTTTACGACACCCGCAGTATAGGAAACGGGTACTATTCTGAGCTGCCATCACATGGTGGATCATGTCGTATTAAAGTTACTATATTGGCTACTTTGTAAAGAAATGAATACACGTCCTTCAAAATTACTGGAGTAGCATTTATGTAGGTATGACAAATTTCACTCCCATCTATTTATTTGTATGAGAGCTCCTTCAGACTTAGTACGTCCACTGCTGAACAAAGGCCTCCCTGTGGGCTACCTGATGAAGATCGCTGGGAGTCGCTGGATTGGAGCGGCATGTGATTCGTTATGGAATTCTATAGGTCTTTGTTCATGTTCAATGTGTGTCTCAAATTTTAAATGACTAGTAGCTTTTCTAGTGTTTAGCACAATACAATCAAACATATTTTGTTAAAAACGTAATTGATTAAGCTAGCAAATCAATTTAACGGTTTATTATTGTTATACGATAAAACGCTTACCTTGGCTACAAACAAATTTAATGCAAAACTTTCCTACAAAACCACGCTTTGCTAGCTGGCCTCACAAGGCATTGCATGCGCGCAACCATGACCTAAGCGAACTCCCGTGACTCCCGCCTACTGGTCACGACACTCACGACTCGATGTGCAACGTCTAATTCACGTCATTACTTCATTCATCATTTTATTATGAGTGCATTCACTTGTTGTGCCCGGGTTTGGGAAATTGAATTTCAAATATATATAGCTATTTAAATAAAGTATACTACTATTGATAGGTAAAACTTTATTGTTAGAAGATGTTTTGTAGTTAACCAAATTAAAATAAATTTTAATTAAACATTTAAATATATATATATTATCATGTTTAATTTAAATGCGTATCGGCACGGTTGGTCTAGTGGCTAACTGAGTCACTTTTTGCACTGCATGTCGTGGGTTCAATCCCTGCTCAGAACAAATATTAGTATTATCTAAAGATAGTTTCTTCGGGTGTGGTTGTTTGTGCATGTAAGATTTATAACCACGACACAAGAGAAATCCTTGAGTGGACTCGAGTTAAAAAAAGGTATTTGGCAAAGACATGATGAATTATGTATATATAATATAATAATATATATTTATCATGTTTAATTTAAATGCGTATCGGCACGGTTGGTCTAGTGGCTAACTGAGTCACTTTTTGCACTGCATGTCGTGGGTTCAATCCCTGCTCAGAACAAATATTAGTATTATCTAAAGATAGTTTCTTCGGGTGTGGTTGTTTGTGCATGTAAGATTTATAACCACGACACAAGAGAAATCCTTGAGTGGACTCGAGTTAAAAAAAGGTATTTGGCAAAGACATGATGAATTATGTACTTTACCTACCGCTTAGTACTAAGATTTACTTGAGCATACCCCCTTAATTAAGCACAGGAGAGTATCGTCATAGCCTGATAAAACACTGTGAATCTACACAATATTGTAAAAATAATTGTAAATTTGACTCCATTGAATAGGCCTAGGACGTAGGTCCACAAGCGACAGGTGTGTGCAGGCTGGCTATTTTTAGTTGACATTTGCCAGTCTAACTCGGGGTCGCGTTCACCTGTTCGCAGAATGGTCCTATAATAAGACTTTTGAACAAGTAGACATCTTTGCTTGCTCCCCATACGGGTTCAAGGATCTTATACTTAAAGAACTCTCCGCATGATTTATTTTCTATGAATTAACACTTTTATGTTTATGAATTTTGTATTTATCAGATTTTGATTTGGTACTCTTCATAGAATATTTTCTTTTAAATTAAATGAACACTTTGAATATGACAGTAGAGTAAGAATATATCATACATACATATTTATAATAGTGTGATAGTAGTGATTGCTCCACTCCCATGTAATTAACAATTAATCTGTGAACAGCGCAGTGGGCTACAACATTTTTTATATATTCCGTCTAAAATTAAATTTCCTTTAATTTATATTGTAGCCGTTTGTTGTTCCATTTACATAAATAAAATAACGATTTAAAAATATAGCCGTGTAATACCAATCGCGTTGAATGGAAATAACAGAGAATGAAAACGGATAATCTCTACAAAAAGAAGATAATCCAGTCCCCTAAGAACCATAAAACATTATCATTGAAGGAGCAATCTATTTCTCGCAACACGATAAATAGATATTTCTGTAACAGAGATCAGTCTTGATAATAAACCAATTATTTTATTTCGACAGAAAAAGGATATTAAAATGGACGTCAGAAGCAAAATCAGCAGAGATTCTGACTAAAACGAAGATAAAATGACCTAATTTGCCAACCCCTCTCGAGAATTCATTTTCCTTTTTGTCGGTATCCATAGAACCTACTGAGTGACGCCTTCTTAGTTAAATGTAATTTTGTGAATTGGGGAAAATAATTATTGCTGTTATCTTACGATACTTAAGTGGGATAATTGCCTTAAAAAACAGCTATGACTTACTGGTACGAAAGCATATTTGTCATACGGACTAATATCACGTGGAGCATTTATTATTATAGAAACGATTGAACTGTGCGATTGCCTATGAGTCCCTTGAAATGCAGCTATAATAAATAGATCTAAAAGAAGAGAATGAGTATTAAATAACTCTACCGGGCTCACCGCTCTTTCCCCTGCTCTACATTTTGTCAATTGGATTAATTTTGCGCGGAGCCTTCATTACAGAAACGATTGAACTATGCGTTTGTCTGTGAGTCTCTTGTAATGTTACAGTAATAAATACGGTTAATGAAGACAACAAGTATTATTTAACTCCACCGAGCGTGCTAACCTTTCCCGTGCGCTTACAGCAGACACATTAGACATTACAGGAAACAAGATTTTACTATGGTGTTCAAAAACGATGATATAGGCAAGTCTGGAGAAATCTTTGTTCCACACAACATTTGTTTCATCTCAGCGAGGTATTTAAACTTTGGTGCCATTTGGGTCCTCCTTATAGAGAAAAGAAAATAATGAAAAGTAATTTTATATTGCATGTGCAGTGAAATGTTGAACAAAGGACATTTAATTTGCAGTCTACCTTTAACCACTGCCACTACATTTGAGTGAGCAAACAAAAACGTAAATGGAAAAAAAAATGAAAAATGAAAAAAACATATTTTACTCAACGACGAATCATTGTAGTGCTCGTTGATGAAATCTTGATCAGTTGGCCTATGTGAATAGAAACAACTACCAAGTTACTTTACAAATATAAGCAAGGCACAAGAACATCCCAATAAAGTTTTCATATGACAAGCCACGACGGAAAGCTTGGTAGAATCTTGACCAACAGAATAATGATTTGTCCAACGAGAAGCAAATTAAGCGAGAAATGAATAATTACCCAGAAAGCAATACTGGATAGCAACGGCCGAATTTAATAATCAATCTTATCCTTAATATTTACATTTAATATCAAAAACTTGTATTGTTTTCATGTTCAGATCACACTTAACAGAAAAACAGACAAATCTTTAATCACAAATCCAATTAGATTAATTAATTATTATTACTCAATTCAGCCATAAATGTAATTCAGACAACTTACTGCCATCACTAATATGTTTGCCAGGAGTATTTGTTTCTGTTGATTATTTTTCATTTAGACTAGTTTGGAGCCGCGGCTTCATCCGCCGTTTAATTTTAAAGAAATTTTATATCCAATCGTTGCGGAGATTAGCGGGAACAAACAGACGGACAGACCGACAGACAGACAAAAAAGTAAAACAGTTTTTTGTTGTAGGTACCGTATATACTTTCATATGCATTTAGTAAAAAGCTGTTATTTTGACATTACAAACAGACACTTCTATTTTATTTACTTTTATAGATTTGAAATATATTTTTTTAATTTTTAAGCGAATGTTTCTATAAAAACACCACCCGTCATGTTTTCTTTTCACAAGAGATCAAAGTGTACCTTCTCAATAAAAATAAAGAGATAACTGTCAGTCATTAAGTGTATAGTCTATGGAGATAACTAAGGTTATGTTCACTTTTTCTGTGTTGGGCTTCTCGAAGACATTTCAGAGAAATAAGCAACTGCAGCTAAGGCCTGCTCCTATGGGACTCGAACCAAGGCTTTGGGCGTTGCTTGGGGATACAAGCTATGTAAGGGCAGCTGTATCGGTATTTTTAAAATATTTAAATCTAAGGGGGGAGGGGGGGCTTTGTTCAGTAGTGAACGTTGTATGGCCGATATGATGATGATAAGATGAAAGCGACACTGGCACGGGTCCTGATTGAACGTGGTGTAAATTGCCGTGATACCTACCCAGCTGGACTCTTGCTATAAGAGACAATCCAACAATAAATTTAAATCAACTAAAGTAACGTAACTACACAAAACATTATCCTAGAAGTTTTATACTTCATGCGTCCTTAACAAATGGCACTTCAAAGAATAGAAGGTATAAAAGAACCAAAGTTGATCCTTTTATCAGGACATACAGTTCACAATGTTCTAGTATGTTTCCTTTATCTCGACGTAGTGTATTACATTCAGCTTTTTCACTAAAATGACCGCTTTTGTTGACATTATAAGACCTTGATAGTGAAAAAGATTGGTTTTATTACAAAAAGGAATAACAAAAGAAAACTAGAACTTTATTTATGTTCTTTCTAATTTAAAGACAATAAAAGGTATCTTTAGTTAATAAATTGAATTTATAAAGGATTTAATACTCAGAAAAAACTTCTCATATTTTGTTAGATCCTGGGCTCTACCAAGTTCAGAGAGAGAGTCATTTAAGGACAACTGCTTGTAGGACTTTGGATAATAATGGCAGAATGGAATTCTCGAGCTTCCGTGAATATTGCTGCACACATTATTGGATTTGGGCTGGCACTGTTTGATTATCAACACAGGTGACTGTTATCATGTTTGCTGCTTGAGAATATTGGCATTTGTTTCCTTTTTTATGGTTCGATTAGTAAGTAAGTAATTCATTACATTAAGAAACCACCAAACCCACACTAGAATATTTTATCTCTATCGTATACGGTACTGTACAGACATACATTGAATTACCGTATGGCACGGCTAAGAATAGTACCATCCCATCTCATGCTGTGGGTATCGTAAGAGGTAACAACGGGCAGCAGCGTCCTTCGAGTACATTAATTACAACTTAACTGCGATCGCCAATCCCAACCGTGGCGATTATGGCAAAACCCAATGATCACACAAGACAAACCTTGATTGGGCATTGTGACGATCTTTGGGCGAGGCTGTGTCCAGCAGTGGATTTATTTAGCTGAAAGGATGAATTTAATAGATAAATACATATGATTTATCGGCGGGTGCAATTACCAACTTATGCCACTGGGGCGTTGTAAATTAACTTTGTTATTGCTAGTAAATGGTGCAGATCTGCAAAAGTTTAATCACTAACGAACTATATTTATCTTTAACGCAAACTTTTAAATACATTATTGATAAATACATAAATAAAGTTTTACGTATACAATAATCTGTGGACAAGTTGTCGCCAAATTCTCCACTTTTTTTTATTTTTTTTGTCAAACTTTATGCAGCATTACAGTACATATATATATATACTTAATGCCGTAGGCATTCTTTACCGGTAATCTTAGGGTGACGAAGAGACAACATGGCAGGTGCAATATGTTCAAATTAACAAAAACGAAAGAAATCTATCTAGCAATATATTATATATACAAGTAAATTTACAAATAATAATCTACACACGTACATACAAATCTAACGGCCGAATACTCAAACGCCATTTAACATTAAGTTTCCGCTTAAACAATTTGAGCCGCCCGGTTTTGTACTAAAAACAGGACTTAACGTTAAATGGCGTTTGAGTATTCGGTCGTAATAGTATTTATAAATAAATACATACATATTGAAAGTATAAGTCTTAGAAAAGATGTTATGATAATTCTGCTAACATTTTGTTGAAAAAGTAAAGTCACTAACTCTTTTCATCTGCGCTCAGTGTGCGTGCGTTGTACGTTATTTAGTTATGGCCAGTTGTCATTTAGGATGGTAGCTGGCTCTCGTAGGGTGAATCTTAGCACACTAGCCCCGCCGTTACCATGGGCGCTACCATAACCAGGAATAGCGGGCCCACCGGGGACTGGGGCCAGTTTTTCTATATGCTGTTTCGAGGGATTTTCCAGTACCCACCACGCTTAGCAGGCGGGTTGGTGAGTACAGAATAGCTACTGTTGAACAGAAGGCATGCTGCTGCCCACCCCTCTAGTTTAAGAGTGTCTTAAGTGGCTTTAACGACTTCCACGTGAGGAGATGGAGCTGTATTCTTGATCCGGACACCACACGGAACTGCCGCCATTGGTAGTGTTTAAAGATTAATGTTCCAATTTAAAGATCACTGCACATTTTGCTGCACCTACCGAAATTACTGAGCATAAAAGACAGATGACAAGTGAAATATACCCCACGAAGTACTAGTTCTGATTAGCATTACAATTTTCATGGGCAGGCGTGACGCTTTCCACCAGGGGAATGATGGGCTCGTCTCGTCACTAGATCGTATGAAAAAAAGGAAAATGATCATTCACAGCATCGATATTGATACCGTGTGTAACTCGTATTCAGCAGTATAATCTATGGCCTTTTATAAAACTGTTAAGTAGTAAACGGTATACAGTTGATAATGGCAATAATAAGGAAAAATTTCCAGGTAAATGTATGCTCATAAACAGACGATCAATGGCTATTTTCATACAATTCTGGTCAGTTATCCATCATTATATGATACTGTATGAATCTGATAAGTGTCGATGCAGGCGTTGATGGCATTTGCGTCGTATGTACGAATATGTGTTGATAACACTTTATTCCTGCCACATCAAAGCAAGGGCTGAAGCAAGGTGCTCGCAATAAGACAGGTAAGTGAAAAGTTTCAGATTAAATACGAGTACATCTTATTTAGAGTACGCTCTAAAGTCACGCACTTCCCAACCTCAGCGTATTTAATGCATTCGCTATTATGGTGGCCGGTCTCTGCCCCTGACAACACTTAAATTACTTTTCTCTCTAGCTATTTTTATTTGTTCTACGTCAGGACTTAGATGGGAAACTGTACGCGCAACAAAAACTAATTGAGCGGTGTTTTGTGGTATTTTTTACCACCAGTACTAATTTTCTCTGGTTCAATGATTTATGAGAAGATTTTGTTATTAGGTTTCGCAAGGTAATGTTTTAAGTTTTTTACCGCTCCTCATCACCATAACGTGTTTGTTTAAAAGCTTTTTCCGTACTAAAAACAGAGTAGTTTAGTAAAAAGCGGGGTTTGTAGTCATTTTTAATGGCAACTTATTGTGTTTTACCAACATATATGGTTCGCTTTCTTCGCTAAAAACGACTTTTGGTTGATTAGTGCAAATTCTGCTACTCTTGACGTTCAATCGTAATGGACTGCCTACGGTACAATCCACGCAACTAATACTTGTATATATGTAACAGGCCACATAAAAAGGTTTTACTACTGGGATAAAATGTCGACGAGAAAGCCAACGATGTAACTATCGAGGATATACAAGATTAAGCAAAGTAGAAAAGACTTTGTCGCATGTAAGTTTACGAACAACTAAAGCGGTTTTATTTTAGTAGTATCAAAGAAAATGTAGAAGATTTTGAGCAAGTTGGCTGTGTTCTCAATATTTGTTACGCCACCGTAGATTGATAGATGGACTGGTAGATTTCAATAAATTTTATAAGTAACAAGTTTACTTTCACCTCCATCATCATTTGACATCCATCCACCCATCTCCATCATCCGGCAACGTCCACTGCTGGACAGAAGCCTCCCCTAAAGATTGCCACAACGACCGGCAGTTTGTGTTGTGTGCTAATTGAGGGTTTTGCCATAATCGCCACGCTTGGCCGACAGGTCGGCGATCGCAATTAGGTTATAAATGTAGTCTTCAGGGGCGTTCGACAAACTAGAGGCGGCCGTCTCGACGGTGCGCACTCGAGATGTGGCAACATCGTCTACGGTTGCAGTTCTCAACCGAGTGCGTCGTCGAGGCCATCCTGCCACTCTTCGGAGCCTGGCTCAGAAGGAGCGAGCGCGTCACCTGCCATCTGACGCAGGTATTCACCGGTCACGGTTGTACCTGCACAGAATAGGACGCGAGGTTACGGCACAGCGCCACCATTGTGGAAGCGACCACCGCACAGCACACGCTCGACGAGTGCCCTGTGCGGGCTCTCCAGCGGAGGATCCTGGTCGATCGGATCAGGCAAGATCTCTCTCTGTCTGCAGTAGTGTCGGCTATGTTGGCAGAGCATGAAAATTGGAGTGCTGTGGTTTCCTTCTGCGAGAGCGTCATGCTCCAGAAGGAGACTGCAGAGCGAGATCGGGAGAAGGCCCCTGAAGGCTACATTTATAACCTAACTGCGATCGTCAACCTGTCTGCCAAGCGTGGCGATTATGGCAAACCCCCAATAAGCACACAACACAAACTACCGTCGCTACATGGTGGGGGGCCTCGGGGGTCGCCCGTGCGTAGATTGCAGAGTCTACGTGCTCACACCGAGAGACCCCTGTGACGATGGTGGTGCGCACTAGGACATGTGCCACGGGTGCGTAGCACAGCGCACAGAAAGGCTTGGGGGATCCTTTATAATCCTCCCCAAGGAGTGCCTGAGGGCTTTTACAGCCGCCTTCCCTCCCAAGAGGGGGTGACCGCTTTACAGTCATCCGCTCCCAGATGTCCCTAAAGGCGTGGCACCAATGGCCGGCTCTAGTGTGATCTTACGAGGACCTAGAGCCCCCCTTCGGTGCTGAAGATGACTGCACCAGTGGTTTTAGCCGGTAGGAGTCTGGCATACCCCTTTGCCTTTCCCCGGAGCCAAAGAAGTTCATGTAGGATTTCCACTGGACACCAATAAAACAAAAAAGGTAAGTACTACGCAAGTGCCAGGTAGTACCAACAGTAGTGTTAAAATTTTAGACATTACTGTGTTCTAGTTTGATGGGCACTGTAGCTAGTGAAATTATTGGGGATAAGAAATAAAATAACTAATATCTCGAGGTAACGATTGCATTGTGTTGCCACGCAGGAGTAGCCCTGGGTAATATAACAATTGTTATTGGCAGGCGTGACACTAACCACGACTAAGTCGTATCGCCACCAGGTTATAAAATTCACGATTCGCATTACGGTAATGTAAATATGGTTCCCGTGCGAAACCATACTAGCTCCCTAGTCTACACGCAGTTCAAGAGCTTGGCAATTTAAAAATAACACTTCTGCAATAATTCTTAATGATAACATTCATTGTATCTAAACATTTTTAATTTATTCGAGTATGATGAGGGACCTAACTGGACTAGCAGTCGTATTCATTAATTGAATATAAAATAGTATAATATCAAATAGTGTCCTCGATAATATTGCGAAACAGGCTCGCTGTCGCAACGAACGCCCTTGGTATTATTGGGCGTGTGAGGCACAAAAACGGATAAAGTAACAATTTTGCGTGTTGCAAGGACTCGTCTGTTAATATTTCGAAATGGAATGGTTTATACACAGCTTTTTACACTATATGCTGATTAAGATAATATCCTCATATTAATTATGTCCTTTTTATTTATTTTTATCCTACATGGTGACGAGTTGAGCAAGTCATTCGCATAGTGGTAAGCATTATGCCTATTACAATTATAATAACCAGGGGCTAGTCCTGCGTGACACCACACTGCGCTCGTTACGTCGATACATTATTTTGCAATTCAGTCTCTTAGTCAAAAAGGTATCGGGAATGGATGATTTGTTTATTTATGGTTCCAAATTCAAATTTGTTTTTATTGTTGTTGTTAGATTGGCACAACTGTTTCCATTTTGGCGCGGAGTTTGAGTTGCATCTGTTATTTATATTAAACTAGCTGAGACCCGTGGTTTCACCCGCGTTTAATTTAAAAGAAATTTAGAGTACTTCGACATAGACACTTGACATAGAATATATATATTGGATTTCAAGGGTTTTATTTTTTTGCGCGGAACCCTAATTACTTTTCTAAAATAAAAGTAGCCTAAGTTATTCCTTATAACATCAGCTGCCAGTAAAAGTCCCGTCAAAATCCATCCAGCCGTTTCGGAGATTACCCGGAACAAACAGACAGACAGACAAAAAATTTAAAAATTGCTTTTTTGTTATAGGTAGCGTATATACTTTCATATGCATTTAGTAAAAAGCTGTTATTTTGACATCACAAACAGACACTTCAATTTTATTTATTTATAGATACAGTGCTGTTTTTAGTTATATCATATCTAGTGTGTATAGCGAATTTCATCATGGACAAAAACACCGAACAAAGAGTTTGTCTTAAATTTTGCATCGCCAATGGAATTTCGTGTTCGGAGTCACTGAAAATGTTACAGAAGGCTTACGGTGATTCGACTTTATCAAAAACACGTGCTTATGAGTGGTACAAAGCGTTCAAAAGCGGTCTAGATGTGATGGAAGATTTGCCTCGCTCTAGTAGGCCATCATCGTCTGCTACTGAAGTTAACATCGCAAAAGTGAAGGAAATAGTGACTGAAAATCCTCATTCAACTTTGAGAGAGATAGCCGCCGAAATTTCTGTATCTCACGAGTCGATCCGTACCATTTTAACTAATCATTTGGGTTCGAAACTTGTTACCGCTCGACTAGTCCCAAAAGACATGAATTTTCTTCAAAAACTCAATCGCATGAGAGTCGTTGAGGACATGCTAGAACGAGTCAATGTCGTCGGGTCGGACCCAACATTCATGAAACGCTTTGTTACTGGTGACGAGACGTGGTTTACGAGTTTGACATGCAAACTAGTCAACAAGCTTCAGAGTGGCGCCTTCCAACTGAACCGAAACCAAAAAAACCACGCCAAAGTCGATCAAAAGTCAAAGTCATGTTTACTGTTTTCTTTGACTATCGCGGTGTTGTGCACTCGGAATTCTTGCCGGAAGGTCAAACGGTAAATTACGAATATTATTTGAGCGTATATAAGAGAGAAAATTCGAAGAAAAAGGCCAGATTTGTGGAAAGAAAATTCTTGGATTTTGCACCACGATAATGCGCCTTCACACACGGCCATCATTGTGAACGAATTTTTGACCAAACACTCAACAAATACCATCGAGCAACCACTATGTTCACCAGATATGGCTCCAGCCGACTTCTTTCTTTTTCCTAAACTCAAATTACCACTTCGTGGCACCCGTTTTCAATCGGTAGAAGACATAAAGGAGAATTCGCGGCGAGAACTGAACTCAATTCCGGAAACAGCGTTTAAAAAATGTTTTGATGATTGGATTATTCGTTGGCGTAAGTGTATCGTTTCTGAAGGAGCAAACTTTGAAGGTGATAAAATAAATTTGATGAATGAATAACAAACATGTTGTGTATTACTGATCTTTTCCCGTTACTTTCTTGACAGATTAGTATATCCCATAGCTACAGTTAGCTTCAAAAACATTTTCATAATGATGAATTGTTTTATTATCTGACTTCAAAAATAAGGAGGTTCTCAATTCGATATGTTATGTACCCAAACCCATACGAGTATTTATCGACGATATTCATGCATAACTTGGTAACAGAAAAACATATTTGAATCATTCTTCTGTTATCAAATCATTCAATCATATTTTTTTTTAAGGAAACCTTTGGTATTATGAATATTCATATTAAACAAATATTTGTATTGTACGCAACGTCGTAGTTCATACACGGGTTAACACTGAGTTTTGCTAGCCACTCGTGAGTTTTTCCAGTAGGCAAACAACTCCCGACCGCGTGCTACTAATTGTTTCAAATACATCATTACTAATATGTACAATTTAATTATAAGTTAAGTTGTATAGAACTATTTCTATGTTTCTACAAAGTGTTGATTGGCTTGTTGCACTCCACTTCTGGATAAAGACATGCCAAATTTAAAAGTACCTAATACGTACACTTAGCATTCTGGGAAAACGTCTCACATTTGTTTGGCAAATTTGAGTTAACCAGTTTACTTGGAATTTTTTACTTGACAACTTTCTCGTAGTCATCGTCAGCGTTGGGGAGAACGAAGGGGACTCCCAGAATCTTACTGGCTAAAACCCCAAATGCCCGCCTTCATCACCTATGACAGAGCACCAGGAAATTCACCAGTGCTTGACCAGTTTACCTGGGTTAATTGGTAGCAAAATTAACAGCATGAAGATGAGATTGACGTTTAGAGGATACTACATCTAGTACTTTGCCCTAAAAACGATATTACAAAAGAAAATAAAACTGATGAATTTAAATTAAACTCACTTAGACACGAATTCATACACGGCAGCAGCTATAGATATAGATTAATGCTGTTCGACATTCACTGAAATCATAAATAGCTAACTCAACTAATTGCTCCACTCTGCGTTCGGTGATGCCAGGTCTGCTGGGGTTCCCTTCGGTGCCGACGATGATCACTCTGGTGGTTTTAGCCGGTAAGAGTCCGGCATGCCCCTTCGCCTTTTCCCGGGGCGAAGGAAGTACATGAAGTATTTCCAACGGATCAATAAAAAAAAAATCTGCTTGGGTATAAGTCGAGCAACACTGACCCTACTGACGGCTGTCATATGTTGCTCCATGTGCTGGTTAGGTCAAAATTGTTATTAATTTGTTAATTTTAAACTAAAATTCACGGTCTGCAGCGCAGAGTGGCTATCCGGATCGCACGAGGATACCGAACAGTGTCCTACGAGGCGGCAACTCTCCTGGCGCGTTTCCGCCTTTTGACATCCTGGCGGAAATGGATCCGTGGGTCTACGATCAGACACGCTCCCTCCGCCAGAGCGGCAAAGGCGCGCCTCCAGGGGCGTTGGACAGGCTGCGGCGGCTAGCTCGGCGGCGCGCACTTGTAAGGTGGCGTCATCGCCTGCGGATGCAGTTTGAAACCAAGCGCGTCGTTGAGGCCATCCTGCCACTCTTTGAAGCCTGGCTCAGAAGGAGCGAGCGCGTCACCTACCGCCTCACGCAGGTGCTCACCGGGCACGGTTGTTTCGGCGCGTACCTGCACAGGATAGGACGCGAGGCCACGGCACAATGCCACCATTGTGATAGCGACCAGGACACCGCACAGCACACGCTCGAGGCGTGCCCTGCATGGGCCGCCGAGCGGCGGATCTTGGTCGATCGGATCGGGCAAGATCTCTCTCTGCCAGCAGTAGTGTCGGCTATGTTGGCAGAGCACGAAAACTGGAATGCAGTGGTCTCCTTCTGTGAGAGCGTCATACTCCAGAAGGAGACCGCAGAGCGGGATCGGGAGAGGGCCGATCCCGCTCGAAGAAGGAGGAGACGGCGCCGGGGTAACAACCGCCCTGGCGCCTAATTCCCATACGCCTGTAACCCCCTGCCGTGGCTACAAGGCGGGGGACCTCTGGGTTCGCGGCGACCCAAGAGAAGACGGTAGCACGCATGTGGTCACGCGCTGCCGTGGGACGCTTTGGGGGATCCTTTACAATCCCCCCAGGGGGGTGACCGCTTTACAGTCACCCTCTCCGAGATGTGCCTATAGGCATGGCACCAGTGGGCGGCTCTAGTGTGATCATACGAGGACCTGGAGCCTCCCTTAGGTGCCGAAGAATACCGCCCCAGTGGTTTTAGCCGGTAGGAGTCCGGCATACCCCTTCGCCCTTCCCCGGGGCGAAGGAAGTTCATGAAGAATTCCCACTGGGCACCAATAATAAAAAAAAGGGTTAACTCTTAAGCCCTTATTACAGAATGAAATCCAAATCTTCAATCTAGATTGCGTTAATCAAATGCAAACCATACGTAGTACGGTCCAGCTTGAGTCGATATTGCAACAAATGGAATATAAATTATTCATTTGTTGCAATCTCAAGTTCTACAAAAAATCTAATTTTAGATTTGTAATACGGGCTTTCTCTTTCTGAATAAGCAGAAATATGTATATGGACCGTTTATTTTGAAAGTGGTGTAAGTCCATTTTCTTTTGTTTCGAGAAAATTATAGGTTACTATATTTGTTGATTTAAAAATACAGGCAAATCATATGAGGTCTGGCATTGTTTCTATTGTTTTATCAACATTTAATTTGTTTATATAAATTTGTTTTTGGCTAATTAGACTACGATAACACATATTATTTATGTATGTATATGCTGTAAATGGACTTACACCACTTTCAAAATTAGATAATTGTAAAGATCGTTTAATTTCAATTTTGAAAAATCAAATGGCGCTTAAAATATACTTATTTTATTTTATTAGGATCTCCAACAAAGAATACACATTTCATTATAAATAATAACAACAATATATACATTTAAGCCTTGTGCTTCCTCAATTATAGGAGATCACAGCTAGTATTATATCAACAACATATCGAAAAAAAAAAAACCATTCATCATGATTAATAATCATTAAGAATTAAAGCAAAATATATCAATCGTATTCGCTTGTATAAATAAATAAACAAAATGAAAATAAAAATAAATTGGAATAGAATTAAATTAGTTGATCAAAATAAATTAAATTAAGCTAAATTAAATCAAACTAAATTACATTAAATATGGATTAAATTAAGTGAGAATTAGATTAGATCAAGCATTTATAAGCATGTCAACATCTACACCTTTTAAGTATTTTAAGATCAGGCATTTAAATTTACTGAGTTATTGAAGATATCTATTTCTTTAGAGGCCCCGGATACGTTATTATATTGATGAGTTAAACGTACAATGGGAGAGTGTTTACTAAGATTAGTCCTATGATGAGGAGCTTTCAATAATGAGCAAGGGTAACGAGGGATTCTATGAGGCATACTAAAGCAGATCTTGCTTAGTAGATTTGGGCAGTCAATACCATTGTTGAGAAATTTGTAAAGAAATGTTAAATCAGACACAGTACAACGAGATTCAAGCGACATTAACTTAAAATGCTTAAGCCTTTCCTCATACGACTTTCTTGAGTGTATAAGTTTGTGTCGAAAGGCTAAGTGGTGAACTAGTCTTTTCTGTACACTCTCGATTCTAACTATGTGTACTCTGTATGTCGGATTCCAAGTCGTGCTACAATATTCTAGTCTACTCCTCACAAAACTATTGAACAAGATTAATGTTGTCGAGGGCTTTTTAAAATCATTCGAGGATCGTAGAACAAAACCAAGTGCTCTGTATGCCACAGCAATAATTCCATCTATGTGTTCAATAAAGCGTAGCTGACTGTCCAATTGAATACCTAGATCTCGGATGGTGGTAATTTCCTTGAGTGTGTTTCCTTGTACGTTATAGGTGGACTCAATTTTATTGCGTTTTCGTGTAAACATATAAATATATATATAAACATACTTCATTTTAATATAATTTTGTTTACAAATACGCATAACAACACATAACATTTTATTTTAGACGGCAATTACATTGTCATTACAAGATACTGATTACAAGAATTTAGTTATTCTCTGCATCTGGTAGTGTTTCAAAATATGCATGATATACCGGAGGTATATAGGGTAGTAACTGCTTCATGTCTTTATATTTTTCGTACGTAATGGGGCTGGCATTTTGGTACAATGGCTCCAGGGCGATTTTTTCAAATTTTAACGGCCGATTTCCAGGACGTGAACGTAATAAATTGATAATTTTAAATTCTGCGTCCGTCATCGTTGTTTTATAAAAAATGGTATATGGTGCAATTTTGAGGAACCTCAACCAACATATTTGCAACCAATTGACCTGTTCCCCATTAGTATTTTTTTTATCTGTTTTTTAATTGCATTTTGGAGATTTTTTGTTGAAATGAAATTCTCCCGTTTCATTTCATATAAAATGAATTTATCCTGTTTTCTACATTGCGCTATTACATTATACTAATCTTGTGGTGTGTACACAAAATTCATTTTTCTCAATGTCATTTCTATGATGCCAAAATCAAAACACTGATCGGCATCCATCGGCTATGCCACCTACCTGTGTCAATTGGACTTACACCACTTTCATAATCGATGATTATGCAATTTCATTTACCGACCGATTTTAAGTTGTACAAAACATGGGATTTTTTTGAGAAATTAAACACGGACTAGTTATATATAAAAAAATTACATTAAATTAAGCATGAATTACGTGATAGCTCATTTTTCTCAAAAATGGACTTACACCACTTTCAAAATAAACGGTCCATATTTTGTTTTATTATGGCATTTTATTTGACGTGCAATTAATATACCATTTTCAAACTAAGGAGTTGTGCAGCTCATTTCGCGCCATTTTAACCCATTTGCCTCAATTAGCTCCGACACTAACAGGGCATTGTGAGCAGATTATAGATTGTATTTTATTTCTTTATTACACATATTTTTTCTGAAATAATATTTTTTAATACTTCTATATCTCGAAATAAGCATACGTACACTAATCACTTCATTAAAAGTCAACTCGGCACTCAATTAGCTCCAACACCTAACAGGGCATTGTGAGCAGATTATAGATTGTATTTTATTTCTTTACTACAAATATTTTTCCAGAAATAATATTTTTTAATACTTCTATATCTCGAAATAAGCATACGTACACTAATCACTTCATTAAAAGTCAACTCGGCACTCAATTAGCTCCAACACCTAACAGGGCGCTGGGAGCAGATTATAAATTGTATTTTTTCTTTATTACACATATTTTCCTGAAATTATGCTTTTTGATACTTCAATATCTCGAAATAAACAGACGTGCACTAATCACTTCATTAAAATTCAACTCAGCACACTTATGTAAATAAACTGATTGCAAACTCGGCTATCTGTGTGGACATCAGTCGATAATGTATAAAATTCTTTGTCGCAAATGACGCTGTGTGGTTCGACGGTTTAATGTGACCACAACTTAACCGCAACGAATTGCCAGCAGCGCAGGGCTGGCAGAAGCTTAATTGAGCTGTATTGCACCAGCGATACAGGGCTGTCTCTAAATAGCACAGTTAAACGTTTAATAGGAACACTGTGCCAGGTTTTTAGTTCGTAATAGTATTTACTTTCAAATAAAATTCCTTGTTCTAGCAAATCGAGAGAGTACAAAATACTCTTTCGCTTGGACCCTTTTACAGTATCTTCATAATGACATCATAAAATTCAAACTATTTAATTCGCTTTTAAGTACATGTTTTAGTTTTATTTATTTTAGTTCATACATTATGCTAGTAGTCACGATATAAACAGTTTGTTGTGTGGTGCCGGCTAAGAATACCACCACCCCATCTCATCCCGTGGCGTCGTAAAATGCGACTATGGGATCAGCCGTAGGATGGGTGGCAGCGTTCGTTGAGTACATTTATAATACAGCTGCAATCGCCAACCCGTCTGCCAAGCGTGGCGATTATGGAAAAACCAATGAGCA
Organism: Diloba caeruleocephala; assembly: GCA_947459985.1. Taxonomy (NCBI): domain Eukaryota; kingdom Metazoa; phylum Arthropoda; class Insecta; order Lepidoptera; family Noctuidae; genus Diloba; species Diloba caeruleocephala. Next base: position 8,547,950 of record OX381616.1, on the reverse strand, counting down.
CATAACACACGCTCATACGAACCGTTGCAAATTTTGGGGGAGGCTTCTGTTTAGCAGTAGATGATTTTCGTCTGAAATGATAAACAGTAGAAAGGATGGCCGTTGGAGCAGAAAATTTCTTAAATGAAGACCATGCACCGGAAAACACTTCGTGAGATGAACTTCCTCGTTCACCAGGTCATCTGTCTGGTAACTAGGAATCGTTAGATGAAGGCGGCATATAACCGGTCATTAAGAAAATCAACTTCACACCATAGTTGCCAGACGATTGAATTCTCACTGTACGACATTGTAAACGCTACTTTATTCTACACAAATCTCGGTTTTAAAGTAATAAGTATAAGAATAAAATCACAACCAGAGCATTTTCTGCGTTCAAGAATAGAAATAAACCTCTTTATTTACGAAGTTATGAGAATCGCTTGCTTATTAAAAAGTACGTGATATTTTACTTTATTCATGAAAATGGTCACATGTCACTTGGATAAAATAGAATGTGGTGAATACGCCGCACGAACGAGATTTACAGTGGCAGGCGCAAAAACGTATACCCTGCGTTTAATATTTACACTGCAGTGAAGAGATACCGACCTTCAGGCCTTAAGCAAGATAAACAGCTCTTAGGTGTGGGGAGATGATATTTTACTCGATTACAACGCACCTAAAACATATTTTGTTGGCATTTTCGGTTAAACCGATTTGAGAAGATTGCTTCGTTTGATGAGATTTAATAAGATAAGGGGATGATGATAAGAAAGTAAAAAGGTCGTATTTATTTTATATTAGAATTGGTGTTATAGCCCTGAGTCTGGTATGGTGGATGCGAATAATAATTTTATGTAAATATATTGCATGTCTCATCTCAACCTGTAGGTGTCGTAAAAGGCGACTATGGGATTAGCGGGAGGATGGCAGCAGCGTCCTTTGAGTAGAGTCAGTACTCAGACATATGGACTCTTATTATGGAGTAATTCGACGGACCCAGCGATTGTCCTTAAGAAGAGTAACGAACCAACATACTTAATTTCATTTTTGGTTTGTACAATATAAAATCTTCTTGTATATGTATCGTTAACGTTCTTTCAACAGAAAAAAGAAACAAGAGAAAGATATTCCGTAATTAATATAAAACCCAAAATAGTCATCGTTTATAAATGTTGTGAAACATAATATCGATTGGCAACAACCAATTTGCCGTGTAATAGGGAAAATTAATGTTCTAGTATGAAACAAAAAAGCTATTTTGCAGTTTAGATACTTTACATTTGGATAATCGATAAGTAAAGTGTTTGGTATATAAACAAAAAAGTGTGTCGGAACAATATGCGGTGGATGGCGGTCCAATTGGTCACTGTGAGTAAAACTTTTCTTTTTCTAAAGCGTTCATCGTAGACTTCTTATGGGAACTGTAAACAAAATTGGCGAAGTCGTTGTAGTGTTCACAGTAGCTTGCTTTGAATTATGAATACTATCTACTTATATTTTTGAAATAGATGTACCCTACTGCTATTATAAGTGTGTGTGTAGTGTAAGTTTGTACAAACGAATGTTTGAAGCTCCATCACTCTGTGCCCAGCTTGGGAAAAGGAAGGAAAAGAGGCGGCAAAGCCAGGATGGGAGGAGACCACCTCTGATCCCCGCTGCAGAAAACGCACTGTGCGCGGGCGCCAGCGGAAGGCGCTGAATAATCTCCGGCCCTCATGAGTGGCAGCATGCGGGCGACGAACTAAGGGCAGTCCTTCGCCCGAGCAGAAACAGGCCCGAGACGGCGGCGCGTGTTCTGCGCGCGCCTCTCTGAAGAAAGGTGCGGCCAGCCAGGTCGCACAGAGACGCATGCCCCTCCTCCCTTCCCAAGGCGGAGGAAGTCGATTAGGATATCTCCAAGATAAAAAAGGCTCCATCTCTCAAACGGCTGAACGGATTCTAATGAAATTTGGTATAGATATAGATTATATCGTGATATAAGATAAAGGATACTTTTTATTTGAATGATAAAAACATCAACTGTCAGTCATTTTTTAGTTACGCTAACAGAAGCGGGCGGTTAACGGATAATTTGTTATACTAAATGTAAAACACTCAAGATCACTCAAGAGACAAGATCGATACATATATCTATGAAATTATATTGCAATATTAATAATTTTCAAACGTTGTATGACATTCGTTCTTCTATTTTCAATTTGTCAGAATAGTCAGGTATGTCTCACGGGACTTATTCAAATAAAATTTATATATTATTAATACACTCATTTGCAGAAAGGGCGGTTTTGATTGTTTCCCGGTATGTAAAAATTACAACACGAATAAGGTTTTATTCATTTGAGTATGATACTGGCATGTTAGTGCAGGTATATAAAAAAAGTATTGCAATCAGGGTGCCTTAAAAGGCCGCTTTATGTGAATCATAATATGAATCACATTAGAAATCACAAAATGGTCACGTTAATGGTCAGTTATGATTAAGTGACCATTTTGTGATCTATAATGTGAATCGTATTGAGATCATTATTACGCCTTATAAATAAAACCTAACACGGTCATTTTAGGCCTTCTGGACCATTTGGTGATTTTTAATGTGATTCATATTATGATTCACCTAAAGCGGACTTTTTAGGCCCCCTGTACTGTGTAACATGTAAAAGCTTATTGTAAGGGGTAGATTTTTTTTTAAATTTACATTGAACAGTTTTAAAGTTATTTAAGAACATAGATGAATAATATATAATATATATATATATATAATATCACTCCCCCATATTTCCGAAAGTACTGAATCTATAATTGGGAACAATATACAGATAATAGTTATTTACTTTTATATTAAAGAAAACCTGTAAGAAGTCTATAATCTTAAAATAACATGGTAATCTTTCAATATTCTTCGTACTGCCCCACTCTTCGATCTCTCCTGTGTTGTAAGTAAAGATTATAGACATAAATCTCTCATAATGCACACACAAGAACAGATACGACTTTCTGTAGATCATACAACTATTTTTTCCGTGCGGGTATCCGAACCCGCGACACGTAGCGCACATATAACCCTGTCAAATCAAACCAGTAGATTTTAATTCATAGCAAATTGATGTCACTAGTAATAAATCATTTAAACTAAATAGTCTGACCAAACATTGTCAGCTATTAAAACACGTACATATATTTCTAGGTCATAAATAAGTCAACACTCCACAATCCAAATAATATTTTATTAAAACAGTTCCTGGTACCATTGAAACAGGTCTACGATCCATGCACCCAACACAAAGATCGTGATGCAAGTCAATCGTGACGCACGCACTCGTTACATGGAGCTCACCAGCCAAGGTCACTGTTCGTCTGCACTCGAGGCCATTACCTTACACAGCCTTACCATGCACATCAATTTAAATATATAAATTACTTAACATCCGATCAAGCAATCATACTTCAACCATCTCAACTCTTGGCCAAAACTAGATCACACCCGTGGGGTTCGTAAAAGAAAACTCGGAATTATTTCAAAAGGAACCGTGAACCGCACCGTTTAATTATCAATTTATTTTTATCACCATTATGTTGATTTAGCAACATGTTTAATATATTTAATTAAAACAAACGATAATATATTTTATTAAAGAATATAGGATCTCCTGTTTCGTTGGTATGGTCTATAGACATCTACCTAACCCCCAGAACGAAAGGATAATAAATTTTCTACACACGGTCCTCTTCTCTCCTTTTATAGCGGTCGATAAGAAGACCGCAATGTTAAGGATTGTACGGTTACGGACTGATGAGGTGACTGTTCATTGGAATCAAGTGCAAGTACATATATTCCATCAATAAAACTCTAATGTCAAACCGGGATTTGTGTTGTTCTAGATGTCCTTTAGCCGACCTGTGTAATCAAGCGCGACGGGTTAATCATTAGCCTTAGTAGGTAGCGACATGCTTGCCCATAAAAATTGTCATGCTACCCAGGAGGACTAGACCTGCGTTCTTCAACTCGAGACATAAGTTATTCAGTGTCTTATGTCTGGGCACTACAGCTCGTAAAATTACTGGTAATTTCACTAGCTGCAGTGCCCTACTAACCGGAACCCGGTAAGTCTAAAGTTTAAACACTCCTGCTTCGCGGTGAATATCTGGCACTGGGGTGGTATTTACCTGGCCGGTCTTTTGCTATAAGAGACCTACCACCGGTAAAATCAACTAAACCTTATTTTTTATGTGGGAAACCCTTGTTCCAATGCCCTCGGGAAGAGCAGCGGGCGTGCCGGATGCTTACTGGCTAATACTCTATGGTACCCCTTCTACCTACCTATTGCTGGGGGTGTGTAGTTCACTTAGCATTGGGCCGCATCCCCGGTAGGCATTCTTCTCCAGCTGCTGTCTTGAAGTCATCAGCCCCTCTAGTTAAGTGGCATCTGACGGAACGTTTGCCGATTAGTTGCCTGCGCTTAATGTCTCGTCTGGTCCAACGACCATCAAGCATGAATCAGACAAATTCTTTTATTAATTAAATAACGTTTGATTACATGAGTCATATGTAATTACGAGTTTAGAATATAATGCATGGATTGTGTGAATAATTGACTAAGGACCAAAAAATCTTAGCATCTTTAAAAGGTTTTTTTATTGAATAAATTGAATCAGTCTTGAACAATACGTGACTCACATTGTATTTATACAGTAGTTTTTGCCATAATCAAGGCCTCACACGTATATATTTTCGTTCGTATTTTTACAGATTTTAGATTTAGTCTCAACTTTTTAACTGACCAATTTAAGTAGTTCCATCTATTTACTTAAAGTCAAAACCTACTTGCGCCTGAAATGATTTTAAATTAACTATTGTATCTTCAAAAACATTTTAAACAACATATACTAAGTGCCCTGAATAGCACTTTAGTGTTTTAGAAACGCTCAGAATAAAGCTAGAATGAATGGAAATCTTAGCACAAATTTAAAATAATATTACCCAGAAGACAGATTATGCCACAAGACAAAACTTGGTGAAACTATTTTCAAAATAAAAAGAGTAGTAAGGCTAGTGTTCCGTATAATGTTATTATGTTTGTGCGGTGATTCCACTTAAGAAATGTACAACGTAAGAAGGTAAGGTAAAGTAAGGAAAGGTAATGTGTGACGGCACGGTTGGTGCAGTGGCTGATACAGTCGGCTGCTGCGCACCGAGTCGCGGGTTCGATTCCCGCACAAAACAAATATTTGTATGATCTGCAGGTAGTTGTCCCGGGTCTGGGTGTATTGTGCGTGAAAGTTGTTTGTAAACGCACCCTTATATATAAAAAGAGGGTTAAATCTGACACACATGATTTTTACACTCCTGCGTGTTTGTTATAAGAGAAGCTAATAAAAGCGCTCCTGAAATTACTGATAAATTATTAGTATCTCCATTTGAACAATATTTTAAAAAGAGCAAACAAATAAACATATTTCACAATACAATAACCAAAATACAAAACTATTGATCCCATCAAACCACAACTAATAACATTTCCACAATTTATGACTGCATTGAATCCTTGGAGGAATACCTAAAACTTTGAATATCAGCGCGTAATATATAACAATATCATGACGTCTGAATCCAAGTGTTCATAGTTACATTGCTGCTAGTGTAGTACACAAGGGACCAATATTTGGACCAAAACGACAATATCGTTGTAGCTTTTGCATAAAAACAAGCAATAAATATTGCTTGTTCGTATCCTTTTTTTTTTTTTTTTTTTTTTTTTTTTTTTTTTTTTTTTTTGTTGGGCTTCTCGCATACATTTCTGGGAAATGTGGTTGCTTAACCGGTCATTTGCTGGCGAAGCCAAAAGAGGCCTCCAGCCAGGCTTAAATTAATTATTAAAAACTAAGCAACTTTCGCTAAGGGCGCCCCCTGCGGGACACGGACCTCGGCTTAGGGCGTTGCTGGGGATATCAAACTATTGTTTTGGGGACAGCTGGATCGGTATTATTTAAATTGTATTAAGGGACATTTAAAGCTACAGGCTCGGCACGGGCCGGCGCGAGCAAGAGACGGGAGGGAGAAGTGCTAACTTGAACGGGAAGGTGACGCGGCGATAGGCCTCCGCGACGTCGGTGAGGCGGGCATCCTCGGCGGCGAGGGCGGTACAACGGTCGGGTGTTCAGTGAACGAGACAACGCGAGTCTCTTCATGTGATCTAACGTGATTTTATCGTCTGGATCGACCAGAACGTGCCTCGGGCGGCGTACTCTACTGATACGGGAGGGTTCGTAGTCGGCGGCTGATACCACAAGGGGATTTGGGTGGGACAGGGCAGAATCGAGATAGCGTTTGGACGCTTGTTTCATAAATTGCCTGATGGTCGGCAAGTTAAGGTCGAAATGGAGTTGGTCGTTTCGCATGTACAGAGGCGCTCCGGTGGCCTTGCGCATGAAACGGGTTTGGAGGGTTTCTAATCTACGGAGTGGGTATGATTCGGCGTGTGCGAACACTGGGCTGGCATAGGTCATGATGGGTCGAATGCATGTGGTGTAAATTCTCACCTTATTTCTAAGGGATAATTTACTACGAGCGTTCAGAATATAGTGAAGGCGACCGAGCACAAAGGCAGCGCGGGCACGCACCATCTTTGTGTGGGGAATGAAGGTCAGTTTTTTGTCTAGGGTGACTCCAAGATACTTGGCGTGCGGTTCCCAAGGAACCGATTGGCCCAGCATCGAGATCTCCCTGAAGCGTGGGTGGTCGTCGCCTAATTTGCAAAATAGGACGGCTTTACTTTTGATAGGGTTAACTTCGATCCGCCATTTCCTAAACCATTTACCGTAGACGTTGGCTGTGGTTTGGAGGATCTTAGTTATACTATCGGGACTGCTACCAGAGTAGAATATGGCCGTGTCATCTGCGAACAGTGCTAATTGGGTCGTATTAGCAGGTCTTTTGGGGAGGTCACTGGTGTACAGTGTGAACAATAATGGGGCTAGCACGGATCCTTGTGGGACTCCGGCTCTAATGGGGTGGGGGGAAGAGAGAGCGCCCGTGATTCGATATCGGAAACTGCGATTTGACAAGAAGTCTCGTATGATGAGAACGAGACGGTCAGGCACTCCGAGTTGGTACAACTTATATAATAAGCCATTGTGCCAGACTTTGTCAAATGCTTTCGCAACATCGAAAAAGAGGACTCCCGTCATCAGGCCGCGTGAGAATCCGAACGTGATGTGTTCAACTAGTCGGTGGACTTGTTGTACACACGAGTGTTTGGTTCTAAAACCAAACTGTTCGTCGGGAATGAGTTTCTTGGAATCGGCATAATCCTTTAATCGGGAATAGATAATCCGCTCATAAATCTTCGCAAGAGAATTGAGAAGGCTTATGGGGCGATAGCTGGAAGGCTCGCACTTGGGCTTACCGGGTTTGGGAATACCGATAACGGTGGCCTGTTTCCACGTATGCGGAAATAGGTTATTGTTTAATGCCGCATTGAAGATGACGGTCATTAAGGCGATAAGACGTTCGGGGAAGAGTTTAATCACCTTGTTGGTGATACCGTCAGAGCCGGGGGCTTTGCGAGGGTGAATCTTTTTCACGAGATTTCTGACCTCGTCTGCCGTGACCGGAGGGAGGGGGTCGTCAGGGTCCTCGGCAGGCGGAATAGCTGCTCTACGTTCGACTTCAGCGTCAACCTTTTTGAGGTGAGCTTGGTCTACAGGTAGAGTGCTTGGGGAACATTGCGCTTCTAGACTGTCAGCTAGGCATTCGGATTTTTCGTCGTCATCAAAGGCCGGCCTTTGGTTGGGACGGTTGAGGGGGGGGACAGCATTGGATGTTTCGGATTTGAGTTTCCGTTGCAGATGCCAGAACGCAAGGTGGGTTGGCTCTAAGTCGCCCAACATCTTATCCCAGTTAGCCTCTCGGCACTCCTTGATACGTTCCTTGACAGCACGCTGCAGGTGGCGCATAAAGAGGCGATTGGGTTCGCTGGGAAAAGATGAGTACGCTCTAAGGGCTGCGTTCTTCTCCGTCATCAGTGCACGTACATCGTCAGGGAGTTTCATGCGATGGTCTTCCATCGCAGGAACTCGCCGTGAACACTCGTCCACGACGGACTGTACATGCCCGGTGAGGGAGTCGATCGCGCCTAGCGTGTCTGCGACTGACGTTATGCATTCGGGAATTCTATCTAACTGAGCGGACGAGGGGTCGTTGAGGCGTTGCCTAACTTTCCTCCAGTCCGTCGTCACAATGGTCTGAGGGGGTAGCCCTGTGTCCGTGGGGCCAAAGCGGGAGGTGAGGTGAAGGATCACAGGACGGTGATCGGAGTCTAGCTCTTGTAGTACTTCAATGGAATGCAACTTGAGGTTGACATTCATTAGAAGTGCTATGTCGAGTATATCCGGGCGATGATTAACATTGCTGGGGTAGTGAGTGGGATACATCGGGGCGATGATGTCAAAATTGAGGAGGTTACTGAGGGAGTATAATTTACTTCCTCTGTGGTTGTGGGTGAGACAGTTCCAAGACTCATGTTTGGCATTGAGATCTCCCGCCACTATGACGGAGTCGCCTAGATCGAAGAGTGCTTCGAGATCCGATTGGATTGGATCGTCTTGGGCATTGGGGGATTGGTAAGCCGACACTATAGTGATCGGTTGATGACCTGTCATGCCTATTCTGCACACAGATGCCTCTAGATTGGAAAGGGACGGGGTATCTAGGGGCATGCAATAAAGGGATCTCTTATAGTAGATAAGAGTGCCTCCTCCACGGGAGTGGGTCCTATCGTTGCGCACTATATCATAGTTTGCAATTCTAGGGTTCCTGTGAGAGGGTTTCAAAAAGGACTCTTGTATCAACATAATGTCAATAAGGTGGTCGCGGAGGAATAAGGCGATTTCGTCTTTTTGGCCATTAATGCTGTTGGCATTGAAGATGCCTATTTTAAGGGATCGGGGTTTTATTCTGCACCTGCTTTGTGAATCCATTACGGATGAACGCGGTAGGAGAGGAGGGCGGATGAAACATCAGCGAAGTCGCTGAGAACTAGCATGAGGCCGTATTGGCCCTGGTTTGCCCTAATGGCTGCGGCCATTTGGGCGACTCTGTTCGGGTCGACAGAGTTGAGAAGACCGAGGCAAACTGAGAGGTCGTCAGTTTTGAGAAGGGGTGAGGGAGGGGCGGCCCTCTGAGAGTGCACTTGTGGTGCGGGTTGGTTGTACGGCACGGGAAGGTACGGTGCCGTATGGGGGGCGGTCATCAGCGAGGGAATCGCTGACGCTTGGGTCGCCTGTTGGGTCAGTAAACTAGGCCTCAGGGCGGGGAACGCTTGCTGGTGATTCAGCGCGTTCCACGGCGATGGCCTTTGAGGGCTGAGTCGTTGGGACGTGGGAGGGGCCTGAGAGGCGTAATGGGCGGCCGCGAAGGCTTGGGTAGCGGCTTTGCGCTTTGCTGCCTTGTTGTTAGCGCGCGGTGCTTTGGGGCATCCGCGATAATTCGCGGGATGACCCGACTCACCGCAAAGCACACAACTCGGAGGCTCTGTGCATTGCGTGCGATCTTTGGGGCGATCGCAGTCGGAGGTGCTGTGGTCACCTAGGCACTTAACGCACCTAGGTTTGGCGTAGCAGTGTCGCTGCGCGTGACCATAGAGTTGGCAGCGGTGACACTGCCCGGGAGGACCATAACGATGGGGAGGTTCGATTTTGATGCCTGAGAGGTGGCATACAGTCTTGATATTAAAAATCTTCCGATCATTATCGGCGGTCTTTTCGCATATGGCGAGGACCATATCGTAAGCTTCACCGCTGCGACCAGCGTGCATGCGATGAACTTCGAGGACGGGGATACTTTGCGACAGAAGGTCGTCTTTGATGGAGTCGGTGTCGATCTCCTTGGGGATGCCTTTAAGGACTACCCGGAGTGGGCGTTCCTCAGCGAGAGAGTACGTGTGAAAGTACACGTTCCTGTCTTGGAGGGCACGGGTCAAAGACCTGAAGTCTTGGGCAGTGGGAACTGCCACTTTGACCCCGACGGCTGTGGTGCGGGCACTTAGGTAGTTAATACCTAGCTCTATACACATTTTGGACACGTCATTCCACTTGTCCTTGGCCTGAATGTATATAGCAGGCGGTTTTTTGTCCTTTTTAGGGACCTTGGCGGGCTGGGATTGGGAGTTAGCGGGGGTAGGGGTAGGGGGAAGACTGGCCTGAGAAGAGGCCGTTGTGGGGACAGGGGCAGAGGGCGGAGCGGAGGACGAAGCCTCGTCCGTTTTCGGGGCTTTAGCGGGCGCTGCTTGAGCAGAGGACTTGGCCTTGCGGGCCCGCTTTTTACGGCTACCGCTGACGAGTTGGAACTCGTCAGAGGCCGAATCGGAGGAGGGGATTTGGGGGGGAGGGGGAGAGTCCTCGGTCTCTGACATGTCCGACACGTCAGAGAGTATGGGCATGTCGGCTTCGGGGGACGTGGAGGCGTTCGTGCTGGCGGTGGGGAGGGGGGCTTTTGCCTGAGGGGCGGATGATATGCCGGCATCTAGTTCGGGGGTTGTGCCCCTTTTTTTGGGTTCGGGATAGGGGGGCTGCACTTTTGTGCCTGGCTCTAGTGGGGAGAGAAGGTTGCCATACTTGGCAACAAAGTAGGGGTCCTTTAGGAGGATCTCCCTAATATTTTTCCACAGCGTGGCGTCGTCGGCCATTTTGTTTATAAAACAAAATGGCGGACGGGGGGACGAAAACAAAAATACGCTATAAGCGCGGAGGAACAAACGCGATTTACGCGGTCCCTAACCTCCCGGGTTGGATGGGCCCGGGGGTGTGTAACAAACCCTCCCTGCCGGGTATAGGCAGGGAGGTGTGAGTACCTGTGGTGAGCCCTAAGCTAGTACCATCCGTGGCCAGTCTTAATGGGCAAACGGGTCCCTGACAGCTCTTTTGCAAGGGGCGATAAGGTATCGCCCGCAAGAGACTGTATAATCTGAAAATGTAGACTCGAACTAGGGTCGACTAGGGTAGCCCCCAAGGCCGGTGGTCCTAGTCCGCTGCCGACTAACTGCTTTGCCCTGATGGGGCTAGGCGGGTGTGCCGGGTCAACACCCCACTCGGCTTCGTTGGCACCGTAAGGTATCCGCCGAGGACCACCAAACAGTGGTTTTTCCCTGAAGGGGCACAATAACTCGATGAATTTAATCGGTCAAAGAAACAAAAATCAGTAGTCGCCTTGAAAAAGGCAACGCGTGATTTAATTGAAGTGACTGCAATCCGACGGGACGGATTGCGAACAAACACTACACAGCACACTGATCGGGGAGCGCGAGCACTGCACGACCGTCTGCGGCGAGCGTCAGACACGGAATGTGTTCGTATCCATTGACGGTTTTATATTCATTGTGGATGTGATTAAATGGTCCGATGTCAAATATGGCTTTCATAAATTTAAATCACAAATAATATATTAGTATACGAATCACATTTCGAGCAGCATCAAGGTTTATCCTTTGCCGCGTTTGTATTATTTAGATCTCAAACCGATTAAGATTGTACTAGATTTTATTGTATCTTGCATTTAAATGATGTATTGTATAGTTATAAGTTTGTTTGACATCATTTCGAATTTATTAGTTTCTAAACAAATAATTAAAGTTTCTATTGGCAGTGCATCGTTGCTTATAACAAAGCGTTTTTGCTGTTGCGTTATCGTTTCAATTTATCAGTTCCTGTCCAGAAACAGATACTGATTTCATTGTCTTTTTTGGTAAAAAATTATACTGTTTCTTCAATTGCACACTGAGTTTATCACCAGTCATATATTTCTGCACATGTACACTCTCTCTGCACAAAAAACCGTACTTGGTTAGTCACATAGCAATCAGTTCAGTAGAGCAAGCTGGCCACAAACGGTCCTAGTGCAAACCGTTGCAGTAACTACTGTCGGTTGCTATCGTTCGCAACCCGATTAGCAGTTAAACGCGTCTGCAGTAGCGGGGCTTTCAACATGTACAACTTTTATGACACTACTCTATCATGAACTTCCATTCCATTTCAGCTTCAAAGTTGAAAAGCTCTTTGATATCTGGTCACGTAACACATTAAGAATCATCAGAATCGTTGAACGGCCTTGAGGGAATTTTATAGATTGCTCTGGTATTATAATACCGTTTGATGACAGTGAATCGAATCTGTATTTAATATTTTATCATAATTCCACTACAATCCCCAGAGACTGTTACAAAAGTGTTGTAATTAAACGCTTATTACACAAACTTGAAAGTTTAATTCTCATATGTTTTTGCAAATTATTTCAGCCGAATAAACTTCAGTGCTGGAGATGAGCCTCCCCAAAGATCGCCACAACAACTGGTAAGGGTGTGTTGTGTGCTCATTGGGAGGTTTTGCCATAATCGCTACGCTTGGCAGGTTGGCGATCGCAATCGAGTTGTTAATGCAGTGGAAGGACGCTGCTTGGTTGGTGCTATTAATAGCCGGCGACACACGGCAAATTTGCAAATAACAATTTTATTATCTTGTATTATACTGATTTATAATAATATTTTCCCCAATATGTTCACATTTAAACCAAAACAAAAATGTATTCTCACATGCGAAATGTAAATAAAATAAGAAATTTAATACGGTCATGAGATTTCTCGGCGTATAAATTATGATAGATGACGCCTGCACTTGCATGTGAGCATATCAATGTTTATCTCACAAAACAGAATTCCAATGTAATAAAACAGTCGGAGCCGTAGTAATGGAATAAGCACTGGCATCCTGCAGGGGCCGATGACCTTGCCTTATTTCAGACACGTGATTTAGTACTTCTTTATCCTCACGCGTTTTCAATATTTACTTGACAGAGCTTAAAGACCATTAACTTTTGATGAGACAGTATCACAAATAATGGAAATTACATGCAACGGTACGAATTGGTTGCATGGGTTACATTTCTGTAACACAATACAATTAAAAGAGCATCTCATTGTGTACCGCTATTGAACATGAAAGTATAAATAAATAAGCAATAAACATAATAAGGTAATGTATAATATATTAATGAGCTGAGGATCAGAGTGGACCTTGGTATATACCAATATGTATAATGCTGGAATATGCACAGAACCAAACAAGTTTAAAATGCTATTTTTGAAGAAAAAGTGTAACACTTTTTTTTTTTTTTTTTTTTTGTTGGGCTTCTCGCATACATTTCTGGGAAATGTGGTTGCTTAACCGGTCATTTGCTGGCGAAGCCAAAAGAGGCCTCCAGCCAGGCTTAAATTAAATATTAAAAACTAAGCAACTTTCGCTAAGGGCGCCCCCTGCGGGACACGGACCTCGGCTTAGGGCGTTGCTGGGGATATCAAGCTATTGTTTTTGGGGACAGCTGGATCGGTATTATTTAAATTGTATTAGGGGACATTTAAAGCTACTGGCTCGGCACGGGCCGGCGCGAGCAAGAGACGGGAGGGAGAAGTGCTAACTTGAACGGGAAGGTGACGCGGCGATAGGCCTCCGCGACGTCGGTGAGGCGGGCATCCTCGGCGGCGAGTGCGGTACAACGGTCGGGTGTTTAGTGAACGAGACAACGCGACTCTCTTCATGTGATCTAACGTGAGAAAGTGTAACACACCTCTACTTAACTTTTTATATAGAGACGGTACCAGTTTAATGCCAGTTGATCAAAGACTTTTTAAATAAGTGATACGTATTACTATGAAATAAAGTATAAAACGATACATATTTTTCAGTCCAGCAGAAAAAATACATTAAATTATTTTATTTAATGGCAATGTCGGATACAGTAGATTGCGTGTTTTGTAATAACCACTTTTAGTAATTGCCTCGCTTGTTACGCTGTCAATTTCTTAAGTTTCTACTACATAGTTTTACTTGCTACTGAAATCTTACGTATTTTAAATTTCTTCCACTTTTCCCGATCACAATCCTCTTTTGTCAGTTTATTTGCTGTAATATCACCTCTTACCAATTTCCATAAAATACGGTGTTCTACCATCATCATCATTTCAGCCGACTGAAGTCCACTGCTGGACACAGGCCTCCCCCAAAGATCACCACAGCGACCGATATGGGTGTGTTGTGGGCTCATTGGCGGGTTTTGCCATAATCGCCACGCTTGGCAGACGGGTTGGCGATCGCAGTTTTGTTGAAGGACGCCGCTGCCCATCCTCCAGCTAATCCAGTAGTCGACTTTTACGACACCCACGGGAGATGGGGTGGTGGTATTCTGAGCCGGCACCACAGGTATAATCCATACAGTGTGGTATAATAATTTTGTTTAGATTTCGTTGGAAAAACTGTAGCCGTTCTTTTAGTATAGCGAAAAGTGATACCCAACATGCAATGTATGAAGTCAACATGATTTAGTATCAGTCTTACAAAAAACAGCGGGACAATTGTACAAGTATAATAGAAATCTCTTAATGCATAATATAGACGTTAATAGTTAATATGCTAACTGCGTCACCATTGGTTGGCTACTTTATACACAAAGTTATTATGACTAGTATTACATTTTGACCTTCAATTATAAACATATCAGGATGCCCATTACTTACTATCAACGACAGATATGATTTTATAATCGAAAATCTTGGGTACATTATTGGATAGTTCCATTAAATTTATCAGCAATCTCAATCGAAGGGTCACTATTACCGGCAATAATGTACCTAGTAATCATTGTAGGGCCTTCAGATTCGGACCCGTCCCTCAGATCGCCCTCTCAAATGGAATTCGGCGTCGGGTCAATTGATTAAATCCGTAGCCGATATGGCTACATTCACAAAAGCAGAATTAATGATGAAAGAATGTTAGCAACTGTCGAATTGATTAAATATAAAATTGTTTCATTTTGTTATTACTTAAAGGATTTTAATTAATGAAGTCAATAACTCACCTCAACTAAGCAGCCACTCAAAGATCCAAATCTGTAATAGAAAGTAAAAAGATTATAAGTAAAAATTAAATTTAAGAAAACATAAATTAAATAATCAGGTTTCAATACTGCAAAATAGCTCACATGATCCAAATTAGAAACACAACGATGACCGGCCGCAACTCTACAGCGCCATGTCTAAAAATCATAGAGCTCTCAAAGAACGATCACATAAGACCCTCGAAATACACAACTCGTTTTAGAGCGGTTCGCTTGGAGATCAGTCGGGTCTCGAGAGTCCTCGCCATCCCTCGTTACGGCGGGGCCCATTAGACCAGGGGCGCAAACCGCGCCACGATTTTAGTTTCCGACCCAACGCTCCCCGAAGCACTTATATCCGCACATATCCGCCTATATCCGCCCGTTAATAAGGGAGTCGGCGCTTAATTGACTTAACATTGGATTAATAACGGTTTGGGGCTGAAATATGTTTACCGATGAATATTATTCTGGTCGGTTTTTAACTAAACAATACTATCCGAGCCGTTATGAAAAAGAAAAAAGAGAAATAGTGTGCATTCTAATTTTAAAAAGTTATATGTCAATTTTTTTTATTTATTCCAATAGGCACCCGAGGTTTTCTACGAACGTATTGGCAAAATTGTATGTACCTAATCCTGCAAATAGATGGGACCGTTAGTGCTGCATGCCCTTTAGCCATTTTTTATTAACACTTAAAGTTAATCCAACTAAAGAACAAGATTGAGAGACTTCACCAAACCTGCTCATTAAATAAACCATTGGATATAAGAAACTTTTAAGCAAACTTTTCAACGTGTTCAACACTTAGTTTTTAATTGATCGCCAGTCATTGAATAGTGGAGCAAGTTTGCGACGGCGAGGACACGACGCACGGCGAAACCGTAGTAAAAGGCTTTCGAGAATCATCTAAAGTTGGAACAGTCGTTAAGGCGGTCCGTATATATTTTTTATGTTGAAATTTGTGTAGGGTGACGATTTTGTGTTTATCTAAGCCTTCCTTTGTTTGTAATAGTGCAGAGACTATTACGAAGGAAGGGGACTATAAGAATTCCAGAAGAATTCGATTTATTGTGTGTTTTCTTCTTACAGTTATTGTGGTGTAGTCCAGTATTACATCACTCTCGGCAGCTATTATTTCAAGTACTGAAGCGCTAATCTGTTATGACTAATGGTTTCATTACGATTTCATTTAACTGCTAGATTTTCAATATCATAATTTTCTGAATATAGATGTGTTTGATGTGATTTGCTAGTACATTATAATTAAGCAGTATAAATCGAATACAAGTAAATCTATCAGAAAATTTATTAATTTAGTTTAACTATCACGATTATTTATAATATTTATTTCAAGGCTACTGCAACACTTAGAACCTTGAATAAAAGCTTGTGTTTTTGTGCAATTTGCTTTGTACTGTGACCATCACATGAGAAATAATTTGTATTGAACTTGGACTAGGATAAGCTATTTAGATGACATTAATTTGTCTGTAAAAGTTAGCGCTGGAAATCTACAAATTTTGTTACTACTATAATTTCAATTTCAAGGTACTCGGAATGACACTTTAGAAGTTAGTAAAGGCTTCCGTCACTTGTATAGCTTACTTCTCTTCCACATCTTAAGGATTCATCATTTAAAACTTTCATGGTTTCGACGAAATAACTTGAGTTTATATTGGCAACGTTTTAGCATATCTGGCTTAACCAACTAGATTTTATATTCCTTGACCGACATCCTAGATTATGCTTTGGTACTAAGCAGTTCTCAAGTTCATTAAGTAGGTAATTATTGAAAAACACTGGAGTTAAAACCTGTGTCTATGTTTCCAGAGATGCTAGAATGGCAGTTAGGGACTTTCCTGTTTTATGTTACTAGAAAAACGAGAATATAATTTTGCTAGCGAGAAAAAAAAATACATTATTATTAATAGTATTCATTTGACATAATTGAAAACCTTGCACGTTCTGATGTCATTGACTGCTGAGGTATGCTTGTCTTGTCGAGAAAAAAGAAAATATTGTTTTCAAGCATTTTGTTGATATACAGTATGATTCACAAGCCAAGTATAATTTTAATTAAATTATGTTAATACAATTCTGACCTTATTTCATTTCAATAAGTTTTTGCTATGGGTAAAAGTGCGTACTCTCTTGGCACCATGTCAACACATGTATGATCATGCTAATTTTGAACACGAACAGGGAACAATCCATAGTTTCTGTGTAAGTAAAATTAACAATTTTATACCGATAGGCGACAATGTCCTTTTATTTAATATTTACTGAAAATGTCTGCCAAAATATTTTTGCATTGAAAAATATTTTTAAATACGCAATTTCATTTTTTGGTATAATTTATTTGATGTAAATACATTTACATAATAGGTCTTATATATTTGAAAATAAAACTACAGACTTTAAATCACACTGATAATGTCACCTCTATCGAAGTGCTTTTTTTAACCCAAAGGTTGACTGGTGGAGAATGCCTCATGGGCATTAAGTCCGCCTTATGTACACTCAATGTACATAAAATTTTAAATAAATAAATAATGTAAAATTTAAAAGTAGTTTTACTCATTTTATTCAAATACTTGGAAAATGTTAGGACTCCCTTAAAGAATCAGATCAACCGCTAGCTCAAAAGCAATCAGCATGTTACATAGATATTCATTATATGCATTTTCAGTCTATAGTTTCTGCGCTGAAGTACGAATAGTATTTGTGTGTATACTCACATTCAAGCCGCATCGTTTGCATTCGATATTCGGACGGAAGTCTTTTAGCGAAAGATTAGAAATTCGCTATATTATAACCACTAGTTACATATAAATAAACTAAAGAGTGAGTTAGTAGTTAGACTAGTAGAACGAAAAAACAAGAAAGATAAAATTTAATAAAATATACAATAAGTTTGGTTTTCAGAATAGTTGTCCTATAGTAGTTTCTTGTTGTAACGCAGTCATTATTTTACCAAGGAACACACACTGAATTGCAAATGCATTAAACGTTGAAACATCTTGTGTTGTTTTAGCTAATGGAGTCGAACTTTCTCAGAATTTAATTGTATTTTGTTTGTGAATTATATGCAAAGCAGATTCCTGTCTCAACTAGTTGGATTTTTTAATTGGATTTATGATTCTATAAATTTCTGTGTTTTATTCGCACACAGGAAGATGCTGTGGCCCATTCTCTTGACATAATTCCTAAGTAGCCTTTTACGACACTCGTGTGTGGCGATGCAAAGTTCTTGCCAGCCGGTGAGACATTTGAATTAATATGTTTCAATCATAAAGTGGTGCCGTGCCGTGTGGTGCCGGCTCATGCCGTGTGGTGCCGGCTCAGAATGCCACCACCCCGTTTCCTCCCATGAGTGTCGTAAAAGTCGACTAAGGGATTAGCTGGAGGATGGGCAGCAGCGTCCTTCGAGTACATTAACAACTCAACTGCGATCGCCAACCCGCCTGCCAAGCGTGGCGATTATGGCAAAACCCCCCAATGTGCTCACAACACATCCATATCGGTGGTTGTGGTGATCTTTGGGGGAGGCCTGTGTCCAGCAGTGGACTTCATTCGGCCGAAATGATGAATCATAAAGCTAGTTCTGAGAGGTGAAGAAAAATCGTGATCCACACATTGCATTCATTTTAAATGCATATGATCTTGTGTATAGCAATAGGTCAAGATGAGCAAGATCATTAACGATTGATTAAACATCTACTGACGCAGCGATATTAACAGCATTTTAAAATTATTGGACATGAAGTAATAGACCAACCCAACCTTTACCTAACCTAAACTTCCTCCGCCCTGGGGATGGGCAGAGGGGCATTATCATCATCATATCAGCCACAGGACGTCCACTGCTGAACAAAGGGGCAGGTCCCCCTTAGATTTCCACAATGAGCGGTCACATGCCGCTCTCATCCAACGACTTCCAGCGACCTTCACCAGGTCGTCTGTCCACCTCATTGGGGGTCTTTCCAAGCTGCGTTTTCCTGTGCGCGGTCTCCATTCGAGAACCTTTTTGCCCCAACGGCCATCAGTTCTACGAGCAATGTCAATCCCATTGCCACTTCAGTTGACTAATCCTTTCAGCTATGTCGGAGGGGCATGCCGTGCTGAAAGCTACCAGAGCGGTCTTTTCGGAACGCAAAGGGAACTCCATAAGACCAACCTAACCTAAGGTGATTTAGAGATTTCTTCTGTATGTGATTACTGTTTACGAACATGAACTGTACCTACATGCACATACCCTCCAATCCAAAAAATTTATTTGTGCAACGATAGTACCCGTGACTTGAAGATAAACCGAAAGCTACTCGCTAATATTTCTGCGTTCTTATGTAGTATACTGAGGCTACCTATCCAACGATTCGTTTGTAGCGATTTAGAAGGCTTTGTTTAGCTATGAATGTTAACTCCTCATCTTGAATTTGAATATTCATCGGAGTTTGAAGTTAACTAACCTTCTTATTCACATATTCATATCAATTTTAACTATAAAAGGTTATTCGGAAAAGGAGAACTAAGCTGTGGGGAATTATGTGTGACTGATAATAATGTAAATGTATATGAGTACAAAAAAAGATTCATTTGAGCGTTTTAAATAACGTACAGCTAGTCATCAGTTTTTAGAATAATAGAATTTTATTACATATAAATAATGATACTATAAAACATTGTTCAATCAATATTATTACAATATTCAATGTACATCTAAACGTTAAGCCCATTATACGAATGTTAATACATCCATATAAAGTGGAAAGTACTAAATACGTATTGGACGAAGCCTGTGACTTGATTATTACCTTAAATCTTAACACGGCTAATCATAAGTTTAATTTCTGGGACAAAATGCAGAAAAAAAGTTATTATTATTAGTATATATTAATCACCGGGGGTACTTTAATACCTTTTCGGGTTAACCTTGTAAGTATTGATAAACAATTTTGTAAGCCTGTCTAGGTCTGATCATCGAATTGTTATTTGCCAATCAATCACTTGAAATAATAACTTGACAACACATTTCATATAAGCGGTAGGTACTATATTACTCCCCAGGTCTGATCATCGCATTATTATTTGCCAATCAATCACTTGAAACAATAACTTGACAACACATTTCATACAAGCGGTAGGTACTATATTATTCCCCGCTGACGTCAGCTTGGTCTGTTACGCTGACGACACTCTTGTGTTAGCCAGCGGGGAGTCCTTTGAGGGAACCATCCAGCTTTCCGAGCAGAGGACCACCCAGTTCGTGGATACGCGTAAGCGATGCGCAAATCAGGGTGGGACAGTACATGAAGTACCTGGGGCTCATCCTGGACAGTCGTTGGGGCTTCGAAGAGCACTTCGCGCGCCTCGCCCCCCGGTTCGAGAGGGTAGTGGATGCATTACACCGGGTGCTGCCCAATCTCGGGGGACCGAGCGAGGAAGTTCACCGTCTCTATGGGGGGTGGTGTGGTCCGTGGCCCCCTACGGGGCGCCTGTGTATGGTCATCCCGGCTTTCAGACGTCTAGCGCTGCAGAAACCAACTTCACGGTCTGTAGCGCAGAGTGGCTATGCGGATCGCACGAGGATACAGGACAGTGTCCTACGAGGCGGCAACTCTCCTGGCGCGCTTTCCGCCTTTCGACATCCTGGCGGAGACGGATGCGTGGGTCTATGATCAGACACGCCCCCTCCACCAGAGTCGCGAAAGCGTGCTGACAGGAGCAATACAATATGAGGCGGTTGGCTCTACGGCACGCACTCGAGATGTGGCGACATCGCCAAGGTTGCAGTTCACAAGCAAGCGCGTCGTTGAGGCCATCCTGCCGCTCTTCGAAGCCTGGCTCAGAAGGAGCGAGCGCGTCATGCTGCTGAAAGAGACTGCAGAGCGGGATCGGGAGAAGGCCGATCCTGCACGGAGAAGGACGAGACGGCGCCGAGGTAACAACCGCTCCGGCATCATGGGCGGCTCTAGTGTGATCTTACGAGGACCTGGAGCCCCCTTCGGTGCCGAAGATGACCACTCCCGTGGTTTTAGCCGGTAGGAGTCCGGCATAGCCCTTCGCCTGCACCGGGGCGGAGGAAGTTCATGTAGAATTTCCACTGGACACCAATCTAAAAATAAAAATAAAGGTACTGCATTGCTATATCAGGTAATTCAATAGACGATAAAAACCCTAAAAGCAACTGTCATCAGTGCCTTACAACATTAGGTCTTCGCGTTTGGCTAAGAGCCTTAATTCCCTTACAATATATGCTAAACATATTAAATATACCAAAATTTGTTTAAAACAGTATTTACCAGCTTGACATAAATTTAAATTATCTAGCTAATACTTATCTTTCTTCATGCATACAATGTTCACTGCATATGCATAGGTAAAGGTTTGACAATGTTATCCGTTAAGCAAATTCTTGCGAATACATATTAATCCAAATAGGATTCGACATAGTGTTCTTTCGGTCAAATAATCTTTGAATTTGAATGGAATAACGTTCAGTTTACCGTTTTTATCGTTATTGACATAGAGACGTCTCAATTTGATAAGGGACCAAATATGTTATAACTGCGCTGAAGCCTGCCAAAACATTACGCAAACTTTGTTGTTGTACATGACCTAATCGTTGTTCGAACAAAATAATCAAACCCAATACGGTAACAACTGTTCGATGAATTGATACGTGGGCTCACGACAGCGCCATTAATTGAAGTCGATTTTCCTCAGAACTATTCCCGTTCCCCCTACTTCCTGTTAGTAGTAACATCCCGTAATATTTAGGTCACCACGATACACGCGTCCGTACGGAGGTGCATTCTGATTTGAAATAAAAGAGATATTTATTTGCGCTCCAATTCCCGAAAAGTATAAACAAGAGTATTATAGCTGCATTTAATTAGAGAAATTTAATTATTTTTTCTTGTAACAATACACTCGTATCCAATTTTCATTAGGTAAGTTCTGATAAGGTGTAGATGTAAAGTAAGAACTCTAGCCATGATGTCTACAACACTGAATGAGTATCAATTTAAGACTCGGCTAGAAAATAATGATAAGGCATCTGGACCAAATTTTGTATAGAAAATGATGGATTCTTCGAGCACTATTATGAGTTTGTTTATAATAGTTATTACCTCTAGACAGAGAAGGTAAATAGTTAATCCATCTACGTCTTTCACTTTTAGACCAACGTAGATAACTAGAAAGTGTATGTAAGTGCCCACAGATATCAGTTTAAATAATAACCAGTTTTTTTTTACACATCTTTCGTTACATTAATTTAGACAAAATAAATATAGCAGGTATGTACTAGTACTGGCAGCAACATAAGTGGCTGAACAGTTTAGTTTTTAAACATTGCATTAAGTAGAAATGTTACGATAAAAAAATGCTACATCCTAGTACCTCTATTTGGATTACCACAATAAAAAATTAAGTACCGACCTCAATTTGGATTATATTAGAACATTTTAAAGCATTTGTCATATATCAATTTGTTTTCCAAATAAAAGTCATGTTTAAAAACTAAAATGCTCAGCTACTTTTATTGCTGACCGTACCAACTTTATTGAATTAATTATTCATTTATTCATAAATTTTAAATAAATCTATCCATCTATTTTCCGTGTGGTGTCCGGACTAAGAATATAGCACCACTCCATCTCCTCCCGTCGTATACGACGACAAAGGGACTCTAAACCAGGTGGTTGGCAGCAGCGCCCCTTCTTTGGAACAATAGTGATTATGCGCTTACCAATCCGCCTGCCAAGCGTGGTGAGAATTGGCAAATTCTCCCTAATATGACGTCATAATTAGTTGTAGAAGTCCGTGGGGAGGCCTTTGTTCAGCAGTGGACGTCCTTTGGTTGATATGATGAATTCTATCATATTAAGCAAATACCAGTGCCTACTGGTTTTTATCTTGATTGACACAAATTATGCTGGTTATGTTCTCCAACTAAATTGACGCAATCCTATTTCATTTGGAATTTTTTTGTTTGACAGACCCGTAAAAACCCTTTCCATTTCTCACCGCAAATCGATATTTAAATTAATTGTATTTCCACTATAACTAGTTCTTTTCCACCAGGAGACTGAATTATTAAATGTAACAACGTAGTGGTAAATAAAGATTTAAGAAATAAATATTTAACCTAGTAATTAAACATAATAAATATTTAAAAGTGCAGTTTACAAACATAAAATTTCGTATATTCAAAATATTAGCCTATATTAAATATTAAAACGATTCCAACTCAAAAGCTACTATTAAAATAAAAGAATGTGAATAGAAGAAAAATAAACCACTTGACTCGCACTCTAATATAATATGATTTATGCTGAAAAAATCTCTGCCAGTATCATTACCATAATGAGAAATTTCTTCAATGGCAACACTCATTTATCGCTTTGAGAAATATTAGATAGGGTGACGGGAGGGGTGTTGAGAAATGAGTGGTCTTTGAGCACATTTTTCTCAAAAGTAGCAGGGACAACTAGATAGACGGAATAGGAAATGTCTAGACTGGGTTTATGGAAAAGGTCAAAAATAAAAATAAAATTTGAATACTTATTTACAGATCTCTTATTCCGCCGATAAATACGATTACCTAAAAAACTACGTCGCAACTATTACAATGAAATTATATTCTAGAATGCTGCAATTTTACCTTCAACTTTAGCCGTACAAAATTAACAATAATAATGTATTATACATATTTGTAAGGATGAATATTATTCCTTTATTATTCATTTTCTTTATCTACAACTTAGTAAGTACTCTGCATATTAACAGATATGTTACTTATTATATTGAAACTCTTTAAAGTATTTCATTCGAGGCATTTCTCATCACGTGACTTTGCATAATCAGAATATTTATTATTTGATATTCAAGACGTAGATAAATTCTAAGTGAAATCGATTATTTTACCATGAGACGATTTGGCCTGAATATCCGCTGACTAGTTTTACAAATAATAATCTAGTCATAATAACTAACCGTGTGGTGCCGGCTTAACCGTGTGGTGCCGGCTTAACCGTGTGGTGCCGGCTAACCGTGTGGTGCCGGCTCAGAATGCCACCACCCCATCTCCTCCCATGGGTGTCGTAAAAGTCGACTAAGGGATTAGCCGGGGGATGGGCAGCAGCGTCCTTCGAGTACATTAACAACTCAACTACGATCGCCAACCCGCCTGCCAAGCGTGGCGATTATGGCAAAACCCCCCAATGAGCCCACAACACATCCATATCGGTGGTTGTGGTGATCTTTGGGGGAGGCCTGTGTCCAGCAGTGGATTTCATTCGGCCGAAATGATGAATAACTATTTTGCTGCTTCTTCATTTTAGATTCTTCTTTCGACTTAATTCAGCCTCTATTTTGCTTAAAAAGGTACCTACGAGATCATATGTCTACACTCCTTTTTATAAGGGACGTGACAGAGCTTCAGATCCTAATTCTAAACGTCAGAACCTCTGGTTTAAATTTTACCTCCGAATCCAGCTCCGGTTCCAATACTATCAAAACAGAGGTTT
This sequence comes from Diloba caeruleocephala, assembly GCA_947459985.1. Lineage (NCBI taxonomy): Eukaryota > Metazoa > Arthropoda > Insecta > Lepidoptera > Noctuidae > Diloba > Diloba caeruleocephala. Next base: position 8,523,512 of record OX381616.1, on the reverse strand, counting down.
AACGGAGCTTTGCAGTCCGCTGACGAACTAGAAAGAGCCAAGTCACAAGTTTCATGCGATTTTGACTGTGTTTTGTTTACAATATAAAGCACCCGTTAAAGTCAGTAAAAGAGATAGTATAATAATATGATAAGATAAGAATACGACAACACATGCGAGGCGGGCGTGATAACTTACCATTTTTTTTTATTTTGCTACCATAACCAGTTTGTTATATCTTTCTTCCTCTTCATCCTTCCATTTAATTTTGTGACCTCTGTCTTCAACTCCGATTCACCTCTGGAGCTCACTATGAGACCCCCGCCCCCGAAAGATCTCCATAACATCCCTACTTCTAACCATTTCTTCATCTACGGCCACAACACAAGACATCAGTCTTCACGTTACAACATAGTTGGTTTTTAGCTGTAACAACTGCCTACATAATTCATCATCATCATATCAGCCAAAGGAGGTTCACTGCCGAACAAAGGCCCCCCGATAGATTTCCTCAGCGAGCGGTCAAATGTCGCCCTCATTCCACATAATTATTTATTCATTCATATATTCTTTACTATACAGCACAACATATTGGTTATTTAAACAAGGTTTCAATAAAATCTCAATACAACTGGCGGCACCAGGGCTAAATTATTAGCTTTCTGCGGTACGTGTCGCGGGTTAGATCCCGGCACGAAATAACTATTTCTATGATCTACAGACAGTTGTTCCGGAGCTTGATGTTTGTGTATGTCTGTAAACTGTACCCACTATACTTAAAGAATAAAAAGTTAACGGTTTTAAAACTAAATAGGTAAGTAAAGAATTTCAATTCCCTTCGACAACATTAAAGTAATCAAAAGACTCACTAAGCATTTTCATTCCTACCCTAAACAGTATGACAAGGAGGGAATATTTAACAGAGATTTTTCTTAGAATTTTCATCAGTGGTTTGAGCGGCCACCTCAACGGCTGAAACTTCATATTCAACGGCGTCTGGGTCGAATAAATCAAACTGCTACGACGTCGAGTAAGCACTTCCGTCTTTTGAAAGCGACTTCTTAGATTGCGCGTTTTATTTCGCTCTTATATTTATGCTATAGATATTTCACTTCATATTTCCTTTATGTTTGTATAACATTATTCTTAGCTTAAACGAAACCTGAAAATAGTTCATGCACAATCAGTAATAGAACAGAGGAAATCTTAGGGGGAGGCCTTTGTTCATCAGTGGACATCCTGTGGCTGATATGATGATGATGAATAGAACAGATTACAATAGTTTTTAAACCATGTTGTATATTGTTCCAAAACAAGGTTCAAAATGCATCGACACATTAATTCGCAAGTCAGCTGACCGCGCTGGCGATATCGCACATTAAGATGCAAGTCAGCTGACCGCGTCGGCGACACCGCACATTAATTCGCAAGTCAGCTGACCGCGCTAGTAACATCCCACATTAATACTCATGTTACTCTCCATCGCGCTACCCCCTGCATAAACGATTGACACGATAGCACCCGTGTGGCATGATTATGCGCGGAAAACGGGGCAACATAACATGGTAACTCTCAGTTTTCATTTCATTTATTTGTTTTGTTTAATCTCCATAAATGAAAATCTTTTCAGGATATCAAGGCTTTTGTATATATTAAAAAAGTATAAATGAAAAAAATATCCGTAGAAGAACTAAAGCTGACGTGAGAAGTTAGCGGGGCGCATAGCTCGTAGTACTAATGGCCGTTGGGGCAGAAATAGTTCTCGAATGAAGACCACGCACAGAAAAATGCAGCGTGAGACGGCCTCCAACGAGATAGACAGAGGACCTGGTAAAGGCATCAGGGAGTTGTCAGACGCGGGTGGCATGTCACCCGTCTAGTCATGAAAATCGATGGGGAGGCCTTTGTTTAGCAGTGGATTCGATATGATGATGATGATGGGGCACGAGGTACACCGTGTGATAAGCGATCACCACCAGCCACTAACATCCTGTAAGCGTGATAATATACTCGACCATTGGAGCTATAATATATTAATAATGAATGATTAGTCAGTAAAATAAATACATGGTCTTTTAATTATCTTGCTAGCTTCATACTGTGGGACTATTCGTTCGTTTTTTTTTTTTACAAATGACGCAATTTCAAATTTCCATTCAATTTCAATCATTACTTTCTGATATTATTTATATACTTAACAAATTCAGTAGACGTCATTACAATGCCGTTTAATTAATAAACCGTTTGCCACAAACTACGTGGAATCGCCTAAACAAAATAAACGTAACAAAGTACGCTCACTCATTATCACCTTTATAACTTATACCATTAAAGTGAACATACATCCAATTTATTCATATAAACTAGAGCACCTAATACATTTCTACATCATAAATTGAAATCTACTTAATACACAAAAACATATATTTTGTAGGTAAATTAACTACCTATAAAAAATAAGGTACGCTGGCGAACCTTTAATTTCCGCCTTATTTCATAGTAATTACATATGAGTATAATATTTTAACCCCGAGTGCTACTCGCGAGATGCGGAATTAAGACTATTTCTTAGGTTTCCATTGTGAAAATGTAAAAAGGTTCTCGAGTGGAGACCGCGTACCGGAAAGCGCAGCGTGGGACGTCCTCCAACGAGGCGGAAAGACGACCTGGCGAAGGTCACTGCGAGTCGTATGCATGTAACCGCTCGTTGTAAAAATCTATGGGTGAGGCGTTTGTTGAGCAGTGGACATCCTTTGGCTAATATGATGATGAGACATTATGTGAAATATAGCTCGTGCAGACACAAGAGAGAACTTAACATTTATAGTTAGACATTCCTAAATTGATGCCAGATCATTATGCCGTTAGACACAAAACATTAATATAAGACGCTTGAACTTTTTGCTTACCAGTGAATCTACAAGAACTGACGTAAGAAAACAGCCGAGCAGTGGATCGACGCATCTAAATAATTTGGAGGTCAAACACGTGTTACTTATTATCCAACATCTGGTTTCGCATAAAACTATAGTTCGCTTTCGCGTTTAATTCCTGTATTGTATCAATGCAGATTGGGAAAACTTACTGGCACGGATCTATCTATTACGATTCTCTTATAACTAAGATACTTCTTCTTCTTTCTGCCCTGCTCCCAAGTTACTTGAGGTGGCGCAAAATCGAAATACTGCATCGAAGCTTTTGGCAAACGGGTAGTCGGCCGTCTTTCTGATAGCAACCTTCCTACTGCCCGGTCCCCCTTCGGTACCGACTATTGGACCTCTAGCGGAGGGAAGGTGACTGTAAAAAGGTCGCCCCCCCCAGGACAGTGATATCTAACTGCAAGTAATGTTATTCGTAAAGTTACAAACGAATAATGGCTTATATTATTATCCGAACAGTTTAAGCAGACGTGTACTACGATGAGTACGTGCACAATAAATTTGTATGTTTATGTCTTTTCCGGCGAGGACTTGGCCCTCCAAAAAACGCTTATTAATATTATTTATCCAACCTAGTAATCGACCCACGAGCTAACGTATCATGATACCAGCCAAAGTACGTCCAATGCTGAAGGAAGGTATCCCCCATTGATTTCCACAATTGTGTCATCATTTGGCCCCGATTTGCCAGCACTCACCACGCTTGGTGAGCACAGTATGGCTACTATTCCACAGAAAGGACGCTGCTGCCCATCCCTCATGTTCAGAGTCCCTTAGTCGCCTTGTGCGACTTCCACGGGCGGAGATGGAGGGGTGCTATATTCTTGATCCGGACACCACATCGAGAACGGACAGCTAACGTATAATTTATATTAGTTCGAAGTTTCTACAAAACGATGCACAATTTAACATTTGTAAAGGTCAATGTTAAATCATATCGGCATTGACATTCTAGAGCGAAAACAATAGTTGCATTTAACCAAAACAAGATTGAATATTCGATTCTGTGACACACGCTATAACATAATTTATGCCATATGTCTTATCTTGTGTCGATTGCTTACTTCTGGGGCATTTTCACTGCGGGCCAGATGTCGCTACGGTCGAAACGGTAACACGATATCGGTCCGCGTGGATTTCCAACGAGATTTATTGGACAAACCGATAGTATTCTATTAAAAATTCGATTTCCATTAGGGTTACCAATTCTCAGGGCCAATATGGGTTTATATGACGGTTTTTAGTGTGTGTAGAGGTTTCAAATAAATTATGATTTTTGAAGATTCGTGGAGCAATATACAGGTTTGAGTAGAAACACTTTGCCTTATAATAAAAATATATCATAGGTCAAGCACGATGTCAGATTAGGAGTATCAAAGCAAGACAGCCTAACAAGCCATTAATTGTAAATAATTCACCTCTTAACCCAATTGCTTACAACCTGGTAGCCCTAATTTCTATTGCACACTACAATCGACGTTACAACCGACACGATCGTATGTGTAATTCGGAGTCAGTGCGGGGAACGTATTGAATATGTAGCGAGGCATTTTTCTAACAAACGTGACATCCTGTGAAATTGCATTTTGCAAATGAATAATGTCCTTTGCACATTCTGTGTTGTAGGTTTTAAAATATCTGTGTTGGGAACAGATTGTTCCAATCACAGCGACAGGGAATGTATTTTGTTGTTTTTAAAATTACAAGACAAACAGGACAAGATGATTGGGCAGCAACTATAATTAAATTTTTAGTTTATTCGTTCTTAATAATGTCTAAGCTTATCGCGAGTATTACACATTATAATAAAACACTTTTAAACGCATTCTATCGCGTATATTTTAGATTTTTGTTTTCCTGACGTTTCGAACACTTTGCAGGGTTCGTGGTCGCAGGATGACTGCATTCGTTTATTCGTTCTTCTTGGGAAGAGAGTAAATTTATACGTCCAGTTTGTAACTCTACGTAAATTCTGAACTACGGTATACAACTTACTTAATTAAAAGTTTTTTGTCATTAAAATATGGTTCTTGCTACATTCATGTATCAAAAAAAACATCATGTATAGTATCTGCAATTTATTCATATTTACTTACAACAATACCAACATCTAAGAGGCTAAATAACTAATGTCTCGAGGTGACGAGCGCAGTGTGGTGCCACGCATGACTTGTCCTGGGTAGCATTATAATTGTTTCAGAAGGAGACGGCGCAGGGGTAACAACCGCCCTGGCACCTAATTCCGATACGCCTGAAAACCTCTGCCGTTGCTATAAGGTGGGGGACCTCTGGGTTCGCGGGTGCGTAGATTGGGGAATCTGCGTGCCCACACCAAGCGACCCAAGAGAAGACGGTAGCACGCATGTGGTCACGCGCTGCCGTGGGATGCTTTGGGGGATCCTTTACAATCCCCCTGGGGGGTGACCGCTTTACAGTCACCCTCTCCGAGATGTGCCAATAGGCGTGGCACCAGTGGGCGGCTCTAGTGTGATCATACGAGGTTCTGGAGCCTCCCTTACGTGCCGCTGATGACCGCTCCAGTGGTTTTAGCCGGTAGGAGTCCGGCATACCCCTTCGCCTTTCCCCGGGGCGAAGGAAGTTCATGAAGAATTTCCACTGGGCACCAATAAAAAAAAAGTCATGACGACCAACCAATAGGCGAATGACTTGCTCGTCTCGCCACCATGTTATATAAAAAAACGTATTGTTTTGAATCGACACATGAACATTTTCTCGATGAACATCACTTTGTATGGCAGGCATTTAAGATGCAAATATTATAAAATAAAAACAGCAAAACAGTAATTCCATAACATTTTCGGAAACCCGTTGTTATTTAATTAATAGTATCTTAACACTAAGTCCGAACCATTGAACGTTTATCATCGATATCCGATTCCAATAATCGAACGATACTCGCGAAACTAGTTTCTAAGTGAAGCCGCAAGAAAAAGCACCACCATTGCTCTAGTTTCACATCCAGCACACGTTTGCCTTCCATTAGTACTGCTATATATCGCGATTTCTGTGATTGCTCACAACTGGTCCGATACCATTGGCAACACCCTTGAACTTTGTCAAACTTTGTATTGTAGGTCGAGGGGATTGTGACTCCAGACGGCCGTTTCAACCTGTTCTAGCTTCTTATCTTGGAAACTTGGCAAAACAACCGACGTTGTTCTTGAATACTTCGCAGTATGACAGCTGTTACAAATGATAATTTATCATTTTCGAATATAAAGTTTTTGTTACAATCGGTAGAATGTATTCAATGATAAAATCGTAATTAGATCACACTTTATTCCTTGTGATTTATTCTTGAGATACACTTTAAAAATATTTTCACCTTATAAAACAGAACACATTCTTACTAGAATACAAAAATAACATAATAATAATAACAGTATGAAATTTTCAGTAACTATCTGGACGGAATTTCGTGCGGACAAATGTGCAGTCATGCATGTAAGGCGAGGAGGAATTATGGAATCCGAGAGAATACAACTTTCGGATTCCATAAATTTCAGGTCGCTTTCCTCAACGGATACCTATAAATACTTGGGTTTGTCAGAGGCGTTAGGCATAAACGAGTCTGACACAAAACAATAATTGAAGGAACGCTTCTTTGGCCGCCTGAATAAAGTACTAAAAAATGTTTTATCAGGCGGTAACAAGGTGCGCGCCTTCAACGATTGGGTTAAACTGGTGGTAATGTACTCCTTTGCCATACTCAAGTGGACTCAGGCTGAATTGGATGCTCTGGACAGAAGAGTTCGAACCTTGCTGACCACAAATCGGATCCATCACCTACGTTCATTGGTGTAGAGGCTGTATATACCAAGAAAATGTGGGGATCGAGGCTTTCTAAATGCTAATCCTCTACAATTGAGAGGTGTGCAACCTCAGGGAGTACTTTCTCCAAGCCAAAGTGGGGATGAACCGAGATGCGGTTGCAATAGACAAGAGACACTCCGCTCTCCTTGGCAAAAGAGAACTGGCGAACGCCTGTAGTACTGGACATTAATAATCGTAGGTAGGTATGATAGAGCAGAGATCCACGGACGCTTTTACCGGGCCCTTCGTGGGCCTGATATGAACTTTTTAGCGTCCGTGTCTTGGCTACGTTTCGGTAACCACTTTGGGGAAGCCGAAAGTTTAATCTGTGCAATTATGGATGAAGTTATCATGACGAATAACTACCGGAAATATATTGTGAAGGACGGCACGGCTGACATCTGTCGGACATGTCACCGTCCGAGCGAATCTATCCGTCACATTATTTCCGGCTTCTCTCGTCTTGCTAACTGAGAATATTTGCACAGACATAACCAAGTGGCCAGGATTATCCACCAGCAACTTGCACTGCAATACAACCTTGTGACTTCAGAAGTGCCATACTACAGGTGCGTGCCCGACCCATTTCTAGAAAATGACCCATGTCACATTTTACTGGGAGCAATCTATCGTCACTACTATTGTAGCCTGGACTATTGTAGCCAATAAGCCTGATATAGTGGTGATAGATCGAGTAAAGTGAAGCACAATGATTGTCGATATAACTATGCATGTGCTATTCTCGCATGACGAGAATCTCGTGAAAGCCGAGAAAGATAAGCAAATTAAGTATATTGACTCGGCACACGAGATTGTCGACATGTGGGAAATAGACTCTGCAATCATTGTGCCGATAGTCATTACGGCCAATGGCCAAGAGCCTCGTCCAACACCCGAAGAGGCTCTCGTTAGGCGGCTGGGTCAAGAGCTTGAGCGGTAGTCCTTGACACGGCTCGAATTGTCTTGAGGTTCATCTCTCTGGAGCTGTACCACTGGTGGCTTGGACCTTGTTCCCGCCGCCGATCAGGTACTGCTTTCTATATTTTTAAATATACGAGTACCTATATTTTGTTTATGTATGTATTTATATGTGTATTAATTTTACAAAGGGAATAACAGTATTGTAATGATACAAACAGAAACAACACACATTTAGATACTCCATCTCTTCCCGTGAATGAGGTAAAACAGAGAGATGGAAGAAAAAGGATGGGTAGCAGTGTCCCTTCTGTGGGACAGTACCTATACTGCGGACACGAACCCAACTGCATATCGTGGTGAATAACTGGCACGGTTGGCACAGTGGCTATGCGATTGTCTTTCTGCGCAACGGGTCGCGGGTTCGATCTCCGCACGCAACAAATATTTTTAGTAGTATCTACGGATAGTTGTACCGGGTTTGGGTGTCCCGACCCACGCCACAGGAGCAACATTAAAGCGACATAAAAAAACCTATATGACGACACAATTGTGGAATTCTATGGGGCCTGCCCATACGTTAAGCAGCGAACGTCCTTTGACCGATGTGATGAACGCTGTTATTATGATGCAAGGAGTTTAACATTTTAATATTTCACCTATCGATTTCAAAAGGCGCTAGAAAGACTAGGGATGCCGCAAACCCTATAAATCCATTTACACTGTCGACCAAACTATATAGGATAGCAGTATACTGCCACATTAACTGCATCTTCGCGTCTTGTTTACCTCTTAGATCCCTATGTACGGGTGAATCTTCAAACTCGAGTCCCATTCGCCAGCAAATGGACTAATATCGTAACTTGAAACGACCACCCCTTGATACCATATAGTAAATCGTCATTTAGTCGTTACGGTTGCTTAATGTGCCAAGTTTCAATTAAAAAGCCATCGGAGTGCCATATATGCACCATTAGTTCTGATTATTAGCGAGGGTTTATTAATGTGGTTTGGATAATTTTATTAAGGCAATGAAGCTATCTTCTGATGCTGTTCAGTGTAAATAGATATTTTCGAATTGTACTTTTTTACATACTTAAATATTATGCCCACTTTATTTTCTCCTTCTATGAGGGGCGCTCATAGCCCGGTTGCACTCACTAATAGGTAAATAGAAAGAAATAAAGAAAGATTTTATTATATTTATTATTTTGAACTCGTACACAATGACAATGTAAACGTAATATTAATCAAACTAAATAAATATGTACATGACTACAATAGTGCAGGACGAGACCAAAAACGTCCCTAACTCGGCATATACATAATAAATGATCAGTGAGGTTAAGCAACGCTTAGCACCGTCAGTCTATAGTTATATTTTTTTTTTAACTATAACATTGAAGAAACTACTTGATCGGTCATGATGAAAGATTTTCATCAAATTATTTTTTAATTCAAACTGAAGAAATAAAGGATGCAACAAATTTAAGATAAAAATAAATGATCGTTAATTATCCTTCAGCAATTTTAGCCGTGTGGTGCAGGCTACGTATAGCACCAACCCATTTCATCCCGTGGGTGTCGTCAAAGGCGACTATGGGATTAGCCAGAGCGTGGGCAGCAGCGACCTTCGAGTACATTAACAACTCGATTGCGATCGCTAACCGGGTCGCCAAGCGTGGTGATTATGGCAAAACCCCTCCTATGAGTATACAACACACCCTGACCGGTAATTTAAGCGATCTTTTTGAGAGGCCTGTGTCCAGCAGTGGTTTTTTTTCGGCTGAAATGATGATAATGATAAATGTCAGTCGAGGAAAGAAGAGAGCAGAACTAAAAAAACGTCAATTGATGGATGACCGCATAGTGGTATTTGAACTGAATATCTCCGTACTTCAGAGGGTACACAAAACCATCGGTCTCGGTTGTTGTTATAAGACGGCAGTCGTTAAGCCAAGTCGAAAGCCTTTGCGCGGCTTGAACAAGTCCGACACAAGGCTGGCCACTAAACAAATGAAGAAAAGAAATGATAGAACACTTTATTCAATTGAGTAGCATGGCTAATTGTCTTTAAAAGTCCTCTTTGAAAACAAGAACAAAAGTTATAAATGCTCTTCGAAGAATGCACCTGTTTTATTATTGTACAATCGGCAGAGAGAAATGAACTCATTTTCTGACAAGTCATCCCGCAGTTGATTCCCTGTAAAAGTTTTTGTTCAACTTACTCGGAAAATACAGAGCTATACTATAAAAAACTCAAAAAATCTGAAGCTATTATAGGTAGATAAATTCTTATTAAGGAACTATAAGCTATGAGCTAATCCGTGTGTTGTTGTCCAAATGAAGATATAGCACCACTCCATCTCCTCCTGTGAATGTCGTAAAAGGCGACTAAGGGACTTCAAACCAGAGGGATGGGCAGCAGCGTCCCTTCTGTGAAACAGCGGCCATACTGCGCTCACCAATCCGCCTGTCAAGCGTGGTGAGTATTGGCAATTTCCCCCCAAAACGACACAATTGTTGAAATCCATGAAGGAGACCTTTGTTCAGCTGTGGACATCTATAGGCCGATATGATGAATCTATAAGCGCCTTATAACTGAGTAGTTTACGTACACTCATAGACATATTTAGAGGAATGTAAAAGAAGCTGAATAGTATGTTTAATATGATCTCATTACGTATAGGCCATCTATTTCAGTTTAAGTAATTTTAAAAAAAGAAGAATTTTTGCTACAATTTATTTTCGAGTTTCATTTGTTTTTTCAAGCAAGTTCAGAGAATTTTATTGTATCTGAAATTAACGTTTTTTTAAAAATGAAATTGACAATGTATTGTTGTCGTCTTACGTAAACATACCTAATTTGATAAGTTCAAGTGATAATGCCGATTCTCAGCGTGACTCAAGTTTCTCGAACTGTCACTTTTTATTGAAAATGGTTAAACGTATAATCAAGTGGCTCAAACATTGCGAGTTTCCAAATCCGTCATTTTTACCTATGTTAAACGATACCGACAGGCTAGAGAGTATATGAGACTTAAAGAACAAGGTGGCTAAACAGCAATAACAGCGAGAGACAACAGATTTATTGTGAGCAGTGTGCTAAATATCGTACTTCGACTACTCTGAAGAAGCCTTAATGCAGCTGGATTAAGCGCATAATTGCATGCCATAGGACCTCTACTTATCACAGGTCATCGAGTAGCTCGTTCTAATTTTGCTCGATCACACCGAAACTGGAATGCTGATGCTTGGAGAAGAGTGACGAGTCCCGTTTTTGTCTTAAACCTGATGATAGAAGGATTAAAGTATGGAGACGGCCTGGAGAAAAAAACGCTCAGTGTAACATTATTGGAAGAGGGTCAGTAATTGTATGGGGAGGCATTTGCATTGGAGCATGCACGGAGCTACATATCGTGGAAATGGGTCCTCGGCACGGTACCACTGCCCCACACAGCAGTGATAGGTTCGGATTATCTTAGAAACTTTGAAATCGAAGTTTTGGAGTGGCCGGCTTGTTCGCCAGACCTTAACCCCATAGAGCATGTTTGTGATAAACTCGGAAGACAACAAAAAATCGAGAACCAGCCATAGCAATTACAATTTATTTTAACCGATCCAATAAACGCGAGTAAACAGTTTTCGTGCTAATTTGTCCCTTTTTGCGTTTTGCTAATTTTGTACACGAGTGTATAATCACTATTTCCTCAAAGAAATAAATTTACTTAAAAGTAAGTAGGTAAATGTTAAATTTTAATGCACATAAGTTAGTACGTGATCTACCGATACCAAAAAATTTATACTTTATTGAGTATAGGTACGTTAAAAGTTAAAAGCATTAACACGAAGACAAAAAAACGCACTAAATAAATGTGAAATATAATTTACATACAAGAGTAAAGGTCAGTTATGTGTCGCAATAAAGTGCCCATAGCTAATCAAATTTTGCGAATAATATTTCAATGCATCTCAGGCCATTATGTTATAAATAATAAAACAAAGCCTGCACACGACCTCGTGGTACAGTCGTGAGAGCCATCGTGCGGGCTAGTTCACAAGATAGAGTAATTCTATCTCTGTATTTTTATTAAACAAAAGAGTGATACAATAGAAAGATGATCATCGATTGCGAGGCGTTACACTCGTCGATCGCTATCTCTGAAACGGACTGGCCATTTTTTAGTTAAAGAAGACATAGATTTCTAGATAAGTGACGTCTTTAAAATGTTCAAATATAAATCCATATCTAAATATAGAGCTATCAAAATATATGTCTGGGCTTGATCGAGTCTATAGGTAGAAAAGCAGTCCGTGTAGTATTTAAATGTTTATTAACACCGTATTTAGAATATTTGTATTAGGTACTTACTCTCTTATAGATATGAAACCTCATCAAGAACCAATACTATTCCTAAATAGGTACTTCATTATGTTCAATCTGTAATATGTTGCTGATTGTAATAAGTACTACTAGATAGAGAGATTAGATTATCAAACAATACATTTTTATTTTTACTTCTTCTCTAGATAATGATTACACATTCACACTCAATCTGTCTAATATATTGCAATACAATATGTAATAATGTCATAAAATACAATATGCGTAAGGAATACTTTCCTATGAGCGGGAAATTGGGAACATGGCGCACAAGACGACAATATAAAGGAGAATAAATACCACGTTAACTCATAAATCATTTGCGAACATGTTCCACTCGACGACAAACACAGCTTCTTATATATTTCATTGTTGCCTTAGCGATTACAAAACTCGCATAAAAAGGGGGAGAAACACAAAACAACTTTAAGTCACCAAAATATGATACATCAGAATGGCAGTAATTGGGGACAGAAAGATAAAAGTAGCTCTACTCATCTATTATTTTTGTAAAATATACGTATACATAAAACTGAAGTACCAGCTATATTTCTGGAACTAGAAACTTTTGTCCTAAAAGGTCTTAAATAAGAAAGTCATTCACGAGGATTCTTCTTCATGCTGAACGCTTAAATTAGTTTAGAAAAGATAAATTAAGTCCACATATCTGTATGCTATGCAAAAATGCTTAAGCTTAAAAGGGAACCGATATTGGTAGATAATTGAAATAGCCCAGATGAAAAAAATTGATTGTTGCTGATAAAATACTGACAACAGTCTCTTAAAAATACCAGCAGTAAGTATATGCTTCAAGTTTACAGAAATATTAATACTAGAAAACTACTTCAATATTCTCATTCCGACATTTTTACAATCGACTAGCAGTCTACCGCGGTTTCAGCCGCCGTTTAATTTAAAACAAATCAGATTATTTCTAAATAATTATTAAATAATTCTAATATATTCGATTTCATAGGTTTTAACTTTTCTTCTCGGAACCCGATTGTTTTTCTAAATTAAAAGTGACCTAAGTTACCCCTTATAAAAAAAAATGTGAAAGTCCCGTCAAAATCGCTCCAGCTGTTTCGGAGATTAGCCCGAACAAACAGAAAATCTAAAATTGTTATTTTGTTATTGAGTACCGGATATAGATTTATATGCATTTAGTAAAAAAGTTGACTTTACAAACAGACAATTCAATTATATTTATTTGTATAGGTAAATTTCATAAGAAATTAACATACCTACATAAAAGGATTTTTACTTTCTAACGAACGCGAAGTTGTATATCTTAACTTTTCAAATATAAGAACTATTGGATTCATCAATATTGATAGTAATTATCGAATGAAAAATATAGGATGTAAAATCGAGCTCTATAAAATTAAGTAAACTCGACAGCGACACCGGCTCACACGAGTAATACTGGCTGTGCCCTGCACTATTTTATGTCTACCACTGGCGAAGTAAATTTCATTAATATGGCAAATATTACATGAAATTTCTATAGCACTGCATTTTGATCTTAAGAATATGTTTCAAATACGTTGTATAAATTTGCACATGTGACTAATATATACTCGTAGGATAAAACCTGTAATGTATCTAATTAAACAGATGCATCACGTTACCTTTAGGTTGTACATACAATACAGTCCAAAATATTCTTCCTAAAACAAAAAAAATAATGGAAACCTTAAAATCAAATTATACCTTATATTCTGGATGTTTAATATATTAAGATAGTGCTAATAATAGAACTAGTTTCAATGGCTTAGCTAATAAAACTGCCAATTCCATAAGACTATTACACGTAGCCTCAACGGCTTTCAGCCACTAACACTCGCTAATGAAAGTAGACAAGAAATGGAGTACACCGCACCATCTTATATTACCACTATGTAACAAGCACATTTTGCCATTACGCTTCATGGTGAAATGGGCATTGCAGCAGTTTTTTTTTGTTTCTATAAAAGTCACCTCGTAAATATGTGTAACTGTGAACTTTGCTGATATAGACTGAAACCTAAGCACTCATGTTCTTAGAAATGTCGAGAGTTGCCTAACTTAAAGTTAACGTAAACCTACGTAAAAAAAAATTGGAATACAATACGTGAGCTGAATAAGGAATCTTTGTCACACAACAGTTTTCTTATTTAGATCGAGGTATTTGTACTGGATACTGATACATTCTAAAGTTCTATTCGATATATCAACAACCGTATGAAAATTATTAAAGAAAATCAAACCTTACAGTGAATTAAAAAAGTCCCTAGTTTCATAAAACAATACTTTCCAGAACTTAGATTCTTTTACATTCAAGGATAACATATTTATTTTAATATCGATAGTCTCACGGGAAATTAGAGAACAATAATAAGAAATAAGAATAGCAAATTACGCAAAGTAATCCCCAAGACGTTCAAACTTACTGTGTCATAAACGAAATACAAATCGAAAAAGCAGTTCTGGGAATATTCGGAACAATTTGCAAGTTTGTTGGAACTTCAGAACTTATTGGATCAAACTAACGGACGCGAGGGCCAACTTTCTTATATAGTTTATCTCGTAATATCTCATAATAATTCCTAATTTGATTAGTCACATGATTCCTTATTCGTGTAATAATTTATCTTTGGAGCAGAAACGATCAAGATTAATCTTGTCTAATTTGGCTTTAGTTTGTTTCTGTCTTGGGTAGGTTAGGTTAGTAATACCATCTCTATTAGCTAACTGATCAATTTATGAAAGCTATCACTTCGAATCGTGAGCCAATTCTTTAGCAGTAACGGATGAAAGAAATGTTATTTCTAGTTTTCCATTGAGTATGGTTAGAGTTTTTAGTTATTTAAAACGTATGAGAATGTGCAACGAAATCTGAAATCATAATATAGCTAGACTTTAGACTTTTGTTAAAATATAACATATAACTTTTAATATAAGCTTAAGAATTTGTAGATCCTCTTATACTCAAGGAATCCTACTTGTCTTCATTCAAAAGGTAAATGTTCACAAAACATATACATTTCTGTGTCTCCGAATAGATTCCGACAGCATCCTTTGACTATGCTCCCTTTGATACTGCGATCCTTTCACACGTTTCCGTATCATCAAAACGACCACCACGTTAAGCCCACAAAGAAGTGACTCGTCAAAAGGCATTGGTATTGGTATAATCTCGCAGTGACGCCATACTTCAGTCCCAGTAGAAATAAAATGTATTCCTTTACAGTGCCAACTCTCTTTAGCATTCAAAATGGTGATAAAGAAAGAGCTGTTTTACTAAGTACGCGGCAGTCTGTTAGTAAACGGGATAAATGTATGATATTTATCCAGGTGATGTAACCCAGCATCGTTCTTATGTCAAATGCCACTATAAACCTAATAATTAATAATCGTAGAACTTTACTAGGTATGTGTTAACTTATTTGAATTATAAGGTGTAAAGGCATCTCAAATATTTGAAAGATTTAAAAATAAATCGCGAGGTAGCCCTATGTAGAAGATTTTTTTACTTGGTACTCATCGAAATGACATGTAATATTTCTCAAAACCACTAGAATACCAATATTTAAACAGTATCTTCAGAACTGAATAATTCAGTAAAGGAATTATATCAAGACTAATAAAATGAATACATATTACGATTAAATTATGATTTCAAATATATAATTTGTAAGTAAGAAATTCTTAGCCTGGAGCGAAATGCAGAAAAAGAGTGTGATTTAAAAAAGGGTTATGTAACAAAGACAAAGAAGAAATAAGAAAACACTGCATATTACGAGTATATTACACAAGGTGTGGAGAAACGAGTTTTAGCCACGACACACCTGTTTCTTGAAGTGGTCATAAATAAAGTAGAAACAACCAAACTCGCTGAAACATTTTCAATAGAATCCGGCACAAAAACGGCGGATTGTGTAAGTGATAGAACTGCCGAGAAGTATATTGCTGCAAGTGATGTTCGCACAAGAGGAACATTTTGAGAAAGCTAGCTTTTTGTTTCGTCTGGCTCAAGCAAGAAATGAAGAGCACTAAATTATCAACATGTTTAATTATATTTTAGTACTTCTCTAATTTAAATTTAAACCGAAGCTTATGTTTCTTCACTGAGTTCAACTATATAATTTCATTAAGTCTCAAAATAACAAGTAACTTGCTGTAATTAATTGATAGATATTTTGTGTATATTTTTTTTACATTTAAGAGCTACATACTGTTAGTAACTATCATAGTTTGTT
Source organism: Diloba caeruleocephala (assembly GCA_947459985.1). Taxonomy (NCBI): domain Eukaryota; kingdom Metazoa; phylum Arthropoda; class Insecta; order Lepidoptera; family Noctuidae; genus Diloba; species Diloba caeruleocephala. The sequence continues at coordinate 8,507,217 of OX381616.1, read as the reverse complement.
AAAAATGAGAAACGTCAGTATACCTCTCTCCACTACATTTATTTTATGGTCTGAAATCGCCTACACGCAGCGTACGAGGGCGGCACTGAAAATTTCGGGAATCAAGGAAGTGACACAACATTACTATTTAAAAATGTATTTATTGCTTTTCGAAGTATTCTCCGCAAAATTTGGCACATTTTTCCATACGATGGAACCAATCATTGAAGCAACCATTCCATTCGGAAGTTGGGGTCTCCAAAATGGCCGTTTTGTAGGCGTCCACAGCTTCTTTAGGTGATGAAAATCTCTGTCCACGCAATTTATCTTTATTTTAGGGAAAGTATAGAAATCATTAGGGCTTAGGTCGGGGCTGTACGGCGGATGGTCTAATAATTCTAGGTTTTCTTGCTCTAAAAACTCTTTTGTTCTGTGCGCGGAGTGAGAACTCGCATTGTCGTGATGGAGGATGATGCGGCGGTTGCAGTTCTCTCTACGGAGTTCAGAAACGACCTGTGGCAAACAAATGCTAGCATACCATTCTGCATTAACCGTTCTTTGTCCCTCAAGAGGAATAGTCGTAACATGGCCGGTTTTGGAGACAAACGTGGCCAACATTTTTTTTGCAACACTCCGTGAACGAACAATTTTTGTTGGCTTTAACTCATTTTCGAACACCCAAACTCGTGACTGGTTTTTTGTTTCGGGTTCGTACGCATATATTCAGGATTCGTCACCTGATACGATGTTATATACAGCATTTGAGGATCCTGCGTGGAATCTTTCGAGAGTTCTGACGCACCAAGTAACGCGAGCCGCTTTTTGCTCTTCACATAGCAAATGCGGTATCCATCGGGAAAACAACTTTTTTACACCCAATTGTTCATGCAAGATTATTTGTATTTGACTCATGCCAATGTCTAAAGTTGCCTGAATTTCGCGGTATGTCACATGTCGATCTTCCTCAATCAGCTTACGCACAGCATCAACGTTTTCTTGGGTGACTGCAGTTTTTGGACGACCTTGACGAGGATCATCACTGAGCTTGACACGTCCACGTTGAAATTCAGCAAACCAGCGATAAATTGTGGTTTTGGATGGGGCTTCATCACCAAATGCAGAAATCATCCGGTCAACACACTGTTTTTGTGTTAAACCACTTCGAAAGTCATAATAAATCATCGCTCTTGAATTTTCTCGAGTCAATTCCATTTTCTCAACGACTAAACAAGTTTGACAAAACCTTGTGACAAGACCGTGAATCTTTTTTTAAATAAATAAATAGTATTCGATTTGTAAAACCAAGGAGTTTTCAATTAAAAAGATTTTAATATGACAGGAACAGTGGAAATATTCCATTCCCGATACTTTTAGTGCAGCCTATGTACAAGCATGGTAATCAATGAGGAGTTTCTTTGTATGAGAAAAGGTCCTTGTCTTGGCATTCGGATAGTTAAAACAAGACTTTTTCACTGACCGGTATATCTTCCTAGTACATAGTATTATTCCGCAGATCAAAAAAGTTTCAGATATCTATAATTTCTAATAACTTATTCACAAGCATCCAAACCATGTAGGTTGAGCCACGGCTACCAATAGTTCATATCTGTGTTATATTGCAGGCCCGAGTAAAGAATCACCGTTTCATATAAATGTAATTATTTAAACGAGAAAATCATCTGATACAATTATAAAACATTTTACAAATATTTTCAGTTTCTGTATCACGGAATTAAAAGAATCATAGATTTTAAACGATGTCAAGATGTTTTTCAGTTTATATTGTATCAAACGAAGGACGTGGTACGCAACAGAAAAATGAACTCTAGTAATATTTTATTTCCCCTTTATAAATTCCGAAGGTTCGCACTTCTGTGACCGTAGGAGTTAATCTTTTCCACACAGTCACCTCTGTGGTACTTAACGATGTGGGACCTTAGGTACCGAAATCGATTGAACTTTTGAACGTTTGAAAGCAGAACGAAGGAGTAATAAAAAATTCTTCGATAAGTATAACAACAAGAGCAACAAATTTTGAAATACGCTATAGATATTATTCTGTTCTCTGAATGCAGACTGAAATTTGTGAATTCATACCTACTCTTCACTTAATGTAGGACTTCATTATGATATTCTGTATATAACGGGACGCGAGTATTTTATTGCTTCATAAAAATGTACGTTTTTCTACATACCCCGCGTACGATGATAAAATTCTATAATATAAAAATACCAGCAATTTTCATTAAACTTTTATCATCATCGCGAACCACAAAGTAGAATTTTACGTTGAAAATACTGTATGTTGCCTTGGATTAATCCGTTCATGTTATCGCTCGTACACAAATAGTACAGCCTGCTAAAAACATAAAAGAACTTATTTTATGAGTACAGCTCTCAGCGAAAACGATGCAAGCAGCACCCGCACAGTTAATCTTTTTAATGCAATCGTGTCATCCCAATTCGCGTACCAACCATGCAGGCGCAAATTTGCAGCAATCTTTCACTTAAACAAAAGAGCGCACATTCCACTACCAGTTCTCTCCACTACGTTTTCAAGAAGCACCGTCTAAACGCTGCGGTGGATGTTAATCTCTTCCGTCCGATCGCTCTTTTCAGCGTTAATGGTGTGAGAGAGTCTTCGGTGTGAATTGCGATTACGAAAGATACGTTCCAACACAGTCCCTTCAGTTTGTATCTTTAATTCTAGGCTTTCTTTACTAGCAAAGTTTACAAATAGAAAACCGATAATTCTGTTCATGTTGATAATATATAGCACAACCTTATCCTACTTCTGACAGAATTTCAATCAAGCGAGAGTCTTCTTATTTGCAAAAAATATTGGAGACAGGATTTCCCTTGGGATTTGTCAAAAAGAATCATATTTATTACGTGCTCGATGCTATTAATAGCAATAAGAGTATTATAGATACAGTTACAGTTCGAATACGTTATATTTTGTTTACGAGTATTCGCACGTTGCATTAAGATGGATGGATAACCTGCGCCAAACTCCATCCATCTCCAACGCGCGTATACAACCGCGCGTGACAATACGGTATTTCTTACATCTGGATTTCTCAATATCTCATTTCAAATACCTACTACAACTACAGTTTACCTTATTTAAAAGTACACATCTTTTTTTTAATTTATCCAAAACTATTGTTGTATTATTGTTGTAAACAATAACTAAAAACTAACAGCAATAACATCCAACCGTTTAGTTGGCAAACCTCAAATAACATGAAAACAACTTAACTATGAGCCCGAAGCTGTCAAGACATCGTACCGTTGATAATGAACTCAGTACGAACAATTTGAAAACAAAACAATGCGAGCGATGGATGCTAGAAGAAACAATGTTACTACCATGATATTATATCGTGTTGCAAGAAGCGGGATCCGTTGACCACACGCTACGCCGGGTGACAAATTAAATGAATTTACGGGCAACAGACTTAGGCTGCAGACATATGTAATGCTCTTTGCACCAATGTAAATGCAATATACACAATACCGCTTTCTACAAGCTCGTGTTCCATTTGACAGTGTAACTTAGTCTTGATCTTCTTGAATTTATCGTTTCTTATTGTTGTGTTTATTCTGGTTAGCATGTTATCATTTTAAGGCAAAGATGATGATGGTATCACAATTATCTTAATATGATATTCTTTCGCATCTATTTAGGCTTCTAGTGTAGCCAGATTCGGTGGAATAACAGTTGCTACTCTAAGCAACTGCTGGTAGGCGCTGATCAGTCAGACAGGTTGGCAGAACTTTGAGCTTATGCTGCCCAGAAGACTATCATGGATATTCGTATGAAGCGATCGAAACCATAAGGTGATTGCTCCGATATTTAAAATGACAACGGAACATGACCACTTTTCGTTTACCTACAAATTTTGTACATCTATCAGATGTATTTTTGTTATTTATGATCAAGACCTGTTGCATTGAATTTCTGCTTTATGTTGGATGTAATCCGCTTCCAAAACTATTCATTTAGCGGCAATATAACATACAAATACAAACAGAACAAAAACAAAATTGGCCATAATTATCATTAACGCGCTGTTTTTTTTATTATTTGCTTTCAAGATACGTAAATCCATACAAACATATAATACAATTTACAAATATGTAATACAATGATATATTATATACTAATAAATATTGTTTAAGGTCTAACTTTAATAGTCCACGATATTTTGCATAGCACCTACGTCTTAGTGAAAGCTGAAGAAACGCAGATATCACAAAAAAAGCTGTGTGTTTTTTGTATTTTTTTTAAATCAATAAATTCATTACTTACTGATTGTCTTGGTTGTAATAATATCCACATGCATCTATTAAGAAAATGAGAAACACGTGATCAGCTGACCAATTTAGGTAGTCGCAACGTCGAACCAAACAGACGGCGCGCGGCGGCGCACAAAAGTAAGAAATGAATTTATACCATTATCTTTTATTTTAATATTTGGTGCATACTGTTCATGGCGCATTTACTAACGCGCCATGAAAAATATCGTGAATTATGCAAATAAGACCTTATATAACTGAAATAACTATAGACAGAAGCGAAGTGATGACACGAAGCCTTCCGCGAAAACACACGATATACGACACCCTGCGGCAACATTCTTTCTTCATGAAGTTCTCAAGATATATTGTGTTGGAACTTGAATTACAGTTGTAGGTAATTCAAATTTTTGACCGTCATTGTCCATTTCGTCTTAGTTTGTATGTACTCCACGATCTCCTTAACCTTTATATAGTGATGTAGATGGGAAAGGCACAGCTGCATCGAAGATGTAGGTAGGACGCCGCAACATGTTCAGTTTTATCAGTGCAGATAACTTTTTCTTCTGTTCAACTTTGATGAAGTTGTCTTAGTCGGCCAGTCATTAGGGTGTCGGCGGCACTGTGCCATATGCAGGTTTGGCCAGTGCACCCTCGGTTTTTGTTTTTGGCTGTTTAAACGGTGTTTCAAGAGGATTTTAACAATGAATAAAATATACATCGAAAACCAAACGTAACAAATGAGTTTCAAAACCATAATGAAAGTCACAGCAGTTTCAATAAAAATCCTTGTTTAAGGTATTTTAACTTTGTTGCAAAGCTTTATAGAAGGCTAATAAGCTTTAATAGTGTTTTCATCATTAGGAGCAGGTCAAGGTATACTGAGAGCGAATACTTATGAAGTCAATAAACCGCTTAAGTTACAATGCTGGCGACTATGATTGCCTGACAAATTTGCATTTAGAAGTACTAAAATTACATTGTACATATGTACAATTCTTCGACTGAACAATAAAGTGTATATACCTTATATGAACTCACAGAACTTATTCGTTATTCAAGACTCCGACTTCGTTTTGATTAGGCTTTTAGTTACATCAATTGGTTTTTAAATATGTTTGATCTCCATGGTTGCTGACGATCAAAACTGAGGTAATATTTTGTGCACCTCATCGTAGTGATAGTTTAGTTATGGTTACAATTCAAATCTCAGTATCTTACAGAATATCCTATTTCACTTTGTTGCCCAAGGTATCTCTGAAGTGCTGCGATCCAGAAATGCTAGGGATTCAAAGCAGTGTCTCCATGAGAAGCGGCTTGCAGGCGACGAACCGAGGGCAGTCCGTCACCCGAACAGAAACAGACCCGAAAAGGCGGTAGCACATGTGTTCAGCGCATACCTCACTCAAGGTATGTGCGGCTGGCTAGGTCGCACAGACATGGGGCCCGTCTAACAGTGACAGGCTTATATCTGCCAGGGGTGCAGTCTACTGCTGCAAGCCAAAACCTCATCCCCAGCTAGAGGTAAGTGGAAGGACACTCTTTTAGCCGGCCTGCCCTTCCCAAGGCGAAGGAAGTTCATGAGGACTTGCCCGCGAAAAGAACAAAATTAAAAAAGGAATCCTAAGCAGTGTTAACTTCTACTAAGACATCGAAAAGGAATAATGTTTTTGCATAAAATGCAATAAAAAAATGACTAGGCATCTTTAAAAAAATAATTATAAACCTTCTACGTGGGCGGCCGAAATCAAAAGCTTCTATTGGGAATTACCACAGAAGCCACTATGTAACTATACGTATGTCGGTGATCAAATTATCGAATTGTTCAATATAAATCAATGGAATTTCACTCAACAAGTGCCCACTGGCCGTACGGCGACCGCAACTTGGCCGCGTAATAAATACTTACCACTTTCAGAGCATAGACATGCAAATGTGCCTGTTACGTCTGCCCCACGTTTTATGAATGTCCCCGCTATCGCTTACAGGGTTGCCGGCTAGGAAATATTATGACTGCACTGCGCCTTGAATAGTGGAAACGTTTATATGGATGAAGGAAAACCGCAAAAAAGGTTAGACTGAATAGGATTATTACAGGAAATCAATAAATTATTGCAATCTATGCTGTAACATATCTACACAAATGAATAAAATTGAAGTGTCTGTTTGTAATATCAAAATAACAGCTTTTTACTAAATGCATATGAAAGTATATACAGTACCTACAACAAATAAACAATTTTTATTTTTTTGTCTATCTGTCTGTCTGTTTGTTCCCGCTAGTCTCTGAAACGGCTGGACAGATTTCTACTGGACTTTCACTGGCAGATAGCTGGTGTTATAAGGAATAACTTAGGCTACTTTCAATTCTGAAAAATACCTAGAGTTCTGCGCAAAAATAAATTAAACCTATGAAATCCAATATATATATACTCTATGTCAAGTGTTTATGCCTATCTATAGGTACTCTAAATGATATATAAATAATCGCATTTCTTTTAAATTAAACGGCGGGTGAAATCACGGGTCCCAGCTAGTACCTTAATATTTTTCGAGTCATGCTTAAATACATATCTGAGATGTATGTATAGTTATTTATCAAGCATCACACTTCTTACATTCGGTTTACTTCTTAGATAACAAAAGCAGAAGTATCTAGGAATCTAAATGTGTTCCATCAAACAGCAGCTTTACTCGGAACCAATAAAATGCTGACGGCAAGCCCACATTTCACGACTATTCCATGCAACAAAATAAATCATGCCTCGAGACAAATTGACGCGGTCTGTCGTAGATGAAGTTTTTGACAGGCACTTTGTATAGGGATTGCGTAAACGAAATCGCGTCGAAAAAACTTTTAACAAATTGAAAAACAAGCTTTTTCTGACACTTTCTATATTTCTTTCGTGATATCAAGGTAATTTTTCTTTTTGCCGTAAAGCTGAATGACTGGAAAAGGTAAAGTTAAACTAAGGTAAGTGTCAATATATATATATATAAAACGTCTCTAAATTCATAAGGAACTATTCAAATATGCTTTATTTGTCAACATCATAATACTAGCCAAAGGATATCCAGATCCACTGCTGAACAAGGGCCTCCCTCAAAATGTCCACAATTATCATAATTTTAGAGGGAATTTGCCAGTACCACAATGCTTGGCAGGCGGATCGTTGAGCATATACTATATATTATGCATATAAGCATATGCTATACTAGCTACTGTTCCATAGGTGAGACACTGCTGCCCATCCCTCTTGTTTAGAGTCCCTGAGACACCTCTTACGACATGCACGGAAGATGTAGTGGTGCTATATATTCATAATCCGGATACCACACGGATACGTTTTTAGAATCTTGATCATATCAGTTCGTAAATGTCCAATGCTGAACATGGGCTATCGAATCACCACTTCAATGAAAGGTCATGGAACACACGGTAGGCAATATGGTAATCGCAGTATGATAAAGCATACAAGGAGCTGTTATTTCTATCCACTTGACACAATCTGTCCACACCTTTACGGGACCAAAAAGCGGAAGAGTACCAAAAATAAAAATTTCAGGAGATCACAAGTGCACTCTATACTTATTTTTTTAATAAAACAAGTGAAGACGATCTAAGCGCAACACTGCAAGCTACTTGCTTAGCAAGATATTTCATTGCAATTTATGTGACGACAGCCAATTAGTGTCTGTTTTGAAATAACCAACAACTTGCTAACTACCAAGATTCTTCACGACTTTGAAGAGAATTTCGTCAACTTTGGAAACCCGAGTGGGATCTCGAGACTCATTTTATTTTGTCAGGTGAAATGGATAGCGAAATTTTGGACGACGAGAATTATTTTAAAGTATGCAAAAAACCCAACAATCCACTAAAGAATATGATTTGAAGAACGATGTTGGAATTTTTGTAACTAAGGGATGAAATAGAATACGTTTGTACATGTATATCATCATGTCATCCATGTGGTGTCCGGATTAAGAACATATTGCACCACTACATCTTCGTGGATATCGTTAAAGGCGACTTCAAACCAGAGCGATGGGCAGCAGCCTTCTGTGGAACAGTAGCCATACTACGCTCACCAACCCACTTGCCTGGCGTGGTGAATACTGGCAAATTCCCCCAAAATGACTACACAATTGTGGAAATCTATGGGGAGGCATTTGTTCAGCAGTCCACGTTTTATGGCTGAAATGATATGATGTTAAGTTTAAATTATATGTATAGTTCCAAATTACTTACAAAAACCACAATTAATTAAAATAGTTATGTTCATTTTATTGGTACACTGCTAGGTACGCAAAGTTTATCTAGGAACTACTGTAGAGCAACTAGTTACCGTCAGGAGCATATTTAGCTTTAGTTTGCGAAGCCAACGGCAGCGCTATCGACGTGGTAAGGTTTTGGTCTGACATATTACTAACCATCGACACAAAGAAGAAGGCGAATATTGCAAATAAAAAATAATTTCATGCCAACAAAACCCTTAGGTGCCGAAGATGACCGCCCCAGTCGCTTAGCCGGTAGGAGTCCGGCATGCCCCTTCGTCCTTCCCGGGGCGGAGGAAGTTCATGAAGAAATGCACTGGGTCCAATAAAAAAAAAAGATATGGATAAAAGTAGATTATTATGATTCCAATTACTTTAAACGCATACATTAAGGAATAAAGCTATCGTCAGAAAAGCGCAGAATACTGAAAACATTACATTTGATCGAAAACTACTTTATTGTATTGTACAATATTGGTAGGACCTTACAATTAGTTTTATCTAAAATTGTACAATTACTTTTATGATTCCTTATTATTTTTCCTAGCATTTGTTATTCTAATGATGAACAATAAAGAATACCTAACTCTATCACTAAAGCCATAGCTAACATAATCTTCGCTGCTGTAGATTTCTGTAAACCACCCACACATCACACCTATCAATGTATTAAATCCACAAAACCTCCGCCTCGCTGACACTCAAAGCCGTTCAAAACTTAATTGCAAAACGGCTGACTTGACAAGGGGCTTCTCAATTTTACGCAAATCGACCGTTCAAACGCCTCAAACCTCTATCTAAATTGGCATTTCATCAGCATAGAAGCGTTGAACCACAAGACCGTCACAAAATCCTCCAAGAGATAAAATAGATAAATCAATTGATTGACATAATATCCTAAAGAGGGAGGGACCTCTAATCAAAGGACGAAGAGAAGAAAAGATCACCAAGCCGATTAACTATTGAGGTCGGATTGAAGGGAAATGATTAAACGTGGTATTAGAGACGATAAGGAAGTGACGGGCTTCGGATGATCGGCAATGTTGTGATACCAACTTTTTCACCGCGATTGTATAGAGTGATAATACTGTAGACACTTTGATTCGCGGAGTGACATTGGTCGAAATTTCCTTTGTATATTAAATCGCGAATTGTGTAGATGCATTTACATAAATGGATTTCTGTTTTACACAATTCGCGATTTAATATTAAAAGGAAGTTGCGACCAAAGTCACCCCGGGAATAAAGTAACCCCAATCTATCGGTAGTTTTACAGATTGAGCGTATTACTTTAAATTAAATTACCTTTAATAATGTTAAGATTTTATATCGCTGTCTGCGATAAAATTACCAACATAATTATTTTTTAATCGTAAATAGTGGATATTTTTCATTTCTATCCTTGAAGTTGATGTTTATGTTTTTTGATGTTCAAAAAACAAAACGAAAAAAAACTCTCCTGTGTCGTGGGTGCGTTTACAGACAGAAATTCCACAAACAATACACCCAGATCCGAAACAACTACCTGCAGATCATACAATTTTTTTTCCCGTGCGGGAATCGAACCCGCGACCCAGTGCACAGCAGCCAACTGTATCAGCCACTACACCAACCGTGCCGTCTTCCCTTTTCTGGATAGACAAATCAAATCACAAATATTTTACAAAAACGAACATTTTAAAAGAATAATACGGATCAACGAGATTTAAAATAATTATAATAAAAATAATAAGTGCCATAAAGGTAACAAACAACAACATCGTAAAGGTACATTTATATAAAGCGAAAACTAATATTTATCAAGTTATCCCGATCTACATTAGCATAGATTACAATTACTTCATGCGTAGTTCATGAGGCAATCTCTAGGCTCTAAAGCCAGCTCTAGGTATTCTATAAGGCTGCTCTAGTGTGATCATACGAGGACCTGGAGCCTCCCTTAGGTGTCGAAGATGACCGCTCCAGTGGTTTTAGCCGGTAGGAGTCCGGCATATCCCTTCGCCCTTCCCCGGGGCGAAGGAAGTTCATGAAGAATTCCACTGGGCACCAAAAAAAAAAACCTGTTCTATAAGGCTAAATGGTGATTACTAAGCTATGGTAGCACTAAGTTGCTTCTGATCTCGTAATATAGACAGACATTGGAGGAGATAACGGTTCACAATTGGAAACCTTACTACAATGTATATCTTTACCAATAGGAGTAAGTACTAGTCACTGCTGCGGCTTTGTCTCGTGACATGCCTTTGATACTTATTGGCTAGTGCTTCATATTATAAAAGACAAAGTAATCTACTTCTGGAGTATATTACATATATAATAATACTACGATTAATATTTGGCTTCAATTTAGAAAAATAATCTTCTAAAGTTAAGAAGTTAAGAGCGTTGCAAATAAAAAATCTAAGCAAATAGAATTATTCAAACATGTAAATATTTATCTAGATATCCGTGTGGTGTCCAGAATAAGAATATAGCACCAGTAAAAGTCGACTACGTGTAATCGGAAGAATGTGCAGCAGCAGCGTCCCTTCTGTGGAACAGCAGCCATTCTCCGCTCACGAACTCACCTGCCAAGCGTGGTGAGTACTGGCAAATTCCTGCTAAAATGACGAGACACGGTATACAAGTATTAGTGGTCGTCTATGAGGGAGGCCTTATTTCAGCAATGGACGTCTTTTGTCTGATATAGTCACAATGATAATGATTTAACTATAAAACTACACTACATGAAAAAGCTAGTCCGTGCCTAAACAATTTTTACTACAGCTCGTCATCCATGTAAACCAGGTACAAGGTACTAAAATTCAATTTACCACCGACATAAATACTTACAATATATCAAATCGTACGCACTGGAATATATATTACCCGAACTTCATTGGCAAACAATTCAGTCCTACTTGGGAGCATTACCCACTCGTGGGGTTAAAATATGGAATAGGTTTTAGTCGACATCGCACGCACGGAATACACGACGGTAGATCCGTTCGCGTACGAAACAAAATTCACCGTCCCGAGCCGATACCAATGCGGAATACCATATGGTGACCCATACACTTACGGACAAATTACAATACACACCGCTCTCAAATACTCGACGCTATTGTGTAAACTCGTCCCATATTGTTCCCTGTAACGTAGTTCCGAACGTCCGTGTCAGTCGTAAATCATGGAGGTAATTTAAATTTTGTCATTAGAGCTAAACTTATGTTATTTTGCACCGAAACCGTGCGTGCACCTGTGGTGAGAGATAACATGTAACATAAATCAAAATAATGGCATATGAAAAGTAAATTTGTTGCAGTCAACACACTAATGTGCGCCAAAAATAAGGTTGCAAAATTAAATGAAACTTGCACAATTTTGCAATTCAATTAAACACAAAATGGCTAGTTTTATTTTCATGTAAACAGTACGGACGCTGAGTTTAATCACTTCATTTAACAGTTATCCCGTGTGCCCGGCCGCGAGTGTACAAAACATGTGGGTTGGGAGCGCTGCGTTTTATAACCAAACCATGTAACAAAGTTTCACAGCGGTCTGAATATCTACCAAGAGTCAGGACCTCCCGTCGACAATACACGACCAGACTTTACGGCGAAAATTCGTAAACTTTGTTTAAAATTAGTTTGTGTCTACCTCTCCAGTAGCGAGGTTGTTACAGGAAGACACGATTGTGCTCGGAGCATGGCAACATTAGAATAACGAGATTTTCTTGCTGCGAGTAGGTGTCAATGATAGCATCTTTTCTTGGTACACGCTGCGTTACATAAACTTGAATCTTAGGAAAGATAAATAAAAAACCAGACACACAAAAGTTATAAGAAACGACATATCTTTTGAAGCTAGTTATCATCTTTACATCGGGCAATTTTGACTGCATCAAGAATAAGTAGTAATATTCAGGTAAAACCAAATTTGTCAGTAACATGTTTATTTCGAAGACAATAACAAAACTATCATCGTTTCGGCCACTGCTGGGCACAGGCCTCCTCCAAAGATCACCGCAACGACCGATATGGATATGTGTGTTGTGGGCCCATTAGGGGGGTTTGCCATAATCGCCACGCTTGGCAGACGGGTTGGCGATCGCAGTTGAGCTGTTAATGTGCTCGAAGGACGCTGCTGCCCATCCTTCAGCTAATCCCTTAGTAGACTTTTACGACACCCACGGGAGGAGATGGGGTGGTGGTATTCTGAGCCGGCACCATACGACTCAACAATAAAACAATACGGAAACAAAATTCCGATTGCATAAATTACTTTGAATCGAAATCCTATTAACTATTGTAATGCACATTAATCCTGATGAGACAAGTTTGTCCTAATTAAAAAGATCTCTAGTCTTGTACTTTGAAATATTAAACGAAACACAAGATACAAAGTCTGATACAATTTAGCCGAATACAAAGTAATTTAGTTGGTATTTCGCTAGAAATAAGATTCAGACGGGATAAGAATGAAGTAGGCATTGTAGCAGCTAGAAACAGTAACTGAGAGAACGCTAGCGGAAAGGCAAGCGCTTGAACCGATGTAGCCATAATTTGCGTCGTTTCATCGGAATTACTGAGCCCGCTCAAGGTAATCTTCACAAAACTTCATTTTAGCCAAGTGAACGCAAATTATATCCCTTTGAGAGCGTAAGGAGACTAAGCTTTATGCTTACCTATTTTCCATGATACGCTCTTTTCCCAAAACTTTTCGATAAGTTATTGGCCTAATATTTTTTTATGTTCCTGAATATGTACAAAGTTTTAAAAAGTTAGATAGGTAAAAGAAGAAATATTTACTTTTGCGTAACAAATAACGATGTCTTTAAGCCGCAAAACATTACATAAATCAAAAAACCGGATAATAAGATTTTATACAATTTATTATGCAAATACTTTGGTACGTATGAGAATATCAATTATAATGAGTTTAGCTGTACGAATATTGGGAGAGGCCTTTGTCTCGCAGTGAACTGCCATAAGCCCAGTTGATGATGATACGAAGTATTACAAAATGTATTCATACATATAATTTTCCTTCCTAGAATGGAAAATAAGTTATGTCGATATCTATATAAGTTTGACCGATCGCAGTTATCTAATTGAAAGGTCTCCCTTCTAGGTTGCAACACACAATTGGTACACCACTTCCACGTTCAGACACCCTTCTCAGACCAGTCAAATGGACCTTTTTCTTCAAACGTCATCATCATCATCATATCAGCCAAATAACATCTACTGCTGAACAAAGGCCTCCTCAATTTGTTTTTGTATAACTTTGCCCCACACTAGGGTTTCTCCTGTGTCGTGGGTGCGCTTACAGACATAAATTTCACACACAATACACCCATACCCGGAACAACTACCTACAGATTATACAAATATTTGTTCCGTGCGGGAATCGAACCCGCGGCCCGGAGCGCAGCAGCCGACTGTGTCAGCCACTGCACGGTATAGATTTCCACAACGACCGTCACCGGTTTTATATTAGCATTTTGGGCCAAATTTGTCCTCACTTTTTTCCAAATTTGTACTCAGCGCGTTTGGCGGGCTGGTGAGCGCTATCTGGTTGCTCCTCTACAAACGGGACAGTAATAACAGTTACAGACAGTTCATCCCCTTGTCCAAATTTATCCATCACTTGCTGTTGAATGTTAAATTCTACTCTTGAGAAAAGATTTAGTGAGAATTATATTATTATAGAGTGGAAATTCTAAAATTATCTAGTTAATCTAAAAACAATACACGTAAAACACGATTCCAGTTTTCCGCGAGTACCTATATCGCAAAGCCACAAAATAAGATTACCAAACGGTTTCAACGTACACTCGGCAACGTTGGCCAGTTTTACGATTACGACTGTTGCACTAAATAAAACCGTAATACGTTTTACCATCCATCAAAAACCAAATACACTTTATGTTAACAGCACAAGGTACAAATTCATTTAAACTATTTATATACCAGTTTACAAAAACAAGAATAGAGCTAGCAGTAAAAATCACATTAACCATACAGGCATAAATTTTAAGCAAAATGTATATACATGTTCTGAAAATAAACTAAATTGTAATATTATATCGTCTAAATTCTTCAAACCTCAAATTTCAAGTTGTGCGAGATATTAAGAACATGTCTTTACTGAGACTTGGAATCTAGATGAACTTGTAGCATTTAAGTCACCTGAACAGTCTACACGAGAAGATTACGCAAAGCAAGTTATGTATTAATTATACTAGATTATTATAGTAATACATTTTTAAACGGATTACATCGCGTATATTTTAGATTTTTATTTTTCCTGACGTTTCGAAAACTTTGCAGGGTTCGTGGTCGCAGGATGATTAAGGTTGATCGACGACCGACGTTTTACCATTCATTAAGGGAGTCACCGACAGAATTGGTCATATCTTGAAGCGTGCTTCCATTAAAACCTACTTCAAGCCGCATAAGAAGATCAGCCAACTTCTCAAACCGGTGAAGTGTCACATTCCTTTACAAGATGCAGAGTTCTACAAGATTGTGATTGTGCGAACATGCCTTAGACAAACCCAACCATTTTCTTCGTTTCGATCAACCTCAAGTCCTCGCGAAAGAGAACCGATATGTACCAAGAATGTTTCGTGAGGGTATTGAAATTAAAAAAACATCCTAATTTTAATAAGGAAGATGGCTGGCACACTATCACACTAAAAAACATCAAGACACTGTGAGTGATTACTGCGTGCATCGAAATAATTTTTGATCCTGAACAACCGAAATGAAATTAACCAAAGGATGGGTAGCAGCATCCTTCGAATACATTAACAACTCAACTGCGATCGCCAACCCGCCTGCCAAGCGTGGCGATTATGGCAAAACCCCCCAACGAGCAGGCAACACAAAGTCAGACCAGGTCGTTGTTCGTTCTTTGGGGAGGCTTATGTCCAGCAGTGGACGTCTTTCGGCTGAAATGATGATGATGAGAACAAATATTAAATATTATAAACAGTAATAAACACAATTTAAGTGAATCAAATCGGAACGTTAATCGGACTGGAGAGGAAACACGATAATGATAAAGTCACAAAACATTAAAAAGTTTAATACAATAATATAAATATTAAGTTATTATTTTAATAATGTAACATAGGATCTTGAGCTTTTAAGCCAAACATATTTCATAAAATTAATTTCTATAAAAGGCGAGCCTTGAACTTTGACTGAATACCTGCCACATAATATATATTTTAGCTACCTCAGCGAAATTTATCCTACATTGTCGAAGTTCATCCATAATGAAACTGTTATCCTGACATGGCGCGTGTTTTCTTTGTACTATCGTATAAAAGGGTCCACTTTGATCCTCTCAGTTCGGCAGAGGACCAGTGGCAACAATCCAAACTATTCACGATAAAAGGGCTAAACTAGAAATAGGTACCTACGAGTACGTAAACCTCTGGGCATAGGATTTTCAACGCAAGTACAAGGGAGGCGGCAGGTATTGTTGCGCGGCATAAGTAACGAGGTTGTTTTGTTACAGCATCTTCATGTCCTTGTTTTAATTAAGTTTAGATTGATTGAGAAAATCATAATTTTAAAAAATCCTTGTGATTCCGGATTGGGAACGTACACCACTCCATTTTTATGGATGTCCTACAAGCCGAATGAGGGGCTGTATACTGGGAACAGCTTCCCTTCTGTGGAAAAGCAACCATATTATATTTTGTTATACATTTTGTGTTGTATTACTAACCTTGATATCAGTGACATCGTCATTCGGGCCTATCAAAATATCAGCGCTGGATCATATTGTTGTAGTACTAGCTGAAGTAGTTACCAACTAATTTTGGCCTCATGCATTCACATAATTATTACACGTACTATCAAATCTCATTACTGTATACAAAATGTGTAATGTGTATGTGAATGAGGATACAAAATAAATCTATTGTCTTTCTTTCATTCTGTGCTCACCAACTCACCTGTCAAACGTGATGAGTATTCCCCTCTAATTAACAAATCAATTATCATGGAAATCTATGGGGTAAGCCTCAGTTCAGCAGTGGACGACCAAAGGCTGTAATGATAATGATGAATAAAACACCCAACTGTACAACATCAGTAATTTATCCGAGCAACAAACATTTAAGTTAAGAAGAGTTTAAAATGTTTAAAAATGCTCTCTTTTTATTGTTGTTATTTAACTTTCCAAATCTTTTATCACTGGAATAACTTTAATATTCATTAATTCGATGAAAATTTTATATATCACACTAAACCATATTAGACGCGAACATTATTAAACGGTTATGTTTGACAAATTATTAGTAATAGCATGGGAAATCCTCATGGACTTCCTCGGCCTTGGGAATGGCGGAGGGCCATGCCGGACTCAAATCGGCTAAAACCGCACGGTTTCCTTCCTCTTACTTCTAGCCGGGGATGAGGTGTGAGTGCAATCATTCAAGAGAATGGCAGTTCAGTTGTTATTAATAAATTAAATTTAAACAGCTCTAAAATAATGTCACGGATTAAAATATAGTCAGTATTTGCGATAAAAAGCTAACTAAGTAGGTTCGTGTCCCAGCAGATACTACAATTACAACAATGTTTTTAACCTTTTATTTAGACGAAACAACTACTAAATTACGAATTTATTTATCATGGAGTTAGTTTCATCAAATGCGGAAACTGAGTCGAACGTCTCATAAATTACCTTCACGGAGTTGGAGGTCAAATTTGGAGGTCATAAAACTTACTGGAAGATATAAGAAAAACAATGTAAAAAGGTAGTTTGGAAGCAGTTAAGTAGTAAAATGCGAGTTACGCGTTCATTAGCATTTTATATTTACCATATTTTTACTGACTTAATGAATGCTTTATATTGTAATCTAACAAAACGCAAACGTGACTTGTCACAACATGCATAAAACTTTATACTCCGTAGTTCTACGGTCCGCTAAGATTTGTTAAACCTCCGTTTTGATAGTATCATAATCGGAGTCAGATTTGGAGGTAAGAATTGAACCGAAGGTTCCAACATATTGGATTCGGAGTCGAAGCTACATTATATCCCTAAACTAAGTGATTCAAAGTATTTGCTGGCGCCAATATTTGCAACAAATTAAAATCTCCTAATTCATGCGGTGCTAGTGTGGACAGTGGACACGTAATGTAAGCCACCATGTTAACAAAATGCTGCGAAAATATCTATGGTGGCATTAAATTATTAGCTTCGGGGTGAAGATTCCTTACTTTGGTTTCTAAAGAATTAGCAGCTTAAAGGGTTTTTTTTTCGTTTAGCTCCAGATCTGCGAGAATGATTAACCCATTACAAATCATAAGCCATATTATGTACTAGCTGTGCCCCGCAGTTTCACCCGCCGATAATTTAAAAGAAAACAGATAGATTTCGGCATAGACGGCGGAACCCTAATGCTTTTTCGAAAATAAAAGTAGCCTAAGTTACGCCTTATAACATTAGCTATCCAGCAGTGAAATCGTGCCCGTCAAAATCGGTCCAGCCGTCTCGGAGATTAGCTGGAATAAACAGACAGACGGACAGACAGACAAAAAAAATTAAAACTGGTATATTGTTATAAGTAGCTCATATACTTAAAAAAACTATTATATTTACATTAAAAACAGACGATTGTTTTTATTTGTAGATAGATTTACCATGGTAAGAATACTCAAAAATTGTAATAATGCTATAATTTTATGAGTGGAGAAATTAATAAAAGATTTGAAAATACTAGTGCAAAAATAAAAAGGGAACACACAAATGCCACCATAAACACTGGGCCTTGGCACGATATTCCAGCCAACGAGGTACATTTTGCACTTACTTGTGGCCAAGCTAAAATAGGGCAGGGAATTTCTACACATAAATTTCGCAGCCAGCACCATACTGCGTACCGGTGGATTTCTTTAATTTGTCCCTACAATATTTTAACTGAAATAAATACGGAGGCACGAACTATTCTAAGAAACAAGTACTTAGTTTCACAAAAGTTCTACGGAATATTTCAATAGTGGATTTGCGGCTTCCAACGCCATGTACAGAAGACCTGGTAGTTGAGAGTTGTTGGACGCGGGCCTTTATTAAGCAGTGGACGTCCTTCGATTGATATGATGATGATGGTGATGATGAGGATGGTGATGATGGGATTTGCTATGCGCCATACATTGAACTTATAACTAGTGAAATATAATTCTTTAACACTGGATTTATTTATTGATAGTAAAAAAATTAAAGTTTTGGTATAGGTAAATAGTAAATAGCACCGTGTGGTGCCGGTTCATAATACCACCACCCCATCTCCTCCCGTGGGTGTCGTAAGGGTCGACGAAGGGATTAGCCGGAGGACGGGCAGCAGCGTCCTTCGAGTACATTAACAACTCAACTGCGATCGCCAACCCGTCTGCCAAGCGTGGCGGTTATGGCAAAACCCCCCAATAAGCTCACAACACACCCATATCGGTCGTTGTGGTGATCTTTGGGGGAGGCCTGTGTCTAGCAGTGGACTTTATTCAGCCGAAACAGCAATTTTATATATTAAGAAATCTTTGGTCAGTTTGAAAGACTCTCTAGCTTTATATACGCATCCTCGATGGAAACAAACTTCCTCTTAACAACTCGCTTCACATCTTGCTGTAAACATACCCTATACTTATACTCCGTGAGCTTATGCGAATTAACTTGTTCATGAAGCTTGAAGCTAATTGTCATATTTACTCCCCGACAAACTTGTTCTAGCGCAAGGCCACTTACTTCCACGAAATTAGTCTTCTCAAATTATTTTCAGGTGTACCCTTTCGCTTAAACTGTAAGTCAGTTAAACTTACTGAGTTAATAGCTCAAATTATAACAAGCTGAAATTTTGAGTCGAAGTTATTAGACGTAAGTTGAGATGAAGTAGTCATTTTAAATAGATGAAGATACGCAGAAAGATACGACTTTTGCAAAAAATATCATACGTATGCCCAAAAATATTTTTAAAAGATAAAATTAC
Organism: Diloba caeruleocephala; assembly: GCA_947459985.1. Taxonomy (NCBI): domain Eukaryota; kingdom Metazoa; phylum Arthropoda; class Insecta; order Lepidoptera; family Noctuidae; genus Diloba; species Diloba caeruleocephala. The sequence continues at coordinate 8,487,671 of OX381616.1, read as the reverse complement.
AAATAAAAACCAATCCATTCGGTTTTATAGCATTTCCAGTGTGTAGAATGGGACTATAATCACTTTTTGCTATTCGATTCCGTCTAAACCTATCGCAGACATTTGATCGCTTAGTGATTTATCAAAGTGAACCATTAGAGTTTTGTGCCACATAAAATACACATATGGGCATTCGTTTTTTTTTTTCAGGACAATAAAATACGATGCGTTTTATTATTCATTTTCCACCAAATTAAATGTCAAGCGGCTTATTAAATAATTTTCTATTATCAGTTTAGTAAGACGAAATAAAATACGACAGTTTAATGAGGTCATTGATTGTGTTCATTCATTGGGTGGATTAATGTCCAATTCTAGATACATATACGAAGCATCAGTATCGCCCGCCTCGCTAGGGGTAAATTATATTTATATTGAAATCTTTTGAACCCTGGACGATATCGAAATGGAACATACACGAAGATTTTAGTTAAAATTCCTGTTATAATCCCTTAAATTTTCATTGAAATTCGTTGAGCCGTTTTGAAGCCTCATCATTATCATTTCAGCCAAATAAAGTCCTCTGCCCGACATAGGCCTCTCCCAAAGATCACCACAATGACCGCTCTGGGTGTGTGCTCAATTGGGGGCTTTTGCCATAATCGCCATGCTTGATCGGCCGGTTGGCGAGCGCAGTTGAGTAGTTAATGTACTCGAAGCACGCTGCTGCCCATCCTCCGGCTAATCTTATAGTAACCTTAAGATACCCACGGGATGAGATGGGTTGGTGCTATTCGTTTTGAAGCCTATTCGAGACAAATTCATTATTTATGATTAGGCATCGTATAAATAGCAGTTCTCACTGAAATTTGTGCATTTATTTTGAAATCACAATATACACTTCAGCTTAGTTATGGTAGGTAAAGATACTGTCTCTAGTGTGATCATACGAGGACCTGGAGCCTCCCTTAGGTGCCGAAGATGACCGCCCCAGTGGTTTTAGCCGGTAGGAGTCCGGCATACCCCTTCGCCCTTCCCCGGGGCGAAGGAAGTTCATGAAGAATTTCCACTGGGCACCAATAAAAAAAAAGGTAAAGATACTGTCTCTAGTGTGATCATACGACGACCTGGAGCCCCTCTTAGGTGCCAAAGATGACCGCCTCAGTGGATTTAGCTGATAGGAGTCTGGCATGCCCCTTCGTCCTTCCCCGGGGCGGTGGAAGTTCATGAGGAATTTCCACAGGTCCCAATAAAAAAAAGGATACATACTATATTTAATAACATAATATTACGTTATTTCTTAAATATCAAAAACATATGAATTACGAACTAAAAACAGACGTAGAAAATGTGTATTACAAATTCAAGTAAATACAAATGTCGTGAACATGCCTGATATTGACACAATGCATGATGGTTCCATTGCGAAGTCGTGAATGTATTTTCTACACACCTTGAACTGTATATTTACTTAATACTTGTAATATTTATTGCTAATATTTTACTCATTTGCCTGTAATTTGGTACTGCTAGTTAATGCATTCTGAAATTATTATTGACTTAAATGCAAAGATTTTTTTACTGTGTAATAAAATTGATAGTTGAAAATCATGGTCGATGATCGCACAGTTTTTACTAGTGGATGATATATGATAAGATCTCATGTCGTCGTCATGTTGAGAGAACAGCTTAGACTGAAAAAGATCACTACAACCGGTATGGTTGTGTTGCGTGCTCATTGGGGGTCTTGCCATAATCGCCATGCTTAGCAGATAGGTTGGCGATCGCAGTTGAGTTGTTAATGTACTCGAAGGACGCTGCTGCCCATCCTCAGGCTAATCCCATAGTCGCCTTTTACGACACCCACGGGATGAGATGGGGTGGTGCTATATTCTTGATTTGGACACCACACGGATAAAATATTATTTTATACGAATGAAGTGGGTATTGTAAAATCAGCGCATTTGATATATGACGTCATGAAAATATGGACTTATCTACAGTAAAATAAAAATCAACTCACCAAAGTTTCATGAACTAGGTTAAAATTCCAACACTGCAAACTGACGGTGCAAATAACTAGCCTATCGTATAAGAGCAAATTATCTGACCCGACAGTTACTACTTCCGTGAAATGATAAACAGTCTGCTTTTTTACACATCCTTCCCCATTTACGAATAATTTACTACCTCGCATATTAATAGTTAGTATGAATTAAAACAAATTGTAGGTGTACCAATTTTAGTGGCAATTGTGTTATTTTATACATTTAATCTATAATTGTACACGATGTTTTTTATAGAATTAGAAGATATATCTAGTCATACACCTGATGCTTAAGTAAAAGGAACATATACTTTGAAAGTATAATATACCCCCAAAAGTGTTATATTTTAATAACGTAACGTATACTATGTTTCTGTACATGAAAAGGTAGGTACCGTTAAATTCTTCTCCATTCAAACAAGATGATCAGTTAGTCAAGTTTAAACCTTTTGGCCTCGGTATGAATGTAAATATTTACGAGAGAACGTTTGGTCGATCGTTCCGAGTGGGTATACTAAATCGGCAATATCTAAACATGAAGGTGCAAGTTGTTAAAAAATAACTTGGTCCGCACCTGATCAGCATACACGAAAAAATTACGAACATCGAGCAGTGATGCGGTCATATCGATGAAAATGAGAATTTCTTCCAAATTTCGTTTTAGCACTTACATTGTATGTATTATGCGGTCAGCTTTTACCTGGAATAAAAAAAAAGCAGATTATTGGTCAAGTTCAACTTTTGAAACTGTTTCTGTATTTCTCGTGTCTTTTAGTCTTGATTACTAATTTGTCGAAAATTGCTTGAAGGGGTCATAAAAGGTAAACTTATTATAAAAAAAACCGTGTGGTGCCCGGATTGAGAATACCACCCATCACCATCTCCTCTCGTGGATGTCGTAAAAAGCGACTAAGGGATTCTAAACCAGAGGGATGGGCAGCAGTGTGCATTCTGTGGAATGAAAGCGTGGTGAGCTTTAGCAAATTCCCCCCAAAATGATGACACAATTGTGTTAATCTATGGGGGAGGCTTTTGTTCAGTAGTGGACATCCTTTGGCTGAAATGATGATAGTAAAATGTGAAAAAAACATGACTCCAGTCTTCTTTGAACGTTTCATTGTTTCTATCATATCACTAATCAACAATACACGTGATATTATTGTGGCAACGATTACTTGTATAATCAGACATAAAAAACCGGGTGTGCCTTCATAACCAACTCTTATACTCCTCTAAATAGTACCGATATTCCCAAATCAGAATTGAATTTTTGTATCATCGTTATACGGCAAAAAATACTATTTGAATAATATTATCTACTGACCTTTCGATTACTTATTATATACTCTCCATAATTGTATATCTGATATCTACAATCAAACAAAATCGTAGAAATTTAAAAACATGAGACAGCACTTTCATTTCATCAGAAAATATCACATATTTCCACGCAGCGACTGGGAATCTATAGATTCGTTGTGATCGCGTCCAATTTCGTCCAAAACAGCTACATGTGTATCCACTTTGAGTCAGCAATGCCAACACTATTATGCTAAACGGAATAACGGAGGTATTCGAGCTGTTGCGAGGTCCACACGTCCATGATGAGATGACACTCGTTTTACGACCGCCCGTTCGCAGTCCGACTAGATTCCTGACACAGACGCAACAACGTTCTAGTGTTTATGTTTTTTTTTTTACTATGTATGCGCCCGGCGTTTCATGTTACGATAAAATTGTAAGCACATGTCACCTATTTATGACTCCAGTGCCCTTTTAGGTTTAGCGCGCACGGGTGACTTTTGTCACCGTGACAATTTCGTCACTCTTATCAAGTCTGTGGGTATATAATATGTATGGAGGTTTGCACAAGTAACGACGTGACATGAAGTTTCCATACATATCCATAGAGTGACGAAATTGTCACGGTGACTAAAGTCACCCTTGCGCGCTAGCACTTACTATTAGATCAGATTATTGAACTACCTTCTTTAATTTTATAAATATAATACTTGCTTCCATAGTACAATAAAGCACGGTTGGTGCAGTGGTTGATACAGTCGACTGTTGCGCGCCGGGTCGTGGGTTCGATTCCCGCACGGCACAAATATTTGTATGATCTGCAGGTAGTTGTTCCGGGTCTGGGTGTATTGTATGTGGAATTCATGTTTGTAAACGCACCCACGACACAGGAGAAATGCTAGTGTGGGGCAATGTTTAAAAAAAAAAGTTAAAAATAATATATATATCAATGAAATATTACACTACCTACATATAACACGTTATTATCACAACACATTTTTCATTAGACTAAGTTATAATGAAACAGTTTATACTTACGATTCTGATTCGTAATAAAATGTAATATCAACATGCTTTCATCGTAACCGTTTTTTACAATTCATGTATTAGAACCAGAACGGAAAACTTTAAGTTAGCAATTCAACATGAGAAGAGCATCCAGAAAATCTTCATGTCAGAAAACTTTAAAGTACTTGTTAGTTAGTTTGAAATATTATTATAGCAGTTAGAAGGGCACTACACCGAGAACATTGCAGTTATACCGACTGTAAAATTAAATCTTATATAATAACAGTTCAACAAATATATGAGAATGGAGGACAAGAAGCGTATCTACACTGAATTCCGAGTAATTTATGATTATTCAACTCTGAATCTGCTGGAAACCAATACTGAATTATTAATTATGTTACCTTGTTTATGCAATAAAAGCTAACCTCGCTTAATTTTTACACATTACGAAGCCAACACCAACGAACAGATGGACAAGTATAGTCTATACTTTTATTACTTACTAATTTACAAATTAAATGTTTAATCTCTATCTCAAGTAGACCAAATATGAGGTGCTTATACCCAGTTGCACTCTCTGATCGGTAAACGATCGGCGAGGTTAAGCAAACCTCTGGCGAAGTCAGTCTATTGATGGGCGACCGCATAGTGGTTCGTATTTCGGAAGACACGTAAAATTGTCGGTCGAGGTTATTGTCTTGCAGCGGCGTGAACATTCTGACGCAAGGTTAGCCACTAATAACCAAACGGGAAAATAAGAATAAGAAATAGAGCAAAGCTGCATCGCTTCATAGGTTATTAGCACAAGCCATTAATGGACTTCTTGTAAGCGTTTGTATAAAATCAAAGATGTAAACACACGTAAGTTGGTGCAGTGGCTGAGACAGTCGGCTACTGCGCTCCGGGTCGCGGCTTCAACTCCCGCACGGAACAAATATTTGTATGATCTGCAGGTAGTTGTTCCGGGCCTGGGTGTGTTGTATGTGGAATTAATGTCTGTAAACGCACCCACGACACAGGAGAAAACCTAGTGTGAGTCAACATTTAAAAAAAAAGAAGAAAAAGTACCTATTATTCAAACCTCCATAAATTTTATTATGATGAAATCTTATTGAAAGTTGCGTGTTCACAACATTAGCATGTCCTACCACGCCTAGGGGCAAATGTCCCGAAATTCTGACGCCACATTTCCGGTCAGCCGGCACAATTTAGTTAAGGAAGTGCACCAACCCCGTCCGACCGATATTACCGCACGAACGATGCCCGCCCTGTACCTACGACCTTCTGCTAATCCTATTTTTGTTAACTCGATTCGGTTGCAACGTTGGACATTCGGTTTTGTTTCTCAATCGTATTATACGGTGTTATGGGAAGTTCTGAAGCTTTTTGGACAATACGTTTCCCACTCCAACATGATGTAAGATTAGTTGTTGTATTTGATACAAACAGTAAAATGTGTAATTTATTATTCGTATAAAAATACTGATTAAAATATGGTATAAAAGACGGATTAGGTAAAACAATATAGCGCCCAAGAAGTCTTTATGCATTCACAATTTACAGAGTTATACGACCTTATTATGACTGTAACAATGTTGTACATTGAATCAGCGCCTAGCTAATTATGTTAACTCCTAATACATAGGTCGCAGGGGACAGACTAACAATTACGAGGGCGGCACTGAAAATTTCGGGAATCAAGGAAGTGACACAACATTACTATTTAAAAATGTATTTATTGGTTTTCGAAGTATTCTCCGCGAAATTTGACACATTTTTCCATACGATGGAACCAATCATTGAAGCAACCATTCCATTCGGAAGTTGGGGTCTTCAAAATGGCCGTTTTGTAGGCGTCCACAGCTTCTTTAGGTGATGAAAATCTCTGTCCACGCAATTTATTCTTTATTTTAGGGAAAGTATAGAAATCATTAGGGCTTAGGTCGGGGCTGTACGGCGGATGGTCTAATAATTCTATGTTTTCTTGCTCTAAAAAATCTTTTGTTCTGTGCGCGGTGTGAGAACTCGCATTGTCGTGATGGAGGATGATGCGGCGGTTGCAGTTCTCTCTACGGAGTTCAGAAACGACCTGTGGCAAACAAATGCTAGCATACCATTCTGCATTAACCGTTCTTTGTCCCTCAAGAGGAATAGTCGTAACATGGCCGGTTTTGGAGACAAACGTGGCCACCATTTTTTTTCTAACACTCCGTGAACGAACAATTTTTGTTGGCTTTAACTCATTTTCGAACACCCAAACTCGTGACTGGTTTTTTGTTTCGGGTTCGTACGCATATATCCAGGATTCGTCACCTGATACGATGTTGTATACAGCGTTTGAGGATCCTGCGTGGAATCTTTCGAGAGTTCTGATGCACCAAGTAACGCGAGCCGCTTTTTGCTCTTCACATAGCAAATGCGGTATCCATCGGGAAAACAACTTTTTTACACCTAATTGTTCATGCAAGATTATTTGTATTTGACTCATGCCAATGTCTAAAGTTGCCTGAATTTCGCGGTATGCGCGGAATCAGCTTACGCACAGCATCAACGTTTTCTTGGGTGACTGCAGTTTTTGGACGACCTTGACGAGGATCATCACTGAGCTTGACACGTCCACGTTGAAATTCAGAAAACCAGCGATAAATTGTGGTTTTGGATGGGGCTTCATCACCAAATGCAGAAATCATCCGGTCAACACACTGTTTTTGTGTTAAACCACTTCGAAAGTCATAATAAATCATCGCTCTTGAATTTTCTCGAGTCAATTCCATTTTCTCAACGACTAAACAAGTTTGACAAAACCTTGTGATAAGACCGTGAATCTTTTTTTAAATAAATAAATGGTATTCGATTTGTAAAACCAAGGAGTTTTCAATTAAAAAGATTTTAATATGACAGGAACAGTGGAAATATTCCATTCCCGATACTTTTAGTGCAGCCTATGTATACATCTCGGCCTTATTACAGTCACTACTTAAGTATTTTTACTGGATAGTGGACATTATAATATTTCAAACATAATGTTGTAATATACAGGTTGTCCAGTAAATAGCACGACGTTTACCTCAAAAGTAAAGTAACTATTCACAAATAATTTGAGGTAACAAAAAAACTAGAAAAGGAATTTTTCATTACGAGATGCTTAAAAATCTGTGTCAAGGTAGAGATTTTTCGATATTTCGGAAAATTTTGTACTACTGTAAATCCGTAAGATTTTGCTGAACATATATTGTGTTTTTTTGGTAGGTATTGACCCAAGCTCTCACCCCCTGCAGTATGTCGTGCTATTTACTGGACAACCTGTATGTACAATATTGTTTGGACGTTATATTAAAATTAATATTCCAGATTTCGATACCATTTCGGTCAAGGACGGCTTAAAGAGCTCATCTTGTCCAAACTGTTTGTTATATTTTAGAATATGACATATTTTATGTGTATATATATTGTATTATTTTATTGATCGTATTGTTAATAATGCTAGTAATTTAGTTACATGATTAAATATTTCGTTATACGTTTTCTGGAGTAAAATATTTTTTTTTTCATTCATTTCGGCCGAATGAAGTCCACTGCTGGACACAGGCCTCCCCCAAAGATCACCACAACCACCGATATGGATGTGATGTGGGCTCATTGGGGGGTTTTGCCATAATCGCCACGCTTGGCAGGCGGATTGGCGATCGCAGTTGAGTTGTTAATATACTCGAAGGACGCTGCTGCCCATCCTCCGGCTAATCCCTTAGTCGACTTTTACGACACCCATGGGAGGAGATGGGGTGGTGGCATTCTTTAAGTCGGACCAAATATTGGCATAGAAGGTAAGGGCCACCCTAATGCTGCAACAATTAATTCTTGGTTTGAAGTTAACTTTTTGGGGCCTATTAAGTTTATGACACAAAATGGAGAATACATTTTGGTGGTAATTTATAATTTTCGGCCCGAAAAGTTTTTTTTTTTCTAGTGTTCGGTTAAACTTAAGCCAAATTTAATTATACGACATAATATTTCGATACACATTTTTTAGTTCGAAAATGTCTATATTACACAAATCAGCCCGTTAACGTCAAGAGGATGGGCAGAATACCCACCCGTGTACATAACAACATAGGTACTACGATCGCCACGACTGGAGATCGCGGTGGCATAGCGGTCCGTCTCCGTGGTGATTGTGTTATTACCTCCTATGACCGCTCATTGTATTGATCATTGGTGGTCCCATGTTCAGCAGTGGCTGATTATGGGCTGATGTGCGTGTGTGTAACGTGTTACATTATTGCATAACATTAGTCAGGTAATTAATAAATTAATAAATGCATCATTAACTAAACGCATTTTCGTACTAAAGGCCTCTTAAAGTTGTGAAACATTTATCACGAATCACTATTCTAACATTTATCAGACGTTCGTGTGGTGCTGGCTACGAATAGCACCAACCCATCTCATCCCGTGGGTGTCGTAAAAGGCGACTATGGGATTAGCTGGAGGATGGGCAGGAGCGCCCTTCGAGTAAATTTACAACTGAACTGCGATCGCCCACCCACGTGCCAAGCGTGGCGATTATGACAAAACCCTCCAATGAGCACACTACATACCCAGATCGGTCACCGGTTAAATCGTATCCTGTTTCAAGGCAACTTCTCAAAATTTTAACCAAACAAAATTGGCATTTCATACAAAACATTGAATAACCGTGGTAAAAATTACATAATAACATTTAACAGACAAACCAATGTCATACATAATAACAATGCAATTTAATGACTCGTACAACCGCAACGGTTAACCCACATCAACGGGTATCAAGGCGAACCGCTGTGTCGTCTCTGACACTTATGAGTTGGTAAACTTTACTTGTTCTTGGTGGGCAAATGTTTAGTTTAGGAAAACTGGTAGGTAAAGATATTGTGGGGCTTCGAAGAGCACTTCGGGCGCCTCGTCCCCCGAGTCGAGAGGGTAGTGGGTGCATTACACCGGATGCTGCCCAATCTCGGGGGACCGAGCGAGGAAGTTCGCCGTCTCTACGGGGGCGTCGTGCGGTCTGTGGCCCTCTACGGGGCGCCTGTATGGTCATCCCGGCTGTCAGGCGTCCAGCGCTGCAGAAACAAACTTCACAGTCTGCAGCGCAGAGTGGCTATACGGATCGCACGGGGATACAGGACAGTGTCCTACGAGGCGGCAACTCTCCTGGCACGCTTTCCGCCTTTCGACATCCAGGCGGAGATGGATGCGTGGGTCTACGACCAGACACGCTCTCTCCGCCAAAGTGGGGAAGGCGTGCCTTCAGGGGCGTTCGACAGACTGAGGCGGCTGGCTCGACGGCGCGCACTCGAGATGTGGCGTCATCGCCTACGGTTGCAGTTCGCGACGAAGCGCGTCGTTGAGGCCATCCTGCCGCTCTTCGGAGCCTGGCTCCAAAGGAGCGAGCGCGTCACCTACCGTCTGACGCAGGTGTTCACCGGTCACGGTTGTTTCGGTGCATACCTGCACAGAATAGGACGCGAGGTTCCGGCACAGTGCCACCATTGTGGAAGCGACCAGGACACCGCACAGCACACGCTCGAGGAGTGCCCTGCGTGGGCGGCCGAGCGGCGGATCCTGGTCGACCGGATTAGGCAAGATCTCTCTCTGCCGGCAGTAGTGTCGGCTATGTTGGCAGAGCATGAAAATTGGAGTGCAGTGGTCTCCTTCTGCGAGAGCGTCATGTTGCAGAAGGAGACTGCAGAGCGGGATCGGGAGAGGGCCGATCCCGCACGGAGAAGGACGAGACGGCGCCAGGGCAACAACCGTCCCGGCTCCCACCCAAGTCCAACACGCCTGAGCCCCCTGCCGTCAATTCATGGTGGGGGGCCACAGGGGTCGCGGGTGCGCAGATTGGGGAGTCTGCGTGCTCACACCGAGCGACCCCCGGGAAGACGGTGGCGCGCACGTGGTCACGTGCCGCCGTGTGCGCAGCACAGCGCAAAGCGAGGCTTGGGGGGATCCTTTACAATCCTCCCCGAGAAGTGCCTGAGGGGGCGACCTTTTTACAGTCGCCTTCCCTCCGCTAGAGGGGGTGACCGCTTTACAGTCATCCCTTCCATGATGTGCCTAAAGGCGTGGCACCAATGGGCGGCTCTAGTGTGATCTTATGAGGACCTGGAGCCTCCCTTCGGTGCCGAAGATGACCGCTCCAGTGGTTTTAGCCGGTAGGAGTCCGGCATACCCCTTCGCCCTTCCCCGGGGTGAAGGAAGTTCCATGTAGAATTTCCACTGGACATCAATAAAAAAAAAAAAAGGTAAAGATATTGTACTTTTCACAACATCACGCATTTTCTGATGAGGGCAGGCTGAAACTGTCAGATAACAGAACTACACCCGCTAAACTAGTTAACGGCGGATCATGGTGTGTGTAGTCTATCAACCCGGAGTAGGCCAGCGTGGTGGACTAAGGCGTAACCTTTCTCATCGTAAGACAAAGGTCCGTGCTCAGCAGTGCCACAGTAATGGGGTGATAAGGTTGAGACTGCTATTCATCTATTTATACTTTTACCTAAATGGCAAGCAACCATCATAATTATCATCATATTAGCTAAATGTCGCCCACTATTAAAAAAAGGCGTCCCCCATAGATTTCCACACTAAGTACATATACCTACATATTTTGGGAAGCAGGAGATGGGCCATCGTTTTTCTCTGTCTCCTGCTTGCTACGGGGGGAAGTGGAACGTATATTCTTTCCTACTCCTCCCTTTTCTTTTCTGATTAATTTTGGTGCGGGTTCCAAGAAAGTTATTCATTTCTCTGGGATACACCGAGCTTCATTGATCGGTATTCTTTTCGGTGGTCGCCATTGTAGATCCTGGCTTACAGGAGTCGCAGTGGTTGGAAATGTGTGGCGGGCTTGTCCCAAATAAAAAAAAATACACATTTTGGGATGAACTTGCCAATATATATGATAGCTGCTGTTCCACTGCTGTCGTATCCCGTGACTTAGGGTAGTCGTCTTTTACGACATCCATGGTAGGAGATGGAGTGGTGTTATATTATTAACCACCACACGGAAAAGTACTGCAAGTACAAAAAAACGTACTTCAGACGTACGTAGTATTTTCATTCGTATGATAGATTTAGATATTTCAATTCCATTACAAAATGTATACCCCTCTAGTTTAATATCTCCTAGTCGGCTTTTACGATATCCAACGGGAGATGGAGTGGTGCTATATTTTTTATCCTGTCACCACACAGATGAGCAAGCAACCAACCTGTGAATATCAGTAACACAGAGGAGTCGCAGATGAAGTAGGTGATGATACATTGCCATTCTTTTAGGGATATGTACACTATTTTCTTGAAAAACCGCTGAATGAAGCTGGTTCCACGTTTGCCAAACATTTCTTTTTTTTTTTTTTTTTTTTTTTTTTTTTTTTTAATTCACAAAACTGATTTTCAATCCTACTTACTTAATTTAAAACACACATACTATTTTTGATTGAAATCTACTAGATGTGAATACAGCTTGCATATACATAAGATGTAACGTAATCCAAGATTTACATTACTCTACTACTACTACTACTACTACTACCTATATGGAAACTTACGCAAAAACATTATAAATACTTCTTAGTAAATACTTCTTAGTTTATCACAATGTACAAGTTATTATGTTTTTGAGTTTAAATTTTATTGAGGATACAGAACCACTAAATATGTCTATATCGCTACGTATAGAGTTGGCCAAGGATAGCATACGGCAAATGGGAGAATACTGACCAATATTAGTTCGGCTATGTGGTTGATCAAACGTTTTTCGGTTTTGTAAACGGCTGCTTGTACGTGGAATGCATATATTTATCTTTCTCAAAAGCTCTGCCGAGTCTATAGAACCGTGAATTAATTTAAATAAAAACACTATATCTGCAATTTTTCTACGTGCACTCAATGATGACATTTTGTAGAAACTAAGTCTAGTTTTGTACGAGTTCAAAACACGGCACTTGTTGTCAGAGTAACTCAAGTGATAGAGAAATCTTTTTTGCACACACTCTATTCTATCAGAGTGCACTTGATAGAATGGGTTCCAGACAGGACTACAATATTCAAGTATACTTCTAATGATGCTATTATAAACAGTTAGTGTAAGTTTAGGTTCCTTAAAAATTTTCATTTCTCTTACTATAAAGCCCGATAATTTAGATGCCTTCGAAATTATCAGATCAAAGTGGTTTTTGAAGCTCAAGCTACTGTCTATTATAATTCCGAGATCCCTAATACTATTAACTTCCTGTAGCGGTGTATTTTTTATTACATAACAAGCTTGACATGGATTCTTCTTCTTGCTAAATTTTATAAAGTAGCACTTATCTTGATTTAATTCCATGTCGTTTTGTATACACCAGGCATATACGTTATTGACGTCTAATTGAAGTCGAACAATATCGGAGTCACTATTAATAGTTCGGTAAACCTTTAAATCGTCAGCAAAAAGTTTAAAATTAGAATCAATTGAATTACCCAAGTCATTTATAAATACTAGAAAAAAGAGCGGGCCCAAATGCGAGCCCTGAGGCACCCCAGACGGTATTATACATTCCCTGGATTTAAAACCTTTTACATTTATTAATTGAGAGCGGTTTCTTAAATATGACTCGCACCAACGCAGCAAAGACCCGTGTATTCCCATGCCCTCCAGCTTCGCCAATAATAAATCATGATTAACTAGGTCAAACGCTTTTCTAAAATCGGTATAAATAGAGTGAACTTCTTTGCCAGCATCTAATGCAGATGATATATCAGAAATATATTCGACCAGGTTAGAACCTGTTGATTTTCTGGGGCGAAACCCGTGCTGATCATCATGTAGTAAATGTTTAAAGTGAAAGTACATTTTTTTTTGGACGAGTGATTCAATTATTTTTCCACAACACGAGAGAATAGATACAGGTCGATAGTTCGCTGCATTCTCAGCACTACCAGATTTAAAAATCGGCGTGATATATGCAACTTTCCATTGATCCGGATATGTCCCCGTTGACAAAGAGTAATTGTATAGAGTTGTAAGAGGACCAGCTAGGCTTTTGGCACATTTCCGTATAAAAAGTGGGGGGATTAAGTCGGGCCCTGGTCCTTTATCACAGTTCAAGGAAGACAGATAATCAAGAACTTCTTTTATGTGTAATGTGCATTCATTGAACGTATTATTGTTTTGGGGAATGTGTGAAAATGTTGTCAAATCAATGTTCCCATTTGGTTTATATATAGATTGAAAATGTTCAGAAAATAATTCACATATTGCCGGCCCACCCTTGGCAGTCGCAAAGTTGTTCAAATACATTTTATTAGGAATAGAGCAGTCGGTGGCTTGTTTATTTTTAAGGTATCTCCAGAAATGTTTAGGATTTCGATGCATGTTCGTAGCTATGTTATTTTTAAAATTTGCATAACAATCTTTGATCATAATACCACAACGCGACCTTAGGCACTCGAATGCAATTTTGTCTCTAGGGTTCCCGTATTTTTTGTGTAGTTTATGGTATTTAGCCTTTTCTTTTATAACGCGTAATAGTGCTCGGCTGAACCAGACAGGATAACGTTCATCACGAGGTTTGCTGATTGGTGTATATTGGTTGATTATCGGCATCAGAATTTCGTAAAATCTTTGTAACATACAATTTACATTAGTAAAATTTTCCCATTCAGCCGCCCAATCAATTTTCAATAATTCCTTATTAACAGCTTCGTAATTACAACGATAAAAATTTAAATAGGGGACCTTTTTCAGGGCTAAAGGATTATTATGGTTAGTCAAAAATGAGATTTCTAATGCTGGATGATGTGGGTCAATAGATACAAAAGGGTTTGTGGCTTGAGAGACCAATACTGTGTTGTTACTGCTGCTAAGGACTAGATCTAAAGTCCGTTCGGAAACATTGCTTATCATATTACATTGGTGGAGATCGTTGAATGTAATCATGTCTAAGAAGTTATTTTCTTGGTTACTGCTCGATCCTGTGGGGACCAATAAGCCGGTGTCAGCATTATATTCCCACGTAATACTACCCATGTTAAAATCTCCTATTAATATATTTCTAGAGCCGTTTTTACTTTTTTTGTTGATTATATCTGTAAAGTTATTAAATAAAACGTCGACATAATCATGCTTAATCGGAGGTGGTATATAAACCACACAGACATTGATCTGTAAGTCATTTTCGCACTTGATTGAGATCCACAACTCCTCGCAGTGTGACTCCCAGTTGACTCTCCGTAATACCTCATATTTTTCGAGTGTTGCAACCCCGCCCCCATCTTTTTTAGTTATTGAAGAAACTGTGGATGATCTATCACGCCTAAATATTTTGTATCTATTATCAATAATTTCATGGTCAAGAATAATAAATAATAATAAATAAATAATAAATAATAAAAAGCGTTTATTCGGTGCAACCAAAGACACAAAACATACCAGTTAAACGAAACAAATCATAAACAGGAAACAGATAAAATAATCAGATCACATAATCAGTCTCGGAACGACCAGCGAGCAATGTGTGTCTCAAGATTGCACCAAATGGGTGTCCAGCTCAGCATATGCCAGGTATTATTCCTGACGCTGGTATTCTGCTGGATCCCTGCAGTGACATACGGATGTCGAGCAGACCAGATACACGAACAGTTGGTGGTAATAGTTTTGTGTGTGCTGTGTTATTAAAGTAGGTATACCCACATTCTCATGTATTAAAATTGTATTCAATTTAAAATTAAATTAAAATTGCGAACTGGTAGCTATTGTGTTGATTTGATAATAATATAATAATGTCCACATTTGAATTCTTAATTATAAATTATGTACGTATTTAAATATTTCAATGTAATATAATATATAACATAACGTCTATTTTATCACCCATGAAGACAAAAGGTATTAATTAGTTAATTGGTTACTTATTGATAATAATTAATAAGAACCATATCATTGAGCCAAGTTTCAGTAATAATGATTAAATCGTAGTCCATATTTAACGCAGAAATATAGAATTCCTCAGTTTTGGTTCTTAAGCCTCTTACATTTTGATAATATATTTTGAAATTGAATTTTGAGTTTAATTGACACTTAAATCAAACTAAGAACAACGAATACCGATCAACAATTACAATGAGTTTAAACATTCTAAATTTTTTACCAGTAATGACTTAGTTGTAACATCTTTGCGCACAAATATACGACCGTTCCGAACCCATACAAAGTCATATTTCTTCTCTCTCGCAGCTATTCTGGTTGCTGCATGTAGTTTTCTATTTGCTGGGGACAGATGTTCAGTAATAAATATCGGCTGCTTATCCCCACCTATGCCAATATGGCTGCTATTCAGTTTTTCAGTCAAGTTCTTATTATTAAAGTTTCTAACCGCCGCAAGTAAATTATCACGAATTCGAGGGCTGACTAATTTGACAACAATACTTCGTGGACGCTTGGAGTCTGCATTCAGTTTAGCAACTCTATGATAAGACTGGATTTCATTGTCATGCAGCTCATTTTCTATGACTCTGCCTATCTGTTTAATAACAGTAAGCAAATTTTCGGTTTTATGTTCAGGCACGCATTGAATCTCAATATTGCTTTCACGTGCAGTCTGATCGTATTGTTGCACTTTATTGTCTAGTTCACTTATATGATTGCTGAGAGCGGCATTATGATTAAGGATTTCAGTAATCAAGGCATTGTTTTTCATGTTAAGAGCCGTTTGATCATCATAAGCATCAGACAAAAAAACAACAGTCCTCTTAAGTTCATCCAAATCTTCACGCATTCCGGAAAATTTTAAAGTAAGGTCGTTAATATCCTTCCGCACCGTTGAGAGAGTTGATTCAAACTTTAACAAAGTAACCCGCTGGTTATCGAACTTTTCATTCATTTCTTTACGTAAGTTTTGAATTTCCTGTAATATAGCATCCGGATAATTAACCTCAGGGTTTGGAGATGATATCAGGGTTATCTTTGATGGTGATGGCTCCACTTGAACATGTCCCTTGCCTTGAACAGGTGTGTTGGAGTTATCTTGCTTAGGGCGACTAGATTTGCATTTGGGACAAATCCAATTGGTCCTAGGTGTAGTGGATTCATCGTATTTTACGCAGTCCAGGTGATATTGAAGTGCACATTTTCCCATGCAGCATTTAATTCTTTTATGCGTCACAAGGACTGTAGAATTGCAACAGGCGCATATCATTTTGTTGACAAATAAATAAAAATAAAGTTTCAAAAAGTGTCGGTGGTACTAGGAATCGAACTCAAGCACTCTGTCACACCGGCCGAGTACTCTACGATTAGGACCACGAAGGGTGTGACTTATTGAAACGAAATACACATATTCAATCGTCGCAGTACAAATAATGATATGATAGATATGACTGTAAGTGTCATAAAGTTTTTTAGACCACCCGCACTACGAAGTCACTATAAACTTGCAGTCACTATTTTACGATGTTTGCATCCTAGTTTTTGGTTGATTTCAATCACTGGACACGTTGTAAAC
This sequence comes from Diloba caeruleocephala, assembly GCA_947459985.1. Taxonomy (NCBI): domain Eukaryota; kingdom Metazoa; phylum Arthropoda; class Insecta; order Lepidoptera; family Noctuidae; genus Diloba; species Diloba caeruleocephala. The sequence goes on along the minus strand of OX381616.1, from coordinate 8,470,808 downwards.
ACTGTCGCGTATGCTTCGTACACTTAGCTATAACTTGTACACAATGATTCCAAATAAACGCAAGTTGTCAATTATTTATGATTAATTGTTTACGGAACGATGATAAGTAAGTAGGTAGTAGTCAATACGTCAATTCTTGATGACGTCTTAACTTTAGCTTAACTCCTCTTTTTATTTTAAACTGAATTAATAGTTTTTTTGAGCTTTTTATTAGTCCAGTGGACATTCATCATGAACTTCCTCTGCTCCAAGAAGGGCGAAGGGTTATGCCGGACTTTTACCGGCTAAAGCCACTGGAGCGGTCATCTTCAGCATCGAAGGGGGGCTCCAGGTCCTCGTCCACCCATTAGTGCCCAGCCTGTATGCACATCTCGGAGGGGATGACTGTAAAGGTGTCACTCCTTCTAGCGGAGGAAAAGCGACTGTAAAAAGGCCACCCCGCAGGCATTTCTCGGGGATGATTGTAAAGGATCCCTAAGCTTCACTGTGCGCTGTGCTGCGTACACGGGAGCACGTGAGCTACGAAAGTATCTTAGCCTTGGCTAACACTCCCATTGAATGTGTCAACCAAGGTCCCGAAGCGTTTTTGGTAGGTAATGGCGAGGTCGTCGATCATCGTATGCATCCATGTTAATAATTATCAATTTCTCGGCAATCTTCAGCAGATTTTATTGATTGATGGTAGTATTATTCTACTGAACACGTATTGCGTATTGTATTATTTAATAATTATTACTTTTTGGGCTTCTTGAAGATTTTACAGAGAATTGTGTCTTCTTAACCGGGTGATTCTAGCTAAACCAAAAGAGGCTTCCAGGTATTTTTTTCAAACTGAGCAACTATGGCTAAGGGCATAAGCTATCACTACGTTTCTCCAAAGACACCATCCTAAAGTAGTATAGTTTGGCTTCATTTCATATGAAGTAATGTAATGACTTGACGTGACATTTACTATATAACAGAGAGTCCATCTAAAACTGCTGACGGTAAATGATCGGGTAGTAGATACCAAACTTCTCCGTAGTGCACGCCTCGCACTCGGTCATTGTACGCAACGGGTACGTCTGTAAGCTACAAGTGTATTGGATAGATACTAATTACATTACAGCGTGTTTTAATTAGCATGTCTTTTGTAATATTTATCTTTGACAATTAATGGGATCAGTCCTCTATCGCATTGTGATTAAATCAGCTTCCTATATTATACCTCCGTTGTTTCAATATGACGTAAAAGTGTCAGCGAGTACCTTATTACTGAATAAATGATTTTGTTATGAACATTTCTCGTTATTTTCCTAAAAATGTCAATAAAATCTAAGCACCTAAAGCATCCTTAAACTAGCAAAACTAAAACCACTAAACTGATTTGCATGAACAGGATATCGGGAGCTTAATTATCCAAATCAAATCCAATATGGTGCCGAAACAAAATCAATAATCCCTCACATATGGATATGTGTAATGAAGCACTGAATGATTAGGTAATCATATATGATTCCGATGCTGTGTGTTTGGTCATGTGTGACATACATATCGAACGACCAAAGCTAAATTTATTTTATTGCATACACTCCCTGAATATAAAACTAAGAAGGAAGCTTCTTTATTTGAACGAAGTTTAACATAAAAAAGAGATGTCAGGTTTCGTCGTAATTTGGCTAATGGTCCCAGAATTTATAGTTGTTCAATTATATAATAATATAACAGAAGAATGACTCAAGTAAGAAATACCTAACACAAAAACTATAGCATACATGACTAAATACCTGAAGGTTGCTTCTCGCTGACATTTTAGGGAAATGTGGTTGCTTAAACGGGCAATTCTGGCGAAGCCAAAAGAGGCATCCAGCCAGGCTTAAAAATATTTTTTTAGAAACTAAGGCACTGCATCTGAGGGTTCCTCGTGCGGGGATCGAAAATGGCTTAGGGCTTTGCTGGAGGGTATAAGCTATGTAGGAACAGCTGTTTCGGTATAATTTAAATATTTTAGGGATATTTAAAACTACATGCTCGCGCTGTACCCTGGACGGGAGGGAGATAACTAAACGTATTCGTGTCGCGGTGACAGGTCTCCACGGCATCGGTGAGGTGGAGGTTGCACTTTCCGAAACTATCACATAAATTGTCTAAATATTATTTAGTCAAAGTTTATCAAAACTGAGGTTATCCGCCACCTAACCGTTGTCTTTGCTTACTCACTTTGTTTGTTGAGTCAACGTGTCAAAACTTTGTTCAAATACCATAGATGTATTACATCTGGCGGTGTACTGTTAGTTTGTAACCCGATGACGTCACAGTTTAGTAATAACTTGCCAAATATGAAATGTATGTACACGGAGTCATTCCCGTGCGTCACAAATTAGCACTTACGCGGCGTATTGCTAAGTTGAAATTGGATCTGGATTATGTTAAATTCATAACGTGTTTCCTCTTACTTTGTGGTTTTACTATGTAATGTTAAGCTGACATTGGATTGTATGATAGAGCACCTAAGCGTTCGACAGACTGAGGTGACTGGCTCAGCGGCGTGCACTTAAGAAGTGGCGTCACCGCCTGACAATGCAGTTCGAAACGAAGCGCGTCGTCGAGGCCATCCTGCTGCTCTTCGGAGCTTGGCTCAAAAGGAGCGAGCGCATCACCTACCGTCTAACGCGGTAACGGTATTCACCGGTCACGGCTGTTTCGGTGCGTACCTGCACAGAATAGGACGCGAGATTACGGCACAGTGCCAAAAAAATGGATGAATAGACGAATAGTCCTTATCGCGCCCCACATGTCTAGACTATTGGCCAACGCCACCCCACCCCACCGGGACACCGCCTGCTCCGACAGCGAGTTTAAGTGGTTTAGCCAGAGGATGGGTAGCAACATCCTTCTAGTACATTAACAATCAACTGCAATTGCCAACCCACCTACCAAGCGAGGCGATTGTGGAAAATCTCCCGAATGAGCACACAACACACCCAGACCGGTCGTTCTGACGATCTTTGGCAGAGGTCTATGTCCAGCAGTGCCCTTTATTCGGCCCACTGCTATTAGAGCAAAAATAAAATATTTTTATTACTTTATTGCTGCGGTGTATTTTTCTTTTTTGTAATAAAATAGGGCAACATGATTTTTCCTTAGCAGCATAGCAACTTTATTAATTATTTATTCATAATAATTACAGAAAGATAAATTGAAATATTAATAAATTATTTATTTTATTAATTTAATAATCCACTGTTAGTCTCCTTAATATAGAGTTCACTATATTTGTACGACCATATATACTATGTAACTATTATGTAGTTTACATTCAAAATGCAGAACGTTCCGTCTCACATTTTGCCTGGCCTGAGGCACCTTTCGGCTTCGCCAGATCGCCAGGATAAGCAGCAACAGCACTGCGAGAAGCGTTTAAAAAAGCAAAAATCACATAATAGGCATAATTTTCACTCATAATAATATTCTGCGATATTGATCTTTGGAGTATGTTTTAGATACCGGCTTTTCTTAGATGATTTTAATAATGAAGAATGTAATAATGGAAATATGTAGATGACATGTTCTTTTTTAGGTAATATTAATTTTAATATGATTTAGATTCCGATTTATTGTAATGATAAGTAAAATATATTTGCTACAGTCAGTGAATCGAGTAATAGTGATCGATGTTCGTTCCTTTCTGTGCGAAAAGAGGCCTTTGCAGGACAGTTACAAGCCGATATTAAATGACTTCGACTCACATATTTTTGTTGCAAAGTAAAATAAAATTTAATGTAACCTAATAAGTAACAATTGTGAATGTGTGTACTTTAAGCTGGATACTGAACTTAAACAAGTTATCTCTAAGCTACGCTTATAGTCATACCCAAATTTGAACACATAATTTACACTTTCAACCGTGGGAAATAGCTGACTGTAGTACTAGCAAGCGATGGGCGGTTGCAGTTACTATCGTTTACGGACACCATAATATGAAGCAATCTTTGAATCCGGCGGTTACTGCTCTACAGACTTTAACCATGTAATAACTTCATATTTCCCCTTCTTCTGTTCTTGCAATCGATAGAGGCTTCAGCTACAACTGCAACGTTGTTACGACGGTGTACAGTTTTTCAATCAGTATTGACCTGCGTTCCGTGTGGTTCCCGGAAAAGAATAGACCACCCCTCTCCAACCATCAACATCATCGTCATCATATCAGCCACAGGACGTCCACTGTTGAACAAAGGCCTCCCCCTTAAATTTCCACCATGAGCGATTACATGCCACCCTCATCCAACGACTCCCAGCGACCTTCACCAGATCGTCTGTCCACCTCGTTGGAGGTCGTCCCACACTGCGTTTTCCGGTGCGCGGTCTCCACTCGAGAACCTTTTTGCCCCAACGGCCATCAGTTCTACGAGCTATGTGCCCCGCCCATTGCCACTTCAGTTTACTAGTCCTTTTAGCTATGTCGGCAACTTTAGTTCTTCTACGGATCTCCTCATTTCTGATTCGTAAAAAAGCGACTAAGGTTCGATACAAAGAGGATGGGCCATAGCATCTTCCCGTATGCTAATACTAACATGCTGCAATCAATAATCCCTCTACTAAGCGTGGTAATTATGGCAGTATCCCCCTATGATCGCTCATTGTAGTAATCATTGAAAGGCCCATATTTAGCAGTGGACGTTTAGGGCTGATGTACAGATTATCCGGCGACGATCACCGCACAAATTGGAGCAATCTGGAGAGATTTCGTACGATATTAGTGATTGTCGAGCAAAATCGAGCCTAAACGAAGTTGTCGTAGATACTAAGTTGCTCCTACACGTGCAATTATTGCCGAGCAATCTGGAGCCATATATTGACAGAGATGGCGTATAGCTTTTCCTGTGGCCGTGACTTCAAAATTTCCGGGAGCTGCTTATAATCCTTATTATTATTTTTAAATATATGTATTACCAGGTGACGAGACAAGCATGTCATTCGCCTAGTGGTTAGCGTCATGCCTGCCCATAACAATTGTAATGCTACCCAGGATTAGTCCAGCGTGGCAACAAACTGCTACCGTTACCTCGAGATATTAGTTATTTAGTCTCTTATACCCAGTAATTTCACTAGCTAGATCGCCTTCCAAAAGCGAATACTATACTAGTCATGACTCCTCCAAGACGGTTGCAGCAATCAATTTCATTCCGAATAATTCGATATATTTCTTTTTTAACCTAAACATTGACTGTCAGGCAATGCCACATGGCATTAAATCCGCCTTAGGTACCACCATTTTACATGAAAGTATAAATAAATAATTACATTAGTCTACTTTTACCCCAGCACTTAAGTGTATGCTCACACCACAATTTACCTCATTAAAAATAATTCATCATTCTCCTGAATATTTCATAACGGACATACATTCACTGCGCATGTCACGGGTCGTCGCCAGCACAAGCTCCTTGACCCACAAAATTCTTGGACAATAATACCAAACACTGCGCGCGGCATATCCATTAAGGCGACAATACCGCGGATGTGTACCTGCCCAGAACATAATAATATATGCTTCTAAACTTAGGTGTTTGTGCCTATTGTGAAGGCGGTGTTATGAGCCTGTCGTTGAGCGTGAATATATTTGCTGCTTTGTAGTCTTGGTAAATATTAGGTTAGAGGTACGAGTACGTAATAATTTCATCTCCCTTTGAGTTAACAGGAGCTATGTTTGTTTTGATGTGAATATTTAAATCACTCGAACAAATATTAAGATCCGAAACAAATGTATACATGTTTGCAGGCCAAAAAGCAATGAAAATGAATGTCGCGAGGTGCCAGCTACGAATAGCACCAACCCATCTCATCCCATGGGTGTCATAAACGGTAACTATGGAATTAGCCAGAGGATGGGCAGCAGCGTACTTCGAGTACAAGTCAACTGCGATCGCCAAGCGTGGTGATTATGGCAGAACCCTTATGAATACATCACACCCTGATCGGTCGTTATGGCGATCTTTGGAGAAGACCTGTGTCTAGCAATAGAATTTATTAGGCTGAAGTGATGAACAAATTAAATATAATATATGGTATAAAATGTGTAAAAAAATTATAATTAAATCACCGGTCAAGCTTCATACATACGTCATCTGCTTAAAACAATCTACTTTTACCAAAAAAGTCAAATCTGTATATAAGAAGAATCACACAAACCAATCGGCTGATAAAACAAAAAACAAAAGAATAATTTCTGACGCAACTGCACATTTCAATCGGTTGCATCGATGCTTGCGCAACATTCGTATGAGGTCGCGACACGCAGACGCAACGCTTGCAAGAACTTGCGAGAAATAACGAGGTACAGTAGGACCATTTCATACATTTAATTTATTATGATCGAACATAGACAGACCTAATACACCAGATGATTGATGATCGCAGTATGAAGTATATTGTTATTAGCAACAGGATCGTCGTCGCTGCGCATTTCTTCCAAAATCTCTTTAGCCTAAGGTACCCGCCCTGAACCCCGGGAAGACGGTGCCGTGCGCGTGGTTACATGCCACCGTGTGCGCAGCACAGCGCTCCGTGAGGTTCGGGGAGATTCTTTACAATCCTCCCTGAGAAGAGCCTGCGGGGTCGAACTTTTTACAGTCGCCTTCCCTATGCTAAAGAGGGTGACCGCTTTACAGTCATCCCCCCGAGATGTGCCTAATGGCGTGGGCGGGTCTAGTGTGATCTTACGAGGACCTGGAGACCTTTTTCATAAACTTTCTTCGCCTCGGGGAAAAGCGAAGGGGTATGCCGGACTCCTACCGGCTAAAACCACTGGTCCTCATATGATCACACTAGAGCCGCCCGCTGGTGCCACGCCTATAGGCACATCTCGCCGCAGGAAGTACCTGTGTTATGAGTTTCCACCGGGAGTCAATAAAAACGGTACGTCTATGACACTTACCAACTCTGCCAGGACCTACATGATATAATCCGTACAACAAATATGAACGAAATGAATGCCTTTATAGAAAAAATCTCTTTCACCAGTTAGACTAGAGACTGTCTTGATCATTTCACTTGTGTTGTAGCATTTATTAATGTGGAATTCTTACCGTTGTAAGAAATGAGCCTGCTGTATTCTTTTATATTGTGGCGAGTACGATGCGTGATCGCGACCACGCGCCATCGATTTTATGTGCATTGTTAAGGCGTGTTGCACATACGAGATTATAAGTTGGATAATATGTTTATAATTATTGGTTACCTCGAGACGTTTATATGGTGTTTATTATTGTCGTTTTACGGTTTCCAAGAAAGGGACAAGCTAATATGCTGATATGTCAATACTCGTAGCAGTCGTAGCGGGCTTTATGATATGAACAAAAATCCTGTACAATGTTTTCAATACCAGACAAAAAAATCATTTTAATAAAGTTTTAAACATATACTCTATCTTATTTCTTCAAGTTTTATTTAGTAAATTTAAATAATATAGTACATATTTGGATATATAATGCCAAAATAAAAAACTAAAATGAGGTCTTTGAAATTCTCTCAAATTGTGGTTCTTTTGTTTTTTAAACCGTGTCACACTTGGATTTCTCCTGTGTCGTGAGTACAGTTTACGGACATAAATATCACATACACTCAATTATATACACATAATCTATCAACAAAACAAAAATACTGTTCCGTATAAGGCACTGACCGATTGTGGACCTGCTATACAGACATCATTCAATCACACACTTTACCAAAGATGAGCGCGTAGAACGCAGTTACTTAACTATCATTACAATATGGAAGCGTGGGATAATACTCGCGTGAATCACTCTTAATTGTACCTTGTTGTACCATCTGTCATTGTGGCGTAATTACTTTCGAATCTTGCCTCCGTAACACACGCGGCTTCTGAAAGCCTATGGTATTAATAATATAATCGTCAGTTGTACGTGTGCGTGCATGATTTATTGCGTTTGTAATTTGTCGATGCGTTGTTCTTGTTGTGATGAGTCGATTGATTAACGTCGGGGCTAATTTGGCACTTATTAATGAATTTTATTGAACTTCATATGTATTGGTTTCAGTAAGCGCTTTATTATTTTCATAACACTACAATTCATATGGTTTATGTTTCTACTATTGATCTGTGGTGTCTCTGATGTCAGTCTGTATGAAAGCGCATAAGTGAAAAAATATTGAAAAGATTTTTGTTTAATATTCAGCATAAGAGCACTCATTCTCGAGGAAGGCTTCGATGTATAAGACTACTTACGCAACTAGCTGACTTATGAACGCCAGGAGAAAAGCACATCACCCTTGTCACAGTGGTTAAACGATACGCCGTCTGCGCTACGGTTTACGGATTCGGATTTCGGAGCCCTAGTGTGATTGTATCGAGGATTGTAAGGCCTTCCGTGCCGAAGTAGACTGCTCCTGTGGTTTTAGGCAGTAGGAGTCTGGCATGCACCTTCACCCTTCCCCAGGGTTCTCCCTGTACATGATGTATTTCCACCGGGATACTAAAATAGAATAAACGGTTTGCGTATTCGACTCTCGTACGGAAGACGGTACTCAGGATTTAGGTCTTTGTGCATGTGAGATTTATGTTTATAAACTGTACCCACTATCCAGTATGAAAGTCCATAGTGAGGCAACATTTTTTTTGTAAATTGATAATGCTTGGGCAATGGACTCTGACATTTCAGAGACGCAAGGGCAGGTCGCTATTAAGTTATACATCAAAATTAATGTTATTTATTTAATCGGCTAGTTAAGTTGTTGAACATGGGTGTAATAACCACACTCGGTAGACAGATTTATGATCGTAATAATTGCTTTAGCCCATAAAAATACGCTTTGCGCATCCTTAAAAAGATTTTTTTTCATTAAGATAAAACCATTTACAGGTACTTATGAATAGTCAGACTAGTTGCCGCGTTCCAAGATGTAGATTTTATGAGGAAAAGAACGAGTAAGAAATTCTATGATAACACTTTTTAAATCAAAATAATTGTGTTACAACATTTTACAATATTCTTTTTCTTGTTTTTTCTTTTAAAAAAAAAACGTTGCCCCACACTAGGATTTCTCCTGTGTCATGGGTGCGTTTACAGACATGAATTCCACACACAATACACACAGACCCGGAACAAATACCTGCAGATCATACAAATATTTGTTCCGTACCGGAATCGAACCCACTACCCGGAGCGCAGCAGTCGACTGTATCAGCCACTGCACTAACCGTACCGTGCCGTATTGTTTTCGTAATGAAGATTAAGTGAAGACAATGCAGGACAAAAGACTCTTAACTTATTAAAAAGTTTACACTAAATAAGCCTGTTTGTAATATTTTTGTTCCAGTTTAAGATTAAATTGTCATGGCAGCGTTAATCTGACCTATCCCAACAGACGGCATATGTTCACGAGAATAACACATGCATCACTGCCACCAACTCAACCGTATTGCAGGGGAAATCAGCGACCCGATACACGATGCCACCATCAGTTGTATACTTGAATGAGTATGACATACCGAAACTGCTAGACAACTATCACGTCAATTAAATAATACAAATGAATAACCCACATGGTGCTCGCACTTACAGTATCAAATCTAAGTAAATGAAATGAATAAAAAGCAAGTAATTAATGTTATTTAAACAAACATAAGCTAAGAATACCACCACCCCATCTTATCCCGTGGATGTCGTAAAAGGCGACTATGGGATTAGCCAAAGGATACGCAGTAGCGTCTTTCGAGTATATTTATAACCTAACTGCAATCGTAAACCCGTCTGCCAAGCGTGGCGCAAACCCCTCAATGAGCAATACGACACAAACCCATGCCGGTCATTGTGGCAATCTTTGGGGAAGGCTTCTGTCCAGCAATGGACGTTTTCCGGATGAAATAATCATTATTGTTTTTTTTTTTAATAATCTCTTAGTCTCATTTTACTAAAACTACGGGAAAGTGGTGAATCAGCTCATTACTTTTAGGGAATATAATTTGAACAAACCACACAACTATAATTTATTCATTTAATATGATTTTAAGAGCCATGGACCACACAACCATAATTTATTCATTTAATATAATTTTCAAAGCCATTGTTGCCCGGACTTCTCCTGAGACGCCTCTTGAGTACTAAGTTTCGAGTTCAGTACCATGTACCAATGTATATATACTTTCTTAATTCATTTAAGAATCCTCAATCTAGGTAAAGCAAAACATTGTGGGGATACCTCTATCGAATGGGGTGAAATCACAAACACGCTGTGATCAATGCTCGTTCCTTCTCTATGTAAGAAGAGATACTGATACTATTAATATATTAATATGATTTTATAAAAACAATAATAGACAAAATAGAAATCCAACTGCTATATTCAAATCACTATAGTTTTCCTTATAACGCCGACTAAATCAATGTTCCTTTTAATTAGTTAAAATGAATAAACAGTCATAGATCTTCAAAGACCATTAAATAATAATTTATTTACCATCATGTCATCGGTGCAATACCGGATTTCCATAACAGGCCGTAAAGTTAAGTCGGCTTAGTTCCATAAGGCATGATCATATCGGCTAGCGTCGTAAAATATCGAGAGCTTTTAATGCTCAGTCATAAACGGGAATACAGCCTAGAATGGGCGGCCGGCACCGACTTATCTACAAGTCACTCGTACTTATGAAATATTGTAAAGGCGTGTAATAATATTAAATAAAGTACGTAATTATACAGCCGTAAATGGACATGAGGTATTCGCTCTGGAGGATTTTTATAGGCTTTTTAATATTAATCTTATTTAAAACAAGTGTAAACCAGGCTCTGCGGCTTATGTTAAGTTTTATTCTCATCACAGAACACGATATTTTTAATTAATATTAATTAGCATTTTTAAGAGATGTAGAAACAGTTTTTACTCGTTTATAGTAATTAGTTTTGCTGTATTTGAATTAGGTAACTATCTAAACACATAAACTAAATGATTAATACATTACATAATGATGTTATATATATATATATATTGCAATGTTTAATTAATACATATTTGGTGAATCACTACTGTGGTGAGACGAGATAACACGTCGGAGTCGCTAGTTTGGAGAAACAAGGTGTGGTGTTTTTCCGTTGAGAATATAAAACGTCCAACCAGGCGGGCATTTTGCCTATCGGGCCAACGCTTTTCTTTATATTATTACATCTTACGGGTTGTAAATAATGAAATGATGGATCTATTTTTAATAAACAATGATAAAAAAAAATGCTTTTTTTGCAGTAATTGAATATAAATGCTGGATCAATATACGTAGCGTTCAAATTTTACTAACGCAATCTTGACTCAAATTCTACTTGAGTTTTGATTCTCGATCTGTAGTACGGGCCTAAGGTTGATTTCAAGAGGATGTGCAGCCGAGTAACATAGATATGACATACTGACAGACGGATGGACAGGACAGGGCCCAATTATAAGGGTCTCCTTTTTGGCATTGTGCTACAGGACCCTAAAAAAAGAAAAAAGCTTTCAACCGTTAGGATTAAAGTTATTCGGGAGCTTTGTAATAAAATGTATATATAGGTTATTTATCACATCCTTCCCCCATCTGATCGTTGTAAAAATAAAGGTGTCATATGACAGCAGTGTAAAAAAATATCAAATAGCAATTTACCAAACCAGTTATTATCAAAATCGTTTATATCATTCTTTGCCAGTTTTTATGTAATAAGCCATATTAATATTCCGAACTATTAGCAAGTTGGGTTTCAAGCTAATATTGATACAACAAGTTTTTATGCAATTGAGTAAATTTCACTTTATACAAAAACAAACAGCATTTGAATGCAAGTTAATAACATTTGCAACTGTAATAACAATTTGATAACTAATGTTTATTCATAACACTATTTTCATGAACGTTGAATAACAGGTGAAATGTTAGTGTTTGGTGAATGTTTTAAATATAAGTTATACGTTTTGATGTCATTTTAATCTAAGAGTAAATAAATACATATATTATTTATAATTTTAATCCAATGTGAACGAAACATTTTCCACCCATATTGCTCCATTTCCCCAAATAAGCAATATATTTGACATCACAGTTAACGCTAAACACAAAAGGAATCGAACACAAACAATTATTTTCTAAACCGCTGAATCTGAGTGTAATGTATGTTTGTTCATGACAGGTAATTATTTATAGACCCTAATGTATGCGTTACAGCACATTGTTATAATGTGTATCACTTGAGTGGTGAATTGGGACATATTGATAAAGCCAAATGGCATTTTCCTTACCAAATGGCATTATTATGCCATATCCAGCAGTTTGGCAATTGGTAGATCGCCAAACGCCTAGGGGGAAACTCCAGGACAACTGCGTTTGGACCAATTTATTGGCTCCCTAATGTATCGGAATATTATGGCCACGACGATTTTAGATATAATCAACGTGATAAATGTCTCTAACTCGCTTGTTCTTATTGTCTTATGGTGTCATAAATCTTGCTAACGTTTTCCCATATTCGGCAGCTTTTCAGGATGTAAAAGCGAAACAATTTCTTATATTCGCTTTTTGAACAACCGCTGTGATACCCGCGGGCTGATTATGTATGTCGCATTTGGTTTGCAACAGGCATAAATCGCGTAGACACCGCTGTCAAATGTCACTTTGGTGTTATGTATTTGCCGATAGCACTTAAATATTGAAGCACACACTGTCGGACGATCAATTAACAAAAAATTGCATCTTCACCTTTAGGCCTCACCTCACCTCAATTTCAGGCGATTTGCTACCGCTGGATCCTAGGCTTCGCCATAGCTGATATCACTTCTGCTGTCGCTGTTTTTAGCTGATCATGGTACCGGTTCTGCGTTGTACTTATTAACTACTAGGCGCTACCCGCCAGCTTCGCTGAGTTTAAATTGATATTATGTGATATTCTTTTTAATAAATCAAGCATAAGTCTTATATCCTATTATGCTACGTCTATTCTAAATTTCATAAGAATCCGTTGAGCCGTGAGCGCGATGAAGCCTCAAACATTCAAATTAAAATCTTTCACATAATTGTAAGATTTTCAGATTCTATTCTACCACAACTGTACCGATTCCTCGCATGGAATGTAAATGACTAGCATTACAGGGAAACACTGCTTGTGTTTCAATTGAGATAACAGCTTGCAAATTTGCTATCCAGCAGCAGCAGCGCGGCACCTTTCCTTCAGTCATGACGAATTTCTTGTCGATTCTTTATGATATCATAACCATACTGAATGTAATTGCGATAGATAGCGACAGTATGTTTAAAATCAAAATAACATTTCACAACCCCGTATGAATTCGTATGAGATCGTTACTTAATGGACAGCTGTTCGAGATTATGACTAAAACATAGGAGCTCACAAACTTAATATTTAAAGAGTATAAAATATGTGAATATATAATAACAACATACAAGTTTAGGATAACGCAATAATAGTTATTTGATATTGAGATAACTAAGAACTTCAACAGGTTATCCATAAAGTCGACTGGTATTATTTAAATTTCATAGAAAAATCGATACGATTATGTGTTCGTTTAACACTAATTTCCATGGGTATGGATGATGGACGACTATACACGAAAAATTTGATTGGCAGGCCATTCTCGTCTACAGCTAGAACCAATTTTCTCTAAGAATAGAGAGTTCAGCCGAAAACGGTCCCGAATCATCCAGCTATGTCATCTGATCAAAAGTTGGGGGTTGTTCCTTTTTAAATAAAATACATGTAAACAATAGATACTTTCATTTCTTTTTTCAAAGAATTTATATATGAATCGTAACAATTGATAATAAGTTCTGAAAACAAACCTATTATGCGTAATGTTTTCGCAATATAAATATCGAACAATACAATCATGCAAAAAACAATTGAGTAAAAATTCCGTCGCCTAGTGCCTAGAAGCTATTTTTGACATTATTGGCGTAAGTAATAAAAAGGTTGTCACACGCGAAGTTCTTTTAGAAATAAGCGTAACCGCTTCGTGACTTGAATTCGAACAAGTTGGGAATAGTCTCATAACATGTTGGATGTTATTAACGACCCTACAGGCCAATGGGTGAGTGTGCCCGAGTGCCCTATGCCGGTTTCATCTGACCGGGCCCTGAGAAAGGTAGAATGGCATTAGCTTTCAAATCGTGTTGCTGAGATATTTGGCTCAATAAAGATTGGTGTTGACTTACGTATAACATTTCAAGTAATTGAGGGACAAAACGTGTTTGATCAAATGTAGCTAGTTATGAAAATAGACTCTAGAAATATGGGATATTACTTACAAACCTATAATTTACTTATGTTTTAAAATAATTTCGGACGAATGAACTGACTAAAAAGCCTCTGACTGAAAAGCACACACAAGATAGGAAACCGGGTGGCTCAAATAGTTAAAGTTAAACTAGCTAGTAACCGTCCTCTTAATAGGGCTTTAATAAAAAATATGTTTATTATCATTCAAATAAACAGTATTCTTCATTCATCTTACACTCGTATATACCAAATTTCATTAGAACAGTTCAGCCGGTTGAGCATGATGGAGCCTATAATATTCAAACATTCACATATGTATCCATATATATATCTACATTACCTTAGCCTGATCCTTAAAGAATAAAAAGGGTTCATTATTTCTGAAATGGAAGATCACCCTCTCAGGGCAAAATTATCTCAAAAACGACAACTTGTTAAGATAATCGACGCGTCAGTAAAATTAATGACCTCCAAACTTACTCCCTCGTAAATCTTTTAACGTGCGGGCGACGGATTTCGTATATTTCATGTCAAACGGCTCATAAATTGTTCTTCGATAAATCATCACAACATCCATATTAACACTACGCTGGTTTGAGAGAACATCGACACAAGTCAAAAATCTAAATTATTCTAAGAATACAGAACGAACAGAAGTCACTGATATACACAATGCCAGTTTCGGGCAGATATTCGCAGAGAGCGTCAAGTCGCATCGCGAATAGCGTCATTATTAATTTGATACAAAATATGCTAATATCTATCACTAACGCTGGCTTATTTCAGTTTCACCTCTGTGCATTTCAATGTCAAAGTGCCAATTTGCGTAAAAAAACAGACTGATTACGCTATTTAACACAATAATTTGTACAGATTTTCAAAAATGATGACATGTTTCATGATATTTCGTCATCAATAACCGAAGTCTGAAGGGGGATATTTAATGATTATTTGTACTTTTTAATAAAAAGAAAACAACATTATATGTTTGAATAATATTTCTATATTATATTGTCATCAGCAAAGTTAGACCAATATTAAATTAGCAACAAATTTATGATTGGCGAAAATATTTAATTAATTAATTTGAACACACCATACTGTTAAATGGCAGATTTTTTGTCGTGGCAATGTTTTCACAAACCATCATTAGATTGGGTGATGTATCAAATTACTATCGAATTTTAATACAAACTCTCAATTTGTAAAACTAGATCCAATCGATTTTGCTCTAATTCCACGCTAATTTGAACTTTAGTTTTCTGTAATACAATCCATTATTGTTTGTATTTGTACCTTGTTTACTACGGAGGGTTTACAATCACGACACTGAGAAAGGTCATTGCTTACATCTCATGCATCACTTAACTTGATCCGCCAATCGTGCCTATACATAAACAAGCAGTTTAAAAGCACTTACATTCCCACAATCTGTTCACAATGTTGAAAGATAAGATGATTTGAATTAGTAGAGATTCGGGTCACGCTAACTAATCGAATACAATTGAAGCGCTGCAAAATGTTGGTGCGAATCAGAACAATACTCTCAATTATTCGAATAATTCTGGGTTCTCCAATTAAACAAGGGCCCGAATAGAATGTCAGTTTCTCAGTTGAGAACTCGATTTTGACCCACAAATTAGAGCATTGTTCAAAATAACTGCAAAATAAACATTTTGAACTATCTAAGCCGAAACTATAAAATTGGATCGCTGACCTAGATTATTTATTATTTTCAGTGGCATCATTAAACATTCAGTTAATAAGTACACATCTAAGATAATATATGACTCAATTATTTCCGAATGTTCAAAATCAAATTAAATTCATTCGATATTCAATAATTGTTAATCGATTTGTGAAATATTTGAGAAATTCATCAAACAGCAATTATTTCAAGAAAGCAGGTGCAAGAGAAAGCCATGTCAATTACTCATTGGTTTTATGGTATGCAGTGTTCTCACAAGCACCAAACGATTTATAAATCAATTTACTTGGATTCCGTGAATCATTTCTCAAATTGGGAATTGAAGAGATGTACGGTGTACGCTACAAGAGTACAAGCGCGCAAAGTATATACTGGAAACTCGTTTCGTAATTCTCAAGACTCTTGGTCAAAGTTCGTATGCAAATTCTGTAAAAGTATTACCCACCTAGTAGCCGCTTTACTGTTCTTATTACGAGTTTACAATATAGACGCGATGTTTACCTGTAAACAAAATAAAAGTTTATTAATATTCAAATTTAAGATTTTGAAATTCATCAGTCGTTGTGTTATGATCACATTTAACACCAAAAACAGACATTTATCCTTAATCCAGAGTCCAAACATTTCAGATTAGATTGATTATTAATTTCGGCCGTAAACCAACAGTGAGTGAAAATTGCTCATAGTTTGAAAAATGTTATGTGCATGAAAACTTGCTAATTAATTATTATTTATTGCAATATTATTAGGTAATATGATTAATTGAAAACAGTAATCATAGATTAGGTCGTGTGTTTTTTATCGATTTATAAAGCGACGATACATTTTTATGAAATTAATATGTTGTTTATAATAGCCGTGTGATGCCTGCTAATATACCACCCACCCTATTCCGTTTGGGTGTAGTTAAAGACGGCTATGGATTAGGATAGGATGGGCAGCAATGTAATTCTGGTACATGCACAACTCAACTGCATCGCCAACCTGCATGCCAGTCGTGGCGATTGTAGCAGAACCCCGCATTATGCACACAACACAAACCCAGAGCGGTCATTGTGGTGATCTTCGGGGAGGCTTATGTCCAGCAGTCGACGTTTTTTAGCTGAAATATCGATGATATACAAATAAACCTGCTACAGATTTATTCTTCTCTCGTGTCGGCACATGGAAATGGCTCATGCCATGTTGAACAGATAAGCTAGTCAACAACATTGGTAACGGACGCACTTAAGTATTTATCATAGTCGAGGCAATTTAATGGTCCCTAGCTTTAATTAAAATAGTAACTGCACCTAAACAAGTAGGTTCCATTTCTGGCTAATTCTCAGATTCTCTGGCAAATCATACGTACATAATTATACTAGAATAAAATGTACTTAACGATAAAAACTTGGTGGATGCATTATTATCAAAATTATTGTGACACGACTTAAAAAGATATCATAATGATGTTTTAGCAATGTTGAAACAGAGACATAGTATATATAAAAAGTCGGTCAGTGTCAAAAAGCCCGTACCCAGTGGTGAGACAGTAACGGGCTGATTATGTAGAAGAACTATGTACCAGAGCATCATATTTTTATAGCCAGCGTATTTCTCTCATACAAATAAGCATTAAAATAGTGCCCGATTAGATAATAGACAGTAACTGCACTGAAGTTAACTGTGAGGCAGTCCCAGAGCGGACCAACAAAGGTGGACCTACGCAGTTCCGCTTTATCTTTCGTATCGTTTCTAGTCTCTGTTACATGACCAATAGCAATAAAAAATCTGGTCCATGAAACAGGTACAGGCACATTCAGATGAACTTTGACTCTTTGAATGTCTCGAGTCACTATTTAAATGACCCCTGCTTTCTCCAAAGGAAACAAAAGGCATCTGAATTCAGAAATGCATGGCTCTACAGTGAGAGTACAAAAAGAGCGTGGATCTGTTTAACAAACCGTGGCGGGGACGCGTTTATCTATCTATTCACGCCCACTAGTCGCGATAATGCAGCGGTTGAATTACAATCGGGCGCAATTTTAATGCTTATTTGTAAGAGAGAAAAACACTGACTATAAAAATATGATGCCCTAGTACATGGTTCTTCTACATAATCAGCCCATTACCGTCCCACTACTGGGTACGACCTTTTTTACACGATGAGAAAGATTAGTTCGACCTTAGTCCAACACGCTGGTCTAGTGCGGGTTGGCGGACTACACTCAGATCATTTTGGAGGCCTCTCAGGTGTGCAGGTTTTCTCACGATGTTTTCCTTCACCGTTAACGCAAGTGATAATCATATCATGCAGTGGTATTCTGTAAGAAGTCACTTCTAAATCAGCAGTGAAAAGTAATAAAAACAATACAATATTTAAGAAGTCACTGTGGATTCAGAAGTGAGTTTGCTAGTGAATTCTTACAGAATAGCACTGCATGATATGATTATCACTTGCGTTAACGGTGAATGAAAACATCGCGAGGAAACCTGCACACCTGAGAGGCCTCGAAGACATGAATCCGAAAAGTGAAAGATGCGGGCCGGATCGAAGTCTGACCCTCCTGTGTGGCGGGCAAGCATGCAACCACTATGCTATCACTGTTTTTTTTTGTGGTTTATGGTTCTTCTATCTCGGTTATATTATCTGGTATTTAGCTTTCCGATCTGAGTGAAACGACGCCGAATTATTCAAGTAGGTTCCATTTCTGGCTAAATCTCGCCAATGAAATCATACGTACATAATTATACTAGAATATAATGTACTTTAGGATAAAAAGACTGAGACATAGATATATATATATATATATTAGTTACCTACTAAAATCTAAAAATCTTGATTCATCAACATCTTCATCATATCGACCATTTGTACGCCCACTGATGAACAAAAGCGTCCCCCATGGATTTTCAATACTCAACACGCTTGGCAGGCGGGTTGGTGAGCGCAGGATGGCTACCGTTTCAAAGAAAGGACGCTGCTGCCCATCCCTCTGGTTTAGATTCCCTTAGTCGCCATTTACGATATCTACGGCAGGAGATGTTGTGGTGCTATATTCATAATCCGGACACAATACGGAAACTCTTAATTAATAGAAGGGTTATAGAAATTTACTCTAAATCCACGAAAATGACTTAATTCACCAGCTTTAAGATTTAACAACTAATATATCTGACCCCGTGTGGTGCCGGCTACAAACAGCACCAACCCATCTCACCCCGTGGGTGTTGTAAAAGGCGACTATGGGATTAACCGGAAGATGGGCAACAGCGTCCTTCGAGTACATTAACAACTCTACTGCGATCGCCAATTCGCTTGCCAAGCATTTATGCCAAGCGATTATGGCAAAAAAAACCCTATAAGCAAACAAGCACAATACACTCTGACCGGTCGTGGTGGCAATCTTTGGGGGAGGCCTGTGTCCAACAGTGGCCTTTATTAGGCTGAAACGATGATAATTCCACGTACCTACATATTATGAACGTATTTTTTTAAATTACAGATAATAAAGTCAGGATCGCTTTCCTCGGTATTGTTTCACATGGCATAGTGAGGAAAGGTCTAGATTATTCGAAATCCATATTCAAATATCTACATGAATCCTCATGTTATCCTGGTATCGGTTGTTTGAATGATAATGCATTCAATTGGATTAGTCACGTGCAATCACGACAGTTCGGTAACGTACCCCCCCAATCGGATTAAATTACCGAGTCTGTCTGAGCTTGGCACACATTAATCACGTTGGAATCAATGCTATACCACTCCTTGACCTTATCTGATGAATTAGTCCCTGCAAGATCTTATAGCAAAGAACTTATGGAATTGTTGAGTAATGACGTCATAGACTGAGCAAATTGACGACGACAGTAGGTATATTGATATAACCAAAAATATTGCAGCTGTGTTTACAGTTACAAAATGTGGTACTATACTGGTAAATGAATGTAAGATATTATGTACGTTACCTACGTAGGTATATACGTCAATCTACGTTCTTATATTTCGTTCGTTCTTTCTTTACTTACGTGTCTGTGGACATAAGACAAATATGCAAATAAATAAAAAGTACTGCTTAAATAATATATATGCAATCAAAATACTTTTTTTGAAAGGTTCATCATATCATCATCATATCAGCCACAGGACGTCCACTGCTGAACAAAGGCCTCCCCCTTAGATTTCCACAACGAGCGGTCACATGCCGCTCTCATCCAACGACTCCCAGCGACCTTCACCAGATCGTCTGTCCACCTCGTTGGAGGTCGTCCCACGCTGCGTTTTCCGGTGCGCGGTCTCCATTCGAGAACCTTTGTGCCCCAACGGCCATCAGTTCTACGAGCAATGTACCCTGCCCATTGCCACTTCAGTTTACTAATCCTTTCAGCTATGTCGACAACTTTAGTTCTTCTACGGATCTCCTCATTTCTGATTCGATCTCGTAGAGAAATACCAAGCATAGCTCTCTCCATAGCTCGCTGAGTGACCTTGAGCTTTCTTATGAGGCCCATTGTGAGTGACCACGTCTCTGTTCCATATGTCATCACTGGTAACACACACTGGTTAAAGACTTGCGTCTTGAGGCATTGCGGTATTGTTGACGAAAAGACGTTGCGAAGTTTCCCGAACGCTGCCCAGCCGAGTCGGATTCGACGATTGACCTCTTTCTCGAAGTTGGACCTACCTAACTGGACAGTTTGTCCTAGGTAGACATACTCGTCAACAACTTCGAGAACAGAGCTCCCAACGGATATTGGGGTGGGCACGACATGGACATTTGACATGACTTTTGTCTTGCCCATGTTCATTTTAAGGCCCACCTGTTGGGAAACTCTGTTGAGATCATCGAGCATTGTGCTGAGCTCTTGCAGCGATTCTGCCATGACTACGATGTCATCGGCAAATCGAAGGTGAGTGATATACTCGCCATTGATGTTAATTCCGAATCCTTTCCACTGCAGTAGCTTGAAGGCATCCTCCATTGCAGCGGTGAACAGTTTCGGGGAAATGACGTCCCCCTGTCTCACACCTCTCTGCAATGGAATTGCCCCCGTGCTCTGTTCATGTACTCGGACCGACATGGTGGCGTTTCTGTATAAGCACTTCAACACTTCAATGTACCGATAGTCAATCTGGCACCGCTGCAGATATTGCAGCACTGCCCAGGTTTCGATCGAATCGAAGGCTTTCTCATAGTCCACAAACGCCAAGCATAGTGGCAGATTATACTCCTCGGTCTTCTGTATAACCTGCCGCAGCGTATGGATGTGGTCTATGGTACTGAAACCTTTTCGGAAACCGGCTTGTTCGGGAGGCTGGAAGTCATCAAACCTGCGCTCGAGACGATTCGTGATGACCCTTGAAAACAGCTTATAAACATGGCTCAGAAGTGAGATGGGTCTATAATTCTTCAATAGGGTGTTATCACCCTTTTTGAAGAAGAGCACCACCTCACCTCTGTTCCACGCTTCCGGCGTTGTGCCCTCGAGTAAGACGGAATTGAATAGCTTCTGAAGGACTTTAAGTACCGGTGTTCCACCCGCTTTCAGAAGCTCTGTCGTAATTCCGTCTCCACCCGGCGCCTTGTTATTTTTAAGCTGTTTCAAGGCCATCCTAATCTCGTACAGGCTGATGTCCGGGATATCCTCGGTATAGTGTCGGGTTAGTTTGGCTCGCGGGTCTTTGTCAGAGCCAATGGTAGGTATAGTAACCGAGGTGTATAACTTCCGGTAGAAGTTCTCAATCTCTCTCAAAACCTCTGGCTTAGTCGACGCTACACTGCCGTCCTCGGTCTTCAGCTTCATAATACGACTTTGCCCAATAGACTTGTCTCTTGCGAACACTTTGGAGCCTTGATTCCGCTCAATCGCCTCTTTAACACCGTTAGTGTTAAAGGTGCGGATATCGTGCCGCAAGGACTTCCATATCCGTCTATTGAGCAGTCGGTATGCTTCAGCATCATCGGAAGACTGCAGCGTCATGGCGCGTCTTTCTGCCATAAGGTCGAGAGTGTGATCGGAGAACTTTTTTGGTCTACCTTTACGGTGGGCTTTAAAGAACTTAGACCCAACCGTTTGGACAGTTTCTACAAACCTACCATTTAAATCGTCCACAGATACGCAATGTTCCAGGCACTCGAAGCGGTTTTGGAGTTCGAGTTGAAAGCTCTCGGGGTTTTGGATATGAGCACTAGAGGGCCGGAGCGTAGACCTCATCAGACGAGACCTCTCAACTTTGAGATTAATATTCAATGTGCCTCTTACCATTCGGTGATCACTACCGGTTTTCACCCTGTGGATCACAGAGACATCATTGAATATTTGTCTTTTATTGGTCATGATGAAGTCAATCTCATTCCTCGTGGAACCATCGGGACTCATCCAGGTCCACTTCCTGTGAGGCGGCTTTTGGAAAAAGGAGTTCATCATAAAGAGTCCCTCCTTTTCCAAAAAGTCGGCCAGCCTCTGTCCCCTGGGGTTCCGTTGCCCATATCCAAATTGCCCCACTCTCAACTCACCATCGCATCGAGTGCCCAGTTTTGCGTTGAAGTCCCCCATCACAACAGTGAAATGTGTCTTCGAGGTATGTATGGCCCTACTTACGTCCTCATACATACTCTCTACTTCATCATCTGGGTGTGTCGAGGTCGGTGCGTAGACCTGTATGACCTTCAACGAATATCTCTTGGATATTCTGAGTATAAGGTACGCTACCCTGCTCGACACACTTTCGATGGCCACTATACTGTTAATGAGGGACCTGCGGACGAGAAACCCGACACCACCTTGAGACAGATGTTCGCCTTCCCGGTAGTAGAATAAGTTGCCGGATTTCAGGGTTATCGTGTCCTCCCCCTCTCTTCGGACTTCTGATAGACCCATGATATCCCAGTGCAACTTATCTATTTCTTCTTCCAGCTCAACAATCTTTTCGTCTGCCCTCAGTGTGCGTGTGTTATATGTCACCAGGGCCAGTTTTCGGTTTGGGTGGTAGCCGGATCCCATCCGGAGATTCTTAGCACCCCCTGCCCCGCCGTTTCCGTGGCCGCTACCATGACCAGGAATGGCGGGGCTGCCGGGAACTGGGGGCCGGTGCTTATGTTGTGTTGTCATTTTGGGGGGAATTTGCCGATACTCACCACGCTTGGCAAGCGGGTTGGTGAGCGCAGAATTGCTACTGCTCAGCAAAAGGGACGCTGCTGCCCATCCCTCTGGTTAAGAGTCCCTTAGTCGACTTTTACGACCTCCACGGGAGGAGATGGAGTGGTGCTATATTCTTAATCTAGAAGATTTATTTTTGTTGTATATAACTAAATGTACGGATGAGAATGATAATTAATAACGATTTGTAGGTACCGAAATACACAATACGCACCTAACATAATTATTTAAAAATAAATATAATGCATTCACAAGCACAAATAAAAATAAAATGTTATTTGAAATAACTATGTAATTTTTTTTACAAGTGTAGCCAACGCCCACAAATTCAGTGATGTTAGGCCATAGTTTCAAGATTGGTTCGTTAATAATAACTTGTTGACCATTATAATTTTTATAGAATATTATTCATCATCATCATCATCATCATATCAGCCAAATGACCTTCAGCAGCAGCATATCAGCCAAAGGACATCCACTGCTGAATAAAGCCATGTCTTAAATAAGATTAGCATATTCAAATAAACTTTGGACTCCAAAAAATCTTTAATGTATTCCAATGCCTTTCACTGGCACACATTAAATATATAACGACGAATTTGATAAAGTTTAAAATTGATCAACCGCTATTTGAAAAGGTCGTGGACCTCGAAATCACTGAATAAATTAAATACGGAAATTAAATTATGTATAATAACTACGCGAACGTTAGGTGTGATCGCAAGCGATGCGTATTATGCGTTGCTAATAATACCCCATTTCCCTACAAGCCTGTTAGATCCAATCAGAGTCACGAACATTAAATATGGAGCCTTCATTGTCAGACAGAGATGCCTTCCCATTTCGAATAGTGCAAATCTTCATAATTATAACGTGAGTAGCCTGCCTACGTATTGTGCGTCGTGTGTGAAACGCCTTAATTACATTGACGAGTACGAGGCAACTCGATCCAGTAACACAGCCACCCCGATGAATATTAATACGGACTTCGTGCTGAGCCGGTGTGTATTGGTAAAACGTTACAGGCGTATGCGTGTACGTTTGACAACGTCGATTATGTTGACGTGAATTAGTTACGAAATAGAAGAAGCGTCGCAAAACAAAATATTGAAAGAATGTCTAAACGAAAATAAGTACTGTTAGCAAAAAAAATCAATCAAATCAGAGTCTCAAAGCCGACAAAAGTACCAATATTGGTGATATCGGTGCGATTCGCAACGGCTGTAACAAGGTGGGTCGCCGACAAAACAAATTTACATAAATCCGGCTGAATCCGTAAAAATGACGCGCGACAGCCAAGCCGATAAGCCTCGGGTATCATTAGCTCGGGACAGACTCGAACGATCACTCACTTGTGCGGCCTCCGATGCGAATGGGCTAGGGAAAAATCCCAAATATCAATCTTCTTTTCCTCATTCTTCCTACGATCAATTCTAAATTGAAAATCCCGAGAGATGTGGAATCACTCAAAGCTCTTATCTTTGAGCTGCGTAAAAAAGAAAGAATACGATAATTGGGAATTATTCGTACTTATATTAATAGTAGAAAGCCAAATATATCACGTAACAATTCACACGCACATTTTTAGTATGCTCATGCAGCCTATGAATAAGTGTGCAGCATTCCTTGTTTGAATCAGCTGACGCAGCGTCGCGAAACCAACAAATAATGCAGAAAAGTGCTTTAAAGTCCCTGGCTGTACTTTCACTTTTTTGCCTAAAAGCCATTAATAAGCCTCCTTTTGCGAGGACGTGAGGTATGCAAAGGAGGTGGCAGAGCGAGGACAGTTCCATTCCATGTTATGTATGAGTTTTATAGTTTAAACGGTATTTATTTATTAACCATGGCATACTTGACTGACAAGTCGTTTTACATTAATTTTTACAGCGCACAACAAACTTTCTTGGATGCAGATAAAATAATACATATACCTAAATATGATAAGTCAGCAAAGTCCCGATACTTTGCCTACTTGCCTTATTGTGGTCGTGCATAAGGTGTTCCTTATGTATGACATTGCCTGCAGCATATTTGTTTGAGCTATTTAGTTATAAACAATAAGAATAATTTCAATAAGTTTTTTTTTATAACTAATAGACATGTATCTTTGTTTGTAATATATTAATAAATGAGTGTTTTCATTGTAGTAATTTCGCATTTCGCAACTGAATAAATATATTATTTTTCTTACTATGTAACAATAGACTGTGTACTTGGAATATCCTATTCTAAAACAACAATTTTATTGGCACGATTCCAACAAAGAAATGTAGTTAATAGCTATCTAAAGTTATAAAACAAGGTGACATAAACGTTAAATTTATTCTAAACTAGCAGTTACTCCGCCCGCGTCGCTGATCGTGAATTCAAATGTAGAAATAATTGTTCATTTTATTACAATTAAGTATCCAATATTCTACGAAATAACAAACATCTATGCCTAATTTCATTGATCTTAAATCTTATCATATAATAATACTAAGATTACAAAGATGAAGTAATTTGAGAATTATTTTCGATTTCTTAAAACATGAACAGTTCTCGTGTATTAATTTAATTCGAGTTCAGTCAGTGCATTCCAGGAAGTTTCATAATGTTCGCCGGTTGAACTTTGAAACTGCTAGACTATTCCCGTCTTCTTTTATTTCTTGAGACACAATCAAACTGGGCTACGACCTAAAGGATTTTCTAACAATCTCCAACTGCGCTGCAACACAATACGCCTTTGATATAATTTGAAATAAAAACTTACTTTATGTACTTTTACCATTTCATGTGTACTTTTATGTCTGACCTTATGTTTGCTTTGTACAGCAGGGCTTTCATATTTTTAAATATTACTTATATTTTTCTCCGTGAGGTGTCCGGATTTAGAATAACTACCTCCATGGTGGATGTCGTAAAATACTACTAAACCAGAGGGATGGGCACCAGCGCCCCTTCTGTAGAACAATAGCTATACTAATGTCTTAGATTTTCGCGATTATTACACATTATAATAAAAGCATTTTTAAACAGATTCTATTGCGTATATTTTTGATTTTTGATTTTCCTGACGTTTCGAATACTTTGCAGCGATTTTAAAAAGTTAAAATAACTTTTTAAAATCTGTAACGACGCCTGTCACCTGAGTCATCCTGCGACCACGAATGCTGCAAAGTATTCGAAACGTCAGGAAAATCAAAAATATACGCGATAGAATCCGTTTAAAAGTGTTTTATTATAATAGCTATACTGCACTGCGCTCACCAACCTAAACCACGGGCGGTTAAAGATGGTGGCCTGACGAAAAAGCATACGATACATGTATAGAAATACTCATTCAATACTTTGGTACACCTCTCAAAAATCCCCTTTATTCCAAAGAAATAAATTACAAAACCTGTTTCGTCTCTTCTGAACGGAAAAAAGCTGATTCAGCCGAAATACGGATTTGGTAATGACATAAAAGAGCAATTCCATTAAATTATCTCGTGATACGCAGCAAAAAAGTCTTTTTTGGGATATTTTTGAGACACATTGAGTGTCAAACAATGTACCAGTAAGTTAGTAAAACGCGTAAATGCAATCGTAGATTTTTTATAAGCGTTATTATAGTGATATGCCATTCATCCAATCTATTATATATCTATATTATCAGCCAAAGAATGTCCACTGCTGAACATAGGTCTCCCCTATAGATTTCCACAACTGTGTCGTCATTTTGGGGGATTATGCCAGTACTCACACGGTTTATTTATTCATTCGATACCTTTGTGCAATGTACATCTGATCACAGAAATTGGATGACGTCATAAAATTTTCGTTTTCATTAAGATCTGACATTTCAATATTTTTAATAATTCGCAACAAATTATGGAATGGAATTACGGATTAAATAATGGATGCACAAATGGTCTTAACATTTCTTTTTATTTCGAAGTAGAAGCAAATAGCATACAAGTGTTTTAGAATACGTTGTTTAAAATTTAGTTATATCCTTTCCTACACTTGGTATTGGATGATTAATTACGGGATAAATCGATGCCAAACTTCGGATATTTCCTAACTCTTAAACAGATCAACCGGTTTGTAGAGTCTCTTCCAAAGTAAAGCCACTCACTTCAGCGCTGGTTCCCACTATAACGGGCCATACCAGGCTGCGCCTACCAGATTTGGTATAATTTATATGATCATGTGACATTTAGATGGGTCCGGGAAAAAGACTGCTAGTGAATTTTTTCACTATGGAATGCCGAGACAATACTCGAGCCAGTGTATAGGTAAGCGAGCTCCGACATCAATTTTCGTGTTGCCCTGTTCCGTCAAACCCGCGGAACACTCCTGCTGACATCATTCGACACCCGTCAAATGAAGGAGATAAATCCATGAACGATAATTTCACTCGTGGAAGTGAGAGATGTCCTGTGGGACTACACCTTATAATAATTTGAATAAAGGGATTGAAATAAAGGGAAGGGGATTAGGCGGGGATGAATAAAATAAAACCAACTCGTAATATTATCGTCTATCGAACACAGATATATGACCCCATTTGAGGTTCGACTAAATTGTTTTTTTTACATAATTATGCTTTCAGACCACATTTTTTTATATGAATTTCTTAAAACATTTCACCAGTGTTTCTCATTGCTGTTATAAAATCGATTGATTAGTATTATGGTTTGCTTATTACTGTTTATTCATTCAATTGCCTTTGTGTACAGCGAAGCAGTTGTTGAGTTTCATGTGAGAATATCCGTTACCCCTTCACTGTAATGAAGTACATTATGAGAACACAATATCACCCTGTAAAATAGCAATAAAAAAATACATTGGTTTTTATTATGTTAGTATTTCCAGGTAAAGACAATACATAATTTCCAATGCCAAAAGAAAGTATTCAATGTTTAGCGTAACTTATATTAATTACATACAATGGAGAAGGGATTTATTCTATCTTCTATTTTGTTATATAAATGCTACATACATTTATTATTATTATACCCTTGATTTCACTATCATACCATACATTTATTACATTTTATAAATGTACACAATGATGTTTACTTATACTTGATAATGAGGCAATTGGCCGGACCAACTATCGGGTTGATGATTGCCGAGTCCACATCCCATATGTCCACAATGTCGTATGCCAAGTCCAAATACTTAATTTGGTTGTCTTTATCGGCTTTCACGAGACCCTTGTCATCAACATCAACAATCAACCCGCGGCGTTCTAATTCGACTCGGCCATTTTTTTATTGATGTCCAGTGGAAATTCAACATGGAACTTCCTTCACCCCGGGGAAGGGCGAAGGGGTATGCCGGACTCCTACCGGCTAAAACCACTGGAGCGGTCATCTTCGGCACCGAAGGGGGGCCTAGTGTGATCTTACGAGGACCTAGAGCCCAGCCGCCCATTGGTGCCACGCCTTTAGGCACATCCCGGAAGGGATGACTGTAAAGTGGTCACGCCCTCTAGCGGAGGGAAGGCAACTGTAAAAAGGTCGCCCCCCCAGGCACTTCTCGGGGAGTATTGTAAAGGATCCCCCCAAGCCTCGCTTTGCGCTGTGCTGCGCACACGGCAGCACGTGACCACGTACGCGCCACCGTCTTCCCGGGGGTCGCTCGGTGTGAGCACGCAGACTCCCCAGAATCTGCAAACCCACGACCCCCGAGGCCCCCACCATGAAGTGACGGCAGGGGGCTCAGGCGTGTTGGACTTGGGCGCCGGGACGGTTGTTGCTCCGGCGCCGTCTCATCCTTCTCCGTGCGGGATCGGCCCTCTGCCAATCCCGCTCTGCAGTCTCCTTCTGCAGCTTGACGCTCACGCAGAAGGAGACCACTGCACTCCAATTTTCGTGCTCTGCCAACATAGCCAACACTACTGCCGGCAGAGAGAGATCTTGCCCGATATGATCGACCAGGATCCGCCGCACGGCCGCTCTCGTAGGGCACTCCTCGAGCGTGTGCTGTGTGGTATCCTGGTTGTTTCCACAATGGTGGCACTGTGCCGTAACCTCGCGTCCTATTCTGTGCAGGTATGCACCGAAACAACCGTGACCGGTGAATACCTGCGTCAGACGGTAAGTGACGCCCTCGCTCGCGAAGGCATTTTATGTCTCTAGTATTTTTAATAGAATTATGACATAATAACAATTCCAATGTAAATTTCGTATTTATGCCTCAATTTATAAGACATTAAATGAAGTATTACTTCACAGTGGTAACTAACGATTTCCTCATTTTACATGCAGAGCATCAATTTCTCTTACCATTAAGATAATAGACAAATAACGCAGTTTTTGCATCGCTTCTTATCGTTAAAGTGGCGAGAAAGGTTTGCGTTTGCAGAAAATTAATGTACCGTTACACACCGGTGTCTCATTACGCGTAGTTTAATATTAATTCTGTCTGTCGAGGATTCGATGAAAGTAAAATGGTTGTGCTTTAATTTTTATGGGTTTCATAATGTGTTCATCTTTATTAAAAAGTAAACTTTCTTTAAGAATATTAGCATGATTACGCAATCAGTTTACGTCATAAGATGTTCAATTATTTGCTGGAAATGTTGTGCTTCACCTGACACATACCTGACATGAGATCCGGTTATCAAACATTATCATTACTATAAGAATCATTTTTGCATGTTATTTCTGTTTGGTGTAAGGATTCAGAACATAGCACCACCACCGTCTCCTCCCGTGGATGTCATAAAAGGTGACTAAGGGACTCTCAACCAGAGCGTTGCGCAGGCCCTTTTGTAGAATTATAACTATATGCTATGCTCACCAATCCGCCTGCCAAGCGTGGTGAGTATTGACATTTTCCTCTCAAAATTACGACACAATTGTGGAAATCTCTGGGGGAGGTCTTTGTTCAGCAGTTGACAATCTTTGGTTGATATATGCACCAAGATTTCAACTGAATAAAACAGGGAACCGCCCTTTCATATAATTTCAATACCTGGAAGATAAGGTGACCTCCCATGTGTTAAGGACTGACATATCATGCCAATGTCAAGAAATATTACCTTACCTTGTATAGGCAGGTTTATGTTGATATAATATCTGCCAGTGCTGTCAGTGACGGAAGAGTAAAAGAAAAATAACATGCCATTTTAAAATTCTGCTACAGACAAAAAATATTTATTGCACTACCGTCCTAGTGCCGACATGCACGTGATACTAGCGCTTTATCACGACTATTAAATTAAGCCTGTGGTGACAATCTGTTGAGCTTTGGCGAGCATATCTAGTCCGAAACCTAAGCCACCTCCTCGCTTACTGCTTACTACCTAATCGTAGCAATTAACGACGTGTTGAATGTGCAATCAGAATACGGAATGAGTTTCCATTGTATCATCCTCCA
Source organism: Diloba caeruleocephala (assembly GCA_947459985.1). Lineage (NCBI taxonomy): Eukaryota > Metazoa > Arthropoda > Insecta > Lepidoptera > Noctuidae > Diloba > Diloba caeruleocephala. The sequence goes on along the minus strand of OX381616.1, from coordinate 8,440,346 downwards.
TAAGCACCAAGGACGTAGGATGGGCTTAAACATTAAACCCTATTATTTCTTCATAAAGTCCAAAAACCTCGCAAGATTAACTGAGACAGCTAGGTCATTGAAGTCTTACAAAGGTGCGCCAGTTATTACGAGCTGAAATATATGACGATCTACGTTTAGCCGGTTTCTTTATTATGTAAAACTTGTAGGAAGAATTATGAAAATTTTGGGTTTAAATTTCTCGTGTATGTGCTTAATTAAAGAGTGTGTCGCCGTATTTGTTACTCAACAAAACATAAATAACGAATATTTTTATCATAAAATAAATATGTTACTCGTCTTTTTTTTGCTATCGCTTGGGTAAGCAACTCTGTGACATGGTGACGAGTGACATGTGAATACAATTATGAAAATTCACTAATCGTTTACTTTAGATTATTTGACTGGTATTTTTTTATCATAGTCTAAAAAAAAACATACTATGGGTTAATACGCTTTTGAAGGGTGTTTTATGCATTAAGACCGCAATTAATGGCTAACATGACTGACAAATTCCAAATTATTTATTAAATAGAATTAAGTACTTTAACAACTAAAACGTACCGTTTTGTTCCAATTATTTAAATGTATTGTAAAGTACCGAACTTTAATAAAATTGTTTGAATTTTTAAACAGCCATGAGAAAGTAATTTATTAGACACAATAGCCTACTTTAGAACAGTTATAGGCACATTAGAATAAACTTAATCGGTTTCTAAACAATTTGTGATAACCCACTCATCATTAACTTTGATCCATTAAAAACGCTCCTTAAGTCTTTACATTAAGACTGAAATTTCGATAAAGAGGAAATGTTGAGTCCAAATAGGGGAACCTTACGGTATTTGACGGAGAATGGAGCGGTACAGCGTCCATCGAGTCAGGTCAAAGGTTGTTTATTCCTACATTGGTAACAATCTTTTAAAGATGTACCGTTTGTGATTGCTCCACTTGATTGCAGACTCGCTCTTAGAATTCAACTTAAATGCTAGAAGAAATGGGAGGATGTAAAATATTTTCCATTTTGTGAGACATTGAACCTGACATGCACATAAGATAAGCTGTACACTTGTCTTATTTATAGTTTTGTCAAGCCAAGTATGTATTAAATAATTGTAATAATATGTAAGTAAATGCTGTTTCTAGCTAATTAAATAGCCTCGTTTGAAGTTGATATGTTTTACTTTTTAATTGGGCCAATCTTTCATGTTATCTAGCTATGCAAGCTAATATTTGGCAAAACAACAAACAAATTAAAGCTCGAATATAAAGTCACATCAAAATATGGAAGCGGCAATACCCTGCTATCATTTTTCCGGGCTAACGATAGGAGAGTGTATGGTGGGTTTGAATCTCTTCTCTTGCAGTATTGACATAAATCTACTGCTACCACAAGCAGTTCTAGCTTACTTACGGTCGAAATTAAAAATAAACATATTCCAAAATCTTTAGATTTATGAATGTGAAATACATCCGCTTTTGTGTCAGGATCACGTTTAACACAAAAAACAGACAAATCCTAAATCCCAAATCAAAATATTTATGATTAAATTTATAATTAATTTCGGCCGTTAGAGGGGTTAGCAGGAATACAAGTACCACATATTGTTAGAAATCCTTTTTAAATATGAACAAACACGCCGAACAGCGATAACTTAGCTTATGTGTGAGAAAGTTACAATGCTTTGGTTGGTGCAGTGGCTGATACAGCCAGTTGCTGCACTCCAGGTTGCGAGTTCTATTCCCGCACGGAACAAATATTTGTATAATCTGCAGGTAGTTGTTCCGGGTCTGGGTGTATTGCATGTGGAATCTGTGTCTTTTAACGCACCTACAATTAATCTGGCAACCTCAGGTTTCCAGTGTATAATATAATCCTTTGGAATGCGCTTCCTGTCGAGATCAGAATGGCTACCAGTAAAGACGTATTTAAACGAAATATCCGAAGTATTTTCAATAATTTGGCAAAATCATCTCAGTAATAATGTATCTATTTTATATATATAATATTAATATGTATGGATTTATATACTCTTATTAGATATGCATGTATGTTTATTGTATTTATAAAATATGGTCTCAGTTTCTTTTCATAAACCTTATTGCACCTGGCATGTCATTTCTGCATAACCTTAAGAGAATGCCTAAGGCATTAAGTTCGCCTGTGAACATCTGTTGCATAAACTTGCTTCTGGAATGCTAGGTTAAACGAAAAAAGACTTCATAATACATTTCCTACCCGTGACTCTACCAACAGAACGATACCAGTTCAGCCAGTCATTATTTACACCCAGTAAATTATAGAGCTAAACAAAAAAGATCATCGATATCCACAACTACCGGTATCGAGGCTACTAACACGGCCTGTCGCAACGCAGAACAATTTAATAATACGATAGAGGTCGTCGCATTTATGGTACGCGATGATCGGGTAGCATCGGCCATACCGGTGTAGCAAGCAACTGACCTTTGCTGCCTCCCCGCTTCCACCTCCCTTCTATTCCCCACCGCAGACCCCTTTACTAACTCACATCACGGATATACGAGCAATACCTTTTACACTAAAAGCATTCACACATTTTAATCACAAATATCGTGATTCAAATAAAATGTTGTCATATTTTTTTAGAACGCAACGTTGTGCACCTATCACGAACATTGACTCGCTTAAAAGCCTTGACATTTTCGGATCGGAAATTAAAAACTAATTAAGTAGCATCGCGATGAGTATTTAAGAGCCTTGATTAATGTTTGACATTTACATAATTGTTTAGTATCATAATGCTTGTTAAATATGACCCAGACATAATTAAAACTTTTGAATGAGTTCGTTTTTTAATGTAGTAGTAGCAGTAGTAGCTAGCCACTACTGAGGATTAAAATTAAAGATGGTAGAATACTCAACTTTGTTTAATGGAGATAGGTACTTAGATATGAGCACTGTACATGGTTTGGTTTGTCTACGCGACCCGACAATCTATATGAAACAGGTGTGCGTCCGATCGCAACTACAGTGGGTAGGGTAGTGGGTCTAGCACGAAAATTTTTACGTATACTAACGTAAACATAACGCTAATGTGAGTGTATTTTGGATTGAAAATACGTGTTTCGCAAATATTTTTTATTTAAATTGAAGTCTTTATTCATATATATGTATGATACAAATTGTGCATAAATTTCAATCAAAATATTATAGGATAGTTGTATTTTCGATTCCAAATTTACTTTTATTAACGTTACGTTTACTTTACTATATGTCAAAGCATTTGTGCAAGGCCTGGGTCGATGGTAAAGAATCAATAAATCATCGTCACCATCGGTCAAGCTTTTATTAATTTTAATGGTGAGTCTACATATGTGAAATCGGAAAAATATTCAGTTGATTAATAAAATAAAATAATCGCTTATTTATACGACTCGGCGATCACTTGGCGTAACTACATTACACGTCTAACTTACTGGATTTTGTGGCTTTATAATACCGGTTTCATGTTATACACATCATCATCATCATATCAGCCACAGGACGTCCACTGCTGAACAAAGGCCTCCCCCTTAGATTTCCACAACGAGCGGTCACATGCCGCTCTCATCCAACGACTCCCAGCGACCTTCACCAGATCGTCTGTCCACCTCGTTGGAGGTCGTCCCACGCTGCGTTTTCCGGTGCGCGGTCTCCATTCGAGAACCTTTGTGCCCCAACGGCCATCAATTCTACGAGCAATGTGCCCTGCCCTTTCAATTAATTGTTTTAATTATACACATACCCACTATTATTCACATGTCTTTATCTACTTAACGGACGTTTTTACAACAATACTGCAAAAGTTTCTAAATATAGATGAATTAAGCTTGTGGCACATATGGTAAGCAAAAAAGCATATTAAATATATAGTTAGCAGAAAAATAACGACACGGTTCTTAAAATACATCGAGCTCAAACAAGTTACCGGACAAGTTGAACGCAAATCATATGCAAAACTAAAAATAAACCAGTACCGAACGAGATATTTTTCCTTTAAATGGTTGTAGCGTTTTTAATCTATCCACTGGTTTACTTAAGTATCTCGTTCATGGGAATGTAATGTAATGTAAAGTTATAATCCTTATGAATCGCAGGATATAGGTCTTTGAATCGGAGGTCACGATAATAATACAGTGGAGCTAATTTACTACTGAGTTTAGTTAGTCTATGTATAGATAATAAAACATCGGACTAGATGGCAGAATTATGAAAATAATGTCAGTTCAGACAAAAGTCATTCGTTTAATATATTATAAAGTACTCTGTGGCCATACGCGTTACTGTCTCTTGAAAAATGTGCAGACTTTTTGCTAGGGAAGACTCATATAAATAAAGATAAGACGAATTAACTCACTTTATCGTTATACATCTTAATTTAATCCATATCATGACTTACCACGTACGTAATTGCACTTACAAATCAAAATAAATCATTTTTTAGAGGATTATTAATTATGTAGAAGCATTTAGAAGTTAAATAATTATAGTTAACCACATTCATTTCTCATACTCAACGCAATTTACAAAGTTTATATTGTTCCGAATTTAGTTTACCATCTATTGAGTAAAACAACGTTAACAATAGTATTGTTGTATTGCGTAAACTCAGGACACGTAATACCCCAATGCATGTGTCTCCGATGATTCATGGAACTGCAGATGACTGTACCTTTCTATCCGGGTCACTAAGATACTATCTATGACTTAGTTAGAAGAAGAAGTTATTCCATATCCGGCAAAACTATAATATTATTAATATAAATGTGAACTACCGGAATGTATTCAATGTAATTCAATCAAACGTACTTGATCGGAAATTCCGCACGGAGCATCAGATCGCATCGTACGAAAATAGATAATGCCAATACAAAATACACAGGCTAGATGCCGCTACGTTAATACGACATACTACATTGTTTGTTTTTGTTTTTTTAAAACGTTGCCCCACACTAGGATTTCTCCTGTGTCGTGGGTGCGTTTACAGACCAGACCCGGAACAACTATCTGCAGATCATACAAATATTTGTTCCATGCGGGAATCGAACCCACGACCCGGTGCGCAGCAGCCAACTGTATCAGCCACTGCACCAACCATGTCGTCAAATAGCAACCGGACATTATAGCAACCTGTTTCAAATATTACAACTAAATCCAGTTGCCATTTTTAACTTTAATTATAATTTCATCCAAGTTCTCCCTACAGCTCTTCACGAGTTTCATAAGTACTAGGAAGTAGTAAATAGATTACTAAAAAGTTACGGAAAAAAGCGCTGTCTTTACCTCAGTAACCAGTATTGCATCGTATTTATGACGTAACAGAAAAGACCCAGCTTCCTAACCAAGCTTGTAGAATAAATTGACCTTTATCGCACAAAGAGCAGAGGACTCAAAGATGACATCCGAAAGTTATGACCTTAGAGGTGACCTAAAAATACGAATAATTTGTTATACAAGTGTCTATGAATTTTAATGACTGGTGAGACGGATTGATGACTGTGATAAACTAACTATTATTTCGGCTATAGATTCAATATACCAACATTTTATAAAAGTAAGACGACATAGTTCCTATTTCAAACCAAGGAACTAACGGCCGAATACTGAAACGCCACTTAATATTAAGTCCTTAATATTAAACAGTTAAAGCGAGACTCAATATTAAGTGGCGTTTCAGTATTCGGCCGTAAGTGTTGTTTTTGTAATTTAAGCTTTCATTACATTACATTATGTAAGTATGTAAATCTTACGTAGTTTCAAAGCTCTTATGTTGTAAGACATTTTTCGTGCACAGCTAAACAGAGCTTAGTCTGTAATTAGAGTTACTAAGTAGCTCATAAGCGCTTCAGTAAAAGTAGTTTTTGAAACCGTCTCCTAGTACCAAGGTAAGTCAGTACACTATATATACTTACTGACTGTCCAATAATCGAAGAAATCAAACATTTGAGGTCTAAATGTATAGGGAAAATAAGCAACGTTTTATATTTTCACTATAACTTGACTATCTACAAGATATTATTTTTAAATTCTATGAAGAAACAGATTCCAAACATATAAACCCAATCGGGAAACAATCGAAGAACAACAAAAGCCACATAAATACAGTTGACGTACCTATTTCTGTAGTCTGTCTACTAAGCCACATAGATGCGGCGGCTGAAACGTGCTAAAACACAATACACGGAGATATTCTATTCATGGATTTCTATTTTTATGAGACGCTCTCCTTCTGAACCAAATATTTACTTTAGAACTAATCTAGTCAGTTGCGTAGCGAAATATTTACTGGAATAGAAATCAATTCAATACTGGCTATCAATTCAACCAATTATTGTGAAAATACGATGATAAGAATCACAGCCGTAAGCGACTTTGGCGACTGATAAAAAAAAACTAGGCGAGTAGCAAAAAATATGGTGCCCGTGTACATAAATCGACTGTCAGTTTAATCCGTAAAGTCAAGACAGCATTAAATTTTTTGATTTACGTAGAGATTGTTTGCATATTTGCAATTTTTCACTGCGCAATTCACTTTTGTTCATTAGTTTTTGTAAGCTATCTTGAGCAGGATGTCGCGATATGCAGAGCGTGAGAACTGGATTCTATCTTAATAAGTTTACTCACGATTCAGATTCACTCAAGCAACATCATTCGTACACTCATTTTGTAATTATTTAACTGAAATGGTAATAAAAATATACATTGCATTTTTGCAGCATTGTCGGTTTTCTGGAGTACATATTGATGCAGAATCGACAACTGTTTAGTTAAAATTTAAGAATTTCTAATACCTGACTTTTCGAACCTTCTATATTCACCTTACTCAACTTTGTTATTTTCAAATAGCCTGACTTATCAACAGAACTTATATGACGAAACTTTAGAGCAAAATGAGCATAAACGTGCTCACTATAGTTTTGCTAAGACTAAACAACATTTGCAAAGTAGGGACAGTATATGAAATCCAAATGGGTGAGAAAATAAAAGCTAAAATGTCTTCCAGCACGATAACTGTAACAAATAGAGCAGATTGCAAATAAAAGAAAGTTTTAGAGCAACGTGCTTAAAATGTACAGACTACTTTAAAGCGGAAAAGAATATAGGAAACTAATTAAGTATTAGTATATATTTCTATTATTTCAAGTAATCTATTTAAATAAACAATGATAATTTCTGTTATTTCTAGTAATCTATTTAAATAAACAATTATGATTTCTGTTAATACTAGTAATCTATTAAAACAAACAATTATATTTTCTGTTAATACTAGTAATCTATTAAAATAAACAATTATATTTTCTGTTATTTCTAGTTATCTATTTAAATAAACAATGATAATTTGTTATTTCTAGTAATCTATTTAAATAAACAATTATAACATACACAAATATCTGTGTCGATTATAATATAATTAATTTACGTTTATACGCCCACATCTACCATGATTAATTCATTAGCTGCTTTCACAGCCAAAAACCATACTGTGACGCAAACAAACAAAACAGATTTCACAAATACTCGTAATCCATCATTCTCAAACACATGAATTATATTATAACGGCTCATCTTTAGGATGTTAGTTTAGAAAGTTACATCGCAAGTGTAAAAAGTATGTAAACGTTCATCTATCTCCACACAGTAACTGTTACACAAGTAGTTGCATAAATCCTTTCACTGCTTTAAATCTAGAATATGCATCTAAAATAAAAATATATTGATCATGATTGTCCGCAAATTAGTTATAAGTAGTTTTGGTTTTTGTATTTGTAAGTGGTAGATTATGTTTAAGTATCAACCAATTTTAATATGATGGGATGACGTTTCATTAACATCATTTAATATGAATAACGTTCACTGTTGAAAACTAGCCTCCCCCAAAGATCGCTACAAAGACCGGTCAGAGTATGCTGTGAGCTCATATGGATTTGCCATAATCGCCACGCTTGCCCCCTGTCAGGCGTGGCGATTATTAGCCATCGCAGTTGAGTTATTAATGTGCTCAAATAACGCTGCTGTCCATCTTCCAGCTAACTGCATAGACGCCTTTTACGATAACCACGGGCTGAGACGGGTTGTTAGTCGTAGCCGGGACTACACAGCCACGGAATGACGTTTGGTGAATGAATGCATTTTTTTAAATTATCTAGTTTATTAAGTGCTCACTCATGCGTGCCCGGCTTAAGTTGGAATGCCGGTTGTTCCCGTTAATTCACTGGCTGTTGAAAGAACAGCAAGTGAATTTACTAGAACAAGCATGCAACCATGCTTTATAATAATAATGAAAAATGCAAATAACGGATTCCCAAGAATTATGTACTGCATCCATAGATCGCAGTATACTAATATTTTATGTGTATAAACACATAAAAGCCTGGTAATCTACTCACTTTTCACCGCAAGTGTTGAAGATGACCACTCCGATGATTTTAGCCGGTATGAGTCCGGCTTACCCCTCCGCCATTTTCCGGGCGGAGAAAGTACATGATGTATTTCCAATAAGTTAATAAAAAAAGTCGTGACTCTCACCACCAGACGGATGTCTTGCAAGTCTCATCACCAAGCAGTATAAAAAAAAATCTGATATATCATTAGATATACATTATATTGATTCGTTGTAACGAAGCGAATCATGTCATATCCAGTTTATGTATGTGGACTATTATCATTAAAATTGCTAGAAAACCCGTTTGGTTACATTATATTACGGTACCGTTAAAAGTTGAATATTTATAAATTAATGGGGTTTCAAACGATATCTAATATTGACGAAGCGGTGTTGTTTAATTAGGCTGTTCGTATCGACCGATGTTAATCAATTAATATTGCACAAAATACTCGTCTTGCTTTGAATAGTATCTTGGAAAATTAAGACGTGTTTTAGTGACAGATTGAAAGGCTTCGATACTGATTCGTGATTTATACAAGAAATAATTGGAACGAATATGGCTTTAAAACTTAAGTATTTAAATGAGGTATTCGACAATAAACGAAACACGTCCTTTCAATATCAATGGACTAGTACGATTAAAAATGAAGTCATCTTTAAAATCAATGACAAGGTGATGATATGAGTATCAGCAATCATTAACAAAACTTCTTAGAATTCCATTGGATGACTTTTATCGAATCATCACATTGAACAAGAAAGTTATAAGAAAACAAGTGAAATAATTATGGATTGGGAAAAGGCAAAAAATAGAAAAAGTAGTATGGATGGATTAGATGTATGTAATATCAGCTTGTAACTCTTACTGCAGAGTATAAGCCTCTGGTCATATAGTGAATGAACTAGCATTGCTTCTAACCATTCTATTTATGATGTAAGTTGTACGAATGTAATCATGAAAGAACTGTCTCCTGAGATACAGACTATCAACCTGGTTCTGGGTAGGTCTTCTACGTAATAGTGTCATTAAAGGTTATCAACAAAGGTTAATTAAAACTGAAAAATAAAATTATCATCACGCTTGCTCACAACATGCTGGCAATATACGCCCGTTACATTTAAGTTCTCTCACGATGTTTCCCTTCTCCGTTAACTTCAGTAATGCCTTATAACTTAGGAAGTACATGTGTCATTGAAATAGTCATATTGGTACTCGTACATTGGAGGGTTGGAACCCGTAACCTTAAGGAGCGAGTCTGTGAAAATCTGGGCCACCACGACATCTATTTGTTTAATTGATGGATTAGATATAAATATCAAGGAAGACTTTCCGCAAAAGTTATATTCGAAACTTACTTTTTTAATGTGTCTGCTCTCGACCTCGTTCTCTCCCGATGGAAGGTGATGGATGAGGTTCACGATGTAACAAGCGAACCCAAAAGATTTACTCTTATTTTCAAGGGTTTTGGTACCAAACGCAAGGAGCTCCACACCTTGGCTGTACACATAATTATAAAAGTTGAGAAGCGCCGAGTACGACATGTCGGGATATCAACCGAGTATGGGTGGCCTCCACAAAACTTGGTTGTAGAACTTTGCGTGGACTCTCACTTCCTAGTTAGTTTCCAGCTACTGTTCCTCTAAACAGATTGAATTCTAAACTAGTACAGCAAACAGACGTGTGTTAGCTCAATCAAACAGTGACATCCACGATTTGAATGGCTTATTTAGATTATAGAACAGTTGCTAATTGAATCATGTACATATATACCATTGTACCTTTATACGAAATACGCATACGTTCGTGCCGTAAATCATATTTCAACGGTTTTATAGCTTCTGTTCCCAACGATCAAAGTTTCAGGCGCGAGTGTGTGAATATCTGTATTGTCAAAACTGGTGATAAAATGCTGAATTTATCGGTCTAGATATATTTCAAGATGCCTAAAAATAACTAAGTGTCCCGTATTTTGATCCGCACCGTATCAACTTCAATAAAATATCAGGCATTTTATGTTTCTATACAATCAAAATGCTCAAATATGTACCATGTATTTTTAAATCCATCAATGTAAGACTTACAATTCCTCTAATCAATGGGGATAAAATCAAGCTGAAACCTCTCGACAAATCAAGTCGTCTTGTGCCACGCATTTCCGTTACCCTTATTGTTTTCTAATTACCTACTCCTGATCGCATTCAAAACCCAGTCGACATTGGCGTACAAAATGTTCCCAATTAAAATACACACACAGAGAGACAAACGACGCTTCAAAACAAACTTGAGTTTAATGCCTCAGATTGAAAGTTAATTAGATTTCCAATTTCTCCCACTGGGCGAAGCAATTTGAGGCGAAATTAATATAAACGAACAAGGAGAAACAATATCAAATACGGTTGTTTCTATTTTTGAACACAATTTTACAACCTGGTAACATTTTAGTAAAATCCAGTGTTATTTTGTAATCCTGAAAGCATTTACCCCGGGGTAATCGAATAAAAATTCGTAATAGGTACACTTGTCCCAAAATTTCAATTCTAAAAAAACTTCGTAAAAAGCAGGTTAAATGGTGTATTCCTATCTCCGTTTGTGATTACTTATTACAGTACTTAAGTATTGACAAACAGGTAATAGCCATGCCATTAAATTGGTGTTTTCTTTTATTATTTAATAAAAGCAACTGTCCAGTCTAGTTCTTACGTCATTACTTACTCATTTTCAGCAGTAGATGTATATGGGCGGATTTTTTAATGACGAGAAACCATCTCCTGAGTGATAAATCATCTAGTTATTTGCTATTGCAAATTTATAATACCGTCTAAAATTCTATTCTTCCCAGGATAAACAAATACGTTCAGAATTATATTCTCTAGGTGTACTTTCAAAATACTTTGTACCTGGAACGCGAGATTCACTACCGAATTCACCGCACCACCATCGAATTGACCTAAAGCCACCACACTAATAAACATTTACGAAATCGTGACTTCAAGTGAAAGCAATTGGGCAGCAGAAGGCATTGAAAACCACACATCCCGACCTTGCAGATAAATCAAGCTGATCGAATTCCGTTACATGTAACTACTGGCGTGTGATTTTTTTGCAAATCTGCTCGTATGATGTCATCTTGATCCATGCGCTACGCAAGGTGCAAGGTGTCCTTAATCACTTAAGCAGGTACTGCGAAATGGTTTGTACGTGATAATCGATATACATTGTGTAGTTATGCTTGTGTAATATAATTGCGCATGAAGTAATTACTAAACAGGAATATTTTTTGTTTATTCACTTTTACACACTGTTGACGAGACGAGCAAGCCATTCGCCTGGTGGTAAGCGATATGCCTGCCCATAAAAATTAGAATGCTATCCAGTACTAGTTCTGGGAGGCATCATACGAGTCACCTCGAAACGTAAAGTTGTTTAGTTCCTCATGCCCAGTAATGTCACTAGCTACAGTGCTCTTCTTACAGAAGTAGTAATCTAACGATAATGTCCAAAGTTTAAGCCCTGCTGCTTCGCAACGAATATCTGGCACTGGGATGGGATGGGATGGGATGATTTGCATGCACGTCAATTTGAAATGCAGCAATCTATATAAACGCCCGAAGATGCAACACGAGATAAATTATCATAATACCAGAAGCTTAATTATCTTACTTGCGATTCCTTGTTTGCTTATTTATATAACTGTGGTTATGTAACGCATCTAATAATAAGTAGGCACCGTATCATTATTAATTCAACTATATATATTTATATATATGTAAAATATTACCTGTTCTGTGCTTAATATTTGATGCTTTCTCGTCTCTTAATGCCACTGTCGTGCCGTGTGGTGCCGGCTCAGAATGCCACCACCCCATCTCTTCCCATGGGTGTCGTAAAAGTCGACTAAGGGGTTAGCCGGAGGATGGGCAGCAGCGTCCTTCGAGTATATTAACAACTCAACTGCGATCGCCAACCCGCCTGCCAAGCGTGGCGATTATGGCAAAACCCCCCAATGAGCCCACAACACATCCATATCGGTGGTTGTGGTGATCTTCGGGGGAGGCCTGTGTCCAGCAGTGGACTTCATTCGGCCGAAATGAATGCCACTAGTGTAAAAACGATTAACCTTGAAGTTAGTTCAGCTAAGTAATAAATCTTTAAGTATGTTTCTAGATGTATATTCAAAAACAATTAATGATATATCATTACATTTAACATAGGTCACGAACAACTAAGTTGTAAACTTCATAATAATATAGTGGCATTTACGTACAATTTACTGGCATGCGTGTACTATCAATCAAACTTTTCACAAATATAAAAGCTAATGGCATAAAAAATGAACGAAGAATCAACAACATACACGAAGGTGTCATTAATCGAAGATGACAAGCGATAACATTGTGGAGCTGGTACCGTCATCAACAGTAACTAAGGTAGTAGCCCACTAAACAATCGTCCCGACAACTTATACGTTTAAACTTATAAATTGCTACAAAATTATCCAGAATTGAAAGGAGTTACGAGACAAATCTATTTTTAATTGATGTTACTAAATTTGTGTACACACCTTATGGAATGTAAAAATGTGTGTTATATGATAAGTAGAACTGGAAACAGTTTTAGTTTAAATGTTTACCACATGTTAGATATTATATCACTTTGGGATATAGTAAGTAGAGTAGGTAACGCTAACTAAGAAAATGGTTAGGTTACAAAATATTATCAAAACAGGTCCTGTCGCTTATTGTTGTTAAAGCAACAAACTGTAAGAAAACACTTGTACAAGCATAATATGATTTATTTAATTCATTATTATAATATAAATATTAAACTGAAGTCTAAGTTTAATGCTTAATGAGCAAGCAATTCACGTGCACAGATGGCAGAGCATAAACATTATACTTTACATACCGTGAGCAGGTGAACACCAAATTAAGATAGTGGATGTAGCTATGCATTGCCTTTTAAGTTATAATTATTTCTTATCTATTATGTAAAACAAATGTATTAAAAATATGCCCGAAACGTTTTATGTTATAATATCATGCCTTAAGACCATTAGAATTTTGCAAACTATGCAGTTGTGAAGCTGTCATATTAAGATGACCAATTAAATTAGCTTGTGTTTCTATAACCATCAAACAAATCTTTCTGTTACGGCAGTTAATTTTGAACAGTAAAATATCCAGAGCATTTCATAAGTCATACACATTCTATACAGAATATTCATCCGCTCGCACAGTGGGAGCCCGCACTAAACAGTGGTTCTAAAGGTAGCCAGTACACAATGAACACTGTAACGAACAAGGGAAGTATCAAGTGGCGTTCAAACGGCTACCGTGACCATCGTACACGATCCGTGTACTTGAATGAGATATTAATGTATTGGATATTGTGATTACATTCCTGGCTTAGCATTTTATGCAGCAACATTATTAGGGTTGCCTGTTGTTGGAATGGGATATCGTGACGCATTCTAGGAACATTAATCAGTTTATCCTGTTCTAATCCAATCTATTGTCGACTATATATTGGGCTTAGCTGTCGCCGAACGCACCTCGACCCATGTGGATCTTTTGTGCTGATCCTAAGCCCTTTATTCTGTTGCTGCCACATCGAAGAATTCTTGCAGATGCTCTGCGATTGTGCCAGCATGGAAATGCGCGTAAATAACTGGTACAGGATAAGCTATCCCCCTTCAGTGCCGAAGATGACCGCTCCAGTGGTTTTAGCCGGTAGGAGTACGGCAGACGCCTTCGCCCTTCCCCGGGGTGAAGGAAGTTCCATGTAGAATTTCCACTGGACATCAATAAAAAAAAGGTATTTCACCCTACGCCTAGCAAGAGCGTCGCAGTCACACAACATGTGTAACATTAACTCTTTTTCAGCCCTGTAGAAACTGCATCTATCTATCCATCGTGTAAGATTTCATTCTGTGGAGGTGTTCATTGGTACCGAAGTGCCCGGTGAGTGCACCTAAAAGGTGTCTTAGTTGTGTTTAATGATTTCACTCCACAGTCTCTTCTTGTTCTGGAAAAGGTCTTGGAATGGTTTAGGCCTACTCTACTACTACTACCTCCATTCTTTTGCTTGCTCTTTCCTAGCATGTGCATATAATATATAATATAATGATAGGTTCCGTGAGGAATACCTTTTAAGGGCTCACACCCAACTAAATGCGTTTGTGAGTTAGCCCTTGCTAATTCATCGGCCTTCTCATTTCCTCGACACCTTCGTGTCCAGGTACCCAGATAAGGCTGTGTTGTGTCTTCCCAGGCGGTTTAGGTATGAGATACCTTCTTTGACCAGTTGTGAGCTAACCTTGAAGGAATTGAGCACTTTCAGGGCCGCTTGACTGTCGCTGAGTATGTCAATGGTTTTACCTTTGAAATTCTTCCTTTGCATTTCTTTGAAGCTGGCGATTGTAGCATATGTTTTTGCTTGGGACACCGATGCATCATGCCCCATATTTTGACTGATGCTGGAGTCAATAGAGTATATACCTGCGGCTTTACCTGACTGCATTTTGGAGTCGTTCATCTACCATGTGAGGTGAGTTTCACCAACTGGTTTGAGTCTCCTCGTCCACTCCTCCCTTGTCCTTTTATGAACACTATACCTTTTGTCGAACATGTATCTTAACCGATTATTATGGATTATTTATATTGTATTGTATAAAGTATAGTATATACTTGTATATATGGACTGTTTATAATGTAATATGTGTATATTCGTCATTTCGTCATTTCGGATAAACATTAAAGTCCACTGCTGGACACAGGCCTCCCCCAGAGATCACTACAACGACTGATATGGGTGAGTTGTGTGCTCATTGGGGAGTTTTGCCATAATCGCCACGCTTAGCAGACGGGTTGACGATCGCAGTTGAGTTGTTAATGTACTCGAAGGACGCTGCTCCCCATCCTCCAGCTAATCTCATAGTCGCTTTTTACGACACCCGAGAGATGAGATGGGTTGGTGCTATTCGTAGCCGGCACCACACAGCATGTGTATATTATTTAAGTAATTTATGGAATATATACCTGTTAGTATTATATTTACCTGTCTAGATGCATTATTTGATTATATTAGTATAATAAGTACACCACGGACTACCCCCCATGTCTTTATCCATCTTTTTCGTGTCCATCCAAAGATTGTCTGTAAGATATCGCTAACAGCGATAAGACCGCCCATTGTAAAATTACTTTTCATAGAATGATTCCTAGTTGTTGGTTTTAAAAGTGTGTACAATAAAGAATATTCTATTCTATTCTATTCTATTCTATCTTTCTTTATCACATACCCCGTTCATCAGGTCATCCAGTTCTTTCACGGGATTAGTACAGGTGTGTTTTGTACATGGCTCGTTTTCCTTCCAAGCTCCTGCTTTCGCAAGTCTATACAGCAACTTTCTTGCTTCTGTCAGAATGTGGATATGCAGTGGGGTTAGAGCCATTATCCACTCAAGTGCCAATGTAGGCGTAGTTTTGAAGGCCCCTTAAGATCTTCCTTAAAGAGACTTTTTTTTTAGTCCTTGTCCACCTAAGTGCACTGCCATATGTAAGAATAGGGCTTACCATCGTTATGTAGAAACAATTAATTACGCTAGGTTTGAAATCTGAGATCACACTACACACACACACTAGTGTGATCTCAGTATGGTGCCGTACATTTCAAGGTCCTTAAGACTACTAAGGTTGGTCTTCTTCGCGGACAGCACTATAACAATTTAGCTTGGATTAATGGATAGTTTATTTCTCGTGAACTATCTTTCCACCTTATCCAAGGCTTCCTGAAGCAGGTCCGACACAACGTTCGGAAATTTGCCATTGACCTGTATGACTACGGCATCTGCGCCTACTGTGCGGAATAGGCCATTGTTAAGTTCCACTTATAAAGAGTCCACTACTAGATTCCATAGTTATGGGGATAGATCTCCTCCCTGTGGGATTCCATACATTGCTTTTACAGTTACCCTATACCTCAGTAGAATGGCTTCAGTAACTCGGCCGTGTAGCATATCATTAATCCATTTTGTGATTGTTGTTAACTTAATACTGTTACAATGACCTAATCCAAGTGACACTAAATGTTATGAAAGCCACTATAATGCGTAATAATGCGGCTAAATGGATTAAAGTAGAGAATACTTAGATAAAAGGAGCTAATTGTGAGAGTCTAGAGTAGGTTGAACAAGCAATACTGGGTGTATCTGGTGCTTCATCTTGTGACACAACTGAGGTGCGAAATAAACACTAAAACAAGCCATATTTGAAGGTTTTTGGGTTCAGACTTAAATATCCAATCACCGTGACCAAGTTTCCTTGTGTAAAATATGCACCCTATGCTAAAACAACTTGAATCTTAATATACCTCAAAATATATGAATGAACTATCTACCAAGTCGTGGTACGACCTTACCTAACAAAATTATACTAATAGCAAGACCCGCATAACTTGACTCTTTTTATGAAGGTTAAGAATTTCCATAGAAAGTTTATTACATATCCATAAAATAAAAATATTGGGTAACTATAAAACACAACTCTTTTAGGTCATGTTAATCTTTAATAAAAAATGCTTTCGTTCACGACTTTTGCCGTCTTGAGGACCATAAAAAAACGACAAGATCTTGTTACTGGGTGAGTCGCAGTTTATATGTAATAAAGCCTATTTCTTTCACGAGTATTTCTTTCAGCGTTTCATTTTATAGCTGCCTTACTTGTGGCTTAAGAGAATCGGTCTTGCTTCTGGGAGCTTTTGAAACTGCAATGTAGAAGATTTCTTCATCAATAAAAAAGGGTTAAGTGATTTGGCTTACGTCATTGAATATCGGCCTATCTTTATTCTTTGGTATATTAACTTCACTCACATTCTTTTGTTACTTGACAGTGCTACAGATATCACTTTATTGTCTTAAATTGTTTTGATAAATAAGCGGTTTCCTATATAATTAATTAATAATTAATAATTGTAGGATTGTTCGCTTTTGTTCCTTTTTAAATATTATTTATTTTATGTCTTGAACTTCTTAAGCCTTGATTCGTTCAATTCAATAATATAATCAACAATAGGTGTTACTTATGTGTTCACGAGTCGCCATATGCACAGCACAGCGTACAGCAAGGCTTCAGCTTCTTTTCCGTCACATATCCCCTAGAGACATGCCTGGGGCGCGGCCTCTTGTCAATCGCTCCAATATACCACACGGGTGCTCCCGTCCGTTCTCGAGATAACGAAGCCCCCTTTGGAGGTGAAGATGGTTTTAGACGGGAAGAGTCATGCGTCCTCCCGTGGTGGAGAAAGTCGAAGAGGCTTTTCGCCACGGTGAAATTCTATTCATATAACAGCTATTACTTAAGTGAATAATAAATAAGGTAACATAAGATTTTCTAATTAAGTTAAACAATTTTAACACAACTATGTTTTCTTTGTTAAGCAGTGCATTATCGTTGGTTTAAAAGATTTGAAATGTTTCTTCATCACATTCTTTGTTTAGTTCTTGGTTCCTCTTAATTTTAGAGCTACGTGTGTCAAAAGTAGCTGCTAATGAGCTTAGTGTCTAATAAGTAGAGGCCAAGCTTGAAATACTTTCGGTAGAATCTTCACGCTTGAGTATTATGAAATTTTACACAACATTACTGCAGCGTCGTTTCGAGTCTTACCGGCAAACTTAGTGTTGATATCGCTCAAGTTAGTAACTCATAAGGAAAAACGATCATGTTATGTGAAACTTATACGGGTGAAATAACTACACCAAAACTTTTCCTGAGAACATACTTAGTTATTGGCGAAAACTATGATATTAATTTCCAAGCTTCGTCAGTAAATTGATGCACAGATGTGTTCGGGTTATAGAGCTGCGTGCTGACTTAAAAAAGAAGTTCTTATTCTTCTTCTACATCAAATTAATTGTCAATTATTTTGTTGTCTTATCCTGAGAATTGTCTCATCCCGCGACTACGAACACTGCAAAGTACTGGAAACTTCAGGAAAAACGAAAATCTATAATACGAGGGCGGCACTGAAAAATTCGGGAATCAAGGAAGTGACATAAAATTACTATTTAAAAATGTATTTATTGCTTTTCAAAGTATTCTCCGCGAAATTTGACACATTTTTCCATACGATGGAACCAATCATTGAAGCAACCATTCCATTCGGAAGTTGGGGTCTCCAAAATGGCCGTTTTGTAGGCGTCCACAGCTTCTTTAGGTGATGAAAATCTCTGTCCACGCAATTTATTCTTTATTTTAGGGAAAGTATAGAAATCATTTGGGCTTAGGTCGGGGCTGTACGGCGGATGGTCTAATAATTCTATGTTTTCTTGCTCTAAAAACTCTTTTGTTCTGTGCGCGGTGTGAGAACTCGCATTGTCGTGATGGAGGATGATGCGGCGGTTGCAGTTCTCTCTACGGAGTTCAGAAACGACCTGTGGCAAACAAATGCTTGCATACCATTCTGCATTAACCGTTCTTTGTCCCTCAAGAGGAATAGTCGTAACATGGCCGGTTTTGGAGACAAACGTGGCCACCATTTTTTTGCAACACTCCGTGAACGAACAATTTTTGTTGGCTTTAACTCATTTTCGAACACCCAAACTCGTGACTGGTTTTTTGTTTCGGGTTCGTACGCATATATCCAGGATTCGTCACCTGATACGATGTTGTATACAGCATTTGAGGATCCTGCGTGGAATCTTTCGAGAGTTCTGACGCACCAAGTAACGCGAGCCGCTTTTTGCTCTTCATATAGCAAATGCGGTATCCATCGGGAAAACAACTTTTTTACACCTAATTGTTCATGCAAGATTATTTGTATTTGACTCATGCTAATGTCTAAAGTTGCCTGAATTTCGCGGTATGTCACATGTCGATCTTCCTCAATCAGCTTACGCACAGCATCAACGTTTTCTTGGGTGACTGCAGTTTTTGGACGACCTTGACGAGGATCATCACTGAGCTTGACACGTCCACGTTGAAATTCAGCAAACCAGCGATAAATTGTGGTTTTGGATGGGGCTTCATCACCAAATGCAGAAATCATCCGGTCAACACACTGTTTTTGTGTTAAACCACTTCGAAAGTCATAATAAATCATCGCTCTTGAATTTTCTCGAGTCAATTCCATTTTCTCAACGACTAAACAAGTTTGACAAAACCTTGTGACAAGACCGTGAATCTTTTTTTAAATAAATAAATGGTATTCGATTTGTAAAACCAAGGAGTTTTCAATTAAAAAGATTTTAATATGACAGGAACAGTGGAAATATTCCATTCCCGATACTTTTAGTGCAGCCTATGTATACGCGATGTAATCCGTTCAAAAAATTTCTATTATAATAAAGTGGTCATCCTCAGTTTTTTATGCAGCGTTATCGACTCTATCGTAAGGTAATTTTATTTGAAGACTTTTCATTTAAGTTTCTTATACCTTATATGTTAAAAAGGCTTTTGAGGGGAAAAATATGCTTATCTGCTGGTATAATGATTGCATTATACGGATTTGGAGGTTATCTATGGGTGCGAACTAGAGTTCAGGCATAGGTTTTGAGGGGCCGTATGCACGTGTCGTAATTTCTCAGCTCATTCCTTAGGGGTAACTTACTACGTACATTTTTACGTGTTACACCACAGTGATCTATTTTCACCAAGTAGCAGTGTTTAAACGTTAAACATGACTGTTTCCGGTTAGAAGGGCACTGTAGCTGATGAAATTACTAGGCATACAAGACTAAATAATTAATGTCTCGAGGTGAAGAACGCAATGTGGTGCCACGAAGGACTAGTACTGGGTAGCATTTTATTCGTTATGGGCAAGCATAACATCAGAGTGGCGAAAGCGCGCCTCCAGGGGCGTTCGATAGGCTGAGACGGCTGGCCCAGTGGCACCCACTCGAAAAGTGGCGAGAGCACCTTAGGTTGCAGTTCGCGTCCTCGAGGCCATCATGCCACTCTTCGGAGCTTTGTTTATAAGGTGCGAACGTGTCACCTACCGACACCCACACCCCCCACACACACCTACAGAATAGGACGCGAGGTTACGGCATGGTGCCACCATTGTGGAAGCGACCAGGATACCGCACAGCACACGCTCGAGGACTGTCCTGTTAGGGCTGCTGAGCGGTGGATCCTGGTCGATCGGGTCGGGCAAGGTCTCTCTCTGCCTGCAGTAGTGTTACCGGCTACGCTGGAGAGCATGAAATTTGGAGTGTAGTGGTCTCCTTCTGTGAGAGCGTCATGCTGCAGAAGAAGACCGCGGAGCGGGATTGAGAGAGGGCCGATCCCGCACGGAGAAGGAGTAGACAGAGCCAGTATAACAACCACCCCGACGCCCAGGTCCAACGCGCCTAAGTCCCCCACCGTAGTCATATGGCGGGGCCTCAGGGGTGGCGGTCGTGCGGATTCAGGAGTCTACATACTCATACCAAGTGACCCTCGGGAAGACAGCGGTGCACACGTGGTCAGCTGCCGCCGTGTATGCAGCACAGTGCACAGTGAGTCTTCGGAGAATCCTGTGCAATCCCCCTGAGAAGTGCCTTGGGGGTGGCCTTTTTACAGTTGCTTCCCTATTCTAAACGGGGTGATCGCCTTACTGCCTTCCCCTCCAAGATATGCCTATAGGCATGGCACGGTTGGCGCAGTGGCTAACCAATTGGTTTTATGCGCTACGCGTAGCGAGTTCGATCCCCACACGGAACAAATGTTCGTATGATCTACAGATCTCTTCGGGTCTGGGTGGTTGTGCATGTGAAATTTATGTATATCAACTGTATGTACATGATAAAGCAGAAATCGTAGTGTGGAGAACGTTATATAAAAGAAAAAAACTACTTCAGTGATCCCCTGACTATGAATGCCTACGACAAAACAGTTTACATATCTATTGTATTTATGTAGGTACCAGGTTAGTCGGAGATAGGTTCTAAACCGGACCTCCTTATAGTCGCCTTCCGTCCACTAGAGGGGATGACCGCTTTACAGTCTTCTCCTCCGAGATGTGCCTAAAGGCGTGGCACCAACGGGTGGCTCTAGATGGAGATTATTCGAGTTCCTGGAGCCCCAGGGGGGGCTCTTCGGTGCCGACGATGATCACTCCGGTGGTTTAGATGGTAGGAATCCGGCATGCCCCTTCGCCCTTTCTCGGGGCGAAGGAAGTACATAATGTTTGCACCGTATCAATAAAAAAAAACAAAGTACTAAACGGGAAATCAATAGCTTTAGAGAAATTCCTATGTAATAAAAACCTCAACTACGAGGCGCCCAAAGCCGGTTGCAGTCACTGATCGCTAAACGATCGGGGAGGTTAATCAACATTCGGAGCGGTCAGTCTACGAATAGGTGTACGCATAGTGATATTCGAATTGAGCGTCTCCACCCGGAGGGCACGTAAAACCTTCTGTCCCGGTTGTTGTCATTACACGGCAATCGAAAAGCCAAGTCGAAGGCCTTTGTGTGGCTTGAACAACTCCAACACAAGGTAGCCAACCAACCAGACGAAATAATTAAGAGAAACGCCGGATCACATATGACATAAAATGTAAGCTAAAACAACCTTATAACCAGCTGTATCATAGGCCACAGTGAGCCACATACTCCTCTAAGCTCATATAAACCTACTAAATACATCGCAATAAATAAGACAGTATAATAACAAATTATGACATAATATACATCATCTTTTGTAATTTTGATATTTGCGGTAATACAGTTATCATTCAAAATTCAAATTCTCCGCAGCTTAGAACACTCTTTCCGACTAAATTTGTATATTCGCATTGATTTTCTTTAGGCTTTACACGAAGACATGGTTCACCCGGACGGGCTATGCCAGCGGCTTCACAATTAGTCGATCGTATGCCATCGGATTTAATTAACAACTCTCGTGGCGCTACGTGGCATAATTAAACTGAGGCTCGCTGGTGCGGCTCGCGCTAACATAGCGAGAAATCTTAACTAGTACTATATACGGCTCGAGCTGCAATCTCTGAAGAGAAGAGAAGGAGGAGAGAATAGAATTAAAATGGTACTATCATTATGATTGCCATTCCACTGCGGAATAAGTGCGTCTTGACCGTGGATATCGCCTGACTCAAACTATGTTCTTTTGAATAAATATACATATTTAAACCCATCATCATTTCGGCCGAATGAAGTCCACTGCTGGACACAGGCCTCCCCCAAAGATCACCACAACCACCGATATGGATGTGTTGTGGGCTCATTGGGGGGTTTTGCCATAATCGCCACGCTTGGCAGGCGGGTTGGCGATCGCAGTTGAGTTGTTAATGTACTCGAAGGACGCTGCTGCCCATCCTCCGGCTAATCCCTTAGTCGACTTTTACGACACCCATGGGAGGACATGGGGTGGTGGCATTCTGAGCCGGCACCACACGGTCTTTATTTAAACCCATATTATAAGATAAAATGATCTCGACATTTTACTTAAATTTTACATCACCTTGAGTAATAAAAATATCACGACTACTCGTTGATACTACAACTAAGTTAAATGCAACATGAACTTTACTGAATAATGGAAAAATTTAAGCATAAATAATGCCTTTACGACCACAGGATAAGTGTAAATACATCATTAATTACAATAATAAAATGGTTTTGCTCATTGATACTGCAATCAGAAACATGCATGCATTGGTATTAAAATAATTAATGATGTTAAATATCATCACAGCTATTACGATTTTCAAAGTAATGGTCGTGACATTGTGGACAAATCAGCGGATGATTCGATAATGAACGACGTATTTAATCCTGTAATGCATTAACGATAATGTGCTAGAGTAGATTACCGAAATAATATAGAACCATCAACATTAAAGCGATTTCCTAACTACGAGCCTCCTAATGTTATAGGTTACAAAATCTGTTTCATTTACTAAAAAGTTTTAAAGGCTTATAGCAAAATCCTACTCATATTATCAACATCATAGTTATGGTATGTTAGGAAATTACTTACTCATCATTTCGGCCGAATGAAGTCCACTGCTGGACACAGGCCTCCCCCAAAGATCACCACAACCACCGATATGGATGTGTTGTGGGCTCATTGGGGGGTTTTGCCATAATCGCCACGCTTGGCAGGCGGGTTGGCGATCGCAGTTGAGTTGTTAATGTACTCGAAGGACGCTGCTGCCCATCCTCCTCGAAGGACGCTGCTACCCATCCTCCCTGCTGCCCATCCTTTACGACATTACTTACTCAATTACGCTGAAATAGTTGAACAGAATCAAAGAAATTTGGCGGAGGTAGATTTTCACATTAAGTAAAATTATGCATTTTATTGCGCTATCATCAATGATATTATATAGTAAAAGAAGTAGATATGTTACATGCGCGCCAAAAGTAAGAACCAACGCTCCCCCAATTGTAGCACCTCGCAATCAGTTTGCCCAAGACAGGACAACGAGCACACTCAGTCACAATCTATTTTGTTTTATTAATGAAGTAATAACAATGCCGTCATGCGTACCGAAAATGCACAAACTATCAAGCAAAAATAAATAAAAAATAAAGGATCTGATGCCATACGTGATTAAGCAACTATATAAAATATTTTAATAAAAATACTATTCAAATTATCTATAGAATAATATTCTCGAACAAAACACAGAAAAGAGACAACACATATATTCTATCACACGTGCGACAAAGACATCGAGTACACGTGTTGTCATTTTATATGGCTATCTCTTTTACTCTCGTAGTTTTTGTATCTTCTTTCTTACAGCATAGGTGTGTAGTTTTATAGCTTTATACCTACATACAGCGAGACTGAGCGCGCCATTTAATATGGACGTAACATATCTATGGTATAATATCATTGGCTATCATTAATAAGATAACAGATTTATTTTTCTCGTAGACGAAGTCGCAGGTCACATCTACTGACCAATAAAACTAGTTGGCAATGAAATTGTAGTAAAACGAGGAGTGGTGTTCCTCAGTTGAAGGAGGATCTCCAGCTACGTATGAATAGCTGGGTTAAATAATGTGTACAAAAATATACGTAAAATAATGTATTTAAAAAGTCCTAGTCCTAATTTTATTTTCAGCATTTCATCTGAGGTTGTCCTGCAGCAAAATGCACTCCGTTGTTTCAATATGACACATAAAAGTGTCTGTTAGGACCTTATTTCTGAATAAATTATTGAATTGAATGGCTCAGGGGATAACTTTATAAGTCACTGTAATTTCATATTATCATTAAATTGAATACTTATTTGTTGAATCTCAATGTTTTATCTGTTATTTACCTACCTATCTGGTATTGAAATTCATCATTCCAGCCAAAAAACGTCCACTGCTGGACAGAAGCCTCCCCCAAAGATAGCCACAACGACCGGTTTGGTTTTGTGTTGCGAGCCTATTGCGGGGTTTTGCCATAATCGTCACGCTTGGCAGACGGGTTGGCGATCGCAGTTGAGTTATAAATGTACTTGAAGGCCGCTGCTGCCCATCCTCCGGCTTCTCATAGTCGCCTTTTACGACATCCACGGGATGTCATGGGGTGGTGGTATTCTTAGCCGGTATTGAAATTAACAGAATGGAAATCCGTAAGTATTTAATATAATCAGACTGCGATTTCATTGTTCTTGTGTACCTTCCATAATTCCATTATAAAGCAAGTAAGGAGAACGGAGCTTCATTGGTACCTAACTTCCTTTTATAGAAGACTATTAATTCAAGTAAAAAAATACTTTACTGCAAATTTTAACTGTACGAGAAAATTATACCCTGGTTAGATATCATTAAATTTGAAATATTATTTCACTTTGTAAGCCTATGTTGTGTTCTACGGCATTTTTGTAAAATTTATAACTTTCAATGCCTGCCCCGCTCATGGCTTTACACTCGATATTAATTTATTAATTTGTTTGGCAAGCAAACAACAGACGCGCGTTATTTATTGCGACAAATAAATTTGCTTTAATAGTGACGTCACCTAACCACTGCCCTAAGGGGTCGTCCATAAACCACGTAACGTTTTAATTCTCACGTTTTTACCCTGTCCTCCTCGCTGTAACATCATGTTGACATTTAGCGTAACCTTACACATTAAATATGAACTAAATTTCCAGAATTCATATATTTAAGAAACAAAAGTGTTACGTGACATTTCGACAGACGTCATATTTCAGCAACCCACCCTTTCCTTGTAACGTCATGTAGAAATCGGTAGCCGCTCCTTCCACCCTCAAAAGCACAGTGAGGGGGACAGGGTAAAAAAAAAGTGAGAATGATAACTTTACGTGGTTTATGGACGACCACTTATATATTCTGATTTGTGAAGAGTGTTTTGGATTTATTATTAGCTATTATAATCATCGCACTTATAATTTTGGAATAATTTCATCGAACTGTTAGTTCAGTTGTATCAGTGATTTAAATACTAATTTATTAAAGGAGTGTATTTATACAATAAAGCTATGTTTATTTAAGCGTGGCATTAGATAAGGCAAAATTACAGTTGAAAATAAAATACTTAGAAGAAAAATAACCACCAATATATTTTTGAATTTATGCTAAAGTTACAAAAGTAGTGGTAGGTAGGAGAACAATGGTTATCTTTCCATAATTTAAATACGAAAAATAATATGAACCATACACGTGTTAGATCGACGTGCTCTCTATGCATTAAAATAATTTCAGTAATGAATTCGGATACATCATCGATTACATAACTATTTAAACATAAATGCGCATATTATGTAGTCATATAAACACAATTACCTAGACACCCTTGCTGTGCCCAAAGCCTTACCTTTCCTTTTAGCGTGAATAATAAAGTTAGCGGAACTTCCAAGTGAAAGTGTCACCTTACCTCGGCGAGATGCGTCTCGACGGACGCGTAACGTGTGCGTAATTACGCGAGTGCTCACCTGAAACAAAGAGACATTGTGAACAAACGTGCAGATGAAAGAAAATTCATAGGTGAATCCAAAAACTTGGCAAAAGTAGCAATTTTAAAGGTATTTTGGTGAGACTGTTTAATTTATTCACCGTAGATAATGTCGTTAAAGATTTTAAAATAAAAAATGGGATTAAAAACACTTTAATCAGTATTTTTCACAAACATTAAAGTAGTCTTACACTTCTGACTAGTAAAGAAAAATACTGGTTTTAGGTATAATAATTTTAAACAAAACAATGTCGTATTCTAGTTCTTTCTATATTTTAGCTACAATGCCTGCAATAAAGACGCAACTAAGAAAGAAAGAATGAAAGAAATAATTTTATTCTGATCGTACACAACAAGAAAATAATTGTAAATAACAACACAGAATATTGCAAAATATCAAATTAAAAAATAAAAAGCATGCTAATAAATTTTTGTGTGAGACATCAGAATAGGCTCCTATCTCAGCATTGCGCTGGTCTTCCGATAGGACCTTAGATAAAAGAACGCAAATCACGCACAGTTCATCATTTCGGCCGAATGGAGTCCACTGCTGGACACAGACCTCCCCCAGAGATCACCACAACGGCCGATATGGTTGTGTTGTGTGCTCATTGGGGGGTCTTACCATAATCGCCACGCTTGGCAGACGGGTTGGCGATCGCAGTTGAGTTGTTAATGTACTCAAAGGACGCTGCTGACCATCCTCCGGTTAATCCCTAAGTCGACTTTTACGACACCCACGGGAGGACATGGGGTGGTGGCATTCTGAGCCGGCACCACACGGCACCGAGCCGGCACAGTTACCAATACAGTATTTATATTAATAATGTATTTATACAGCTTATTATATTTAAAGTAATTATATAGAAATAAAAGTTACAAATATACAAACGTAACGGAAGAAGGAATATCAAATCTGATTATAAATAAACTTAACAATATAATCGACTACCAATCGATTACCTTGTCGATTTAGTCGCTAGACAGGTGGCCTCTACATATTTTGTCTATGACAAAAACAAAACAAAAATAGTTCGTGAAAAACTTTAGATAACATTCATAACATTATTATTGTAAAAAAATTAATTAGTTAACATGTGAATTGTGTGCCTTATAATTACTGACTGTACTACAACTTGACACCTAAGGAATGACCGTAAGAAGCGCTGAACCGGGAAGTATAGTACAAAGAGGCCTTTGTGCAACACTGGAACATTACAGCTCAGATTACATCTTGTAACTCAATTCTAGCAATTTATTATATTTTATTTTACTCTTCCAACTATGCTACATGGAAGTTTCGCTCAAACTAGAGATATTAATCAGGCTCAAAAGTGTATATGACCGGAACCGGAGCCAACCCGGACTAGATCGACGTGTAGGTACTCCCGCACTTAGTAAGGTCATTAATACGCAAATTATGAGTACTGGATGTTCTATCTACGCTCTAAGCGTAGCATAAACCTTAACTGTAGATTAAAATAAAATATAAATATGTTAAAATCATCCATCTCATGTCATGAAGGTACACATACGAACACATCCAAATTCATTCCTTATTACACTATTCATCATCATCATCATCATCATCATCATCATTTCAGCCGTCATAAAGTCCACTGCTGGACACAGGCCTCCCTCAAAGATCACCACAACGACCGACATCGGTGTTGTGTGCTCGTTGAGGGGTTTTGCCATAATCGCCACGCTTGGCAGGCGGGTTGGCGATCGCAGTTGAGTTGTTAATGTATTCGAAGGACGCTGCTGCCCATCCTCCGGCTAATCCCTTAGTCGCCTTTTACGACACCCACGGGATGAGATTGAGCTATTCGTAGCCGGCACCACACGGCAGATTACAATATAACATCCTATCTCATATCATATATATACAGAGGGTGTATGTGACAACGTACCGTAAAATTTGGGAAAAGGTTACACTATACTATTTTGCCTATAAAAAAAATATGAAAACGTGTCTCGAAAATAATAGGTTACAGTTTTTGTCATATTTGAGCACGCAATGTATCGTAAACAACGCGATCAAAATGGTACATGATTATTGTACCTACTATGATATGATATTATTATGCTACTGCGAGCGATCACCTCATCCGTGAACTGTAGCAAAACAACTGCCGTTTAGTTTTTATTTACATTGCAGGTGTGTCAAAATAAATAATAGGTATACGAGTATTATTATTATATTCAAAATAGCTTTAGGATAGACGACAAAACTTATTTTATACTGAAATCAGTTTAATAAACTAAAGAATAAAAGAGTATTCATGATGAAGGTTCCAGAATCATGTACTCAATTCATGGTAGCAGTTTACGTTACGATTTCACTCACACCAGTTATATGATCCTATAAATATGATTGATCTGATACTGTGAGTATTATAACATCACAATGATCCAATGTGATCATAACTATACCTATCATAGTTGCGATTACAGCGTTACATGCTTTTCCCGCGGCCAATATCTCATTATTACCAATTTTTTTTAATAATAATTAATTATTAATATTTTATTAAAAAGACGGACATAATAGAAGTATCTGAGTCCACCTCGCGGCGGCCCGGAAAGGCCTTTAAACAATTATTATTTTATAAAGACCGTCATGTTTTTCGTAGAGGCTAATCAATAGATTTGTTTTTTCTATGTTCCAATCAAAAGCACCAAAATATTTGCTTGCCGCCATTGTATGATCCAATTTGCCAAATGCCATCAAATAGGACCATAGATTTATAATCATAGATTAAATGTGTAGCCAGTACATTGTCATATTTCTATGAGTAATAAATCGATCTCGGATCATAGATCTAATCAAGCATGAATTCTAAAAACATTATACCAATACCAAATTGACAATTACTGAAACTAAGGTGTTGTTATTCTGGCAAAAACAATTTCCCGCACGGCATTATACGAAAAGTGCGGTAAATAAATTGAAGTCTACAGTCGGTACAACTGTACGAGTAATGCTTTCGTTTCCGGCGGCTAGCGATAAAATCTATTAAGGGTTAGATCACGCACGAGGCACGACACATCGATGTTTAAAACTATTCAGGGCTACAATAGATTGAACCATGATAATATTGATAACATTGTCCTTGGGCTCCCATCATAGGTGCGCCATTATCATCATATCAGCCATATGGCATCCACTGCTGAACAGAGGCCTCCCCCATAGATTTTCATAATTGTGTAGTCATTTTGAGGTGAATTCTGCCAATACTCACCACGCTTGGCAGGCGAGTTGGTGAGCGCAGTATGGCTGCTGTTCTACAAAAGGGACTCTGCTGCCCATCCCTCTAGTTTAAGGTCCCTTAGTCGCCTTTTACGACATCTGCGGGAGGAGATGGAGTGCTGCTATGTTCTTAATCCGGACACGACACGGATAATTGATCTATTTAGAAGGTTTAACTATCGATTAACAGCTCTGTCGCTCTATAAAAAGAATTTACAAGTATCCAAAAAATACTGTTCGAATTCTGTTAAACAAAAAACAAAATGGAAAATTGCATAATTACTCTCTTGAAATTGTTATCGTTGTAGATATGTTAAAGGTATGTTATAAGATATAAGATATGATATGTTATAAGGTCAAATGTCCACCGTTACATCTAGCCGTCAAAAGTTTGAACTAACTTAGTTGAACTGTCAAAATTAAAGGGATTACAATTGCGACAGTTTCAAAATTAGGAATCGAGTTGTAGCCCTTGTTTGCGATCGCCAACCCGCCTGCCAAGCGTGGCGATTATGGCGAAACCCCCCAATGAGCACAGAACACACCCATATCAGTCGTTGTGGTGATCTCTGGGCGAGGCCTGTGTCCAGCAGTGGGCTTCATTCAGCTGTAATGATGATGATGTTATTTTTGCTAAGTCTAGTATTATTAAATATAGCAATGTTGGTTGTTATTTTTACTTTCATATATGTCGACAACTTTAGTTATTCTACGGATTTCCTCATTTCTGATTCGATCCCGTAGAGCAGGGGTTCCCAACCTTTTTTTGTCTACTGCCCACTTTAAGAATAAATTATTTTTTAACGCCCCCCTTTTTAAACATACTTAAAAACCGCTAAGTACTTATAACTGATTATTGAAACGCAAATTTATAGTATTCTGACAGAGTATCTTTTATTGAAAATAAAACAAACATAATCAATTCTTATATAAAAACTAATGTGAAGGTTGAATCTGATGCTGTTCAATAAGTTTGTTGATATCAGGTTCCAATTTACTCAAAAACAGCCGCAAGTCGCCACGTTCGGTAACACGCTAACGATTTCTCTTTTTAGTAAGCAGCGTTGCCACAGCACTAAATCCACGTTCACACAAATATGACGATGGGAATGCTATCAAAAATCGTTGAACAATTGACCACAATCCAGGGTACAATTGCGGGATCGGTTTTTGTAGCCAAAATTCTTGATATCCATTTTTGAACTTGATTTTTATTTCTTCGTTTGTTGTCAATTCTATAGCTGAGGTGACATTGCTGTGTTGACATTTGAAAACGGATCCAACACCCAGTCTGGTATTTCCAAGTTTAAAATGTCCTGGTATCGTTCGGTGAAGTCAATGTGGAGGTTTTCCAAATGTTGGCAGTAGGCAAACAAGTCGTCGTTACTGCAGTATACTGATAAATTCGGAAAATTGTGAAACTCACGTCTGCCCATATTCTTTTTGTGCAGAAGCAGTTTGGCTGCGAAAGCAGCAACGACATTTTTTGTTTTAATTAAATTTAGTTCATCGCCTTGCAGTTGGAGGTTCATGTCGTTGAACATTTTACACAGGTCTGTCATGTAAGCTATATCATTCTTTGATGTTATGAGCTTGTTGCGCAGTTCTGTATCTTTAGTTTCCAAGAACTCTATCATAGAGTCAAACAGGTTGTAAAATCGAATCAGACAATTGCCTCTTGACAGCCAACGAACTTCAGTATGAAGCAACAAACGGTTGAAATCTTCGTCATTAGTAACACAAAGCTGATGAAATAATCTATCATTTAAAGAGCTGCTACGGATTTTATTGACTGCTTTGATGTCATATTGCAGTGATTGAAATAGTCGTTCACTTAAGTTTCTAGCAACCAAATGTTGTCTATGAATAACGCAATGTATAGCAAGGACATCTGGAATTTTATTCTTTAAGTATGCTATGAAGCCTTTATGGCGCCCTGTCATAGCCGGAGCGCCATCCGTAGCAACTGATATAATATTTTTCAAAGGAATCTCTTTCTCTTCACAAAACTTTTCCAATGTATTGAATATGGTTTCGCCTTTTGTATCTGTCTCCAAATTTCTGGCAAACAATAGTTCTTCACGTATTTTCTCATCTTTAATAAACCTCACGTAAGATAGCAACAACGCTTCATTAGTTGGTAAAGTGGACTGATCGAGCTGAATTGAGAATTGACTAGTCCTCAGATGATTGCACAATGATTCTTCAATGTTTTCAGCCATTTCATCAATTCGTCTTTGCACAGAATTATTACTCAAAGGAATTTTTCGGATAATATCTGCGGCCGGTTTATGAAGCACAGTAGTTATTACTTCCTTTATTGCTGGCAAAATTAACTCTTCTCCGATGTTGTGTGGTTTGCCTTTTTGAGCAATTAACAAAGAGATATTGTACGAAGCTCGAAGTCCGTCGTCATCTTGCTTAGCAGCCGCCGAAAATAGTTTTGATACACTTGGCTGAGTATTATGCTTCTTCTCTAGGTCTTGAAAATATGCTACATTCTTTTCTGTCTTATCTGGATGCATTTTATTCAAATGATCTTGCAGTCTTGAAGGCTTCATTGCTTCGTTCGAAAATGTTTTTAGACATAGAAGACACAAAGGCGACGACGGGTTTGTGGGATTTTCAATAAATCCGAATTTAATATATTCCGCAGAGTATTGCCGTCTCTTCTTTTTTACTTCCGACATTGTTTTGTTTTAAGAAATACGTAAGTGTTGAAATCAAGTACTGCTTATCTATTATGCGCGAAACCGCAAATGAAAATAAAATAAATTTACTTCGTTTATATAGGATTGCATAAGCAGCACGCACCAACAGGAATAAGACAAACGTGCATAAACTCGTTTAACTCATTCGACGCCCAATCGTACTCGACAAGCAAGAACAAGTATTATAGAACCAGCCGATTGGTATAGGAATGTACAATTCGGATTATTTAACAAAACCTTGTTAAAACATGATTGCCCGCGGTCTTTTATATCGAACCGAGTTTGAGCTATATCTTAATTAATATTAGTTGATGTTCACAAGATGTAGTCGAGAGTCGAGAGCTCAGTCGGTGTCTAAGAGTCTTCCTAGCTAGGTAGATGAAATTATAAATCGACCCCAAAGCCCTACACAATGCCCCCTTTTTTTCTGGGTCTCTTACCGCCCCCCTTTAGGCCTGCAGCGCCCACAAGGGGGCGTTATCGCCCACGTTGGGAAAGACTGGCGTAGAGCATAGCTCTCTCCATAGCTCGCCGAGTGACCTTGAGCTTTCTTATGAGGCCCATTGTAAGTGACCACGTCTCTGTTCCATATGTCATCACTGGCAATGCTTGGCGCGATCAGTCTGTGGATGGGTGACCGCTTAGTGGTATTTGAACTCAATGTCTCCGTGCTTCGGATGGCACGTAGAATCATCGGTCGTTAAGCCAAGTCGGAGACCTGTGGGCGGCTTGAATAACTGACATAAGGTTGGCCACTGACCATACGAGAAAAAAGATGGACTGAGGAATCAAAGTGTTTCTTTAAACTTACTAAACGAAGGTCATTATTGTGCTTTATCATTTTTTACGCACAGTAACTGAACAATCTATAACGAGACCTATATAGCAGTGGACGTTGACAGAAAGATACCATAAAATAAATTAATAATATCTTTTGAGTTATTTAAAATTACATATATGATATATTTAAAAGAGGAATCAAGCCGTCAACCCACTTATCTAAGTAGGTCGCGTATTGAAAATAGGGTTCCGGCTCTCATCTTTCAGTTTAATAATGATTTGCTGTTAGTACATACACAAGATTCCGTTAAAAAAATATAGGGGTTTTAAGAAAAAAGTACTCAATCGACAACGGAAACCGTATTTATCTTTAAAAAACGATGTTAATGCAATATAAGTAAGATATGAATTTCTACAACATCATTATTAATATATCAACCGTGACAAGCGTGACATAAGCAATGGGTTAGCAAATGTACTGACACTAAATACATTTTACTACTTTCTTATTTGCAGTGTCAATGATATGTTGCCACGAGTATGTTCCTAAGCTACTGGCCTTTGATCACAGGTAATATTCACAGAACTTGGGCCTTTAACAACTTTCGCTTATACATAGTAGAAACTTGACCTGTCAACCATGTTATTAGATAGCCGTTGCTTCTTTCATAAACGCGCTAATGCATAGATCACACGAATCGATCCTCGGAACCAGACGAACCTCTTTTGCTGTCAAAGGTCGCAGGTAGCGGTGAAAGTAACGATGCTTTCGCTAGATCGGCTGCCGCGCGATTGTGTCTCAGGCTTAAAGTCATGAAAAGTACGCACGATGACGAAAGTGTCAGATGATATTCTGAAGTTGTAAAAATATTATAATAATAGTAATAATAAATTTTAATAAATATCTCTATTTTTTTAAGGTATTACAAAATTATTAAATGTTTAACCAAAATATTAAAAATCTCAAATATATTACTAAAGTCTCGAACTAAAAATTGTGGGCCAACCACAAAAGTTTACAGACAGGCCGATATACTTGAACTTATCATTATTTTCACCAATGAGCTAATTTATCATTAATCCAATTATCAATTAACTAGGTATACCTATAATTAGGAAATCTCAACGCTTTACATAAATTTCTCGATATAATAATACATAATACCTAGTAATAAATAAAACCAATTCGATTATATATTTCAATTGTAGGTATATAATAGATCACTGATAAATCATTTTCTGACAAGTATGATTGACTGGACATACTACCCTAACGTAACCCACATCGCAATAATCGGCAATACAAATTAACAACTTATTTATTTAACAAATAAATAAATAACATGCATCCATCTGTACTAAAAGAGAACACATATAAAGATAGATAGAGATGGGTAAGAGTAAATCAGCGCGGATGATCGCACGACATACCAAACGAGCGGACACGAACCGAGCCGAAGGTTAACAGATAGCAACCGATATGCGGGGATTCACTTTCTGAACGGGCGGGGAAAGGTCTATTCGATTAGAGCGAGATTTATGTGTACTCGGTCACTTTGGAAACTTTCTACAAATTATTATGTCATTACTATTCGCAAATAGTGCCTACGTATGCTTAACAATTTAGTTAAAGTAATGCCATAAAAGAATTTCCATTTTAAACTTAAAATATGTCTGTTTTGGAATACAATATGAAATGTAACCGAAGTATACATTTGTACATTTTTATTGACTAAGTACTCAAGTATTTAATAAAACATAAAAGTAATAACATTTAATTTGACGTACGGTTTGCGTAATGGCTTCGGGTTACGATCACAAGTATAATATCCTAGCATGGAACAAATATCGGTATGGCCTATAAAGTATCTATTTAGAATCTGGATGTTTGTGATATATGAGATGATGATATATATGAGAGTTATGTCCGTACCATGATAATTCTTTGAGTGTCGTAAAACAAGACACAATTAAAAATCTATTGTGTCTACACAGCTGCCGGCAATCCAGTGTGCGACAAAATTATACAAAAGAAAAAACATATTAAATGTATTTCATCATTTGGGCCGAATGGAGTCCACTGCTGGACACAGGTCTCCCCCAAAGATCACCACAACGACCGATATGGGTGTGTTGTGGGCTCATTGGGAGGTTTTGCCATAATCGCCACGCTTGGCAGACGGGTTGGCGATCGCAGTTGAATTGTTTGATGTACTCATAGGACGCTGCTGCCCATCCTCCGGCTAATCCCTTAGTCGACTTTTACGACACTCACGGGAGGAGATAGGGTGGTGGTATTCTGAGCCGGCACCACACAGCAATATATATGTATTTATATATTCTTTTTTTTTTTTCATTTTCGACGTTTCCAAACGCTTTGTTTAATATTTTTACTTTTTCTATGATAGATAGCACGGCAGACCGTACTAAGAGGATTTTATTCCCGATTAAAGGATTTTGCCGATTCCAAGAAACTCATTCCCGACGAACAGTTTGGTTTTAGAACGAAACACTCGTGTGTACAACAAGTCCACCGACTAGTTGAACACATCACGTTCGGATTCTCACGCGGCCTGATGACGGGAGTCCTCTTTTTCGATGTTGCGAAAGCATTTGACAAAGTCTGGCACAATGGCTTATTATATAAGTTGTATCAACTCGGAGTGCCTGACCGTCTCGTTCTCATCATACGAGACTTCTTGTCAAATCGCAGTTTCCGATATCGAATCACGGGCGCTCTCTCTTCCCCCCACCCCATTAGAGCCGGAGTCCCACAAGGATCCGTGCTAGCCCCATTATTGTTCACACTGTACACCAGTGACCTCCCCAAAAGACCTGCTAATAC
This sequence comes from Diloba caeruleocephala, assembly GCA_947459985.1. Lineage (NCBI taxonomy): Eukaryota > Metazoa > Arthropoda > Insecta > Lepidoptera > Noctuidae > Diloba > Diloba caeruleocephala. The sequence continues at coordinate 8,404,411 of OX381616.1, read as the reverse complement.
GACCCAATTAGCACTGTTCGCGGATGACACGGCCATATTCTACTCTGGTAGCAGTCCCGATAATATAACTAAGATCCTCCAAACCACAGCCAACGTCTACGGTAAATGGTTTAGGAAATGGCGGATCGAAGTTAACCCTATCAAAAGTAAAGCGGTCCTATTTTGCAAATTAGGCGACGACCACCCACGCTTCAGGGAGATCTCGATGCTGGGCCAATCGGTTCCTTGGGAACCGCACGCCAAGTATCTTGGAGTCACCCTAGACAAAAAACTGACCTTCAGTCCCCACACAAAGATGGTGCGTGCCCGCGCTGCCTTTGTGCTCGGTCGCCTTCACTATATTCTGAACGCTCGTAGTAAATTATCCCTTAGAAATAAGGTGAGAATTTACACCACGTGCATTCGACCCATCATGACCTATGCCAGCCCAGTGTTCGCACACGCTGAATCATACCCACTCCGTAGATTAGAAACCCTCCAAACCCGTTTCATGCGCAAGGCCACCGGAGCGCCTCTGTACATGCGAAACGACCAACTCCATTTCGACCTTAACTTGCCGACCATCAGGCAATTTATGAAACAAGCGTCTAAACGCTATCTCGATTCTGCCCTGTCCCACCCAAATCCCCTTGTGGTATCAGCCGCCGACTACGAACCCTCCCGTATCAGTAGAGTACGCCGCCCGAGGCACGTTCTGGTCGATCCAGACGATAAAATCACGTTAGATCACATGAAGAGACTCGCGTTGTCTCGTTCACTAAACACCCGACCGTTGTACCGCCCTCGCCGCCGAGGATGCCCGCCTCACCGACGTCGCGGAGGCCTATCGCCGCGTCACCTTCCCGTTCAAGTTAGCACTTCTCCCTCCCGTCTCTTGCTCGCGCCGGCCCGTGCCGAGCCTGTAGCTTTAAATGTCCCCTAATACAATTTAAATAATACCGATCCAGCTGTCCCCAAAACAATAGCTCGATATCCCCAGCAACGCCCTAAGCCGAGGTCCGTGTCCCGCAGGGGGCGCCCTTAGCGAAAGTTGCTTAGTTTTTAATATTTAATTTAAGCCTGGCTAGAGGCCTCTTTTGGCTTCGCCAGCAAATGACCGGTTAAGCAACCACATTTCCCAGAAATGTATGCGAGAAGCCCAACAAAAAAAAAAAAAAAAAAAACCGTACTAAGAGACCGTGCGGCAGAGTCTGAGGTATTTCAGTTATAATTGTCATAACTGTCACAACTGCCATTAATTTCCTTTCTAAGTACAACCCGGCTTACAATCTTACTAATTTATGTCCTACCTATATATAACATGGCGGAAGTAAAATACTTCCACCATACTGCTAAGAAATAGTGTTTTAACTATAAACATTACGCAGTGTGGTGCCATGCAAGGCTAGTATGGGTAGCATAACCAGTCGTTATGGGCAGGCGTGACGTTTACCTCCACGTGAATAATGTGTCTTGTCTTGTTACTAGGTGGTATAAAAAAAGTCGGCATCAGGCTCAGACCCCTGATCTGGATCAGAATTGACATACCTATATAGTACTTCAAACTCGAAACACCTTCAGATAGTCTACTGGAATATTTGGACTGTCATATCGGCCATTTATACGCCCACTCCTAAAAAAAGGCCTCCCCCATAGATTTTCACAACTGTGTCATCATTTCGGCAGGTATTTGCCAATACTCACCACGCTTGGCAGGCGGGTTGGTGAGCGCGGTATGGCTACCGTTTCACAGAAGGGACGCTGCTGCCCATCCCTCTGGTTTAGATTCCCCTTAGTCGCCTTTGACGACATCCACGGGACGAGATGGAGTGGTGCTATATTCTTAATCCGGATACCACACGGAATTTGGACTAGCATTAAAAATAATATTATTACGTTTTTATACAACATGGCGACGAGCAAGCATGTCATTTTGCCTAACCTCAACCCACAGAAATAGGAAATTCTTCCAATATCTTTGCGTAAACCCATGACTAGTCCTGTGTGGCACTACGCTGCGCTTGTGCACGTGACCTTAGTTATTTAGTCTCTTCAATCATTTCGGCCGAATGAAGTCCACTGCTGGACACAGGCCTCCCCCAAACCCTCCACCACAATGGCCGATATGGGTGTGTTGTGGGCTCATTGAGGGGTTTTGGCATAATCGCTACGCTTGGCAGGCGGGTTGGCGATCGCAGTTGAGTTGTTAATGTACTCGAAGGACGCTGCTGCCCATCCTCCGGCTAATCCCTTAGTCGACTTTTACGACACCCACGGGAGGAGATGGGGTGGTGGTATTCTGAGCCGGCACCACACGACGATTTAGTCTCTTATGCCCAGTAATTTCCCTTACATTTCCGTTCTAAATGGAACAGTAATGTCTAAAATTTAATTACTCCTGCTAGCCAGACCTTCACAATAAGAGACCGTCAGAAAACTAGATTGTATACTTTGAGAATATGAGAAAATACACAGGAGTAAATCGAAAAGAAGAGGAAGATGCGAGATCAAGTCATTGTATACAAATTTAAGAAAAGATCTGGACGCTCCTCGTCCATTGTAACGAAAATATGCAGCTGGTTTGTAAAATTTGTATCAAAACATGTTTTTTGACCTCCTTTTGCTAAGGAGTTAGCGCTATTATATGTGTATAATTTCTTTACATCGATGTACTTTAGATCGTCCGTTATGTCGAACAGCAGCCATTCTGCTCTCACCAACCCACCTACGTAGCGTGGTGAGTTCTGGAAATTTCCCCCTAAAATGAGGACGCTAGCATGAACTGATCGACGTTCAGCAGTGGACTTCTTTTGGCTGATATGATGATTTTACATCGAAGTATATTATTATTACAAAATTATTCATCATATCAGATTTTTTTTTTTTTTTTTTTTTTTTTTTTTATTGTTGGGCTTCTCGCATACATTTCTGGGAAATGTGGTTGCTTAACCGGTCATTTGCTGGCGAAGCCAAAAGAGGCCTCCAGCCAGGCTTAAATTAAATATTAAAAACTAAGCAACTTTCGCTAAGGGCGCCCCCTGCGGGACACGGACCTCGGCTTAGGGCGTTGCTGGGGATATCAAGCTATTGGTTTGGGGACAGCTGGATCGGTATTATTTAAATTGTATTAGGGGACATTTAAAGCTACAGGCTCGGCACGGGCCGGCGCGAGCAAGAGACGGGAGGGAGAAGTGCTAACTTGAACGGGAAGGTGACGCGGCGATAGGCCTCCGCGACGTCGGTGAGGCGGGCATCCTCGGCGGCGAGGGCGGTACAACGGTCGGGTGTTTAGTGAACGAGACAACGCGAGTCTCTTCATGTGATCTAACGTGATTTTATCGTCTGGATCGACCAGAACGTGCCTCGGGCGGCGTACTCTACTGATACGGGAGGGTTCGTAATCGGCGGCTGATACCACAAGGGGATTTGGGTGGGACAGGGCAGAATCGAGATAGCGTTTAGACGCTTGTTTCATAAATTGCCTGATGGTCGGCAAGTTAAGGTCGAAATGGAGTTGGTCGTTTCGCATGTACAAAGGCGCTCCGGTGGCCTTGCGCATGAAACGGGTTTGGAGGGTTTCGAATCTACGGAGTGGGTATGATTCAGCGTGTGCGAACACTGGGCTGGCATAGGTCATGATGGGTCGAATGCATGTGGTGTAAATTCTCACCTTATTTCTAAGGGATAATTTACTACGAGCGTTCAGAATATAGTGAAGGCGACCGAGCACAAAGGCAGCGCGGGCACGCACCGTCTTTGTGTGGGGAATGAAGGTCAGTTTTTTGTCTAGGGTGACTCCAAGATACTTGGCGTGCGGTTCCCAAGGGACCGATTGGCCCAGCATCGAGATCTCCCTGAAGCGTGGGTGGTCGTCGCCTAATTTGCAAAATAGGACGGCTTTACTTTTGATAGGGTTAACTTCGATCCGCCATTTCCTAAACCATTTACCGTAGACGTTGGCTGTGGTTTGGAGGATCTTAGTTATACTATCGGGAACGTAACCAGAGTAGAAAATGGCCGTGTCATCGGCGAAGAGTGCTAATTGCGTCGTATTAGCAGGTCTTTTGGGGAGGTCACTGGTGTACAGTGTGAACAATAGCGGGGCTAGCACGGATCCTTGTGGGACTCCGGCTCTAATGGGGTGGGGGGAAGAGAGAGCGCCCGTGATTCGATATCGGAAACTGCGATTTGACAAGAAGTCTCGTATGATGAGAACGAGACGGTCAGGCACTCCGAGTTGATACAACTTATATAATAAGCCATTGTGCCAGACTTTGTCAAATGCTTTCGCAACATCGAAAAAGAGGACTCCCGTCATCATGCCGCGTGAGAATCCGAACGTGATGTGTTCAACTAGTCGGTGGACTTGTTGTACACACGAGTGTTTGGTTCTAAAACCAAACTGTTCGTCGGGAATGAGTTTCTTGGAATCGGCAAAATCCTTTAGTCGGGAATAGATAATCCGCTCATAAATCTTCGCAAGAGAATTGAGAAGGCTTATGGGGCGATAGCTGGAAGGCTCGCACTTGGGCTTACCGGGTTTGGGAATACCGATAACGGTGGCCTGTTTCCACGTATGCGGAAAGAGGTTATTGTTTAATGCCGCATTGAAGATGACGGTCATTAAGGCGATAAGACGTTCGGGGAAGAGTTTAATCACCTTGTTGGTGATACCGTCAGAGCCGGGGGCTTTGCGAGGGTGAATCTTTTTCACGAGATTTCTGACCTCGTCTGCCGTGACCGGAGGGAGGGGGTCGTCAGGGTCCTCGGCAGGCGGAATAGCTGCTCTACGTTCGACTTCAGCGTCAACCTTTTTGAGGTGAGCTTGGTCTACAGGTAGAGTGCTTGGGGAACATTGCGCTTCTAGACTGTCAGCTAGGCATTCGGATTTTTCGTCGTCATCAAAGGCCGGCCTTTGGTTGGGACGGTTGAGGGGGGGGACAGCATTGGATGTTTCGGATTTGAGTTTCCGTTGCAGATGCCAGAACGCAAGGTGGGTTGGCTCTAAGTCGCCCAACATCTTATCCCAGTTAGCCTCTCGGCACTCCTTAATACGTTCCTTGACAGCACGCTGTAGGTGGCGCATAAAGAGGCGATTGGGTTCGCTGGGAAAAGATGAGTACGCTCTAAGGGCTGCGTTCTTCTCCGTCATCAGTGCACGTACATCGTCAGGGAGTTTCATGCGATGGTCTTCCATCGCAGGAACTCGCCGTGAACACTCGTCCACGACGGACTGTACATGCCCGGTGAGGGAGTCGATCGCACCTAGCGTGTCTGCGACTGACGTTATGCATTCGGGAATTCTATCTAACTGAGCGGACGAGGGGTCGTTGAGGCGTTGCCTAACTTTCCTCCAGTCCGTCGTCACAATGGTCTGAGGGGGTAGCCCTGTGTCCGTGGGGCCAAAGCGGGAGGTGAGGTGAAGGATCACAGGACGGTGATCGGAGTCTAGCTCTTGTAGTACTTCAATGGAATGCAACTTGAGGTTGACATTCATTAGAAGTGCTATGTCGAGTATATCCGGGCGATGATTAACATTGCTGGGGTAGTGAGTGGGATACATCGGGGCGATGATATCAAAATTGAGGAGGGTACTGAGGGAGTATAATTTACTTCCTCTGTGGTTGTGGGTGAGACAGTTCCAAGACTCATGTTTGGCATTAAGATCTCCCGCCACTATGACGGAGTCGCCTAGATCGAAGAGTGCTTCGAGATCCGATTGGATTGGATCGTCTTGGGCATTGGGGGATTGGTAAGCCGACACTATAGTGATCGGTTGATGACCTGTCATGCCTATTCTGCACACAGATGCCTCTAGATTGGAAAGGGACGGGGTATCTAGGGGCATGCAATAAAGGGATCTCTTATAGTAAATAAGAGTGCCTCCTCCACGGGAGTGGATCCTGTCGTTGCGCACTATATCATAGTTTGCAATTCTAGGGTTCCTGTGAGAGGGTTTCAAAAAGGACTCTTGTATCAACATAATGTCAATAAGGTGGTCGCGGAGGAATAAGGCGATTTCGTCTTTTTGGCCATTAATGCTGTTGGCATTAAAGATGCCTATTTTAAGGGATCGGGGTTTTGTTCTGCACCTGTTTTGTGTATCCATTACGGATGAACGCGGTAGGAGAGGAGGGCGGATGAGACATCAGCGAAGTCGCTGAGTACTAACATGAGGCCGTATTGGCCCTGGTTTGCCCTAATGGCTGCGGCCATTTGGGCGACTCTGTTCGGGTCGACAGAGTTGAGAAGACCGAGGCAAACTGAGAGGTCGTCAGTTTTGAGATGGGGTGTGGATTGGGGTGAGTGAGGGGCGGCCCTCTGAGCGTGCACTTGTGGTGCGGGTTGGTTGTACGGCACGGGAAGGTACGGTGCCGTTTGGGGGGCGGTCATCAGCGAGGGAATCGCTGACGCTTGGGTCGCCTGTTGGGTCAGTAAACTAGGCCTCAGGGCGGGGAACGCTTGCTGATGGTTCAGCGCGTTCCACGGCGATGGCCTTTGAGGGCTGAGTCGTTGGGACATGGGAGGGGCCTGAGAGGCGTAATGGGCGGCCGCGAAGGCTTGGGTAGCCGCTTTGCGCTTTGCTACCTTGTTGTTAGCGCGCGGGGCTTTGGGGCATCCGCGATAATTCGCGGGATGACCCGACTCACCGCAAAGCACACAACTTGGAGGCTCTGTGCAAAGCGTGCGATCTTTGGGGCGATCGCAGTCGGAGGTGCTGTGGTCACCTAGGCACTTAACGCACCTAGGTTTAGCGTAGCAGTGTCGCTGCGCGTGGCCGTAAAGCTGGCAGCGGTGACACTGTCCGGGAGGACCATATCTGTGGGGGGGCTCAATTTTTATGCCTGATAGGTGGCACACGGTCTTAATGTTAAATATTTTCCGATCATTGTCGGTGGACTTCTCGCATATGGCGAGGACCATGTCGTAGGCTTCACCGTTGCGACCAGCGTGCATACGGTGAACCTCCAGGACGGGGATATTTTGCGACAGAAGGTCGTCTTTTATGGAGTCGGTGTCTATTTCTTTAGGGATACCCTTTAGGACTACCCGGAGTGGGCGTTCCTCGGCAAGAGAGTACGTGTGGAAGTACACGTTTCGGTCTTGGAGGGCTCGGGTCAGGGACTTGAAGTCTTGGGCAGTGGGAACTGCCACTTTGACTCCGACGGCTGTGGTGCGGGCACTGAGGTAGTTGATACCGAGCTCAGTACACATCTTGGAAACATCGTTCCATTTATCCTTCGCTTGGATAAAAATAGCGGGCGGTTTCCGGTCCTTTTTAGGGACCTTAGCGGGTTGGGATTGGGGTTGGGTGTTCGCCGGGGTAGGGGTGGGGGCGGGACTGGCCTGAGAGGAGGTCGTCGTGGGGACAGGGGTAGAGGGCGGAGCGGAGGACGAGGCCTCTTCCGTCTTAGGGGCTTTAGCGGGAGCGGCTTGGGCGGAGGACTTGGCCTTGCGGGCCCGCTTTTTGCGGTTGCCACTGACGAGTTGAAACTCGTCTGAGGCAGAGTCGGAGGATAAGTTTTGGGGCGGAGGGGTGGAGTCGTCACTCTCTGACATTTCCGAAATGTCTGAGAGAGTGGGCATGTCGGCGTCGGGGGATGCGGTAGCATTCGAGCTGGAAGGGGGGAGGGGGGGTTTTGCTGGAGGGGCGGAGGAGATGCCCGCATCAAATTCGGGGGTTGTTCCCCTTTTTTTGGGTTCGGGATAGGGGGGCTGCACTATTGTGCCTGGCTCAGATGAGGGGCAAAGGAGGTTGCCGTAATTGGCAATGATATAGGGGTCCTTTAAGAGGACCTCCCTAATAATTTTCATAAGCGTCGCGTCGTCGGCCATTTTGTTTGCAAAACAAAATGGCGGACGTGGGACAATAAAAAACAGAAATACGCCTAAAGCGTAAAGGACAATTGTTTTACGCGATTCCCTATCCTCCCGGGTTGGATGGGCCCGGGGGTGTGTAACAACCCCTCCCTGCCGGGTGTAGGCAGGGAGGTGTGTGTACCTGTGGTGAGCCCTAAGCTAGTACCATCCGTGGCCAGTCTTAATGGGCAAACGGGTCCCTGACAGCTCTTTTGCAAGGGGCGATATGGTATCGCCCGCAAGAGACTGTATGATCTGAAAACGTAGACTCGAACTAGGGTCGACTAGGGTAGCCCCCAAGGCCGGTGGTCCTAGTCCGCTGCCGACTAACTGCTTTGCCCTGATGGGGCTAGGCGGGTGTGCCGGGTCAACACCCCACTCGGCTTCGTTGGCACCGTAAGGTATCCGCCGAGGACCACCAAACAGTGGATTTTCCCTGAAGGGGCACAAAAACGCGATAAATTTAATCGGTCAAAGAAACAAAAATCAGTAGTCGCCTTGAAAAAGGCAACGCGTGATTTAAATGAAGTGACTGCAATCCGACGGGACGGATTGCGAACAAACACTACACGGCACACTGATCGGGGAGCGCGAGCACTGCACGACCGTCTGCGGCGAGCGTCAGAGACGGAATTATGTTCATATCAGATATATTGCATTCATGATTTATTGCACAAAACAAATACAACATGATTTTATCAACCAATTAAAATTACATGATTAAAATTCACTCTGAGTAAAGCGCACAAGCTAAAAATTATGTTATGCTGCTAAAATATAACATCGACAAAGCCAATGAACTACTATTTGAATAGGAAAGATAAACTTACGATAGCCTGGCAATATGCCATTACATTATAATTTTTTAATCGCTTCTTCGTTTACTTGTGGTAGCCTAGAGTTGAATGTTTGCCTTCCATATCTGACTTCAAGACTTCAAAACTTTAAAAAACCGGCCCCCAACGCTGACTTTTCAGATTCATGCACCAATTAGAATTTGATTACCACTTGCGTTAATGGTGAAGGAAAACATGAGGGAAACGGCACACCTAAGACCACAAAACAGTTCTCAATGGTGTGTGTAGTCCGCCAATCCGCACTAAGTCAGCTTGGTGGACTAAAGCCGAAGCATTCTCATCGTGAGAAAGGGACCGTGCCCAGCAGTAAGACAGTAATGGGATGCAAATGTACTGGTATTTCTCTACGAGATCTAATCAGGAATGAGAAGATCCGTAGAACTAAAGTTGCCGATCAAGCTGAAAGGATAAGCTGAAGTGGCAATGGGCGGGGCACATGGCTCGTAGAACTGATGGCCGTTGGGCCAAAAAGGTTATGAGTGCAGACCACGCACCGAAAAACGCAGCGTAAAGAGACCTCCAACGAGATGGATGGATGACTTGGTGAAGGTCGCTAGGAACCTTTGGATGCGGGAGGCATGTGACTGGACGTTGTGGAAATCTAAGGGGAGGCCTTTGGTTAGCAGTGGACGTCTCTTGGCTGATATGAGGATGATGATGATGATGATTGCAATGGTAATGTCTGCCATAAGTAGGTAATCATAATCATCATAAGTATGATGATATTAATTAGCGCGCCTTATTCAAACAACATCTGAACAAATATACGTACATAAATAATTAGGGAAAATACGCCGGATATAATTTATACAACGCTATCACAAAATGTTCTAACATGTGACAGTTACATGAAAATGTCATTACATGTTGATTTATGTAAGCTTGTGACTAATGTGAATGTTTGTCACTTAGTTTCTTAGTGATTTTACGCTAATCAATATGACAAACGCTAAAAGCTTTAGTTGTAGCGTTAGTGGTATTTGTATTACTTTAACATTATTGTTAAGAGCAGCTGTTAATAGACTTTTGGCGGAGGGAAGGTAGATTCTATTAATTAAATTTCATGTCTAATACTAATATCATTCAATAACATTAATCTAATAATTTCCACACGATAAGCACAATATATCTATGAGATCAAAGTATAATTTAAATTACCAACCAACCTAGTCACCTTACATTCGTAATAAACGAGACCCAAAATCCGTCTGCTGTCTATAGTTAATCTAAATCATAACTGAATATGGTATAATGCAAAAATAAGTTTCTGAGCATTGCTTATTGTGTTACAAAGTAATATACCATGGTAATTTCGATAAATTACTTAATCGAATTTCGCCGCCAAATATAAAGAATTGGAAACAGCACCAACAAACACTACAATGGAGATTACGTAACGCGATAATTTCCCCCGAACAAAAGGTCGGCCGTAATAATAAGTGCACACGGTACACAATGAATGCATTCATCATATTTCTACTTCAATGAAAACATCCCGAGCTGTTGTTGTAATTCTCAATTGGACATTATTGCAAAACTAAATCTGTAGAGCAATCGTTATAAACAGACAAAGTGACGATGCCATGTCACGTTGGAAGGAATGTAATGGAAATCTGTGGAGGCGTTACATGAAACTCAAGGTCACATCAACTTCAATCACTTAATAGGGTACCGGATATTTATATTTGATCTTCAGTAATGATTATCAAACAACAAAAAGACAAAAGAACTGTACGCCAACAGATTTCAATAAAATTATTTTTTAAGACCGAAAAAACATGACAGCTTTAATATACAATCCAAGTTTATTCATCATCATCATATCAGCCAAAAAACGTCCACCTCTAAACAAAGGCTTTATTGAAATTTATTCGCGACCATATAACTATAGAAACAATATAAGAGTATGTTAAGTACAACTTTCTCTTATTTTTCTTATTTTTTCTCTTATTTATTTTTAAAATATTGACCCACACTAGGATTTCTCCTGTGTCGTGGGTGCGTTTACAGACACAAATTTTACACACAATACACCCAGGCCCGGAACAACTATCTGCAGATTGTACAAATATTTCTTCCATGCGGGAATCGAACCCACAACCCAGAGTGCAGCAGTCGACTGTATCAGCCACTGCACCAACCGTGCCGTCAACATGAACAACCATTACAAATAACACATGTTTTCATCCACATACTAAAATACATGTCAATAGTACTAAAACAAAATAATTGAACGTAACAACCACTATGTAAGAGTATATTCATAAAACAATAATTAAAAACAGTATTTTTCTAAGTGAAACACACATAAAAATTGATTATGAAAATGTAAGTAATGCGGATGAAGAATAAACTGTGTAAATGATAGCAGCAAAAAATGTAAGGTTGATAGACATAGCGGAACTCATCCAAACACAGCCTATGTCAATGGCCGAGCTGCCTAATCCAATAAAGCGTACATTATACGAGATGCCTCCGTTGACGACGCACACGTAACGGTAACGTATATTTAACAGGTTTCCCAATACGGTGTACGATGCGAGCTTGAAAGAAACTCATCAATTCATTAGCTTCTATAGTCTCGAACTAGTAAGCTTATTTAGCAGATTTTTTTCTAACAAGTAAAGATGTTTTATGTTTTACGTTTAATTGTGTTACGTTTAATTAAGGCTGTTAGATCAAATTAATTTTAAGGTATAATTCAGTTAATATGGTATGTTAAGGTATTCCATTTTACTGTAGTTATTCATTACGATTATTTTATTAATAACTTTTTTCATTAAAATGTGATATTCATCAATACTTTCGATGTCTGGTATTGGTTACACAAATCATAATTAACGTAATATACCTGCAATGACCAATTCCAACACCATTTTCCAAAAATAACATTAATTCAATTACATAAAATATATCCTATTTCAACTTACTGATAGTATCTTACAAATAATTTATATACAAAAAATACACCATTTATAAAGTTATAAATGCCGTCTGGAAGAGTTCCGGAGCCTCCAGCGATCTCCGAAATGAGATTGTACAATAAATTATTAACCTTACGACGCTTGGATAAAGATCAAATAGGATTGTATTATTATGAATTTATAACAATCAATAATACCTGTCGTACTTACGTAAACGATAGAATATGATTTTGTTGTCATCTTGTTTTACTTTATTGTATTCCTGTAACTAAATTTCGTTAACGAGAGTAACGTACAAATTGATTTCACAGTCGGTAGTTTTTCCCTTCTTTTCGCTCTAATAGTTAACTCATAAATATACATTAATCTAATTAGAAGGCTAGTATGGCACAATTCTTGACGAAAAAACAACATTCCAAAACAACCCACACGACATCGGCTGCTATTTCCATATTTGATATTAAGAACCGTAAATCTGAAATCGATTTCGAATTCATTAGCTGTGACACTCTTGGCGAAACAGACTTTTTGAACAAGATTTTGTTAACACTAAAGCCAAGTTGGAAATCATCTGGCCCACTATTCTAAACCGGTTTAGATATATTACAATGAATGTTAAATGTTTATTAATGGGAGTAACAAGACTGGGCGGCGGTCAATGGCAGCGGCCTTGGCGAACGCTCCAGGCACACGATTTAGTATTACGTGTACACGTTACATTAGGTAATATTAATTTCGCAGAAGTCATTTGTTTAGAACAGTAATAACGTAAATTTTGATGAATATAAAAGTAATGCTGCGTTATAAAACGCAATAAAAACATAGTCATATCTTAACAGTTATGTGTGAACACAAGCTATTATGACAGACATTTTAATTCAAGCAAGAAAATGAACGTCTTTGTATTGTTCTCAATTCATTGCTAAATAAGCTCTGTAATTATGTTATTCGCTGCCACACTTCGGTGTTAAGCTCATTCAATGGACGTAATCGTACTGTCTCTATCAGCAATCAATTGTTAGCTAAGATTTATGTGTTTGTTCGCTCATGATTTTGCGGCGGATGTGCCTTGTTGCTCTGTATATGGTGTAAATAATTACCACATACGAATAAGGTACCACTATACGAACATAAATTACTATCGTGAGCAGGTTCAGGAGATGCATTGTCTGTTGATGTTGAAACAGTAAAGGTCGTGGCTAACTACGTAAACCTCTCGTCTATCTCACAGCTTGCCTGTATATTTGGGACAATATCTTGAACCGATTCAATACTTAATCTTATCAGCACATAAAACATATAGATAATTGAATTAACCTAACGTGCCAAAACTGCTATCACAATATGTATACGAAATACATTTTTAAAGGTTTTGTTAGACGGTATCTGTGTACTTATTAATACATGCAGATTATTTTTTTACCCCTTCTTAAGCATTTTGCGCGGAGTGAGATTTGGCACAGTTAAAGTTCATATGAAGGAAGTGCAGAAAGTTCAAATATATACATGAAAAATAATAATAAACCGCTGGGTATCGACCACTAGTTTTATTAATTGTTCCAGCACATCGGTGCTTTGCGTGAACTTTGTAGGTTTCCAATGTAGTTTTTGAAGGTAAATGTCCGCAACGCGTATGATATGACAGCAAATAAAATGACAAGGGACTAAGAGGGACAGGGGGAGGGTCAGTTACTCGCACACCGACTAGAACGCCACTCTATTCTCACTGGAGACTAAATTGTCTCTGGAATATAGTCTCACTACCAAAGACTACAATGTGAGTTAACATGGCTTGAGTCGCATAACATACTTTAGCAACACACACTCCACACGGAAACGCGTAAATAGCTTCTTAGCTAGTATTTCTCTTTCATTTAGGATAACTGGGTATCTTCTTGGGATTCCTATGCATTTCATACTTTAATTTTAGTCATTCATGTTACTCTTTAATTTTTTCGATAGAAAAATAACGAAGTAATAGCATAACGTCAGAATATTGCTTTATTTATTGGTACTATTAATAACGTTCAATAACACAAATAAAACTAGCGTAAATACTTTATACACATGTTCATGTAGTAATTAGGAATCATTAACGTATCAAACAACAAATCCTCGTGTTGTACATCAATCAATAATCAATGTTGAGAAACATTAGGTAAATTGCCTTCAAAAGTAAACTACATTTTGTTAATTGTAACTGCGATTTAGTAATTAACGAATACGCCTAACAGAGCATAGAAAACGGTGCACAGATATTATTTATGTACCTATCTGTGTTTGCTCAACTGGTTCTTTATTAAAATTCTGTACCAAAACAATTTAGAAGTATAAAAGTAAATTTAATTTAGGCCAGACCTGAATAAAGAGTTGAACGGCTATGAATTCTGTACTTGGGATAGCAGATACTATTCCCATATAGTGATAAATATTTTATATGGCACAGGCCATAGCTACAGAGCTATGAGGCTAAATCTGGTATTAGCTACGACTACCTGGTTGCAATGATTGACTGAATAATTATTTAAGTCTATCATCATATGAAACATACTTATAATTAAATTAAATGGTCTTTTATATTTATATATGTAAGTACTTTTATACTCAGTGGTAAATACATTTTCAATATGAAACCGTCGCAATTGTATCTTATATAAAAAAAAAGTAAAAGACTAATTGTGTTGCCGTAGTTTCTAATAAGTTTGTTAAAGGAAATGGCTTATAATGGCATTTGAAAGGCGGGGAACGGCTTCTGTTGTATTCATTGCACCCATAAACTGATTATAATACTTGCTGCGAGTATCTTCGAACTTGAGTACCATTTAATCAGTTCTTATATATACATATATATATTCTGTCCATTACAAAGTAGGCGTTAGCAATAGCTTTTGTTATCAGTGTTTCCATCATCTCAATCGAATTACAATAAAATGTCGCGAAGCGTTAACCGTGTACTTGTAATTTATAAATCATAAAGGATTTAATGGAAACCAAACCAAACGCTCATCAACTTGCCTGCCAAGCCTGGCGAGATGTAGCTGGTTATCTATGGGGGAATCCTTTGTTCAGCAATGGACGTCTTTTGGCTGATATTGCGATGTGATGAAAACTAAATAAAATATTGTTCTCATCATTACGCTGACGTCGAGTTAGCATTAGAAGGTCGTTCATCTAGCGTGGTAACTGCGGATGATACTAACTCTTCAGAGAAGACACCTTACCTAACTATATGATAATCAAACTAGGAAAATGGGCAGCCTCCCACGCATCATGGAAACTGTTCACATTTACGTTCGTAAAATAGTTTATTCACTAGTATAATTCTTGACCTAATAAAACTATAAATAGGGCACACAGTCATATTTTACAAGACACGGAAGCGTCCGTTCGGCTTAACGGGTGTTTCTCTGCGCGAGCCTAAATAAATTGAAATATTCAGTTATTAAAATAGAATTCAGACTGAAGTAGAGATTTAAAAATATTTTTGCCGTTTTGCAGTTGCCCACGATTTTTTCCGCGTGGAAATTGGAATATATACCATTTTAATTTTTTGTTTACACCGTTTCATCTTATGAACATTGAGTTAAAACACATGTACGAGGTTTTCAAGATTTAGTTTGTAGTCCAATAGTACAGAATTAGTTTTTCTCTATTATAGTAACATCCCCATTTCTCAACAAAAACAGCTACCATAAAATAATTCACTAAAATACCTTTTCAAACTGTTCTGAGCTGAATAAATTAAGCGACTCCCTACGACCATTGCCATGTCATCTGTCAATTAACCGAGGGCCTTTGGATTTTCAAGTACAAGGTGGCAGAAGGTGAACATAAAGTTTGGAAAATTGTTAACCCATTACGAAGAAAGGTTCTGAAATGACAACCTTGAAATCAAAAGTGGAACGTGTTGCTCATATACTTGCTTATACCAGTCAATAATTAGCCATGACTTTAGCATACTGAAACCCTTTCTAGTCATCATCGGATTAGCGTTATCTTGCCAATTCCAAGTACAGATCTCACTCCTGTTACACGACTCTGCACAATCCATGCGAGCCATAAGAAAACAAAACATTGAACTCGCACTGAAGTAAACACGTATGAATTTTTTTACTTTATCATATACAGTAATTCGGTATAACCCGCCTACATATACTACATTAGGAAATTGATGAAAAACGGTATTATTCACATCGGTGAACTGAATATTGATCCAGTATATAATTTTATGATGTATTTATATTGGTTTAATTTAGATGAACTGGATGAAGGATGTTTATTTAGGTATAAAGTATACATTTATAGTGAAAATGAAGAGTGAAAGTCTGTTTTTACATTCAATGAATGAATATTCTGAATGTATCTCATAAAAATAAAATACTATATATGACGTTGTGACTATCATAACTAGTGAAACGTCCTTTCATCATTTATGAAATAAAAATAGGCCTTTACTTTGGATGATCAACAGTGATGTGCTTGAACGATGCACCAATAGAAATAATAATGGATTCGGAATTAGGTACATAAAATCACGATTTATTTTAGATGATTCATCCAAAGTGAGCAAAATATGTGATTGCAATATCCGGCTCGTATAGCTATTTCTTAACCAATGAAACCTTTCTGAAGTAATTAAAGTTAACTTAACGTTAGGTTACACCCAACACCGCCCGACTTTGTTTGAAATTTGAAGTGTCGTATTTTACGTTATCATTATTTATGATTAA
This sequence comes from Diloba caeruleocephala, assembly GCA_947459985.1. NCBI lineage: Eukaryota > Metazoa > Arthropoda > Insecta > Lepidoptera > Noctuidae > Diloba > Diloba caeruleocephala. The sequence continues at coordinate 8,388,061 of OX381616.1, read as the reverse complement.
TATCGTTTTAAAGTTAGACAGCCTACGTATTGTCATAGTATCTCATTTGTGATTTGTGATTATACAAAGAGACAGATAGTTGAATAAAATTGTTTAAAGTAATGAAAATCTATGGGATTGACACGTTTGTATCGTGCTCGCAAAAACGTTCACGTTATGCAAATGATTGCACTCAATGCTCGTTCCGTGTTTGGCATATTAAACGCACACCTTAATATTTTTCTTGTACTCATATTTACGTATACATAATTATAACGGCCGATTAATTTCATATTTTTTTCTAAACATTTGCTGTATAACATCGTAGCAACACTGTTTTTAAAGAATAATAAGTGACCCCGACTTAAATCAACGGTACTTTGAAGTACAAAGGTTACGGGTAAGAGCATTTCATTGTTAGTTAATATTATTAGTGTTATCTAAACACCGAAACACAAAATTATTATAATAATCTTGTTGCCACAGTTTATTACTGCGGTCGCTTCTTGCTAGTTTCATCCAAAAAGTGATATTTGAATCCAAATGAAGTAAGGAGAAATGAGGAACTACATGGATAATAGATTGTGTGTGGTTGTCAAAGGTATTGTTTAAGTGTGGCAAACATATAGTGTACTAACGTTTCAGGACAACATATGTGATGGGGTGCTAGGTCAGGAAACCTCCACGTGCGCTCGGTGGTTGCTGGTCCCTCTTGATACGTCCGGGGGGAAGAGCAGTTGTCGGGCCGGTGCACCCTGGGCACCGGGCAATAACTACTCCACTTTTTGGAGGACCTTATTGTCCGGTGGCTAATATTCTGACAGGGACGGGCCCAATTTTTGGGCTGCAGGTAGGCCGTAGACTGCTTCTCCGTTTTCGGAGGAGCATGAGCGGGCTAGCGGCGGGCTCGGTGTGCACTCACCCTGCCCCGAGCAGGTAATGGGAGGACTCCCCTTCCCTGCCACCGTCGATATCGTAACCTCGGTTGGAGTGTCGTGGTCACGTCTCGCGGCTTCGACCGGGACCGAGGATCTTGGCTTAACCGCCCGGATCGCGAGGAAGAAGGCCTCTATAAAAAATTCCCCGAACCCAAGCTAGCGTGCGGCGAGGGGTGCATGGCTGATGGGAAGTTCAGTCGCGAGCACGCCAACCCCAGGACCGGCGGCACCTGAAGATGGGATACGCTTGCCCGGGCACAGGGGGCACTGCCCGGGTCGACCGATTATTTCCCCCATACTCGTGGGATTTACTATGAAAAAAAGTACAATCAAAACAAAGAAGGTGGAGAAAGAGAAGGTGGGAGAGACTGTGGGTTTGCTGTTGGAGTCCGACAGCGTCCAGATGGACATGGGGTCGGATGCCGGCTCTGTGTCCAGTTCGCGTGCCAGGACGCGTAGTGCGCGTAACTTGCGCGCCAATGCGCGTTCGCAATGTGCGGCCGCGTTGCTGTCGCGTCCGGGCACGCCGTTGCCGTCGGGTGGGGCGAGTGACTCCGAGGATTCCGTGGACCCTCGGAGTTCGCACGCCTCACTCAACATGGTGGTGAGTGGAGAGGGCCGCAAGCGGACCCTCCCAAAGACGTCTGTGGGGTCCTCTCCTGAAGCCAAACGGTCGACCAAAAAGGAGTCGAAAGTCGAGAGGCTGGAGAGGGAGAACGCAGAGTTGCGCTCCCAGCTCGCCAGCCTCTCGGCACAGATAGAGAGACTGACGACGGAGGTGGGTCTCCTCCGTCGTCAGGGGGATGCCCTGGTGAGCCCGAGGGATGGCAGTGCTCCGGCTTTCATGCCCCCGGACGCGGTGGCCGAGCTTCGGCGTTCGATCGCCCTTGAAGTGGGGGCCATGTTGGACGCTAAGCTGGCCGCCTTGGAGGGGCGGCTCCCGCCGGAGAAGCGCTTGCGCCCGCCGCTCGCGGCCGATAAAAGGCCGATTCAATCGGGTGGAATGCAGGCTACCCAATTGGCCACATATGCTGCGGCCGCTCGAGCACCGACGAGCGCGGTAATGAATGCGGCCACCCAGAACTCTTCCCCTGGGACTCGGACACAGGGGAAGAAGAAGAAGAAGAAGGACCGCAACGCGGCGAAGGTTGCTGGAGTGGCCGACCTGCCGGCGGTGCCTGATGCGACTGCAGCGCCCGCGGCAAACGTGACAGCCGATCCGCAGGCCACAGTGGAGACCACAGAGATTTGGTCCACTGTGGTAGGAAGAAAAGGCAAGAGGCCCCAAATTCCTAAGGCCCAGAAGCCCACCACTGCGCAAGCCACGCAGCCATCCTCTCCCAAGGAAGGCAGGGGTAAAAGGGGTGGGAAAGGAAAGGCGGGTAAAGTCAACCTCCCCAAGGTTCCCGCAACGGCCGCCATAACGGTCACCGTGCCAGAGGGCTCACCCAACAGTCGGTTGGGTGAGGTTATGGCCGAGGCCAGAAAGAGCATAAAGCTCGCTGACCTCTGCATCGGTCCCGACACGGTGACCATGAAGAGGGCAGCCAGCGGCGGAATGGTGCTGTCCGTCGCTGGTGAGGACTGCAGTGCCAAGGCTGACAGCCTGGCGCGCCGTATGCGGGAGGTGCTCTCCCCCGTCTTTGCTGTGCGGATCGCACGGCCAATTGAGACGGCGGAGATGAGGGTACGCGACCTGGACGACGCCGTCACGCCTAAAGAGGTGGCTGATGCCATCGCGGCGGCGGGCGGCTGTCAGCCCGAGGAAGTAAGGGTGGGCGACATTCGCCGCTCATCCGTGTCCTTGGGCACCGTCTGGGTGCGCTGCCCACTGGAGGCAGCAAGAAAAGTTGCGTCCGCCTCACGTGTATGTGTGGGGTGGGCGTCGGCAAGGGTCGAGGCATTGGCGGCACGGCCCATGCAATGTTACCGATGCCTTGAACTCGGGCACGTGCGCCTCCGTTGCGCCACCCATGGGGGGGTTGACCGAAGCGACCTCTGCTTCGCTTGTGGCAGCCAGGGTCACAAGGCGAGGCAGTGTACGGCGCAGTCACAGAATTGTCCGCTATGCGCGGACTTCGGACTGCCTGCAGGGCATAGGCTGGGCAGCAAGACATGTGCTGCCCAGAAAGGTAAGAGGGAGAAGCGAGCTCCCTCTGCCACTGCCAATGACCAGGAGACGACTGCGCCAGCACTACCGGTCGCAGGCCTACCAGAGGCGATGGAAACATCTCATTCCCAGCCCTAAGAATCCTTCAGGGCAACCTTAACCACTGCCGCAACGCGCAGAATCTACTGCTGCAGACTGTTGCGGAGTGGTCGGTTGCCTTGGTAGTTGTGGCGGAGCCCTACGTCGTTCAAGAACATCCTCGCTGGTTCGGGGACGCCGGGGACTCCGTCGCCATCTATTGGGCTGAGAGTGAAGGTGGGCCGCCCTGCTCGCTGTTGGACAGGGGGCAGGGATTTGTCGCTGTAGAATGGGGACCTCTGGCAGTAGTGGGCTGCTACGTCTCCCCCAACGTGTCTCTCGCCGACTTCGAGGGATACTTGGATGGGGTGGCGCGCAGCATTCGCTGTAAATGCTCGCCCCGTCCAATGCTCGTCCTGGGGGACTTCAATGCTCATTCTAGAGCTTGGGGCAACCGTCGGGACGGGCCGAGGGGGAGGATAATACAAGACTGGGCGGCATCGCTTGACCTCCGATTACTGAATCGGGGGTCCATTAGCACCTGCGTTCGGTGGCAGGGGGAGTCGGTCGTGGACCTGACATGGGCGTCTCCTTCTGTGGCCAGCGTGGTGTCGGGATGGCGGGTGGCGGAGGAGGTGGTAACGTTGTCCGATCACCGCCACATAGTTTTTGACGTGGCCCTCCGTCCGCCTGGCCCGAGCCGTCTAGGTCCCAGCCCACAGTCGCGGCGTTGGGCCCTCACACAGCTCGATCGAGAGATGCTCGTCGCAGCTGCCAACGTCGCGGCGTGGTCAGAGGTCGATCAAGGGATCTTGCCCGATCCAGAGGAGGAAGCGGCCTGGTTCCGGGAGGCGATGACGTCGATATGCGATGCATCAATGCCCCGGACCAGACGCTCTCGGCGTACGGCAGTGTACTGGTGGTCGGAGGAGATTGCGCAGTTACGCGCGGTCTGCCTGGCCTCCCGCCGCCGGTACCAACGAAGTAGACGCCGGCGTACTGCTACAGCTGGAGAGACTGCAGAGGCCTATCTGGTCTACCGGGCGGCCACGAAGTCGCTACATAGCGCAATTCGCGAGGCGAAGGCTCGGTCCTGGAGTGAGCTCCTGGAGGGACTGGACAGGAATCCGTGGGGGAGACCCTATCGTATGGTCGTGGGCAAATTGCGCCCTTGGGTCCCCCCGGTGACCGAAACCATGGCCCCGGATTTGCTGGAGAGAGTACTTTCAACGCTCTTTCCGGCGGTCCGGGACCATACGGGTCCCTCTCCACCCCCGATTGCCTTGGACTGGGCTGAGGAATTGGGGGTTTCGGACGGGGAGCTGGGCCGAGCCATTGGCCGCCTGAAGGGTCGCAACACCGCACCGGGTCCGGACGGCGTTCCGGGCCGTGCGTGGGTATATGCACTGCAATCTCTTGGGGACCGCATGAGGCGGCTGTTCACCAGCTGCCTCCGTCAAAGCGTTTTCCCGTCCAGCTGGAAGGAAGCCGGATTGGTTCTGTTGAAGAAAGAAGGAAGGCCTGCGGAGTCTCCTTCTGCATATCGTCCCATTTGCCTGCTCGACGAGGCTTCGAAGCTATTCGAGAGAATAATTACCCGAAGACTCGTTGAGCACCTGTCGCGAGTGGGTCCTGACCTGGCCGAAAGTCAGTATGGCTTCCGGCAGCGGCGGTCCACAATCGACGCGATTCTTCGCGTCCGCTCGCTGTCGGAACAGGCAGTGTCCCAGCGGGGTGGGGTGGCGTTGGCTGTCAGTCTAGACATTGTCAACGCCTTCAACTCCATCCCGTGGGGCGCGATTAGGGGGGCGCTAGTCCATCACCGATGCCCCCCCTACCTGCAGGGCATCATAGGGGCCTATCTGCGTGATAGGCACATTCGCTACGTGGGCAGGGACGGTAGCGTAAAGCGGAGGGAGATTACGTGCGGGGTTCCGCAGGGGTCGGTTCTCGGCCCCTTTTTATGGAACCTCGCCTACGACGCGGTCCTGCGTGTCGTACTCCCCGCTGGCGTCAGCTTGGTCTGTTACGCTGACGACACTCTTGTGTTGGCCAGCGGGGAGTCCTTCGAGGGAACCATCCGGCTTGCCGAGCAAGCGGTGGCAATTGTCGTGGCCAAAATCCACGCTCTGGGTCTGCAGATAGCGCCTCACAAAACCGAGGCGCTATGGTTCCACAAACTGCCGCGGAGTAGAGAACCACCCAGTTCGTGGATACGCGTTGGTGACGCGCAAATCAGGGTGGGCCAGTACATGAAGTACCTGGGGCTCACCCTGGACAGTCGTTGGGGCTTCGAAGAGCACTTCGCGCGCCTCGTCCCCCGAGTCGAGAGGGTAGTGGGTGCATTACACCGGGTGCTGCCCAATCTCGGGGGACCGAGCGAGGAAGTTCGCCGTCTCTACGGGGGCGTCGTGCGGTCTGTGGCCCTCTACGGGGCGCCTGTATGGTCATCCCGGCTGTCAGGCGTCCAGCGCTGCAGAAACAAACTTCACAGTCTGCAGCGCAGAGTGGCTATACGGATCGCGCGGGGATACAGGACAGTATCCTACGAGGCGGCAACTCTCCTGGCACGCTTTCCGCCTTTCGACATCCAGGCGGAGATGGATGCGTGGGTCTACGACCAGACACGCTCTCTCCGCCAAAGTCAAGGGGAAGGCGTGCCTTCAGGGGCGTTCGACAGACTGAGGCGGCTGGCTCGACAACGCGCACTCGAGATGTGGCGACATCGCCTACGGTCGCAGTTCGCGACCAAGCGCGTCGTCGAGGCCATCCTGCCGCTCTTCGGAGCCTGGCTCAAAAGGAGCGAGCGCGTTACCTACCGTCTGACGCAGGTGTTCACCGGTCACGGTTGTTTCGGTGCATACCTGCACAGAATAGGACGCGAGGTTACGGCACAGTGCCACCATTGTGGAAGCGACCAGGATACCGCACAGCACACGCTCGAGGAGTGCCCTGCGTGGGCGGCCGAGCGGCGGATCCTGGTTGACCAGATCGGGCAAGATCTCTCTCTGCCGGCAGTAGTGTCGGCTATGTTGGCAGAGCATGATAATTGGAGTGCAGTGGTCTCCTTCTGCGAGAGCGTCATGCTGCAGAAGGAGACTGCAGAGCGGGATCGGGAGAGGGCTGATCCCGCACGGAGAAGGACGAGACGGCGCCGGGGCAACAACCGTACCGGCTCCTAAGTCCAACACGCCTGAGCCCCCTGCCGTCAACTCATGGTGAGGGGCCTCGGGGGTCGCGGGTGCGCAGATTGGGGAGTCTGCGTGCTCACACCGAGCGACCCCCGGGAAGACGGTGGCGCGCACGTGGTCACGTGCCGCCGTGTGCGCAGCACAGCGCAAAGCGAGGCTTGGGGGGATCCTTTACAATCCTCCCCGAGAAGTGCCTGAGGGGGCGACCTTTTTACAGTCGCCTTCTCTCCGTTAGAGGGGGTGACCGCTTTACAGTCATCCCCTCCGTGATGTGCCTAAAGGCGTGGCACCAAATGGGCGGCTCTAGTGTGATCTTACGAGGACCTGGAGCCTCCCTTCGGTGCCGAAGATGACCGCTCCAGTGGTTTTAGCCGGTAGGAGTCCGGCATACCCCTTCGCCCTTCCCCGGGGTGAAGGAAGTTCCATGTAGAATTTCCACTGGACATCAATAAAAAAAAAAAAAAAAAAAAAAAAAAAAAAGTACAACATATGTGATAAGAGCATTTCTGTTCTTAATTTACTGGCAGTCCCAATTCTAGAATTAAAGGGCTATCAATAAGGTCGCTCGATTTTAAAATGTAACTAAAACAAGTTGTGTGCGAGATATGTACAATATTTTTAATTTTATTTGAGTGAAGATTATATGGCATTGTATATGGAATATAACGTCGCTCAAATGTCTCCCGCGGCTTTTCTTGGTGACACGTATTCGGTAGGTCTAATTTTCGATGACTTTGTCGAATAAATCTGGCTGAATTTGTTGTATGGCGTTCGTTATGTTGCCCTTGAGGGCTTCAATTGTCAGCGGTTTATTTCACAGAGCTGCTTTTTAAAACAGCTCATAGGAAGAAGTCTAAAGGCGTTAAAACGCACGATCTTGGTGGCCAGCTTACGTCGCCACCGAGCGGAATGATCGTGCCCCTGAAATTGCGCGTGCAGCATGTCCATCTTGGCATGTGCTGTGTGGCATGTAGTGCCGTCTTGTTAGAACTACGTGTTATCGGTAACCATATCATCCAGTTTACCGAAAATGAAGTCGCAAAAAGGCCAAGTTCTTGTGAGAACGACGAGAAATTCACTGCCTCGGGTTTTCCCGTACATGAAGAATAGCAAATATTTTTAGCAGACCTTGCGTTTTAGTGACGTACTGGTGTTGGTTGATTATTTATCGAACCGATTGACTTGTAGTTGGCCACCAAACGTCGAATAATTAACTTAGCAGGACGGTTCTGGCAAGGATAAAAACCACGCAATGCGTGGAAAGATTCTCGAACGGACCACTGATTTTGATGATAAAATTTGATTATGTGCACACGTTGTTGAACGCTTTCATGGTGATTTGACTTTACACTATCTACTAAGCAATTCACAACGACAATTTTTAGTTTAACAACAGGGCTATAACCTAACATATTTCGAGCGTACCAACCGAGTACCCCTTTAGGACTGTGTGAGTTGAATCTAAAATATGAAATTCCACAGTGGTGTGCTTAAAGCACCAATCAAGAAGCCTGATTGCATTATGATATCCTTCGACGACCGTTGTGAGTCGACTTCACGATGAATTTGCAGAATAATCTTGGTAATAAGTGAAACTTACATTTAAGATGGTGCCCTTATAAATATTAGAATTTGCATGTCGTTTGGAGCAGTGGTTACAGTAACCCTTCTAACCAGAACACAGTAGGTACTGTAATGAGGTTAAAACTCTTTGGCCATCTTAGCCATTTAATGAAAAAGTAATTTGGTTTGAATTTTAAATGTGAGAGTGACATTGACGGCTAAGAAAAAAATACGGGCTGTAGACAGCAAGTTTGTCGGTCGTTGATTAACGTATTAGATTGCGAGAAGTGAATAGTAAAAGAATAAATAAATTAACGTATAACATTCCTCAAGAGTTTTCATGTGGGAATCCCGCACCACGTAAACCATCATCGAGCACGCTCACCCTCACAGTATTGTCTAAAGTTTAAACACCAATTGCTTGAAGGCGAATATCGTGGTACCTACTTAGCCGGACTCATGCAATAAGAGACCAGTAAAAATGAAAAGAAAAAATAATCCGAATCAAACTGTTTAAGCTGATATCATACGAAATATTTCATAATAAACTTAGGTTATAAAACGCCTCAAAATCTATTTCTGTTCTAGGGTAGGTATTTGCTAATTCCAACCAAAAACATATATCAGATCATCCCAAAAAATATTGGTTTAAACGATACAGAAACTATCTGTTATGTTCTGTAACAAAGCAAAAATACCGCGTCCGAAGCAAGTAAAATAGGTATTGTATAATAATAGTGTATAATTGTATGACAGTCATCAACTACGTTAACATCAAATAATTTAGAAGAGAGCCAACATTAGCATTCTAAACTGGAACGTTGTTGTATCAAAAGTCAGCGGTCGCTTACCTTATAGCACCGTGCCATACGTCATATGAGCACACAACACAAGAACAATACATTACGAATGGTCAGGCGCAGTAACGGTACGACGAGCAAAGCCGCGGTCAAAGCAAAGATTCTACATATTCAGTCGAGGCCATAACGGTCCAACGTTTCTTTTTGTTATTTCTACACACGCTCTTATGGTAAATTGCTTTATTTCACGGTCCCATTTCTAGAAGCAAACACTCGTTACATTAATATCATGCATTTGTTTGATTATATCAACAATTTTACGGAAATAAGGATTATGATAGCACCACTGATTGAAATTATCTCGTTTGTTAGAGATAATATTTTTATCATGATAAACATTTTAGTGGTTCACAAAGAACGTGATGCGTGTCATAACATTTAAATATCAACTCAACGCGTCGGTTGCAAAACACCAGAATTAAATAGTGATGTATAATATGATGACACCCGATGCTTTTTGGCCTTGTAAATGACTTGATTGGTTGAATTGACATGGAAATAAATTGATGGCGTAGTATATAAACTGTGAGGTTAATTTACAGATATGAATCTCACGTTGTGCAAACACCCAGATCTGAGAAAACGAACTGTAGTCCATCAAATATTTGATCCGTGCAGGAGTCGAATCTGTGACCCGTAAGCGTAGAAACGCAATCGCTTAGCCGCTACGTCAGTCATGCTGTGACTACCAAATTTTATTTCAGTATAATGTACAAACTGAATTATATATATATTATATTTCGTATGGTTAGTGGCCACCCTTGTGTCAGAGTTGTTCAAGCCGCCCAAAGGCCTCCGACTTGGCTTAGCGACTGTCTAATGACAACAACCGGGACCGACGATTTAACGTGCCCTCCGAAGCACGGAGACCCTCAGTTGAAATACCACTATGCGGTCACCCATCCAGAGACTGACCGCGCCAAGCATTGCTTAACCTCGCCAATCGTTTACCGATTAGTGAGTGCAACTGGCTATGAGCGCCTCTTATGACTGAATTATGTAAACGTACTAATTTCTAAAATTAAATTAAAAAGTGAAAAAATGTAATCAACATATTTTTCATACGATTCATCAAAAATAACAAAAGCGTTCATTTCTATGATAAATGGGGATTCTCCTTTTCTAAAAAAGTAAAGTGAGGCCAGTAAACACCATTATCATTGAATCGACACTCGATGTTAACAATGAGAGTAAATCTCATCGGCTCACGATCTCAACGAAGAAGGAAGCGAGAGTGTCCATTTATCAATTGTAGACATTAGACAGGCACAATAAGATGCGCTTACGGACATTGTGTCTTGAAGAATGAGGCAAGACTCGGGGCCTTACTGTTGTATAGTTGATATGTATAAAGGAATATGAATGAATTCAACAATGGCATGCCGATGGATACCAGTCGACCAAGAAATTAGGTCAAATAATGTCACTTTATATTAATGTAGAACAGATGAAATAATCAATTTCATATTAAATTCTTCAAACACGTGTACGAACGTCGCTAAACGAGAGCTGATATTCAGTTACAAAATAAATGTAATAGATTCTACGTCTTTCATGTAGAGAATTAATAATCATATTCAATGAACAGCCTATAAACACAAAAATACCTCAGATTAAAATATAAACTTATAAAATCTAATATCTAAAGCGGTAATTGCTAAGTTCGATAAAATTCGAGATAGCTAGAGAGAGAGATGGCTAGCTTTAATGACCGAGATAGGTTCCGCAGTGAATTGAATAGAAGTGACTCATTACTTTTAAACACGATCTTTGACAACACGTGTGGGAACAATGGAGATGGTGCGTCGAGACAACTCAAAACAATGAATTATAATAGCAGAGCCCTCCAGAAGCGAAGACGATTTCGAAGTGTTGTGTATGACCTTTGAACTATCTCATGAACCAGTCGTGGACGAAACATTTGAAAGCGGTCCGATGACAAATGAAAGTTTTTTGATTGCTTTAATACATATTTTTTGATAGTCACACCATGTGACCTCAAAAAGAAAAATCAACAATCAAGGCCAATTTCTCTTTGAATTAATGTATTGTAGTTGCTTCTTGAAACCGTAGCCAGAAAATTAGACGAGCCACTTACAAAGAATTCATTTTCATGTTATATATACATCGAACTTTAATTTATAAATTTTCTACGCCTTCTCGTTTGACAAAATCTAATTGATATGAAATAAAATATGTGTAACAGAGTAAACAAATATGTGTCTTAGGTTTTCGCAAGTATTACACATTATCTATACAAATAAATAAAATTGGAGTGTCTGTTTGTAATGTCAAAATAACAGGTTTTTACTTATTTTTTTTATTTTTTTTTGTTGGGCTTCTCGCATACATTTCTGGGAAATGTGGTTGCTTAACCGGTCATTTGCTGGCGAAGCCAAAAGAGGCCTCCAGCCAGGCTTAAATTAAATATTAAAAACTAAGCAACTTTCGCTAAGGGCGCCCCCTGCGGGACACGGACCTCGGCTTAGGGCGTTGCTGGGGATATCAAGCTATTGTTTTGGGGACAGCTGGATCGGTATTATTTAAATTGTATTAGGGGACATTTAAAGCTACAGGCTCGGCACGGGCCGGCGCGAGCAAGAGACGGGAGGGAGAAGTGCTAACTTGAACGGGAAGGTGACGCGGTGATAGGCCTCCGCGACGTCGGTGAGGCGGGCATCCTCGGCAGCGAGGGCGGTACAACGGTCGGGTGTTTAGTGAACGAGACAACGCGAGTCTCTTCATGTGATCTAACGTGATTTCATCGTCTGGATCGACCAGAACGTGCCTCGGGCGGCGTACTCTACTGATACGGGAAGGTTCGTAGTCGGCGGCTGATACCACAAGGGGATTTGGGTGGGACAGGGCAGAATCGAGATAGCGTTTAGACGCTTGTTTCATAAATTGCCTGATGGTCGGCAAGTTAAGGTCGAAATGGAGTTGGTCGTTTCGCATGTACAGAGGCGCTCCGGTGGCCTTGCGCATGAACCGGGTTTGGAGGGTTTCGAATCTACGGAGTGGGTATGATTCGGCGTGTGCGAACACTGGGCTGGCATAGGTCATGATGGGTCGAATGCATGTGGTGTAAATTCTCACCTTATTTCTAAGGGATAATTTACTACGAGCGTTCAGAATATAGTGAAGGCGACCAAGCACAAAGGCAGCGCGGGCACGCACCATCTTTGTGTGGGGAATGAAGGTCAGTTTTTTGTCTAGGGTGACTCCAAGATACTTGGCGTGCGGTTCCCAAGGAACCGATTGGCCCAGCATCGAGATCTCCCTGAAGCGTGGGTGGTCGTCGCCTAATTTGCAAAATAGGACGGCTTTACTTTTGATAGGGTTAACTTCGATCCGCCATTTCCTAAACCATTTCCCGTAGGCGTTGGCTGTGGCTTGGAGGATCTTAGTTATATTATCGGGACTGCGACCAGAGTAGAAAATGGCCGTGTCATCGGCGAAGAGTGCTAATTGGGTCGTATTAGCAGGTCTTTTGGGGAGGTCACTGGTGTACAGTGTGAACAATAGTGGGGCTAGCACGGATCCTTGTGGGACTCCGGCTCTAATGGGGTGAGGGGAAGAGAGAGCGCCAGTGATTCGATATCGGAAACTGCGATTTGACAAGAAGTCTCGTATGATGAGAACGAGACGGTCAGGCACTCCGAGTTGATACAACTTATATAATAAGCCATTGTGCCAGACTTTGTCAAATGCTTTCGCAACATCGAAAAAGAGGACTCCCGTCATCATGCCGCGTGAGAATCCGAACGTGATGTGTTCAACTAGTCGGTGGACTTGTTGTACACACGAGTGTTTGGTTCTAAAACCAAACTGTTCGTCGGGAATGAGTTTCTTGGAATCGGCAAAATCCTTTAATCGGGAATAGATAATCCGCTCATAAATCTTCGCAAGAGAATTGAGAAGGCTTATGGGGCGATAGCTGGAAGGCTCGCACTTGGGCTTACCGGGTTTGGGAATACCGATAACGGTGGCCTGTTTCCATGTATGCGGAAAGAGGTTATTGTTTAATGCCGCATTGAAGATGATGGTCATTAAGGCGATAAGACGTTCGGGGAAGAGTTTAATCACCTTGTTGGTGATACCGTCAGAGCCGGGGGCTTTGCGAGGGTGAATCTTTTTCAAGAGATTTCTGACCTCGTCTGCCGTGACCGGAGGGAGGGGGTCGTCAGGGTCCTCGGCAGGCGGAATAGCTGCTCTACGTTCGACTTCAGCGTCAACCTTTTTGAGGTGAGCTTGGTCTACAGGTAGAGTGCTTGGGGAACATTGCGCTTCTAGACTGTCAGCTAGGCATTCGGATTTTTCGTCGTCATCAAAGGCCGGCCTTTGGTTGGGACGGTTGAGGGGGGGGACAGCATTGGATGTTTCGGATTTGAGTTTCCGTTGCAGATGCCAGAACGCAAGGTGGGTTGGCTCTAAGTCGCCCAACATCTTATCCCAGTTAGCCTCTCGGCACTCCTTAATACGTTCCTTGACAGCACGCTGTAGGTGGCGCATAAAGAGGCGATTGGGTTCGCTGGGAAAAGATGAGTACGCTCTAAGGGCTGCGTTCTTCTCCGTCATCAGTGCACGTACATCGTCAGGGAGTTTCATGCGATGGTCTTCCATCGCAGGAACTCGCCGTGAACACTCGTCCACGACGGACTGTACATGCCCGGTGAGGGAGTCGATCGCACCTAGCGTGTCTGCGACTGACGTTATGCATTCGGGAATTCTATCTAACTGAGCGGACGAGGGGTCGTTGAGGCGTTGCCTAACTTTCCTCCAGTCCGTCGTCACAATGGTCTGAGGGGGTAGCCCTGTGTCCGTGGGGCCAAAGCGGGAGGTGAGGTGAAGGATCACAGGACGGTGATCGGAGTCTAGCTCTTGTAGTACTTCAATGGAATGCAACTTGAGGTTGACATTCATTAGAAGTGCTATGTCGAGTATATCCGGGCGATGATTAACATTGCTGGGGTAGTGAGTGGGATACATCGGGGCGATGATATCAAAATTGAGGAGGGTACTGAGGGAGTATAATTTACTTCCTCTGTGGTTGTGGGTGAGACAGTTCCAAGACTCATGTTTGGCATTAAGATCTCCCGCCACTATGACGGAGTCGCCTAGATCGAAGAGTGCTTCGAGATCCGATTGGATTGGATCGTCTTGGGCATTGGGGGATTGGTAAGCCGACACTATAGTGATCGGTTGATGACCTGTCATGCCTATTCTGCACACAGATGCCTCTAGATTGGAAAGGGACGGGGTATCTAGGGGCATGCAATAAAGGGATCTCTTATAGTAAATAAGAGTGCCTCCTCCACGGGAGTGGGTCCTATCGTTGCGCACTATATCATAGTTTGCAATTCTAGGGTTCCTGTGAGAGGGTTTCAAAAAGGACTCTTGTATCAACATAATGTCAATAAGGTGGTCGCGGAGGAATACGGCGATTTCATCTTTTTGGCCATTAATGCTGTTGGCATTGAAGATGCCTATTTTAAGGGATCGGGGTTTTGTTCTGCACCTGCTTTGTGAATCCATTACGGATGAACGCGGTAGGAGAGGAGGGCGGATGATACGTCAGCGAAGTCGCTGAGAACTAGCATTAGGCCGTATTGGCCTTGGTTTGCCCTAATGGCTGCGGCCATTTGGGCGACTCTGTTCGGGTCGACAGAGTTGAGAAGACCAAGGCAAACTGAGAGGTCGTCAGTTTTGAGATGGGGTGTGGATTGGGGTGAGGGAGGGGCGGCCCTCTGAGCGTGCACTTGTGGTGCGGGTTGATTGTATGGCACGGGAAGGTACGGTGCCGTTTGGGGGGCGGTCATCAGCGAGGGAATCGCTGACGCTTGGGTCGCCTGTTGGGTCAGTAAACTAGGCCTCAGGGCGGGGAACGCTTGCTGATGGTTCAGCGCGTTCCACGGCGATGGCCTTTGAGGGCTGAGTCGTTGGGACATGGGAGGGGCCTGAGAGGCGTAATGAGCGGCCGCGAAGGCTTGGGTAGCCGCTTTGCGCTTTGCTACCTTGTTGTTAGCGCGCGGGGCTTTGGGGCATCCGCGATAATTCGCCGGATGACCCGACTCACCGCAAAGCACACAACTTGGAGGCTCTGTGCAAAGCGTGCGATCTTTGGGGCGATCGCAGTCGGAGGTGCTGTGGTCACCTAGGCACTTAACGCACCTAGGTTTGGCGTAGCAGTGTCGCTGCGCGTGGCCGTAAAGCTGGCAGCGATGACACTGCCCGGGAGGACCATATCTGTGGGGGGGCTCAATTTTTATGCCTGATAGGTGGCACACGGTCTTAATGTTAAATATTTTCCGATCATTGTCGGTGGACTTCTCGCATATGGCGAGGACCATGTCGTAGGCTTCACCGTTGCGACCAGCGTGCATACGGTGAACCTCCAGGACGGGGATATTTTGCGACAGAAGGTCGTCTTTTATGGAGTTGGTGTCTATTTCTTTAGGGATACCCTTTAGGACTACCCGGAATGGGCGTTCCTCGGCAAGAGAGTACGTGTGGAAGTACACGTTTCGGTCTTGGAGGGCTCGGGTCAGGGACTTGAAGTCTTGGGCAGTGGGAACTGCCACTTTGACTCCGACGGCTGTGGTGCGGGCACTGAGGTAGTTGATACCGAGCTCAGTACACATCTTGGAAACATCGTTCCATTTATCCTTCGCTTGGATAAAAATAGCGGGCGGTTTCCGGTCCTTTTTAGGGACCTTAGCGGGTTGGGATTGGGGTTGGGTGTTAGCGGGGGTAGGGGTGGGGGCGGGGCTGGCCTGAGAGGAGGTCGTCGTGGGGACAGGGGCAGAGGGCGGAGCGGAGGACGAGGCCTCTTCCGTCTTAGGGGCTTTAGCGGGAGCGGCTTGGGCGGAGGACTTGGCCTTGCGGGCCCGCTTTTTTCGGTTGCCACTGACGAGTTGAAACTCATCTGAGGCAGAGTCGGAGGATAAGGTTTGGGGCGGAGGGGTAGAGTCATCACTCTCTGACATTTCCGAAATGTCTGAGAGAGTGGGCATATCAGCGTCGGGGGATGCGGTAGCGTTAGAGCTGGAGGGGGGGAGGGGGGGTTTTGCCGGAGGGGTGGAGGAAATGCCCGCATCAATTTCGGGGGTTGATCCCCTTTTTTTGGGTTCGGGATAGGAGGGCTGCACTATTGTGCCTGGCTCAGGTGAGGGGGAAAGGAGGTTGCCGTAATTGGCAACGATATAGGGGTCCTTTAAGAGGACCTCCCTAATAATTTTTAGAAGCGTGGCGTCGTCGGCCATTTTGTTTTGCAAAACAAAATGGTGGACGTGGGACAATAAAAACAGAAATACGCCTAAATCGTAGGAGACAATCGATTAACGCGATTTCCTATCCTCCCGGGTTGGATGGGCCCGGGGGTGTGTAACAAACCCTCCCTGCCGGGTGTAGGCAGGGAGGTGTGAGTACCTGTGGTGAGCCCTAAGCTAGTACCATCCGTGGCCAGTCTTATTGGGCAAACGGGTCCCTGACAGCTCTTTTGCAAGGGGCGATAAGGTATCGCCCGCAAGAGACTGTATAATCTGAAAACGTAGACTCGAACTAGGGTCGACTAGGGTAGCCCCCAAGGCCGGTGGTCCTAGTCCGCTGCCGACTAACTGCTTTGCCCTGATGGGGCTAAGCGGGTGTGCCGGGTCAACACCCCACTCGGCTTCGTTGGCACCGTAAGGTATCCGCCGAGGACCACCAAACAGTGGTTTTTCCCTGAAGGGGCACAAAAACGCGATGAATTTAATCGGTCAAAGAAACAAAAAATCAGTAGTCGCCTTGAAAAAGGCAACGCGTGATTTAAATGAAGTGACTGCAATCCGACGGGACGGATTGCGAACAAACACTACACGGCACACTGATCGGGGAGCGCGAGCACTGCACGACCGTCTGCGGCGAGCGTCAGAGACGGAATGGGGTTTTTACTTAATGCATATGAAAGTATATATGGTACCTATAACAAAAACACAATTTTTAAACTTTATGTCTGTCTGTCTGTCTGTCTGTCTGTTTGTTCCGGGTAATCTCCGAAACGGCTGGACCGATTTTGACGGGACTTTCACTGGCAGATAGCTGATGTTATAAGGAATAACATAGGCTACTTTAATTTAAGAAAAATAATTATATCCGCGCAAAAAAATAAAAACCCTTGAAATCCAATACATTTGTTCTATGTCAAGTCTCTATATTGAAGTATACTCTAAATCCCTTTTAAATTAAACGCGGGTGAAACCGCGGGTCCCAGCTAGTAATAAAATATACGCGATAGAATCCGTTTACAAGTGTTTTATTATAATATGTGTAACAGGTCATGAAAGCACAAATGCATAAAACTAGTCTCATTTACTTTATGATTTTAAATAAAGTAAGGCCTTTCACTAATATAAATATTTTAAGGATACTGTTAAAGAACATAAAAATGCCGAAACCGAAATTTGAACTTTGTTCGTTGGAAAGTACACATGCTATAGTTAATAAAATTAAATTTCAGCTATCATAATTAAACCATACTTATTGATTACGAAAACAATCATCAAAGTATTTTAATAAGCCAATTATGTAAACAGATAAGCATAACAAATTCTAAGTAAATTTAACGCTCATAGATAATATAATTATAAGTATATAATTATGGATCTTGATAAAAATGCTAACAAGGAATATTTCGTACATCACAATACACTAACGCTACCCATTTTATCGCATCAGTAACATAGATATTTTTGCTGATAATATAAAGGAGTAATTGAAATTTCTGACATCACCTACTGATTAGATTTATCGACACTGTTAAGTCGATATCAGGTTACTAATAGAATATAATTAATTGTAATCAAAACTTTAGAAAGGCGATTTCTAAGAAATCATAGAAAAATCTATCAAGGAATCGTTACATTTCAAGTATCGAAAAGATTTTCGATTTATTAATCTTAGTACTGAAAGAGTTTTCTTTCCTCTGTTCGCTTCTATCTCTTTTTGATGATAATCCCGAAATCTTTGGAAATCTCAGATGTAAATCTAATCTAATCTACATGTAAATCGTGATATTGTCGAGATTACCTATAGTTTTTCTTTATGAGCGTCATTTCGCTACTTCATCTAGTATCAGTCTCGTGTCATTTACAATTATGTATTCAGAGAATAAATCCGTCTCTTCCGTCGATTTTTCTATTTGTACTAGTATTTCACTATCTTGTCAAAATAATGTTTAAGTATACAATATACTTGTTTATTCAAAAGTGTATAGTGTGTATACAGATTATAAATGAATTGTCCTTAGTTCAATTTCAGATATGATATAACTCTTGTAGAGAAGTACAATATCAAATAAATAACTATAATAATTGTATTGTAAATCTAGCTACCCCACACTTATTGCTAACGTAAATAAATTTATCTCCCTATCATTACTTTCTGTACAATAATTTAAACGTTACAATAGTTAATTTGTACGAGCCATCTGACCGTACCTAATCATAGTCCTCCAAAATTTACTCTCAAATCACAGCTCCACGTCCTTAATCGGTCAAATTCGGCTTATCGAGGGTCCAAACTGGACACTAATGGGCTTTTAAGGTCAATATTTCAGGGCTCCGGTCCGTGGTTGGGTAGTAACGTCCTCAATAATTGGTCCCAAGTCTCGGCTCGCCAAACTCCAGAGTAACATTTGGAGCTAAAATGTTTGTTACTAGTTGGGCTGTTAAATTTTAGCACTCCGAATAGTTTAGGGTTTCACATATAAGTAATGATGATATATAATATTGTATTTGCTAAACTAATTAAAAACCATATATGCTCCTGTGAGTAACTAATCATCTGTAAAGGTTTAAAGAAAAGTAAAAAAGACAACCTTACTTCTTGAAAGTCAATTCGATACTGGAATGTGACTAAAATGTAGAGTTGCAAAAATCTTCTTTATTTCTTAATGAACAGAATCCTAGAGTTTATTAACATTATGCCCCTTTGATGAAGTTTTCTACTGGTACATGAAGATAGTATGTGAAGCTTAGGTTGGTATTATCAAAAATGTATGTGTATGACGAAAATATGCAACATTGTAAATGATTTAATTATTCAGTTCAATGATAGTAAAGACATGTTGGTAAGGATAAAAGAAAAATATACTCAAAGAAAAATACAGAAACATGTGAGCTAAGAAGACAGGTTCAGCCCGTGATATAACTAAGTATCCTTTTATGCAAATGGAAACAATTGGTGTCAAAAGCAACACATACACATCACCCAGTAAACATCAATTACTGAACTTAAGCCTCGCAATGATCACTATGATGAGTGATCATATTGTCATAATCACCAGGCGTGGCTGGCAGATTCGTGAACATGTTTATGAGTATTACAGTGTTTGCATTTGCACATGAAAAGAAACCCATCCATTTAATATCATCCCTTACTCGCCTATTACGACACCCATGAGTTGATAGAGATGGTGCATCCTTGCCGAGAACTACACGGAACAGACAAGTAAAAAGGTAAATATACAAATAAAATATTCATCATTCATCATCATTTGAGCCGAAAAATGTCCACTGCTGGACAGAAGCCGCCCCCAAAGATAGCCACAACGACCGGTTTAGTTTTGTGTTGCGAGCCTATTGCGGGGTTTAGCCATAATCGCTACGCTTGACAGACGGGTTGGCGATCGCATTTGAGTTATAAATGTACTTGAAGGACGCTGCTGCCCATTCTCCGGCTAATCCCATAGTCGCCTTTTACGACACCCACGGGATGAGATGGGGTGGTGGTATTCTTAGCCACACTTAGTCCGGATTAAGAACATGGCACCACACAAATATTAATATTTAATGAACTATTTCGTTTTCTTGTAATAATCTTATTGTACTATTTTTAACTTATAATGTTAATTTGTAATTGGTTATTATTTGAATTATTGTTTTTTTTATATATTATACTTTTAAATTTTGATTTATGTACAATTGGGATATAATACGAAACTAAAATAAATCTAATTTCTTTCTTTATTTCTAGTTGACCAGTGCGATTTTTTTAGGTTTTAAAACAGATTTTTAACGTAAACTGTAACGTAAACAGTTTAACTTTTTAATTAATTTTGTGATTAGCGGGGAATATCATCTTCAAAATATTATCTCAATCATTAATTTTGATAAAATATTAAGTGAGATATAGCGTACAGACGAAAAATACCTTTCAAAAATAATAGATATGTTGATTTACCACAAATTGATCCGGTGGAAATACATAATGTACTTCCTCCACTCCGGGGAAGGGCGGAGGGGTATACTGGACTCCTTTGTAATATTTTTTTATTTATCTCAGTGGAAATTCGTCGTTAACTTTTTCCACCCCAGGGAAGGGCGAAGGGGCTTGCCGGACTCCTACCAGCTTAAACCACCGGACCAGTCATTTCGGGCATCGAACTGGGCTCCAGGTCCTCGATACAATCACACTAGAGCCATTAAGCCCACTACAATGGTGACAACATGTGTGGTTGTGAAAATTACTAATAAAACTTTGACATAAACTACCAAAGGGTCCCCGATTTAATATTGTTTCAGCGAGCAAATTGTAGTTAAACTGAGTTTCAACTGAGGTAGGGAATTAGGTTTTAGCATAAGCTTAGCTGACGACCTGTAATTTAACTAATTTTGTGGAGAGTTAGGCCGATGCTAAGTCATACTGCTACATAAAATAACCCACTTCTGTTTAAAGTGGGATTCACATAGATTAGAAACACAAATAAAAGGCTTTATCTGTTTGTTAGGAATTTCCATAATACTTATTTTTGTTTCGTAGTAGAAAACTCTTTAAATAATTGTAAACATGTCATTAATTCTATTTTCAGTGTTGTGTTCGGATTAAGAACATGGTACCACCCCATCCCATCTCATGGATGTCGTGAAAGGCGACTAGGGAACTCGACCAGAGGGATGAGTAGCAGCGTCCCTTTTCTATGGAATAGCAGCTATTCTGCGCTTACCAACCCCGCCTGCCAAGCGTGGTGAGTATTGGCAAGTACGCCCCCAAAATGACGACACAGTTGTGTGTCTACGGCATTTCGCTGATATGATAATGATTAATTAATTCAATTCGTTCATGTGAATGGTTTTCACAATAAATTAATAATTAAGGGAATTAATGTATGTAGAGTAGTCTGAAATAATCATCGTTTAATAAATAAATCGTTTAGTTCATGCGTTTTTCCTTACATGGTTACAACATCTATGTTGTTTCACCCCTACTTGCACTGTTATATCGTTCGATTTGTCGATTAATATAAAATTATTATTAAAATTTGGCGAATATGTATTTTACTTACTGAAACGTTTCTAATTAAGAAGACAATTAAAAGTGAGTACCTGGAATTAAAAAAAGATCATTAGTAACATTAATATGAATTCTTAATTAAAACGCTGTTAAAATTACGGCTTCCATTTTACTTGTAGTAAGCCCTCTATTTTCGTCACTTTGTTTTACATAATACAGTCTAGAAGTATTGGGTGTATATATATTTTTTCATTAAAGTGTTTGTATAAGGTTCTGTTCTGTCCAGGCTGAAATCGTGCTCTTTCGACGACGGTAAAAAAAATTGGGTTTTTTTTTAAATCTTATTAATGTTCGAAAATCTAATCTAATCTAATGCATATGCATACTTTCGAAGTTTTAAAAACACCATTAGAATTCATCTTTTTTTTTGGTCATTTCGGCCAAATGAAGTCCACTCTGGACAAGGTCTCCCCCAAATATCACCACAACGACCGATATGGATGTGTTGTGGGCTCATTGGGGGGTTTTGCCATAATCGCCACGCTTGGCAAATGGGTTGGTGATCGCAGTTGAGTTGTTAATGTACTCGAAGGACGCTGCTGCCCATCCTCCGGCTAAGCCCTTGGTCGACTTTTACGACATCCACGGCAGGAGATGGAGTGGTGCTATATTCTTAATCCGGACATCACACCACAATTGATTGATCTCAAAATTGATAAATACTGAATATTTTTTGTCTTATTAGTTAAATTTGTATTAAAGTCGATTTTAGGAATATAAAGTAACATTTTGATTCAGAATCGGGGTTTAAAAGAATTTATTTGCCAAACATAGGTTAACAAATTAGGGTCTTATGTGTAAGGCTAGTCCGCTATGTTTTGTTGTATAGATACAAATATTCTAATATCTTAATGTTTATAATTAAATAGAAATTAATTATGATTATTAAAATAAATGGGTATATAAAGCTATTGTAAATTATGTATTGCAATTAAGTGAAGTCCCCTGTCGTATTGTAACATTATTTAAATAATAATTTAATCAGTGCCCTTTTAAACGTTTTCATGTTATCAGGTTCTATACATTTATGAAGTAATACCAACAAACTCTTTTGCATCAATGAAGTTTCACATTTTACGTGACATAACTGATTTACATCATATGAGAAAGGTGAGGCCACCACGCTAGCCTAGGGTGAGTTGGCGGCCTTCACACACCATAGAGAACATTTCTCTTAGATGTGCAGGTTTCTTCATGATGTTTTCCTTTTAACGGTAAAGGAAAACAAGTAATAATCAATTTCTCATGCGCACATGAATCTTGGGCTAACACTGCTTACATCGGCTGGCTATGGCCAATACTCATTTATTTATTGGGCCCATATTGGAGTTCTTCTAATGGATTTATAATATTTATTTCTCCAGACAACATTTCCAAAATCCCGACGTTTTGAAATGTTGAAATTTTGTTTTTGCAATCTGGCAACCCTACGTACATTTACGAGCCTAGCCTGCAATCCCATAGATTAAGCTAAAGATACCTACATGCACAATATCCTCTCTAGTAATTCACGTAGCCAGTTCCAGGACAGACCAGCCCAAAGCTTTGTTATAGCCGTCGCAATATATTCTTACAAAGGACCTGAGAGCGTATGGATTTGACCGCCTTTACCCCGAATATCGCTTTGTTTTCTAGTAACAATCAACGTTTTCGTATATAATCTGATTTATTCCTTGTCGGGTTATTTGGATATACGTTATATGGAAAGCTATGGTAGGGGCCGCATAGGATTCAAAATAGAGACAGAACCCCGGTTAACGTTTGATTTAGCTATAGGAGACTAGGGATCCTTTCAATTTGGGAACGGTCCGTCAACTTACGACATCTGTATCAGAATGTCAAATCATATCAAATCTCAAAGATTACAGTGCGGTGCTTAGATCACGTGACTGTTGTACGGTTGATGCTCTACCTTGGCAAGACAACAACGCTGCTAAAGTGCTGCATCAACAATTGGAATTGATATTTTGATATTGCAGGCACACTGCTTTTTCGCAAAAATCTGTCACCTAAATTTAAAAATATACTTATCTCTCTCTTCCACGATCCCTAAAAAAGTGGAAAAGTGTTACAGGAGAAGGATAGTCTTGCGGACCGCTGCCACGAACGCGTAACCATTTAATTTAATTTATTGGTCGCCCCCTTGTATTTTATCGTGAACTTCTTACGCTCCGGAAAGGGCATGCCGGACTCCTACTGGCTAAAATCGGCTATCGTCGGCACTGAAGGGCGGCTCCAGGTTTTCGTAAGATCATAACAGAGCCACCCGTTGGTGACTTCAGGCATATCTCGACTTTAAAGCGGTCAACAAAATTAGGAAGGCGTCTGTAAAAAAAATAACTTCGGACTGTTAGTCCCTAGGGGGAAATCCAATTGGGTATGATGAATATGCTAGCGAAACCCGCACGCACAGTGAAAGGTCGTAGGATCACCCTGAGGTTTTAGCTGGTAACACTCCGGCAGTAAATAAGGACTTCCCCACGCACAAGAAATACAACAGAGGAACCACTATTCAAACTCAAACACAAACGCGCTGACAATTACAACCATGTTATAATCTGTGGGACAATTATAGCAGTTAGCTTGGCAAGCATATTGGTGTTCAAAATATCTTTAGTACCCATATAACACATTGTGAACCTTAATCGTCTCTTACGACACCCATGTGACCAGTTCTAGCAAGACTACTAGCAAACTGTGTATAATTTCAAGTTAATGTCAAAACTATAACTAATATTAAATTTCGAAGTACTTACTACGAGTAGATACTAAAATATTTATAGTCAACCGAATGTTTGCAAAACATCGCACGGTCACATGACGTGACAATAAATTCGCTTCCCACAAACATTCCCAAACTGTGGCTATTGTTCTGCCAACTATGAAATTTTGGAACATTAAGAGACGTAATAATAACTGCTTAGATACGCACACATGGCTCTTTGTTTATACCTAATGGGGCATGTACTAAAAACTATCTGAATATTTGTTATTACAGCACTAACGTGACTTAGGTAGGTACAGCATTTAGTTGTTCCCACTGCAAACTATTTCTAAAGGTTTTCCGAAGGATTCCCAATACTTAGGAAAACTTAGTTTAGATATAATATAAATTCCTGAAACTAGGACTTAGGACCATGACTCCTCCTCTTAGGACAATGACTCTCTCGATAGCCAAGGATTAAACACGTCAGTGACATGTATAAGATTGATATCAGCTTTCGAATGATGCCGTGATATACCAGTACCCCTAGTACGAGTTTCTTTTCACGATCGAAACGTAATAGTAAACTACATAGTTACCGCGTTCGGCGCTGCGATTGGCCCGCACCAAACTCTTCAGCCAATCGGAGCGCCGAACGCAGTAACTATGTAGTTTACTATTACGTTTCGATCGTGAAAAGAAACTCGTACTAGGGGTACTGAACAACACTCCAAAATATAGAAAAGTAAAAGGTTTTTTTTGTTCAATTTTGTTACGAAGCTTCCCACTCTTTTTCTTTTTGTAAGCGCACGCCTTTCTATGACAATTTTAATGCTACTGAAACTAGTCCTGCGAGGCACTACACTGCGATCGTCACCTTGAGTAATAAGTCTCTTATGTCCAGTAATTTCACTCTCTATCGTGCCCTTGTAAACGAAACAGTAAGTAATGCCTAAAGTTTAAACAGTACTGCTTCGCAGGAAATTTCTGACACTGTGGTTGGTATCGACCTAGTCAGCCTCCGGCATAAAGAGACCTTTTTTATTTTTTATTGGTGCTCAGTGGAAATTCTTCATGAACTTCCTTCGCTCCGGGGAAGGGCGTAGGGGTATGCCGGACTCCTACCGGCTAAAACCACTGGAGCTGACCGCTTCTTCAGCACCGAAGGGCGGTCATCCCCAGGTCTTCGTAAGATCACACTAGAGCCACCCATGGGTGCCACGCCTTTAGGCACATCTCGGAGAGGGTGACTGTAAAGCCGTCACCCCCTCTAGCGGAGGGCAGGCGGCTGTAAAAAGTCCGCCCCCAGGCAATTCTCGGGGAGGATTGTAAAGGATCCCCCCTAAGTCTCGCTGTGCGCTGTGCTGCGCATACGGCGGCACGTGACCACGTGCGCGCCACCGTCTTCCCGGGGGTCGCTCGGTATGAGCACGCAGACTCCCCAATCTGCGCGCCCGCGATCTCCGAGTAGTAAAGTACACCTAACTGATCTACGACAACGTGAAGATTCATAGCATTCGATTGTTGGCAACAAGAAAATTGCATCCAATACATCACCACATACAGAAAACCACGGTGGTCTAGCAGTGAAAAAAAAAACAAGTGATGATTGTTTTATACGACTTGCACAGAACCGTAGGCGTAATAGAAAATTTCCCTAGCAATACATTTGATAAGAACATTATTGTTGTTGAAAACGCATTGCCTGCACGATAACTGCGGCCCCGGACGATTTTACAACATGTTTTGAAATAGGCGAAATTATTGCAAATAGTTTTCTTCGGGAAATTGCATTCTGCATTTTATAACAATGTTTCAAGTTGTATATTATATTTATTCATCTGAAAACATTGTGAACTATTTTATTTTTGTAGCAATTACTTATTACTCAGAACACTTTGGTTTTAGGAAAAATCTATTTTGTGTTCAACAAACGCTGTAAACCATTATGCCTACGATCTCTGAAGTGTTACATAAAAATACACTATCAAAAACCCACGTTTAATTAACGTATTAATTACGATTACGGTATTAGACCCGATATAATAAGGCTAACCCTATCATCTTATCAGGCACAATTATAACAGCAGTTGTCTCCTGCTTGTAACAAAGAAAATCATAGTCGACAAAGATAATCAACATACAAAATGATACCGTTGGGAAATGCATCTGTTTGCATTATTATTTAAACACAGCTTGGTTAATCATGACCCCAAAGCTAAAATCTTTAAATAAGCAATTAAAAATAGATTTCTAGAAAAATAAAATCAGTTTTGCAATCTTGATTGTTTTAACAATAAATGGTCGAATAAATTGAGATAATCGAGTCCTGAACCAACAGCACACATACACAATTGCGCAATGGCTTTAAACGGCATATAGACAATGAAATAAAAACATCGCGCAGAGTTACCAAGCGAAAAATTGCTCCAATGTAGTACGCATTCATCTTATCTTTTAACATTAATAAAGAACGAGTGTTATGATTGTGTCAATTGTCTGCTATTGCAATAGTGATGTCATTCAATTCAATGACCGCAGACCAGCTGTATAGGCCGAGTGATACTACATTGTCGCTATAGAAACGTGGCAATCAAGAGTAAGCATAAAATATAATAGGAAATAGCTTTCACACGGTTATCAAAACTTCGTCTAGAAATGGCAATGCCAAGCAAATGTAATTTTTTCATCAGGCCAGAGGCAAAATCGTTAACATAGCAAACAACCTTATGCGGTTAAACAGGTACACTTGACCGACGAATGGCCTCCGGTGACACCGCAGTCCACATCATTACTATACGTGCCCGCTACCATGCGACTACGATCGATGTAACGCAAACGTTCGATCCGAGGTGAAAGCACAAATTGTGAATGCATAGACGACGGACGTGGGGATGCTTAGTAAAGGGTCGATGAAACCTGTTCGACGCTCAGATCTTGGCAAAGTACTCGTTACTTACCCAGATAGCAAATGCTTCGATTATAATCTTGGTCTAGTAATGAACGCATAGGCATGGTGTTTGAAAAACTATATTTATTGAGATAGCTGTACTGTCTGTGTATTACGTGGGACGAGTTATTGTATCGAAATTTAAATAACTGTAACAGTATTCCAGCTTTAAACCAGTCATACTACTCCGCAATTCCACTCACATACCTACAACTATTCTCACGCTTTTTCCTTCCACATGCTTAGTTATTCATTAATTTATATTTTGTTGTCACAATTAAAATAAGGAAACTAGTTAGAACAGAATTATCGTTACCAAAGTACCAAAGTACCATCATGAAATGTTTTACATTGCAAGATCAATCAGTTGACGGCACGGTTGGTGCAGTGGCTGATACAGTCGACTGCTGCGCTCCGGGTCGTGGGTTCGATTCCCGCATGGAACAAATATTTGCATGATCTGCAGGTAGTTGTTCCGGGTCTGGGTGCATTGTATGTGGAATTCATGTCTGTAAACGCACCCACGACACAGGAGAAATCCTAGTGTGTGGCAACGTTTTTTTAAAAAGAAAAGAAAAAACAAGACAAAAGTGTAATAGTGACCATATTCAAATATAGCACCACTACACCTCCCGTAGATGTCGTGTCATAAAAAGTGACTGAGGGACTCTAAACCGGAGGGATGCAAAGCAGCGTCTTGTATGGAGCGGTAGCCTAACTGCGCTCAACACCCGCCTGGAAAGCGTGGTGAATACTGGAAAATTCCCCTCAAAATATCGACACGAGGCATGTAACCGGTAGTTGTGGAAATCTATGGGGAGGCCTTTGTTCAGCTGTAGACGTACTACGACTGAGGTGATGATGATGAATCAGTTTAGTAATGATTCGACCACGAAAATATATTTTGCTAGACTAAACGCGTAAATTATTCCATTTAATTCGGTCTTTCGACCCTTTATTTATTCAATAATCCTCGGCTACAAACAAAAGTGTTTTCCTTTCCAGTTTTTAAATTACTTAGGTTATTACTTTAGTACTATCCCAATAAACCCTCTAACGGCCGAATACTCAAACGCCATTTAACGTTAAGTCCCCGCTTAAACTATTCGAGAAACCTGTTTTGGTACAAAAGCCAGGCGGCTCAAATAGTTTAAGCGGGGACTTAACGTTAAATGGCGTTCGAGTATTCGGCCGTAAGTTCACCTAACAGACCTACACTTAACAATTAATTTATTGAAAATATTTTGATGTGTCATCATCATGATCATATCAGCCAAAGGACGTCCACTGCGCGAGCGGTTGCACGCCTCCCGCATTTAACGAATCCTAGGGACCTTCACCAGGTCGTCTGTTCACCTCGTTGGAGGTCATCCCACGCTGCGTTTTCCGGTGCACGGTCTCCACTCGAGAACCTTTTTTACCCCCACGGCCATCAATTCCACGAGCAATAAGCCCCGACCATTGCCGCTTCAGTTTACTAATACTTTGGTTTGACATATAAACCAATAGAAAATAGGTTTACACTATTCATTAACAAAAAAAGTTTTGTTCTAGGTTAAATAGAAGCTATACGTCTTGTTACTCAAGCCACATGCTTACAATATTACAAACAATGATTCCACGTTCGCTTTACATTTTACGACGCTTTTTACAGCAAGGTTCGAAACCCCTCGTAACGCTAACTAACTAGCATACCTTACTAATAGGGACCCTCGCTTATCTTGTATTAGTAATTTCGAGAAAGCCTGTTTATGCTCAGCATTGTCAGCATAAAAATCTTGTCTAAAGGTTATCCGAAAAGCGGTACAAAGCTGTGGGCAATTTAAAATAACACTGAAGATTGTTTTACAGCTAAATTAATAACTAATATTCTACCACAAAAATGTTTAACCTTATTTCGTAATTTATAGTAGACTAGCTGGGACTCGCGGTTTTACCCGCGTTTAATTTAAAAGAAATTTAGAGTACTTCGACATAGACACTTGGCATAGAATATATTTATTGGATTTCAAGGGTTTTTTTCTGCGCGGAACCCTAATTATTTTTCTAAAATAAAAGTAGCCTAAGTTATTCCTTATAACATCAGCTATCTGCCAGCGAAAGTCCCGTCAAAATCGGTCCAGTCGTTTCGGAGATTACCCGGAACAAACAGACAGACAGACAGACGGACAGACAGACAGACAGACAGACAAAAAAATTAAAAGTTGTTTTTTTGTTATATGTACCGTATATAATTTCATATGCATTCAGTAAAAAGCTGTTATTTTGACATTACAAACAGACACTTCAATTTTATTTATTTGTATAGATACGCGCTGGGAGAACGTTGCAGCTAAACTATGAACGTAAATCTACAGCTGTTTACAATCATGGTTGCCTCAGCGATTTTATGTCATCTTCAAAGAGCGTTTGTCCTGAAGTTACTAATTAACTATATATTAAATGACTAGCCGGACTAGACGGAGGACGGGTAGCAGTGTCCTTCATTTATAACTCAACTACCATTGTCAACCCGTCTGGTGTGGTGGAAAAAAAATGGCTAGAGCAACTGGTAGATTAAATTTTATTAATTATCGTGGTTACCTCAATACCCATTCGGCTTAGTACTACCTTTTGACTAATCTTGTATATCATAAAATCATCTTCATTCACCACAACCCGTTATGAGTAGCGAGGTATCTTTGGACATACGAATACATATAGGTGGATTATTTATGGTACAGATCTTATCTTTTATTTGTTGATGAACCCATCATCATTCCGCTTAACTACCATGGGTGGCAAAGCAAAATATTAGACCCCAACATTTTTCAAGTTTTAGTTATAAATATTGTCACTGAATTCATTACTGTACTTATTTATGTATTCTTAACTTTAAGTCTGTGACTCGCTTCAAAAACGTACAGTTACGTATAATACTTTCAAAGAATTCTTTCACAAGCTTGAAGTTATCTTCCTAGTTTTATGACAAGTTGAATGTTAAAAGTTGCTTTTAAAGGAACTCTAGTGTAGTGCAGAAAACCTTTAAAAGTATATTCTTGATTATATTTCGGAACATTCAATCAGTTTTGCTTGAAAAGTTGTTCAGGATAAAATTAAATCTATTTTGATTTAAATAAACCATAATTCCAGCAGGTCATAAGAGTGATTAATAGAATAGAATCGACTATCCTGTGATTAGTTCTTAACCGACACAAAACCTACTGCAAAGATGAAGGGTGACGAAGTGAAATCAATACATGACAGTGGAAAAAAATATTTATGACTATGATGAAGCCATTGTAGCCATGCGTTCAAATAATTTCCGTGTTAAGCATAGTGACTATGGTAATAAACCCTGACTGCTATCAGCGGCTTTACAGTGGTCTGATTTCCAACCAGAGACAAGCCCAAGACGGATAGGGTGGCGAGCCTAGTCCTGCGCGCGCATTTCTAGAACATTGCATGGCTGGCTGTACAAGGGCGGACCAAAAATCAAGGTAGGACGAAGTTCCTCAGTAGTAGTTTTAGCTGGTATAAGCCCGGCCAGCCACCCTTCTTTCCCAGGGTGAATAAAAAAGTGTATACATTTAAATTAATAATAAAGCGCCGAACCATCAAGCACAGTTATGTCAAACACAAGATTTTTTTATATCGGCCAAGAAGGCTAAGATATTGTGTTTTTTTAACACGAGACGATTAATTCAATCATTTCATCCTATCTCAGTCCACTGCTGGACATAGGCCTCTCCCAAGACACGCGACAACACCCCAGTCCTTCGCCTTCCGCATCCAATCTATCCCAGCAGCCTTTTTCAGGTCGTCGGTGGTCCATTTCGGGCTCGAGGGCATCCGACACCGAGTTTGCCGATTCGTGGTCTCCACGAAAGGACTCGTTTACTCCGGTGGCCATCGGTTCTTCGACAGACATGGCCAACTTGCTTTAACTTCTTTGCTGCTATGTATGGTGCAATTCGAGACAGAATTTAAATTCCATTATGTCTTGCACTGATCAGCGTTTGTGTATGCTGCAAGGGGTGTATTATTCAAAGATATTCCAGAATAAAACACTGAAGTGTTCTACGCTACGTGTCGCGGGTTCGATATCAGCACGTAACAAATATTTTTAGGGTCTACAGATATTCTATTCAGCCTGGCTGTTCGTGCATTTCAGATTTATGTCTGTAAACTATACTCAAGGTACATGTAGGCGCCGTTTAATAAACTAAGTTCTTGCACACATAGAAGTTAACCCAACAAATAGGCAAAGGTATCGTATAACTGATCTTGTGAAAATACATCATGTACTTCCTCCAGCCCGGGAATGGGCAGAGGGGTGTATCTATCTAATCGGACTGCTACCGGCTAAACCCACTGGTGTGGTCATCTTCGGCACCGAATGGGCGCTCCAGATCCTTGTAAAATCACACTAGAGCCACCCATGATGCCACGCCTCTAGGCACATCTCGGAGGAGGTGACTGTAAAGCAGTCACCCCCTCTAGCATAGGGAAGGCGACTGTAAAATATGAGACCTACCTAACTTTCAACTTTTTATCCACAAAATTACATTATACATATAAGAAATAACAGCGAAAGCCTAAGTTAATAAACTCTGGGTTTCATTTTGAACACGGTGTCGTAATAGATGTAGTACTACGTGGGCTCTTACATAATAATAATATACTTAATTATAAACATACGGTACCGTTTTAAATACAATTGAATACGGTAATTAGTAGTTTTATTGTTCCGCAAATGTATAAAAGAGAAAATAATAGGCACTTAAAAATTGTATCCGTAGATAAATAAATTTACGTTAAATAGTTTACTGTTTAATTATGGTTACAACACTTGCCATAAAATGTCGTACCTTTAAATACTTATTTGCATAAATTACTTCGATAATAGTATAAACGAGTTAATATGTTTATTCATGTGGATTTAAATTGTTCAGTTTGTTGTTGAATGCCGCCAACAAAGCAACTTTCACTACAACATAAAAGTTATTTAATCTGAAAATAAGTGAAACCATGGCGAGTCGTTGGCTCGCAATAATGATGTATGTATGATGTATGAGGGCAATTTTCTAACGCAACACACATTATAAAATCGAATGTGTGCATTTCGATTACGATCGAATGTGAACAAAGGGTCAGTAAAAGTATCGTTTACGTCAACGCACCGCCGTTCCACAAAATAAAGATAAAAACATAAATTTTACAGCGTCCTTTTCTTCAACAGCGTTCAGTTCACAACTACCCTATAGCATTTTAGTTTAAATTAATAGGACAAACAATTCGTATCATACATAGGTATGAATAAAGCTCTTGATCTAACGAGGACCTGGAGCCCCCCTCCGGTGCCGAAGATGACCACTCCAGTGGTTGTAGCCAGTAGGTATCCGGCATACCCCTTCGCCCTTCACGGGGGCGAAGAAGTAAGTAAAAAATATGTGCGAAACCAAGTATTTTCAATTCAAAATTCACTCACATTTAAAGAAAGAAAGACTTTATTTTGCCTTTGCACTATATCCAATTGTCATAAATCAATAATTAAAATAATTAAACATATAAAAAAAAGTTATCTAACAATCATAAAAATTATTACAAATTAACATTATAATATAATAATTCGTTTACGTTACTACACGTTCGTTTAAATTTAAAAAATATTTATGCTTATATACTACCTAATAAGCACAACGATAGGCGCTTGCCTTCGCATTCGAATAAAACTGCTAATATAATATCGATAACAATTAATCAGCGAATAATAGGAAATGATAAGTACTGAATACAAACATGTGCATTAGGGGCATTATCCACTGCTTTATAACAATACAGTATCCCAATTAATAACAGGGAAAAAATGAAAATGATTTGCTAAAATGTTTATTTCCCTTAAGGTTGACCCAATAAAAATAGAAGCCATTGTATGAATGCCTTGCCGTATGGTGCCGGCTAAGAATAGCACCACCCCATTTCATCCCGCAGGTGTCGTAAAGGCAACTATGAAATTAGCCAGAGGATAAGCAGCAGCAGCAGCGTTCCTCGAACACATTAATTACAACTCAATTGTGATCGTCAACTCGCCTGTCAAGCGTGGCGATTATGGTAAAACCTCTAACGGCCGAAATTAATAATTAATCTAATCCAAAATCTTTGGATTTGGGATTGAGGGTTAGCATTTTTTGTGTTATATGTGATATTAACACAAAAAAACGGATGAAGTTCAAAGTTTAAAGTGTAAATAATTTGGATTATATTGATTATTAATTTCAGCCGTAAATAAGCACACAAGGGGAAGGCCTATATCCAGCAGTGCAAGTTTTCCGGCTAGAATAATGATGATGATAGACCAATAAACCATCACACACTTCCAATAGTTTGATTCAGATTTACCTTGGCTCAGTTGATTCCACAATACTAAGTCACCTCAACCGCTAGTCTGAAGTGTACGGCATGTGGAGTACGGCTCATATTTTCGATTTGCTTGTACGAATGTTTGATTTGATCTGAATCTGTTTAATTTTGGAATACTACGAGTATTCAACGTAGCTATGCGATTATGCCACACACGTAGATTAGATCAACAGTCTGCAGCAAAAAAAAAGCACGTTTTAAGAAAAAGGCGGTTTTTATAATTTGTTTCGTCCATCGGATTGGAAATCGAAAATATATACGTCAGGACTTAGACCAAGCGTGGAAGGTATTGACTAATAATTCCCCCCAATATGACGAAACAATTACGGACATCTATGGGGGACTTTACTCACGCGCCGGACGCCGTATGATGATATGATGACGATGATGACTTAGACCAAAACAGCAATTGATGCAAAAAATAAAGTTTCATAACCCTGTTTGACTACGTTATCGTTATCAATACCTACACAGTAAAACATTTCAGTTCAGAACAAACCAAGAAACAATCAATAAAATCCGTGAAACAGAATCATAAATCATATTTAGGTACACAGAATCAATCTTAGCAAGTATAAGTGTTAATGTAACACGTAAGAATGTATACAAGTAGGTACATATGTAAACGATAGAAAATAAATCAAGTTTTACGATATTTTCCTTTTATCTCGTTACGTATGAATTAAATCAATTTTCCGCGTTTATACGCATTGTGCAATTAATAATACGATTCTAATTGCTGTTCTTACTTAGACACGTTCGTTTATCAGCGATTAATTGCGATGTATTATGTATTGTTTATCACGGGCGGGATCTTTTTGAATTCCGAAGTCGATTGTATCTATCGTAAGAATAAGAGGGTCGCAAATTATATCTTGTCTTACTGGCATAATTTGTACCAGTTAACATACCTCCGCTCTTATCATCAGAAATAGCAATAGCCAATTGTAGTCGGTTAATTTTATTTTCATCATAGTATTTAGCAATTAACCACAACATCCTCCCTCCCGTGTGCACTGCGATCAACAATCCACTTGCTCATTGTAGCGATCATTGATAGCCCCATGTTCAGCAGTGGACGTTTATTCGAGATAATAATAAGATATAAATTATCTGAGTCGAAACCGACTCGGATTTGATCAAATCACTTACTTTCTTTAGGGAAATCACCCCATAGAGTTGTAATTATAACATTTTCCGTGAATTGATCATCTACCTTAGGGATCCGATCAAATCTCCGTTTTTATCATTTCCCTATAACATAACAAGGAAATAATTAGCTACTTTTATTTTATATTTTTCTTTCATTTATCAATTCTTGAGGTATGTTCAAAGATAATGAAATAGAAAGAAATCAACTAAATAAATAATACAAAACTACTTTTATTGAGCCAGTTCCGAAATGAATAAGCCTCTGT
Organism: Diloba caeruleocephala; assembly: GCA_947459985.1. NCBI lineage: Eukaryota > Metazoa > Arthropoda > Insecta > Lepidoptera > Noctuidae > Diloba > Diloba caeruleocephala. The sequence goes on along the minus strand of OX381616.1, from coordinate 8,353,538 downwards.
GCTGGGCAAAAAAGGAACCACTTAGGATGCTCAAAGAGAGTCGTGCGCTCGTCCTAGCAGTAATGCTCTAGAATATGAATTGCAGAAACAAATAGGAAAAGATTGTGCATCTCCTGCACCTCCTAAAGATATCATGAAAGATGACTTGATTTTTTTTATGGTCATGATTGGGTATTCCGCAATATCTTGCTGTTAGTGGGAAGTGAATTTATGCTTAAATAAAAATAAGAACAGTTACTGTTTTTAATTTCGTAAAGAAAAAGAACATAAGTAAATATATTATGGTTAATTTATGTACTGAGCTGAAAAATGTATTGCTATACAATACATCATTCACTGCTTGCGACATTGGTCGCTGTCATACTCATTAAATATTGCTTTCATACCTATATAGTTGTGACAGATAAAAAAATGTCAAGTACTTTAAAAATATAAAAACAAATATATTTTTTTATGAAGTCATCCACTTTCTTTGACCAATCTTTTATGAATGCCATAGCACCCTAATGTAATTGAACATCGCATCAATATCGATGTATTAATGATATCAGCATTTTGTAAAGCGCTATTGTACTATTCTGTTGTCTGCTGTCTGCTATTATCATCAAACGCAAAATTTTCCATTTATGTTGGACTGGCTTTCAGTCCAACTGGATGCTGCTCCATCGCAACATACTGTAATATTCGAGTATAACAATTTATTCTGGGTCATATGCCGAAGCATTAGCCATTACGAACAATAAAATACTGCATTTATCGTTAGTTACAGGAAACTTGTTATCACATAAAAAAACATTTGCTTATCCACTATCCGGGCAGGCAACATAAATAAATTCGTTGAAACTAGTCGATAGCTCCGTAGCTTCCGGAGTAACAAATTGTGATATCAGTTAACGTTATTTTAATTGCAAGGATTTTATTGTTACCGGAATAAAAGCGTTTAAGTCTTTCGATATAAAAATTTTTAGAACGTGTTGAGTAATTATCGTTGTCATCAAAACTTTATTTATTTATTTCACAAATTACAATTGTCATTACACGTTCCAACCCAATCCAACATTGTCAACTACACAAAAGACAAATAATTAAGCGTCACACTCTCGAATTCAGCCAATAAGCAAGTAAAAATATCAAGACGTAGCGAGATGGTGTTGAGTACTGGTGCTGCTCGAAAAATGGTGCAAATTTTAAAATGTTTTTGCGGACTACCGGGACTTGAAACAGCCTCCCCCTTGGCCCCCGCCGCAGCATGGTATTAGGAACTAGCAGCCCCAACGATTCTAAATCTAGAAAAATACTGCTATTCAAAGTGCTTGTTTGTACCAGCCCTTTAAGTCATATAATTTATCACCCTCGATTAATCAGCAATAAACTGAAACCAGACAACGGGTGTCATCGAGACTGGTCAGCCGTTAACTGTCATCTAAATAAATTATTATTATATTATTGAAGTATGTTCCATTTTTACACATAAATTTTCTCTTTATATGTTTTCAACATCGTAATCTCAATTATTTTAAAAGAGTATCCATGGCGTTTCTTCCCGGCCCTTCTCTGTAGAATCTACTAAATGTAACCGTGCAAATTAGATTCTGATGTTACATAAGTGCCAATAATTGGTTTTAAAGAACATAGTCTTTGAGACACCAGCATTTAAGGCAAACAGATTTCGAGTATCGTCTAATCCCAACGTATACGGATTAAAAATAATAAAGTCTGTCACAAAAACCAAAGACACCAACCGTGACATAGCACACAACGGACTAGCTAGTTTGAAGTGCCAACGGGAGGGCCGTTTGTTCGGAGAACCGACAACCGTTGTCAAAAAAGGTATTCCTCTGATGGCGACCATGAACCGGAAAAAGGATTACGGTACGGCTCCTAATAAATGGACAGAAGGTCTAGTGAAGGTCAAGCAGCTCAAATCCGCTCAGTATGAAAGTTTATGAAGAAGGAGATTTCTACCCAGCCAGTAGATGTTTTGCTGTTGATAATATAGTAAGACTAGCTGGGACCCGCGGTTTCACCCGCGTTTAATTTAAAAGAAATTTAGAGTACTTCGACATAGACACATGACGTAGAATATATATATTGGATTTCAAGGGTTTTATTATTTTTGTGCGGAACACTAATTATTTTTCTAAAATAAAAGTAGCCCAAGTTATTCCTTATAACATCAGCTATCTACCTGTGAAAGTCCCGTCAAAATCGGACCAGCGGTTTCGGAGATTATCCGGAACAAAACAGACAGACAAAAAAATATTAAAATGCATTTTTTGTTATATGTTCCGTATATACTTTCATATGCATTTAGTAAAAAGCTGTTATTTTGACATTATAAACAGATACTTCAATTTTATTTATTTGATAAGATCGTTTTTACTAACCTTACTGGCTTACTAAGATCGAGACTATTTGAAGCTTCACATCAGTTACTTAACTCGCTCGAGCCTAATTGGCCCTAAATATACCTGTTATGTAAAGGATGTCATATATTTTGTTCGAATATTTTTGTCCAATCCCAATCTGGAGTGTAAATGTTTGCACTTTCCACGTTGAGACACGTGTCTGTCCAAACACGTCATATGTTTGGCCTCGATATTAACAGTTGCCTAGATCGTAAGCTAGTGATAGCCTTTTGATATCATATTGCAAGGAGCCCTAGTTCAGAGAATGGAGACAATAACATTGCGACGATAACTATGTAATCACGCAATATACAGAAAACACTTAGTCTATTGTTATCAAATACTGAATAGAGATTATACAATATGCTTATTTTATTTAAGAGTTTAGGCTGGGGACATATTCTTAACTTGGTAGTCCAGTATTTTCGAGTCGAATATAGCAATTGCACTGAAGGAATTATCGGTAGCGTATGATAGACCTCCGATTAGATCGCTAGATTCAACTATGTGAAGGATAGCTCTTCAATACGATCGCCAGATCCGACCGTGTCCGAAGTTCGAACTCACTAGTGGGTTTTGTGATCATGCCACAAACTTGCTATCGTATCAGACATAAAGATACATATTTTTATGACATATATTTACGGGTTTCCGTGTCGCTAGCGTGTGGTGTTCAGCTGCAGCAGTGAATAGTCAAGATATATGGAAAGAATAAATAGGTCTTCAGAATCAAAGATTAAAAATATTTACACTGATATAGTCGGATCCAACTATCAGGTAAGAGACCCGGCCTTACTATGTTGATATACGGTATCAGGCAACAATAATTTGGTTTTAAAATTTACAGATACGTGTTTGATAAAGATCTGATCATCAAGGACACACGTAACGAAAATAACATATAAAATTCAAATGTATGTATAATTAAAATAAAGTACCTCTAAACAGATTACATCGCATATATTATGCATTATAACTTTTACAATAGTTTCGTATACTTTGCAGCGTTCTTCATCGCAGGATACTTGAGGAAAACGTTATAATAAAAACTTTAAACAAAAAATTACCGACTTAAAAAAGTACGGGTTGCACTCCGGGAGTGTGGAGAAGTGAAAATTTTATAGCAATAAATGTTTATTTATCTAGACGCGTTCGCGGTCTACTATATGTACATGCATATATGCAAACACTATAGCTGCGTCTCGTAACGGTGTCGCGAGACCAGAGATTTTATCTCATGTAAAAATGCGTACCGCCCTAAAAGAAGTTTTCACTTCAAAAACTTTATTTACGAAGTCGGGCGGGAGACCTAGTCTAGCAATAAGTTGCTTCAGGTTATTGTTTATGACGATGAATTGCTATCCGAGGGAAAAACCAAGTTGCTTTTGTTTTCTTTTGGTGCAGGTGCAGGTACCTGTTCTGTTCATTTAACTGTTGCAGTTCAAAGGTGGTGGCATATTTATAGCCGGAGCAACGCTTTAGATATAATATCTGAATATAAGAGAAGGATTCTACACCAGTCTTTCCCACCAGTGTTGTACAACTCTGTCACTATAGCCTACTCGAGTAGTGCTAAGAATTTGGGTGTCTAACTAGACAGCCATGCGACTACTAGTTAAAATTCTTGCATTGAGTACTTTTATCCCCAGACGAAAACCTTGCCGCACGGCCTCTTATCTTCCTCGTACTCGTCACACTTCAGGTTGTTATGATGATTATTCACTATACGCATAGTGTGCCTTAAGAATTCGCTTCCTCGTTATTTACGTGATAGATTCCTTCCTTAATGTTTTTAATAGAAGAATTAAGGAGCATTTAACTTGAGTTAAGCTCGGCTAATATAATTTTGAGTTATGTAATTGTACATCCCCTTTTACTGTGTATTGTTATTATCTATAAACATTGTGTACAATAAAAAAATTTAAGGATAGATTGTTCAATATAATTTGCAATATAGGTAAACAAAAAAACAGTAGAACAAACACTATGTAACATGTTTCAAAATATAGTTAGTTTGTGTTTAAATGTTATATTTATAACGTAACATTTAATTTTAAACTGATAAAATACATAGTAATAATTTATTTCTTGAAAGCACATTAAACCTGAATGAACGCGCTATGTGGTCCGGTCTATATAAATAATGTGAACTAGGTGCTAATTTGAATTACTTGTTTAAACTATTATTAAATCATGAGTACATTGACTTCGATGTTCACGTTGCAAATTAGTTTGTAATCGAGCTCAACGTGACGTCATAGTGACAGCAAATGGAGCAGATGTAGACGTATGGTGAGTGAAACCGCAGACAAGTGGAGTCTAGGTATTAGAGAACTTACTTGTTATGACCGCAAAACTCAATTCACGTTTATACGAACGTCGATTTGTATTTGCATTTAAAATTATTTAAATTCTTTGTAAAATATAGTTTTCCCTATTTGCGGAAATATTCATGATTGTTTTATTTCTAGAATCGATGGGAGAAGGAGGAGGAGAATACTTGATTGTTCTAGATGTTTAAATAGAAATAAAAACGATATTTGATTTTACTTTGTCCATTTGTATTACATCTGTATCTGTGCTACAGTGTCACGACACAGTAAGTTGCGTGATTTGTTTATAAATTACCTACTATTCAATATCTTCCAGTAGTAAGTAACTGTTCACAAATGAGTCGGAAAATGTATTCAAAACTCTGGACTGGAGTGGACGGGGCATAAACATAAACTGCGAGTACATCACACACCTTCGAAATTGATTCAGAAATAAGTTATAGTATTCATAATATCTATCATAAAAACTTAAAAAGAAAGGATCAACATAATGTTATCTATACAAATAAATAAAATTGAAGTGTCTGTGTGTAATGTCAAAATAACAGCTTTTTACTAAATGCATATGAAAGTATATATGGTACCTATAACAAAAAAAACAATTTTTTAATCGTTTTCATTACCATCCATATCAGCCAATATACATCTAATGCAGAATAAAGGTCTCCCTAGAAATTTCCAAAATTATTGTGTCATTATTTTGTGGGGAATTTGCCAGTACTCACTGTTTCACAGAAGAGACCCTGCTGCCCATCCCTCTGGTTTAGAGACAGTGCCTTTTACGACATCCACAGGAGGAGATGTCACATCAGATATCACATTCGAATACCACAGACAGTGGTGGTATATTCTTAATCCAAACGAATCCACACGGAATGTTCCCTTGGCGAAAAATGATTTTGCCATTAATATTAAATAAATAACAACACTTCATCTCGTTATGCTTCAACCAAGCTAAATCAAAAGCAATAGTAAACCTTCAATTTAGTGATTTTCCCACGGCTGGCACCCATTTCGCACGATGCTACGGAAGTAGACTTGATGTAATTACTCATAGCTTAGCTTAGTCGCATGCGAGAAAACTTGATGTTGCGTAACGTTGTCAATTAGAACGTGTTTTGTGTCACTTTAATACAAAGAACAAATAAATTACAGCGTAGGTTAGTGTGATCATAAGAGGATCTGGAGTCCCCTTACCCATGCCTCTCCGGCCTCCTCCAGGGCCAAGTGGTTCAGTATAAATTTCCACTGGACCCAATAAAAAATAAAATAAAACCATAAATTTCTCACAACGCATGCTCATTACCTTTTGCTTTTTAGGTTCGGGACTAATGCAGGTAAATAATTATCTAATTTAAATATGCGAAAAGCATTTCAACCCTTTCGGCCGATCGGCATCGGATGCTGCCCCCAGGTTTTTCTGAACGTGGCAAATGTTCACACTGCATACGTTACACGTTCACTCTGCGCAGCACGCAGAACGCAGACTTCATTGTGTCTATCAAACCTTAGAGGAAAATCTTTGTTTGCAAATGCTCTTCAAAGAAACGAAAAGATGTGACTAAAGGAAATACAGGAATGCAATAAATGCTTACAGCTGTAGTTTCAGATTTTGCAGCGAACTTATCCGAAAATGCAACAAACTTTATCGCTTTAACAAACTAAGAAAATAATTGAGAAATTTAACGTTTGGAAGGTTAGTTTTCATAATGAATGATGAGATAAACGAAGTTCCGTTTTAAATTACTCGTAAAGAAACGAACTCTTTCGTGTGTAGTTATTTAAAACTCTTCCGTTCGCTGTAGACAGATTAATAGGTTCGATGCACGTAATTTCAGACACTATAACGTATCTCATATGATAATTGTTTCAATACGGTCACCACAATAGGCAGATAAACGTTTGTCCAATATTATGGATGTTAAAAGACGTGTATAGACGTAACAAAATAGCTTACACCAGTTGAATTTACGACCACTGTTTTAAGCAGAATCTCACAGTTGAGTCTTGAAGCAGCTTAAATTGCCCCAGCAGTTGGTCCTAAACGGTGTAGGGGAGCAAAACTCGTTACCGAGTACCCACTGAGTTGACGTCCCAGAAATATTGGAGCCGCCGTGCATAATTTTGATTAGCTCTTAAACAAAGCGCTTTGAAATTAAGCCGCCGCACATTATTCTCGAGTAGGTATTGCTCCGTGCTTAGTATTAGGAGGCTTAACTCAGTTTCACTATGCTATTTTAAAGCTTAAGCAATAACGGAGTCCGTTTAATTTGAGGAAAAGTTTTAAAACAACAGCCGGCTACGGTGCCTGTGAAAACTCGTGATAGAAATATCTACTTTATTATTATAGGTGTAGCACTGAATATTCATACAGCCTTTTATTGGCCATAAATTTGAAAATTTATTTAGGCTTTTGGCTCACATATTTTCTGGAGGACATCCTTAATAATTCCGCTTCGAAGTCCTGTTTATTTCCGGTTGAAATAGTCTACCTAATTTCTGTATGAATCAAAAGTTAACTTTTCTTAACAAAACTTTTCATCAACAGCCTAATCGTTTACCAACTATCGTAGCAAACGATTAGGCTGGTGGCCGTAGCCGGGTGATGCCGGTTAGGAATAGCACCAACCCATTTCATCCCGTGGCTGTCTTAAAAGGCGACTATGGTATTATCCGCACGATGGGCAGCAGCGTCCTTTAGATACATTACAACTTAATTGCAATGGCCAATCCGCCTGCCAAGCGTGACGATTATGGCAAAAAACCCCCAATGAGCACACTACACACCCACACTGGTCATTTTGGTGAACTTTGGGGGAAGCCCGTGTCCGGCGGCAGTGGTCTTTATTCGGCAGAAACGAACGAAGGTTTCATAATAAATTATCGAAACATGTTAGATTAACAGAAGATATTGATTTGTTTAAGAAAAGGTAATTTTATTTCTCAATGAAAAGACTTACTATTCTGTAGAAAATTATCTTACTGACCCAATTTTCAATTGAAATTTATAAAACGATAATTATTTCATTGTAATTTCCTTATATAATATTAATTTCCAGACATGTTTACTACTTTTTTTTTTTAATTTGTACACCATATGAATGGTAGGACATAGCCGCTCCTAAAACGTATTTAATACTACCCTGTAATAACCTATGTTCACAAATAATTTCTTTTGATTTGATTTGAACTATCTTGGGACCGGTTCTCAAACTAACCAGATGCCATAGTCCTGTTTGATTGACTTTTATAGACTAGTAAAATTATTATGACGAAAACCTGATTAGCAGGTGCAGGACAGATACATTCTGTGTCAGGTAAAACCAAAAGTTGCATAATGCGACTTGCAGGTCACGATTTAGACACTGTCAATTTTATTATGTTAAAAAGTCGTTGCCGTGCAATTGTTGGTAATGCAAATATATGTTTCTTGCAGGGATCAAACCTGCAACATATAGCGTACAAAGCCACTGCGCCAATCGTGCTGTCTAATACTTTTACAACAAGCATGTAAAGGCAAAGATGTCTATGAAGAAAATGTTGTATTTTGTATTTACCATAATTTTACCATTCGCTTTAACAGAGAACATCATTCATTCTATTTTTGTTTCTCAGCTGCATTCGTTTGGCGAATACCTACTTCCCAATTTTACAGCTTCCGTTGTTAGTCGGGAAGCGATCGAAACAAATCAGTGCGTTGGTGGACGAACTCACCTTACTAATTAGTTTTCAGCGTAGAACGTCGGGGTTCTCATCAACTGTCTGAAACTATTCCACTTTCAATCTTCCGCAGACAGTTTGGAATTTTCTGCTGACTGTAACTGATGACTGGTACTTATTGTAAAATATTTTAAAGTCTCTGTGCGCGGCGTTTTCACTGAAATGGGTTCCTTGCATTTTTTTAAGGGTTTATTCTAATTACGTCATGAATGATCTGCGGTTGATTTGGATCCAGTTTTGGTGATTAAATATTTTCAAGACAAGTTGAACGTAAGATTTTTAATTTTTAGTTATTAAATAAAATGCATATTTTCAAAAACTAGCTATTATGTTAACTGCAGCCGTAAGATGCTATAACATTTAAAACGTTAAGTATTTGAAAATCACTTCTAAATGAAAGTAAAAATGCTACATTCTATTTAGCAGCTAGCACCCGTATATTTTTTACACGAGTGATATGTTAATGTAGCCTTTGTAAGTTAAATTTGACGCCATTTATTAGTTGAGAATGAATTACAAACAGTTACTATGTAACTAATTACCAAGCGTAACTTACGATATTAGAAAAATTAGCACTAATGTTAATTTATTTGCTGAATGTAGAGAATAAAATATGGAACTCTGCAGTTTGGGATGTTTTACTAAATCTTTTGTTTAGTCTGTTCACTTTATTTCTTCTCATATGTGTTCATTGAAAATACTTCAGTACAGTAATCACGAGGATGCGCAGGTACGGGATGTTCCTGTCATAGCATGATCATGTTAGTAAGTCAGAACAAAATGAAACAAAATCTTGCAGAAATACGTAGAAAGAAAGTTAGTTCGAACTATTAGGTTTAGTGGACTTTAGTGGCCGAAATGATGATTGGGTTTTTTAAATGCTGACCTTCTGACTGTTAAACAAGAAAACAAAGGTTAGCAAATCAGCAATTTAATAACTGACATTGAGATATCTTCCTTTACTACAGTGATTTGCACGTCCATTACCGTTACCTACCATTAAAATAGATTCATATTTCAAGGAATTTAGATAGCAACGTTAATTTTGTGGTTGCCGTCGACATTATCAAGTTCCCTTGACACGATAGGAAGTAGGAACCTCCAAACACCTTATTGTCAGGTACAATCACCATAGCTACAATCAACTGAGGTAGTTATCGTACGAAGGATGGTTGGTGAGTCAGTCGTAGATGTTATTGTGTTATTTTAACGATGATCATTATGATTTCATTTGTATTGAGTAGGATCCTATTGAGAATGTGAGGCGTGAACAGTTGAAATAGGTATTATAATTACTAGTCAAGGTGAAATATTTATCACATATATATAACCTGATATTTTAAAAACTTTAATAATTATTCAAGTATCAGCATCAAGTAATGTTTGCAGAACTATAAGTACTTCCATACAACAGATTCGATATATCAAATTTGTGAATATTTGCTTCACCTATAAATCAGCTAACTCATCTCTCTCGTCATTTGTTAATTTATGATTATATGATTGATTATATTAAAATACTTATTATGTTTAGACAAAAGCATCTTCAGATAGGAAATATTCAAAAGAGGCAGAGGCAGATCATTTTAGCATTAAAATCCAACTCACAAGGGTTCAGATGCCTCTGAATCATTATTATTACAATGTTGTGCAAAAGTTCTGTTTAACGTACGTACGTACCTCTCAAAGTAAATATTTTGCATGTAAATTTATGAGGACTTTAAACTACTGATGTTTATATACGAGATAAAAATATACACACGCCTAGAAAGTTAAAGCTTCGTCCAGCGATGAAGTTCAGAATGGAATCGAGACTAAAAATACTCTATTGTTTCGAAGAGAAACACTAAATTAGCACGTAACTGACTTCGCGCAAAACCGGAAACGTTGCTATTAAAATCTCGAATATCCGATTGTTCTTTATTTATAGAAATTTAAGAATGATCGAGTGAGCGCAGAACGTTGTCTCACGCACCGGTCAAACAACAAAAAATAATTAAAGAAAAAACAAGTCTACTGCGAGACGTCAACGAACTTCGATACACGAACTTAAGTAAATCCTTCACCTCGACAATCCTTTACTGCTAACTTATAAAGACTGGACGGGTGACATTCCAAATGCATCCAATCGCATTACTATTCGCAAAGCATACATAACACACCGACCTTGAATATGATATGTTGTGATTTTCCCGGAACTTGAAACAGGGCAGTGTTAATCCAGAAAAAACACACTATGTTTATTTATGTGTATTTTATTACAGACACATGTCACTGACAATCCACAGGTAAAATTCGAAAGCTCGCGAGCGGATGCCGAGCGATTGCGGCGTACGTCCGTGCGTCGCGACGCCCACAATAAGACTGAGGGAGAATTGAGGTGTAGAGGTCCGTTTGGTCGGAGGTCGGAGGCGATTGGCGGAGGGCCGAGTGAAACGGGATGCGGCAACGAGATGTGCGCATCGGCTGGCTTCCGCTCAACACGTTAGAAAAATTCAGTGTGAAAACTTGAGGATAACTATCTGTATGTTACCGCTCTAATCTTATCTGAGCGTATTAACGATATCGATAGCTATGCAAGGATTGCAAACAATATTTCTATAAACAGGAACATACCTACCTATTACTTCGGAATAGAGATGAAGTGTTTCTGTAGGAACTTTAGTCCAATCGTCACGGTCTTTAAGGGTTCGTTAAACGTAAACTTATTTTACGCTTCAAATAATATTAGAACATAGTAATGTCTTAGGCTTTCACGATTATTACACGTTATAATAAAACAATTTTGAACGGATTAAATTGTACGGTAGATAAAATAACTTCTTAAATCTGTAACGACGCTTGTCACCTTAGTCATCCTGCGACCACGAACCCTGCAAAGTGTTCGAAACGTCAGGAAAAACAAAAATCAATAATACACGCGATTTAATCCGTTTAAAATTGTGTTATTATAATATTAGAACAATTCGATAAGTACTTATTTTTATTAGCTTGTATCTAGGTAATTGCCGTGTGGTGCCGGCTCAGAATACCACCACACCCCATCTCCTGCCGTGGGTGTCGTAGAATTCGATTCAGGGCTTAGCCGGAGGATTGGTGCCCATCCTTCGAGTACATTAACAACTCAACTGCGATCGCCAACCCCTCTGCCAAGCGTGGCGATTATGGCAAAGCCCCCAATGAGCCCACAACACACCCACATCGGTTGTTGTGGTAATCTTTGGGGGAGGCCTGTGTCCAGCAGTGGACTTCATTCGGCCGAAATGATGTAGGTACTTTAGTAAAATACTTACAGTCTTATTACATAAATCTTGTTAGACTCAGGTTTAAACCAGAACTATGAAGTCTGGACTTAGTACGGAACTAACGTTAGTACCGTGGTTTAAACCCATCCGTATTACAAATATCAAAATAAGTCAGGACTAGATAGTACCTACTCCGAGGAATCCTTGGACCCTCGGAGTTCACACGCCTCACTCAACATGTGGTTGGGTGTTGAGGGCCGCAAACGGACCCTCCCAAAGACGTCTACGGGGTCGTCCCCTGATGTCAAAAAGTCGGCCCGAAAAGAGTCGGACGTCGAGAGGCTGGAAAGGGAGAACGCGGCCTTGCGCTCCCAGCTCGCCAGCCTCTCAGCACAGATAGAGAAACTGACGACGGAGGTGGGTTGCCTTCGTCGTCAGAGGGACGCGAATACGGGCTCCAGTAGAGGTGTCACTCCGGCGTTTTTGCCGCCTGATGCAGAGGCCGAGTTTCGGCGATCCATTGTCCTCGAAGTCGGGGGGATGATGGACGCCAAACTGGCGGCCCTAGCAGAGCGGCTCCCGTCGGAGAAGCGCCTGCGCCCGCCATTGGCAGCGGATACACGAAGGCAGCAGTCGACGCCGCAGACAGCCACGTATGCGGCCGCTGCTAAGGGAACAACGGGCGCGGTGACGGCTGCAGCCTCAGCCAAGACACAAATGCGCGCACCAACGACTCAACCGCAACAAAAAGGGAAGAGCGGGGGTCGCGGTGCGGCGAAGGGTGCCGGTAAGGGAGACCGACAGGCGACAGCTGCCGGAGCTGCGGCGATCAACACATCCGCGCCAATCCAGGTAGCAGCCACCGAGCCCGAGTCCTCACAGTCCGCAATGGAGACCACTGAGGGGTGGTCCATTGTGGGCAGGAAGAAGAGACAGCCCCGGCCTTCTCAGGCCCAGCAGCAATCTGCAGCTGAGCAGCCAGCACAGTCTTCCCCCCACAGCGGGGGAAGGCGACGTGGCAAACGGGGCGGAAAGAAAGGAAGAAAGGGGAAGGTCAACCTCCCCAAAGTTCCCGCATCAGCCGCCATAACGGTCACGGTGCCCGAGGGCTCACCCGACACAAGGTTGGGTGAAATCATGACCGCGGCTCGGCGAAGTATTAGGCTCGCCGACCACGGTATCGGTCCGGATACCGTGACCATCAAGAGGTCAGTCAGCGGCGGAATGGTGCTTTCCGTCGCTGGCGAGGATGGCGGCGCGAAGGCCGATAGCCTGGCTCGCAAAATGCGGGAGGTGCTCACCCCCATATTTGACGTGCATATTGCACGTCCAATTAAAATGGCGGAGTTGAGGGTATTGGACCTGGACGACGCCGTCACCAAAGTGGAGATCGCAGATGCCATAGTGGCGGCGACGGCGTGTTTACCCGAGGATGTCAGGGTGGGCGAAATTCGTCGCTCACCGATGTCTTTGGGTACGGTCTGGGTCCGGATCCCACTGGAGGCGGCCAAGAAGCTGGCGTCTACCTGCCGTCTTTGCGTCGGTTGGACGTCGGCCAGGGTCGAGGTGTTGGCGGCACGGCCATTACAATGCTTCCGATGCCTCGAACTTGGGCATGTGCGCCTCCGGTGCACCACACACGGGGGGGTTGACCGGAGCGACCGGTGCTTCGGATGTGGCGGCCAGGGCCACAAAATTCGGCAATGCCAGGCGCAGACAAAAAACTGCCCTCTATGTGCGGACTTTGGCCTTCCGGCCGAGCACAGATTGGGCTGCAAATCTTGTGCAGCCCAGAAGAGCAGGAGGGGAAAACCAAGCCCCCCTGCCTCGGCCGAGGGGCTGAAGAAGTCTGCGCCGGCGGCACCGGTCGAACGCTCCGGCTCACTGGAGGCGATGGAGGCCAATTAAGGGTCCTCCAGGGCAACCTAAACCACTGCCGCAACGCACAGAATCTGTTGCTGCAGACTGTTGCGGAGTGGTCGGTTGCCTTGGCGGTTGTGGCAGAGCCCTACGGCGTCCAGGAACACCCTCGCTGGTTCGGGGGCGCCGGGGACTCCGTCGCTATATATTGGTCTGGAGCCGAAGGTGAGCCGCCCTGCTCCCTGTTAGACAGGGGGCAGGGCTTTGTCGTAGTAGAGTGGGGACCTCTGGCAGTAGTGGGCTGCTATGTCTCCCCCAACGTGTCTCTCGCCGACTTCGAGGGATACCTGGACGGGGTGGCACGCAGCATTCGCTGTAAGTGCTCGCCCCGTCCAGTGCTCGTCCTGGGGGACTTCAATGCTCACTCTAGAGCTTGGGGCAACCGTCGGGACGGGCCGAGGGGGAGGATAGTGGAAGACTGGGCGGCGTCACTTGACCTCCGATTGCTGAATCGGGGGTCCGTTAGCACCTGCGTTCGGTGGCAGGGGGAGTCGGTCGTGGACCTGACATGGGCGGCTCCTTCTGTGGCCCGCATGGTGTCGGGTTGGCGAGTAGCGGAGGAAGTGGTCACACTTTCGGACCACCGCCACATAATGTTCGACGTGGCCCTCCGCACGCCTTGCCCGAGCCGTTCTAGTCCCAGCCCGCGGTCGCGGCGTTGGGCCCTCACACAGCTGGATCGAGAGATGCTCATCGCAGCTGCCAACGTCGCAGCCTGGCCGGAGGTCGATCAAGGGATCTTGCCCGATCCGGAGGAGGAAGCGTCCTGGTTCCGGGAGACGATGACGTCAATATGCGACGCATCCATGCCCCGGGCCAGGCGCTCCCGGCGTACGGCAGTGTACTGGTGGTCGGATGAGATCGCGCAGTTGCGCGCGGTCTGCCTGGCATCCCGCCGCCGGTACCAACGAAGCCGACGCCGGCACAGCGCTACAGCCGGAGAGACTGACGAGGCCTATAGGGCCTACCGGGCGGCCACACTGGCGTTTCAGACTGCCATCAGTGAGGCGAAGGCTCGGTCCTGGAGCGAGCTCCTAGAGGGACTAGACAGGGATCCGTGGGGGAGACCCTACCGTATGGTAGTGGGCAAGTTGCGCCCGTATGTCCCCCCGGTGACCGAAACCATGGCCCCGGATTTGCTGGAGAGAGTACTTTCAACGCTCTTTCCGGCGGTTCGGGACCATCCTGGTCCCTCTTCACCCCCAAATGCCTCGGACTGGGCCGAGGATTTGGGGGTTTCGGATGGGGAGCTGGGCCGAGCCATTGGCCGCCTGAAGAGTCGCAACACCGCACCGGGTCCGGACGGCATTCCGGGCCGTGCGTGGGTGTATGCGCTACAGTCTCTTGGGGACCGCTTGAGGCGGCTGTTCACCAGTTGCCTCCGTAGTGGCGTGTTCCCGTCCGGCTGGAAGGAAGCCGGATTGGTTCTCTTGAAGAAGGAAGGAAGGGCTGCAGAGTCTCCCTCTGCATACCGTCCCATTTGCCTGCTCGACGAGGCTTCGAAGCTATTCGAAAGAATAGTTACCCGAAGACTCGTTGAGCACCTGTCGCGAGTTGGCCCCGACCTGGCCGAAAGTCAGTATGGCTTCCGGCAGCGGCGGTCCACCATCGACGCGATTCTTCGCGTCCGCTCGCTGTCGGAACAGGCAGTGTCCCGGCGGGGTGGGGTGGCGTTGGCGGTCAGTCTAGACATCGTCAACGCCTTCAATTCCATCCCGTGGGGCGCTATTAGGGCGGCACTAGTCTATCATCGGTGTCCGCCCTACCTGCAGGGCATCATTGGGGCCTATCTGCGCGATAGGCACATTCGCTACGTGGGCAGGGACGGTAGCGTAAAGCGGAGGGAAATTACGTGCGGGGTTCCGCAGGGGTCAGTTCTCGGCCCTCTCTTATGGAACCTCGCCTACGATGCGGTCCTGCGTGTCGTTCTCCCTGCTGGCGTCAGCTTAGTCTGTTACGCTGATGACACTCTGGTGTTGACCAGCGGGGAGTCCTTCGAGGGAACCATCCGGCTTGCGGAGCAAGCGGTGGCAATTGTCGTGGCCAAAATCCACGCCCTGGGTCTGCGGATAGCGCCTCAGAAAACCGAGGCGCTATGGTTCCACAAACTGCCGAGAAGCAGAGAACCACCCAGTTCGTGGATACGCGTTGGTGACGCGCAAATCGGGGTGGGCCGGTACATGAAATACCTGGGGCTCACCCTGGATAGTCGTTGGGGCTTCGAAGAGCACTTCCAGCGCCTCGTCCCCCGAGTCGAGAGGGTAGTGGGTGCTCTACACCGGCTGCTGCCCAATCTCGGGGGACCATGTGAGGAAGTTCGCCGTCTCTACGGAGGAGTCGTGCGGTCCGTGGTCCTATACGGGGCGCCTGTATGGTCAGCTCGACTATCAGGCGCCCAGCGCTGCAGAACCAAAATTCACGGTCTGCAGCGCAGAGTGGCTATCCGGATCGCACGAGGATACCGAACGGTGTCCTACGAGGCGGCAACTCTCCTGGCGCGTTTTCCGCCTTTTGACATCCTGGCGGAGATGGATGCGTGGGTCTACGATCAGACACGCTCCCTCCGCCAGAGCGGCGAAGGCGCGCCTCCAGGGGCGTTGGACAAGCTGCGGCGGCTAGCTCGGCGGCGCGCACTTGTAAAGTGGCGTCATCGCCTGCGGATGCAGTTTGCAACCAAGCGCGTCGTCGAGGCCGTCCTGCCGCTTTTTGGAGCCTGGCTCAAAAGGAGCGAGCGCGTCACCTACCGCCTGACGCAGGTGCTCACCGGGCACGGTTGTTTCGGCGCGTACCTGCACAGGATAGGACGTGAGGCCACGGCACAATGCCACCATTGTGATAGCGACCAGGACACCGCACAGCACACGCTCGAGGCGTGCCCTGCG
Source organism: Diloba caeruleocephala (assembly GCA_947459985.1). Lineage (NCBI taxonomy): Eukaryota > Metazoa > Arthropoda > Insecta > Lepidoptera > Noctuidae > Diloba > Diloba caeruleocephala. The sequence continues at coordinate 8,337,030 of OX381616.1, read as the reverse complement.
TGGGCCGCCGAGCGGCGGATCCTGGTCGATCGGATCGGGCAAGATCTCTCTCTGCCAGCAGTAGTGTCGGCTATGTTGGCAGAGCACGAAAACTGGAATGCAGTGGTCTCCTTCTGTGAGAGCGTCATGCTCCAGAAGGAGACCGCAGAGCGGGATCGGGAGAGGGCCGATCCCGCTCGAAGAAGAAGGAGACGGCGCCGGGGTAACAACCGCCCTGGCGCCTAATTCCGATACGCTTGAAAACCCCTGCCATTGCTATGAGGTGGGGGACCTCTGGGTTCGCGGGTGCGTAGATTGGGGAATCTGCGTGCCCACACCAAGCGACCCAAGAGAAGACGGTAGCACGCATGTGGTCACGCGCTGCCGTGGGACGCTTTGGGGGATCCTTTACAATCCCCCTGGGGGGGTGACCGCTTTACAGTCACCCTCTCCGAGATGTGCCAATAGGCGTGGCACCAGTGGGTGGCTCTAGTGTGATCATACGAGGACCTGGAGCCTCCCTTAGGTGCCGAAGATGACCGCTCCAGTGGTTTTAGCCGGTAGGAGTCCGGCATACCCCTTCGTCCTTCCCCGGGGCGAAGGAAGTTCATGATGAATTTCCACTGGGCACCAATAAAAAAAAAAAAAAAAAAAAAAGGACTAGATAGTACCTGACTTTAGTTCTGGCTTAAATTATTTCCACAGATTATACACGGAATTCCTTGGAAACAATTCATTCAATCAGATAGCATTCAGTTACATCGTTCCGTTTGCCCAAATGCTGAATATTTCTGTAATTTTTTTATATTAATGGTATTGATATTTTAACATATATAATAGGGTATTTAATGACGATAACTATTAGAAACTAATGGTTGTTCTTGTTTCAATAAATGCCATTTATTTTCTTTCTGAGGAATACTATTATGACATTTTATTTCATGTCCGAAATATGTACTTTCTAACAACACTAATGCGTAACGGAATGTCTATATCGCGCGGAAATCTTTAAACATAGGTAGAACTATTCTGAGATTTGGACGTTTCTTCGTACTGATTATTGATAAGCTAACTTCTTATATTAATAAAATAGAACAACAGAAAAACCGAAGAAGTGAAAACTGGAATTCTGAAGAAATAGTTAGTACTTGCCTACAATTATTGTAATTACGGCACATTACTATCTTTAGGACAACGCAAATTTGAACTATTTCAGGAAATATTACAATATAACAAAAAAATAAACCAAATCTAACCTCAAAACAATGAATTTGATGTATATTTGTGACTAAGACCAAAGGTTTATAGAGTTAAACTAGGTCCCATCAGGTTTATCTTTAGTACCATAGATAGTCCAAGACTAAGAGTTAAACCACTTTTTGTAATAAGAAATTTTATTAAACCACACTTTTAGTCCGAGACTATCGATAAACCATGTTTTGTAATAAGACGGTTAATGTTTAACAACGTTATAGAATTAGACATTTGATACCGTTAATAGTCTTTTACGACTGTTGGTATTGAATTATGTTCTTCAATCGGTATTTAATTAGTTCACATCAAACGCGACTATAATCACATTAAATAGTTATTCCAAATTAAAATCATAATCAGTCCTAATGCTCCAACCCATTAGCAAGCAATAAGGAAATTGCACAGAATTTATTACATAATTAAGTAGGTACTTCCAGGTAGAATCCAATTCTAACAAGCCGCTAACTGGTATGTATAAACAACATTAAAATGTATCAGTAGGTACGCAGATTCTCTCCTCTCCTCTCCGTGATGTGCCTATAGGCGCGGCACCAGTGGACGGCTCTAGTGTGATCATACGAGGACCTGGACCCCCCTTAAGTGCCGAAGATGACCGCTCCAGTGGTTTTAGCCGGTAGGAGTCCGGCATACCCCTTCGCCCTTCCCCGGGGCGAAGGAAGTTCATGAAGAAATTTCCACTGGGCACCAATAAAAAAAAAGGTACGCAGATTCATTGCTCGGCAACTAAATAAAAATCTCATTGAATGGTACCGGGGGCCAGCGTTACTGCCACGGATATAAGAAGGCACAGAAAACCCACTGCTAACAAGTTTCTTCCTTGTGAGCTGTGGGTTCCAAGTGCCGTCTCACGTCTCATTTCTTTTGCACGAAAAATGGATCAATCAGTTATCGTTTTACATCAGATGCAGATTGTTGAAATTTTCGTTTGTTGACTAAATACTAGTAACGTGTAAATGGATCGCTAAAAGAAATCACTCACTAGTTTTTAACAGACATCAAAAGGGAGGAGATTCTCAATTCAATGCGTTTTTTTTATGTATGTACACCGATTACTCCAAGATTTGTAGACCAATTTGAACAATTATTGTTTTAATAAGTGCGAAATGATTTTTAGTTGGTCCCATATAAATTTCATTACATTTTATTGCGTAGTTTTACTAGCCAGCTTCAATAAACTGGTTTAATTAATTTTACTGCGTTTATCTGGATGATGTCTCAATAGTTTCGACTCCTCGGAGATTAGAGAAACGAACTTTGAGTAAATCTTATTTTAGTGTTAAATACTCTCGAATTGGTTATAATTATAATAGAGTAATTTATAAAAACAAAATATATAGAATCTTATTAAGTTTGGTTAAGTGTTTCTTATGACAGCAGCTCTGTCAGCGATGAGTTATGACTGTCTACTAACAGATAAGATATATTGAGTTGGTTGTGATTTAAACCGATACTTACTTAGATTGGAAAAGTTCTTACATTTATTTACAGTAAAAAGAAGGGTTTCGTTGGTGACCCTAGAATCAGTCTAGTAGCAGCTAAAGTCAGTAATTCTAATGAAGCTGCGACCTTTGCTGACTTTTTGGCTTCTGTAACATAGGGTCTTCTAACTAAGAAGCCAGGGCTCATCGGCTTATGACATAATTGTATTATACTCTATAAAGATATTTTCATGTCTAGCTCATTGGATGCTTGTGGACGTAATCCATACATAGAAAAACTATGCGCAATTTCCATGAACATTCGATTTTACATTTCTTCCAACAGTAAACGTGGACTTGTTATACGCGTGAGACTTCGGTACTATCTATTTCATACAATGACTGCCACGCACGCGTGTGCATCGGACCCGTTATCAAGTGAACACTTCCCTTATCGGGGACTGACTTGTACCATCTGACTATTGAGTTTTATTAGTATCAAATATCTGTATCTATAACATTGTCCAATTGTAGATTCATTATAATACAACAAATTTAAAGAAAGAAATTAAAGCTTATCCATTATGGTTTATAATTTTAACTCAATAACAATATGGCGCCCGACATCTGACAAAACCTATGTATTAAAATAGAAACGAGAATAGATAATATATGAAAAAAGATAATAAAATAACCACTATTGGTCAAATGTTAAAAGGTTCTGAGACTTAAAAATAACCTATATCCAAGAGAAAATATGTTCGTATCGGTATTCGACACCTAGAGCTTGATACAGACAGATCACATCATAAATCTACACTTTGATGGACAAGTGCCCTTAGAATACTAAGGGCACCTGTCAATCAAAGCGAGTGACCTGTGTCAAAATGAAAGTAACAAACTAACAACAGGCAATTATTTAAGTGAACTACTGACACAATGTGGGCCTGCATCAAACGCCAAGCGCACGAAGATGACTGACAGACATAGACGCACCGCCCAGCTATTAGAGGCTATCACTAGCATTATTATATCAAGAAATTTTTGTCTGTTTACTGCAATACTTTCACCAAATCTATCAACTATGTATTAAATATACAATATCATACGGCAACGTCCTGCATTACATGAGAGTTGCGCCCTGTATTATCCTGTATAACGGGGCTGGATTATTCGTTTAATATCAAATGTTGTTACCGTATTTTCGCTAACGTTAATACTTATATCACACCCTTATTACGTAAACTTAGTTAATGTAATGCCAGACAGTGTAGTGTGGTCGTGAATAGATATAAAATTTTGGCCAGGTAACGTAAAAATTGATCTTGTAAATTATGACTTTGAGTGTGTTGTTGCTTTTCTAAATTGTGATTACACACATTTAAAAAAAATTATATTAAGCATTACAGAACCTGTGATGTCGGCTACGAATACAAAACGCCAACCCATATTATTCCGTGGGTGTCGTAAAAAGTGACTATGTGGGACACACTTTAAGGTTTTTAGAATTGGCCAATAAGAAAATTTGCTGATAAAAAATTTATTTAAATTTCGAATAAAGAACTCTTTGGGAAGTTGTAAATGTACATTTAAATCATATGTTATTTGTTTTTACAAATTGGTGGCAATATAAAAAGTGGTTGTCGTTTTGCGACATGATTTCTTTCGTTGCGGTCTTTATCAACAACTGTGTTATGATAGATTTCGATTGGCATTTCATGATGAAAAAGCCTCATCTCGTGCCACTGTTGTGTTATGTTTTTCCGTTTTATAAATAAAGTATAGTAATTTTCTTTCTATTTTTTTTATTTTTTTTAATCAACGTACCACCACAGTACCCATGCAATCGATGCATCTTTGCCAACCCAATGGCAGTCTATTGATGTCTTTCTTGAAATAACCAGATGGATGGGAGGCGACAAACTCTTCAGATAATTTTGTTCTGCCTCTCGGGTATTAAATTATTTTCCCGCCAAAATGTTATCAAAAAAACTGGAAAAAGTAGAAGTCTGTAGCCACAAGGTCTGGTGAGTATGACGGATGACGGAAAGCTTCCAACCCCAGGTCTTGTAGCTTGGAGACCGTCTGTTGTGCAGTAAGGCGTCGCGCGGTATCGTGCAGGAGCAACGGGAGGAGTGATTGATCAAAACTGATCGCAGATGTGCGAGCTTCTCCATCACAGTGTTCAATTCTTCACAGTACACTGCAGTAATGCTGATCTCGTTTTATAAGAAGCTGTGATGAAGCACACCGGCACTAGACCACCAAACAGTGACTATCACTTTTCTAGGGGTCATTTTCGTGCCCTAAGCATTAATTAGGTGCTGAATCAGGGTTTAACCAACTTGTTGACCGCTTGAGATTTTCAAACTGAATCCATTTTCCGTTGCAGGTAACAATGCGGTTAAAAATCCTTTTGTTTCTGTGCCTGATGAGAAGCGCAAGGCAGGCCGCACGTTGCGCTGATGATCGTTATAATATTGTCTACAAATTTTCTTAAAGATTTATGAGTAATTCCTAATATAATAATGAAAATCCTTATTGGATTTATAAGACTTCTTATCATATAATTTATATAGGACATCCCTCCTTCGTATTATACTATTGGTTGCCCAGGCACTGTACAAGTAGGTACATTAACAACTCAACTATGATCATCAACCCGCCTGTCAAGGCCAGTTCTGTAGTGGACTTTATTCGACTGAAATGATGATCAATGATGATGCATTAAAAGCTTTACAGATTTTGTCAATTTATGAATTACCATAATTCTAGGTTAGAGAGCCGTACGTTCGAATAAAAAAACGGCGGACCTCTTATAGGATCACTCGTGTGTCCATCTGTAGCCATCACAGCCAATTTGCTCAGAATCTACTAAACCGACTAAGTTGAATTTGGTACACATGAATTTCTGCAATCCAAACACGGACCTGTAACGTAAATAAATTGCCACTCTGCAATACTGGTAATTACAAATGAAAACATTTTTGCAGCAACTTTCGTTACAAACAACGTTAGAACTACAATCCGGTACCATCCATACATTTCTAATTAATAAACAAACATGTATGCAAACATTCAAACAAATATGGGTCAGATAAAAAAAAACATGGTAGACAGCATATTCATCGTATGGGACCCTCTCCAGGCGAGTTTAGCTCGCACTTTCCCGGTATTTTTTTCTATTGTCCGACGTCGTGCGTTAAAGAAAGTTGTAATAAAACAGGGCACGTGTTGTAGGCCAAACCTTAAGCTACTAAGAAAGACTGAGCTGGCTATCAAGCTCAGAACCTCATGCTAGACATCCATGACTCAACGTCTTAACTAATTACATGGCAAAAAATAGGGAGGGCTATAATATCAAGAACATAAACTTTATTTCTTACGTTTTAAAACCTATTTTATTTATTTTATAATTTTTGGAGGACATGATTTCATAAGGCGATCGGTGTATGCTTATGCTTTGTATAGAGTTTTCTGTTAGGTAACGTCGCGTTTTAAAGTGTTGCTTTATTATGTGCGTCATACTTTATTTGTTCACTACATAAATAATAACCGCTCTAACACCTATAATATACGTTCTGCGCGGTCACTTACTTGCGTGCAACTTCTGAGAACTCATAAAGTTTTGCGCGATCTGTACATATTTCTTAGTTATATAATGAAAAACATTAGCTTCATTTCTTAAGCTTTCAATCATTTGATAGTTTATTTTTGGAAGACATGAACTCGTGAGGCGATCTTTAAATGCCCGTACTAAGTACAGAAGTTTTTTAAGGTGACGTGCGTAATAAAAAGTTGTAGGTTTACTGTAGGTACTTTACGTATTTCGTACATATTTTTTACTTATATATAAAAAATATTTTTTCTTTATTTGTCTCGTATGCATACCTATATTATTCATCCGATTGAGTTTAGACTTTGTACAGTTGTTGTTGGCAATTTTGTGAATGTTTGTAACATGTTAGCTAGTTTCTCATAAAATATATTCCTCCAAAGAACACCCATGTACGGATACGAGTGTGTAATTTGAAAGTCAGTCTGCATAAAGAACCATTTTTCCTGTTATAATCGTCATTGAATACAAATTTCGACAGCATTCAGTACACTCAATTGATCATCTTTGATAGCAACCTTAGGCGGAGATTGGCTTGTCAATTCTTAGCCCAGCTACAGGGCTATTTTTAAATGCAGGAATAACTGCTTAAATAAATAAATTAAATGTAATAACATTACAAAGAGAAAATGAGATATAATCGCGATTTTACAAAGAAAAGCGTCTTGCGGTTTGTCTCATTCATTAACCGTCAATTCAAAAAAAAAAAAAACTGTCCTTAGATAGGTTCGTGTTTTCTTTCTAATAGCATAGGCCGTTCGTATGTTTTGCTACAATTTTGTTCAGGAAAATATACTGAAATAGTATATCTAGCAATATTCGCAGTCAAAGTAAATGATAATCAGTCGAATTTGAAAATTGCCGAACTGTTACTTTTGACAGCTGACTGTTCATCAATTACTTTTTATGTCGCCTGTACCACTTCATTACAAATATTTCTATTAGCCTATACAGCCAAAATGTATCTCAATCGTTAATAAACAACAACAGTAAGCATGCAAGGATATCTATTACACCATATCAGCCACAGGATGTCCACTGCTGAACAAAGGCCAATATACATTCAGATGCACATAGCTCAAGACTCAAATCTCAACTCTTTCCTTCAAACATTTTATGTATGGATACATTAGTCATTTTAGAAGGTACACCATTTTTAGACCAGTCTTTAAGTAACTGAGTTTGGGCTTTTGTTATGTTAGAATACTAAACATAATGATACTACGACATATTGACCACACGCCAGTCATTTTGGTACGGTTATTTTGCGGTCTGTAGTTGTTGTGGGCCTAAAAAAGGCTTTAGTAAATAGATTAGAAAAACAGCTTTTCACACACAGGTAAGTTTCTTATGGCAAGAGTTCGGCTAGATAGGTACCACCAAAATACCAGATATTAGCTACCAAGCAGTAGTATTTTAACTTTAAATATTACTGTGTTTCGGATCCAAGGGCACTGTAGTGAACTTACTGGGCTATGGGTTAATTACTAATATCTTGAGGTGTCGAGCGCAGTGTGGTGTCACGCAGGTCTAGTCTTGGGTATGGGCGGCTCTAGTGTGATCTTACGAAGACCTGGAGCCGCCCCTTCGGTGCCGAAGATGACCGCTCCAGTGATTTTAGCCGGTAGGAGTCCGGCATACCCCTTCGCCCTTCCCCGGGGGGAAGGAAGTTCCATGTAGAATTTCCCCTGGACACAAAAAAAAAGAAAAAGAAAAGTCTAGTCTTGGGTAGGCATGACGCTTACCACCAGGCGAATGACTTGCTGGTCTCGTCACCAGTTTATATAATAAGCACAGGTATTCATTTATAGTTAGAAAATAAGCTTTTATATTTTGTAGCTCTATATCCTGTGCACTCTTAGAACCCAGGTGTGAATTCTTAAGACACGATATCACTTTAACTTCAGAAGAAAGACTTTAAATTTAATTAGGTTTCATGTTTAATCTGAAATAATGTAATTATGTTAATAGACAATGTACCGCAAAGTTGTATATTAGCAGAAAAGGTAGCACCGGTCCAAGAGATCAGAAACGTGACAGATTAAATTAACGAAAGAATGACTTGACGTGGTTAACGTGTACTATTTCTCCACAATTTCTAACTTTCGATTTCGAATCAATAGTTACACGATTCGATTCTATCCCTTCTGTCTAAGATTGCAAAGGTTTTTATATCAAAGAATTGATGATATTAAGGTCTGTACACATCGGAGAAAACGTCGTGCATTTTAGTATACATAAACCTAAGTTAAGGTGAGCAAGCTACCCGAATGTTTTATTGAGCGTGCCGACGCCAATATGTACATACTATTAAGTTAAATAATGTTATCCAAGGAATTGAGTAAATTTTAGAAATAAAGCCGTATGTAGATTATAATATCGGGTCTATTCGCGTACTGATTAATATCTAAATAATATTTTCACGAGCCTTCACGTATCGATCAAGTGCATTGACCGTGGAGCTCTGTTCTCGAAGTTGTTGACGAGTATGTACCTGGGATAAACCGTCCAGTTAGGTAGGTCCAACCTCGAGAAAGAGTTTAATCGTCGAATCTGACTCGGCTGAGCAGCGTTCGGGAAACTTTGCAACGTCTTTTCGTCAACGATACCGCAATGTCTCAAGGCGAGAGTCTTTAACTAGTGTGTGTTAACAGTGATAACTCAATATAACCCAGTGATATGGCACAGAGACGTAGTCACTCACCATGGGCCTCATTAGAAAGCTCAAGGTCACTCAGCGAGCTATGGAGAGAGCTATACTTGGTATTTCTTTACAAAATCGAATCAGAAATGAGGAGATCTTCCCCGGGGCGAAGGAAGTTCCATGTAGAATTACCACTGGACTACAAAAAAAAAAAAAAATGTATTCAATTCGCGAAAGTTTAAGAATTACTACAACTATAAATATGTAGGAATTCCTTACATTTAAATCTATATCATACGACTTTGGTTAGACAAGATAGAGAAAATAAAATATGCTATCTTTCATTACTAATGTTAGGCTAAGAATTTGCACTTAATACTTCAAGTTAAATAACTGTCCTGTTTTTAAATATTCCGATAATGTGAATGAACGATTATGCTCGTAATATCAACGTTTTTTTCTTCAAACAAGCCATTTTTCCGTGTAATATTTTCGATGTGAAATTGAGTCTTGTCTTAAAACAACAGTTTATGATAAAAAATAATATTGCCCTAAAAGTCTCACCAAAGGGGCATGGGTATACAAGAGTTGAAAAATATGAATCAAATCTAAACTGTACGTATTTTTCATATTAAGCCTTTACCACCGATACTGACAACGATAACTCACATGTTTACAAGCTAATATCAAATATTTTTATTTCAAAATCAATTTCACGCAATGCTACAATTAACGGACCGGTATTATCTATATTTTATTAAATATAATACTTAAATTATCATTTGAGTGTAAGGATTTAATTTAAAATGATATAAATTCAATACCATGGATTCAGAACATGATTCTAGAACACTCAGCGTTGGAATTTTGCGTAGGTCTTTTCATGAAGGGGGGTGACCACTTTACAGTCACCCTCTCCGAGATGTGCCTATAGGCGTGGCACCAGTGGGCGGCTTTGGTGTGATCATACGAGGACCTGGAGCCTCCCTTAGGTGCCGAAGATGACCGCTCCAGTGGTTTTAGCCGGTAGGAGTCCGGCATACCCCTTCGCCCTTCCCCGGAGCGAAGGAAGTTCATGAAGAATTTCCACTGGGCACCAATAAAAAAAAAAGGTCTTTTCATGAAATTCAACGCTATTTTGAATCAAAACAAATAATCTTATTATTTTCTCATAAAACTGCAATGTAAATGAATACTAAACCGTTGTTGACGTAATGGTTCACGGATGAGGTCATCGCTTGCAGTAGCATAATAATAAAATATCATAGTATAATAATCACCTAGCGCTTTCATCGCGTTGCTTACGATACGAGTATGACAAAAACTGTAACCTATTATTTCCGAGATAAATGGTTTTCCTATAGGCCTAAGTGTAACCTCTTCCCAATGTTTTCGGTACGTTGTTACTTACACTTTGTATACATACTACCTACTAAGAGAATACATTACGATACCCAAACATATGTCTGTAAACGCGTATCTCTTTTGTAGAAAACAAACTCAAAGCTACTAAAGTTGTACGATACACTTCCGACTGCACCGACCGTTGTGAAGATAACTTATCAGTCGTCCGTAGGGTCATTACCATCTCTCATATTATTATTTTTAAACTCACTTACTCTACTATTGACTTAGGTCGGCAAACCGGCCATTTTTTCTACTCTTTTTTTTCATTTGTTGTTTGTTTAGGCGGTTTTATTGCGTTAGATTTATTCTTTGTTATCTGTTATACTAAGTTCTTTATTTAGTTATAATATTCCACTGACATGACTATTTCTATTGTAATATCAAACCCATTGATATCTCTATCAATATTTACGTTTGATGTTCTGCTACAAACGACGTTCGTATTTGAAGAGTGCCTACCCAATCAGTTGTACGATAATAATTGAATAAATTTTCGTGTGGTTTCCTGTCCAAAATGTACTAATTAAAATAATATGCGAGTAACAATATAATAAAACTTATTTAATCTATTCTAGTTTGGTGGACTCTTTTAACCCTTCAAGTTTTTAACAGATCAAACAATTTATTGTGTACCGTAAATATTTACATCGGTTTGTTAATTAAATTTACATTCAAATTAAATGTGCTGTCCAATACACGGCATTTTTTCAGCCTAATAAAGTCCACTACTAGACACAAGCCTCCCCTAAAGATCACCACACCGACCGGTCTGGGTATATTGTGTGCTCATTGTGGCTTTTGCCATAATCACCACGCTTGGCAGGCGGGTTGGCGATTGCAGCTGAGTTCTTAATTTACTCGAAGGATGCTTTTGAAGGTTGTGTCTTTGGCAGAGGCCAGGGTTAATTCCAATTCTCGTCCAAAAACGTCCAGCATGGACGTTTTTCGACAAAGATGCATGATAATGTCACTTACTGTCACCAGATTATCGGGAAAATTTCGTAAAACTCTTCGTTGATACATCGATATATTATGCTATCCCATACGTGCTCAATCGGATTTAATTCCGAGGACTGCTCGAGCCATTCCAAGGTCAGAATATTATGTTACTCTAGCTACTGAGTTACCACTCGAACCGTATGTGGGCGGGCCGACATTATTCTGCATAAGCATAAAATCTTGACCAATTCGCAATCGACAACTCATTAAGCTATTTAGCAGTAGTCAAAATTTCGTGTGCCGTGTCGTGCCGGCTACGAATAGCACCAACCTATCTCATCCCTTGGGTGTCGTAAAAGGCGACTATGGGATTAGCCGGAGGATGAGCAGCAGCGTCCTTCGAGTACATTAACAACTCAACTGCGATCGCAAACCCACCTGAAAAGCGTGGTGATTATGGCAAAAGCGCCACAATGAGCACATGACATACCCAGACCGGTCATTGTGGAGAGGGTTTTTTTTTAAACTTTGCCCCACACTAGGATTACTCCTGTGTCGTGGGTGCATTTATAGACATGAATTCCACACACAATACACCCAGACCCGAAACAACTACCTGCAGATCATACAAATATTTGTTCCGTGCGGGAATGGAACCCACGACCCGGAGCGCAACAGTCGACTGTATCAGCCAGTCACCAACCGTGCCGTCTTGTGTCCAGCAGCGGACTTTATTCGGCTGAAATGCTGGTGATGAAATTATCGTGTATCCAAGCAAGGTTTTTCTCCCGCCTAAGCGTATTCCCGCCCATATCATGATGGTTCGACCTTGATATGGATAAACTCCTGGGGGATTTCGAAGATGGCTCTCACGTCCAGGTGTGCGCCAAACACGTATCCTTCGTGAATCTTGATGGAAACTAAATCGAGATTTATCAGAGAATAACACTCTACATCTAGACCATTAGCGATCGTTCCAAGACAAATGTCCGTTTGCCTATCGTATTTTCGTCCACAATTGCCTCATCGTAGTGCTGGAACCCGATTTAATCTATGAGCATGAAGGTTTACTTTGTGCAGTTTCCTCTTCACAGTGTGTTCGCTCACAAGGACCTAGTTTTCAAACTGTAACTTCAAAACCCAGCAAGTCCAGCCGTAACGCTACGTGGTATTCTCGCAGTAATTTGTAAAAATCGGTCTTGTCTTACGGTGGTCGCCAGTGTCCCGGTAGCGTTGCATTTCGGCATTGCATAGTCCAAAAAACCAGAAACCAGAATAAAATACCAGTATTAAGTTAAAACACTTGAAAAAATATCGTTTCAAAACATAGACTTCAATACAAAGAGAAGAAAGATTTTTGTAATAAGGTTAATTTGATTTTACCTCATTATTTTGCTTTTATTTAGAATTAAGAATACAGAAAAAAAATAACCTGAAACAATTTGACGTTAAAATATTTTTAAATGGCCAGTATTTTCTAAGTGCTAATGAACGTAAGATATCCTTAGGCAGTGTTGAGGTTTGCAGTTAGTTTTGTATGACTCAAGTAGCAAGAGTGTGTTGGAGACACACATTTCCCACCTGATGGAAGGAGGTTATAATTTATTCTCTTGAAAAACCTCAAAGCCATCCGGCAAGGCAGGGTCATCGATTTCATCCCTAAGTCTGTTGTCACCCGTGTGCGCAGTACAGCACTTAGTGAGGCATCGAATCTATAATCCCTCCATGATGTGCCTGGGGGTGACCTCTTAACAGCCTCTTCAGATTTGTGGCACTAATAGGCGGCTCCGGAGCTTTCGTTCTCGAGATCCCGGAGACCAATGACTACCATGCTACTACAATAATAGTTTTACCCGGTATCAATGAGGGTGACATGGAGGATTTTCCCCGTAGAGAAAAGAAGGTAAACCATCCCATATCCTCGTTGAGGCGTCCAATCGGTTTGAGAGAATATACGGACTCCAGTCGTGGGTTGGTCCTGACAATGCGAGTGGCGGCCACGAGCTGGCATTCATCAGAGCTATATTTAATCTAGTTTCATCATCACTACAGTCTGGCTGGATGCCTCTTTTGGCTTCGCCAGAAACGACCGGTTAAGCAACCACATTTCCCTGAAATGTATGCGAGAAGACCAACAAAAAAAATCACTACCGCCTATTTCAAGCATGAACCACCTCTTATATACTACGCAAAGAACGCATTTCCATAACATGAATTTTATGATGATCCAATGAACGCAATTTTATTTGATAGAAAATTTAAGATTTCAACGGAATTATAAAAGTGTGTTTCTTTTTATCTCGGTGGAAATCCCTGATTTTATGATAACTAAAAGTTATTGAATGTATATAAATCATTAAACATCAATATAATTATTGATTGATATGGCTATGTTTAAGTGTTACGTACATACACGGGTTCGTCATACGTTTTGTGTATATAACGACAGTGCGCTTGCGCTTCAATGTATCAATAATATTTTATTCCTCGTTGGTGAAGTTTTAAATATTGTGCTGGTCAAATAATTTCAATATTTGTAGTCGCGTCGCCTGCCAGCTTAATACCCAAAGGACATTCTAGTTCAGAGCAGAACAATGAATATCGTGTTTAGAATACTAATTTATTATGCTGACCTGTGAATGTAATAATCTTTTGAAAATTAATATAAATATCAGACATCATCTATGACTATATAAATAATACCATTTAATGCCAGATGGTCACTATTTCGCAGTTTATTCGCCTACTTTAGAAACCTTTACAAAATCCACGGTGCGGTGGTGTTGAAAAAATACTGTTAAATTGTATCCAAATGTATAAGAATAGATCTACACAAAAAGTGGATGTTTGTTTATTACCCACAGTTTCTTATGTGCCAAACCGTTTCCTGTCCACTATCAATAAGTGCTGTACCCACATGGTAAGTATAAATATTTAAGAAATAGGTTCACATCTAACTGGTGCAATTGGCATCATCAAAATTACACTAGATCGCACGACTCCGCATCCAGCGTGCCTAAAATTGCTCTCAACATCTCTAGTTAACAAACAGTTTTTTTCTATTTACATTTTATTTGCTTACTTCATAAATATTTACGGAAGCCACACTGCGGTGGTGTTAAAAAATACTAGTAAATTGAGGAGGACATTATTTTATAACATTTATTGAATAAGTGATGGCATTTTATATTTTTTTTACTTTTTTCTGATGATAAAATATTTGTGAATGCGAGTAAGTACTATGTAGGCTAGTTTTACATCTATAATTATACTAAATATCTGCCTAGTGGTTTTGGGTATTCATGTGGCCTACACAAATGTCATGCTGCAGGTTGTGCGACAGGTTGTTGAGCTCCGGAAAATAGAGATGAGCTACACGATAACTGATTCATGCTTACCGTCTGTCAGGACAGGTCATCTCAAAATGACTATGGATCTTTCTTCAAAAGGCCATGCCAGACGCTGCCCTACATTTTTCTCCCGAAATATTTTATCTAAATATGTCTGGACTTTAAAACAGAAACCTTTGAGTTTGTTTCGGCGATTCTTCTCAGAGGCAGTCAGTAGAAAATAACGGTTTCATCCATATTTATTGACAAGTGAAAATGTTTCTTGAAACCTTGCTAAAATAAAGAACCTTTTTATTCATTTCAATTTCCTGACATATTTTGTCGACGAAACGTTGATATAATCATTGAATGCATTATAGCTGGTATAGCAATCAATGCACATACTAGCTGAAGCTTTTTGGTTCATTCTCAATAATGGAATGTGATTGTTTCCATAGTTAATAATTTTATAAAAACTTTTAGTTCATCATTTCGGCTGAATGAAGTCCACTGCTGGACACAGGCGTCCCCCAAAGTTTACCACTACGACCGATATGGGTGTTTTGTGGGCTCATTGGGGGGTTTAGCCATAATCGCCACGCTTGGCAGATTGCGGGCTGGCGATCGCAGTTTAGTTGTTAATGTACTCGAATGACGTTGCTGCCCATCTTCCGGCTAATCCCTTAGTCAACTTTTACGACACCCACGGGAGGAGATGGAGTGGTAGTGGTATTCTGAGCCGGCACCACACGGCAACTTTTAGTTATCTAAAGAGTTTATAATATAACTAATTACAATTTCTAAGTCTCTAAGGGATACCGAAATTTTTTAATACGTTTTTAGTCAGCAGAAAGATACAGTGATAAAAATTTAATGTCAGCTGTTATTTATATCAATAATTCTAATCCTAGTGTTATTTGGGAAGGGTTGTATTCTAGAGTAAACTTCTAGAGTAAAAGGAAAGGACGAACTTACGGCAGACTTATTGGGAATCTATATAATCGTTTATATTCGCCAGATTTCTGAATTGTTCTTGGCGGGTGAAGATCACCGATGTAGTTTATATTAGTGGTAAAACTGCGGCTAGTGTCAATGAATGCACACCTAAGCAGTAATGCAATAGCCTCGCGGCTGCGGGATAATAAGCACCCTTTGAAATCAAGTGTCAAAGAACTGTAAAAGGCGCAAGGCCGTCTAGTGAGCATCAACTATGCAAAATATAACTCAATTACGATTGCGAACACAAACAGTTCTGAATAACGCCACTAAGTAATAAAAAGATACAGAAGGTCTCCATCTAACAACGCGCTCTGGAATGCTCACACGTAAATATTCACGGTACAGGCATAGACGTATATACTATTCCATAGCAGTTCACACAGACAGCTGTGTTAACGTTTGAGTTGCCATCCTCGAGCTCAGGACTTGAAACTATACACTATATCTTTTTCAATATTCATCTAAATAAAATGAATACTAATTTTTACTTATATCGACCCTAATAAGTAATAAATAACCCTAAGTCTCCTGAATGAATATTATAGATGATATATCTAACCCTTTTTTTTATTTTTTTTATTGATGTCCAGTGGAAATTCTACATGGAACTTCCTTCACCCCGGGGAAGGGCGAAGGGGTGTGCCGGACTCTTACCGGCTAAAACCACTGGAGCGGTCATCTTCGGCACCGAAGGGGGGCTCCAGGTCCTCGTAAGATCACACTAGAGCCGCCCACTGGTGCCACGCCTTTAGGCACATCTTGGAAGGGGTGAATGTAAAGCGATCACCCTCTCTAGCGGAGGGAAGGCGACTGTAAAAAGGTCGCCCCCCAGGCACTTCTCAGGGAGGATTGTAAAGGATCCCCCCAAGCCTCGCTTTGCGCTGTGCTGCGCACACGGCGGCACGTGACCACGTGGATATATCTAACCCTAGTACTCATTATACACCGCGCAAAACAAAGTAACTCATTGTTGCTACTTTACGGCAATATTCTGTGAGCGTGTTACTTAGTTCCGTGTGGTGTCTAGATTAAGAATATAGTACCAGTCCATCTCCTCCCGTGGATGTCATAAAGGCGAATAAGACCCTCCAACAGAAGGGACGTTGCTACCTAACCCTCTGGCGGTTAAGTAGCAACGTCCCTTCTGTGGAAAAGTAGCTATACTGCGCTCACCAACCCACCAAGCGCCCTGCCAATCGTGGTGAGTAAATTCTCTCCAATATGTCGAAATTTTTGGGGGAGGCTGTTGTTCAGCAGTGTAGTCCTTTGACTGATATTATGATGATGTGTTACGTCGACGAGCGGGGACGAGTGGGGGAGCTGGTAGTCCAGCTACAGCTGAGCTCTGTCATGAAAAGTTTATTACCGCGTATAGCATAAAGTAGGACTTCTGTTCATTTAATTGTTCTGTCTTATGCCTTGTTATCTGTTGCAGTTTGTAGACCAAATGTTTGCATAGACGTTATTCCCAAAGACACATTTAGAAACTAGCATTAAGTATTTAATATGCACGTTAACCTAGAAACTCTCGTGTTTACATTATTTTCTTACATATTTTATTTACTTTGCATATCATGATGCAAGATCAATTACATACGAGTACATTCATGTGGTACCTACGTTAATACGTAACATAAGCGCAATAACTGAACAGGGGCGCTCATAGCCTATTGCACTCACTCATCGGTAAACGATCGGTGAGGTTAAGCAACGCTCATCGCGGTCAGTTTACGGTTGGGTAACCGCATAGTAGTAATTGGACTGAGCATATCCGTGCTTCGAAGGGCGCGTAAAATCTTTGGTCCCGGTTGTTGTCATTAGACGGCATTTGTTAAACCGAAGCCTTTAAGCGGCTTGTACAACTTTGACCCAAGGTTGGCACAAACCATACGAAAAACGAGAATAATAATTATTGAAGAAAAGAAAGAAGGTTTCTTAATTTTGAGTCCTCATTCATACACACGTTGCAAATTTTATATAAACAGTAAATGAAATACGATAGCACGTGATTGTGAATGCAGGAGGCCAAAATTGGTATCTATCTCAGCTAGTACTATGGGAGAGTTTCTACGGAGACTTTACGTGGGAGTCGTGCGGTCGATGGCCCTCTACGGTGCGTTTGTATTGTCCTATCGACTGTCAGCCGTCTAGCACTATAGAGCCAAACTTTACGGTCTGCAGCGTAGGATGGCTTTACGAATCGCGCGAGGGTACTCAACGATATCTCATAAGGCAGCAACTCTCCTGCCGCTTCCACCTTTGGACATCCTGGCGAAGACATAGATATGCGTCGACCAGACACTTTCCTTCCACCAGAGCAACGAAACCGCGCCTCTAAGGGCGGTCTATAGGCTGAAGTGGCTGGCTCGGCGTGAACTCGAGAAGTGGCCAGAGCGCCTTACGTTGCAGTTCCAGACCAAGTGCGTCATCGACGCCAGCCTGCCGCTCTTCTGAGCCTGACTCAAAAGGAGCGAGCGTGTCACCTACCGCCTGACGCATGTAGTTATCGATCATGGTGGTTCCGGTGCATACCTGCATGGGATAGGACGCGAGGTCACGCGAAAGTGCCACTGTGGAATTGACTAGAATACCACACAGCACACGTTCGAAGAGTAACAACTTAAAAAATCAGTACGAAGGTTAAAATTCTGCTCAAGGTTGAAACCTGGGTAGAAAAGGTACGCCACATCAGGCGCACATCTTATCTTTGCCTCCGAGAGAGGAAAAAGAGAACTGGATACACTCAAATCCATTTTTCTTTTTTAAGTGTGTATATTTAATGGCATACCTTGCCATCGAGGTTGGTATCAAAACTTCTTTGCATTTTGATATCAAAACTCTCTCATCACAGTATAATATGATATGTCCCAGTGATATATCAGATTTATATTATTCGGTTTTATTGCCCGGCTCTTTAAAACTTAGTCCGAAACAGTAGGGATAATGATCTCCATTGGAAAGTTTAACGGAGTGTCAACAATCGTCCGCATTACAGATTTATTATTCATATGTAGTAGTTTACGGGAAAGGAATCATTAGTTTGTAATATTCGTACTTTTGAATCATTAATAATTAATACGTTCACCTGAATTATTCATACTTTAACGATTATTCACTAGTGAGAAATGAGCTCACTGTTAACTTAATGTCTGTTATGCAATCCAATTCTCAGTTTTTCAATGAAACAAACATCGACGGTCTGTGATCTCATACTGCAAATGAGTTATTGTTCTATCACTTGTTCTATGTTTGTAAATTTTACGTGATCCACATAATGTACATGCTACCTTTCGGCTTGATATACCCATTTCAGTATACCTTCTTTAATGGCATTATGCCAAAATTGTTTATTGTGATTATTTACGTGACTGATGTTGTTGAAGATGTCACATTCGAACTGGAATTATAATAGGTAGGTTCCCTTGGAACCAGACAGCTGTTGTAAAATTAGTTTATAATTACACTTTATAATTGTAATGGGCAATGCTTTTTCGATATATTCTTATTAATTATTCTTAAATATCTACCTATTACAATATTTTACCAATTAGTTTAAAAATACGTTCCCAACAATTTAACTTTTTAGTATATCGCACACAATTTTTTTAAATGGCTATCTGCCCTCCTACTTCGTAGATTTCCATCGGCGCAATGCTAATTGGGCATTCAAACTCTTTAACCTGTACACTAGTGAGATCTGTATCTGTATTTGATAGTTTTTTTTTTATAAAACGTTGCCCCACACTAGGATTTCTCCTGTATCGTGGGTGCGTTTACAGACATGAATTCCACATACAATACACCCAGACCCGGAACAAGTACCTGCAGATCATACAAATATTTGTTCCGTGCGGGAATCGAACCCACGACCCGGAGCGCAGCAGTCGACTGTATCAGCCACTGCACCAACCGTGCCGATTCTGAATGCCGTCTATGTATCTACATAGACGGCATTCACTTGGCATGACTTGGTAATGCGCGCTACGGCATTTAGGGGTCTAAGATAAAGAGATACTTTATGAATGAAATCTCTTTTTAATATGTTAGATACAGGCTGGCCCGAACAGTGACGTCATAAATAAAAATTAGATTCCTCATACTGACTAACGATCGATCCAACATACATGGGGTATTTTCGGACAAATACTACACACATAACACTATACGGTTAAACAGCTTCAAAAATCACATATTTTATGTTACATGTTACAGTTTTTTTAAAAGATTACATATATTCACTCCTATTTCTCCTATACTCGTCTCGTCTCGTAGTCTCGTACACGTGTCTATATATAATGGTATCGACTAATATTTTTTTCGTACTACCGTTCAACGGTGAGCTGTGCGTTTTGTGGGTACGTACAAAGGTAATTCGATATACCATACGAGACTCTAGACTTAGAATCAGCAAAGCCATACATATATTTGTTGCGTGTGACATCTCAATTTTATAATTTTTCCAACTCGTGCCTTTCGGTTAAGTTCGTTAGCTGGGTAGATATTTATTTAGTAAAAAATACGGGATAAAACAGTGCACCAATGCTCCGTCATAACAGAAAGTATAACAAAATGTATTGTAATCCTCCTCCAACCAGCCGATAGGAAAACCGCCTGAAAAAATACCGCCAGGCGCCAATATTCTGTACAGAACAAAAAAATAACAATCCGATATCAATCCAATAAAGGGCAGGAAGGAAGCAGCCTCCAACCAAGCAATCACACGTCAGAAAGGGACGAAATACGATAAAGCTATTGAGTGAGCGAGACATAGAAACGATTGTGCCGAGTTTCCAAAGAACGGTGTAAACAATAAAACTTTTTGAAGAAGTTCGCGCTTATTCGGCGCGCGAAAGGGTTCCAGAGTAATGAATAATACAGATAAATTATTCAAAACACAATCGTATTAAATTCGAGTCGCTTGTGAAATTTTATTACGGGGTGTCCGCATAAGAAAAGTTTCCGAGTGGCACTCTACCAATTTATGGACTTTTGTTTCTGTTAAGGAGTCATTAAAAATTTCACGGTTGGCAAAGTTATGACGGGGATAGCTCGTAATTCAATTGGTTTTGCTTCATTTTGTTGTTGTTTAATCAAAGTTTGAGCAAAACGCTACTTTCAATACAATATTAACAATAATATCTCAAAAATGATAAATGCCGTAACAAATACAATTGAGAACGCTGCTTCATTTCGTAAAAGTTGAAATAGCTAGTAATCAATGGCCAGTTATTTTATATATACAAAAATTTCATTTTCATTCATTTCAGTTACTGCTTTTCTTCAAGCTTAATCATCGTATTGACAACACATTAACCACGACTTGTTTCATGAATAATTACTTTTTGAGAATGTATTCTCTGCCATTCTTTACTAGTCTGTCGTCAGGGACTTTTCATTATTGTTTCCTCCCAGTTATAGAAAGCAACCCTCTAATTCAAGGTCCAATTGTCTCATTGGCGCCGAAAGTCATTCAGGTGCGTCTCGCCGGAGGTCATTGGCGTCGTAGCTTAGGACACTTTACGTTTAACCTTCCAATAAAGGAATATTTGGGGTTGAAAATGTACGATTAGAAGGCTGGGATATTTGAGTTTATTTTTTATTACGGCAACCTGGGATAGGCAAGTGTCTATTTTTTTTGTTAGGTATGGTTTATCTCATGGCTTTATTCCCCTATATTTTTCTGCTCCATTTCGGTACCCTAAATGTAAAGATACTTTTCGTGTGGTGTGTGATTTAAGAATAAAGCACCACTCCATCTCCTCCCGTGGATGTCGTAAAAGGCAACTAAGGAATCTAAACCAGAGGGATGGGCAGCAGCGTCCTTTCTATAGAACCGTTGCCATACTGCGCTCAGCAACTAGCCTGCCAAGCGTGGTGAGTACTGGCAATTTTCCCCAAAATGTAAATCTATGGGGAAGACATTTGTTCAGCAGTTTACGTCCTTTGGCTGATATGATGACGATCATCGTAATGGTATTGAAATGTAAAGGTTACGAAGACGAGAAGGCGTCTTCATAAGCTGTCTTCAAAGTAACATTTTATGATGAAATTTGTTAATTTTATTTATTTGCGGAAAAGAAAAGCAATTAAATATAACACCGTACCTATTGTAATCCCCAATACGCCTGCCAAATGTAGTGATGAAGGCAAAACACCTATTAACGTTCTTTTTTGTGGGATTCAATTCAATTAGGAGGCCGCGTTCAGCAATAAAGGTTTATGAGCTGGACGGACTAGCAGTGCGCTGAAAAGGTAACGAAGTTTCAGTTTAGTTTACCTATTCGTACCGTGGCCACTCCTCTTTTTTATTCTTTATTTTCTACAACCTCGAGACGAAACGACTTACAAATCCTTTGTGCGGCAAGCGTCACGCCTGCCCATAACAATTGTAGTGCTACGCAGGACGAGCCCTACGTGGCACGACATTGCACTCATCAACTCACGACATTAATTATTTAGTCTCTTATGCCCAGTAATTTCACTAACTACAGTGCCCTCCAAACCGGAAACTGTAATATTTAAGTAATGCATAAATACTCTATTGCTTGACGGCAGACTTTCTGGCACTGCGGTGGTACTTACCTAACTGGAATCTTGCAATAAGAGACCTTTCTCTTTCATGTGGTTAGGGCCAAGCCACCCAAAGCCCTCAAACTTGTCTTAACGACTGCTGTCTAATGATAACAACGGGCGGGCTGATTAGCTAAAAACAGCAACAGCAGACGCGATAGCAGCAATCAAGCGGCCAAGGTGGCAAAGCGTCAAAAAAATTAGTATTACGCTGTCGCTACTTGTGGAAGATGAATAGTAACTAGCACCAGTAGCGATAAAGTAGCCACCAGCGGAACTAAAAGAATGAACGTTTTTAGTTCATTGATTGTCCGACAGAGGCGCGTCAGAGATCTTCGCCTGTTTAGTCGCTTTCGGCAAATAGGTAATACCAAATTGATGTTTGACAGCGGCGTAGGAGCAATTTACGCCTGTTCCAAAGCGTCTCCGACTTAGGTAATCAGCCCGCGGGACCGACGAACGAAGTACGGAGATGCTCAGTTCAAATACCGTATACTATGCGGTCAACCATCCAAAGATTGACCGTTCCAGGCATTGCTTAACCTCACCGATCATTTACCGATCAGTGAGTGCAACTATCAACGAGTATATCCTACTCCTGTGTAAACAATGAACCTTAAACTTTCGCGTTCATCGATATTCAACCTTATCAAACAAAAGCCTAGCCATGAGTCACGATCATCGCCTTTCGTTTGCTATTTTATATATTGCTATATTTTTTTATTGTTAAACTTTCAACGTAATTGAATAGAATTAAGATCAGTGCGAAATTATTGCTGTCATTATTAGATAGTCATCTAAGTCTTAAAAACACAATGGTACGTGAATAGAAGACATGACAATACTGTAATTGAATGCCGTCTGTAATTTGCTAATGACTTAAGTGTTTAGGATAATGACTCACAGACAGCAAAACTTTGAATTACCATACCTATTCCAAAACAACTCAAGGTTTTATTTGATATCAATGTTCAAATGAAGCAGGTCGGATTGAAATTAAAAATTATAATTAGTTCTTCAATTCCAAAGAAATCACTATTCTAATTGATGCCGATATTAAGGCAGACACACATCTATAGAATAATCGCGAATTCAATATACGTAGTGCTCTCCTTCGGCGATTTTTAACTTTGATATTGACGTCAAGTATGGATGCGAGGCCTTTTTTAACCAGTGGACGTCGTTTGGCTGATATGATGATGATGATGACGATGATCGATTCAAATCATAAAGTCGTCAGCCAGAGTCCTAGGTGGAAAAAGTCGAGATTTTATGTGAGAAGCATTTCTAATATTTCCAGAAATATGTAGCTTGCCCTCTCGTTACCATCATCACGCGTCTGAGGAATTAGAGTACACCCAAAGTTCTGTGTGAGCTTTTCATAAGCCTTGGCCTAATATTGCCTTGGCGTCCTATAAGCCTAACAGGCGTATAGGACGTGTCAGGAGACAGTTCTCAAACATTGGCAAAGCAAAATGCGTAAAGGAGGCAATGGTAGGTCTCACTGCACTCGCACAGGATAGGACGTGAGGTCACGGCAGTGTCACCACTGTGATAGCGACCAGGATACCTCACAGCACACGCTCGAGGCGTGCCCTGCTTGGGCGGCCAAACGGCGGATCCTGGTCGATCGGATCGGGCAAGTTCTCTCTGCCAGCAGTATTGTCGGCTATGCTGAGAGAACATGAAAATTAGAGTGCTGTAGTCTCTTTCTGTGAGAGCGTCCTTCTCCAGAAGGAGACTACAGGGCGGGATCGGAGGAGGGCCGATGCCGCTCGGAGAAGGACGAGACGACGCCGGGGTAACAACCACCCGGGAACCCAGGTCCAACACGCCCGAGCTCCCTGTCGTCGCTATATTGCGGAGGGCCCTCTCCCGATCCCGCTCTGCGGTCTCGTTCTGGAGCATGACGCTCTCACAGAAGGAGACCACAATGGCATTGTGCCGTGACCTCGCGCCCTATCATGTGCAGGTACGTGTGCAAACGTGCCCGGTGAATACCTGCATCAGGCGGTAGGTGACGCGCTCGCTCCTTCTGAGCCAGGCTCCGAAGAGCGGCAGGACCATCTCCACGACGCGCTTCGTCGCAAACTGCATCCGCAGGCGGTGACGCCATTTTCCAAGTACACGCCGCCGAGCTGTTGTAGGTATCTAGCATTACAACTGTTAAGTGCAGGCGTGACACTTAGCAACAGGTGATTCACTTGCTCCTCACGTCACTGGGTAGTACAAGGAACAAAACGTTTTTTGCGTGCAATTTGAAAGTTTTTAGTGCGAAAATAAATACTTTCATTTTTCATTCATTCATTTCGGCCGAATGAAGTCCACTGCTGGACACAGGCCCTCCCCCAAATATCACCACAACGAACGATATGGGTGTGTTGTGGGCACATTGGGGGGTTTTGCCATAATCGCCACGCTTGGCGACCGGGTTTGCGATCGCAGTTGAGTTATTAATATACTCGAAGGACGCTGCTGCCCATCCTCCGGGGATTAGCCCTTAGTCAACTCTTACGACACCCACAGGAGGAGATGGGGTGGTGGTATTCTGATCCGGCACCACACGGCATAAATATTTGAGTACTCGCAATTAAATAATGCTAAGTTATACAACTTTATATTCCACGCTGCCTCTTTTTAATTTGTTCTTTTCACAAAATGTAGACCTATCAAAAGATTTAAAATCTCACGAAACAGTTCCGGATCACAAAATTTTACTACATAAACTCTTGATTTTGTGGATAAAAGTGGCACAATGAGTTAATTAATGTCTATAAGTCTCACGAGATTGCGCACCTGTGTACAATACACAAGCTTTTTTTAAAGCTTTACGCAATAGTATAATTAGCGGGGCCGATTGAAAAACTGTTCTATTAAATTTATCTGAAAAGAAAGAAATAAAAGAGTAATTCAGCCACTACAAGAGAGACAGAACATATACCAAAAAAATGGATAAGTATAATTAAGTATACATAGTACGATACAATAGTTTTGCGTGTGCCTCGTGTTGCGCTGTCTGTATCTCTATTAACACTGTGTTTAGGAAATAAATAATATGTAAATAAACAACGTGCGATCCATATAGATGATATTCAGTATCGAAGTCTATGTATATCTTGATAATCCTTTTCTGTAAATTGGAAGTCTTTCCAAACCAAATTCTAATTTATAATAAAACTTAAATTCGTAACATGCAACGCCCTCACCGGTCGCGATAGGCGACTGCCGAGGCAACGGTATCTTTTTTGGTCCGGGTGAAATACATCATGTATTTCCTCCAGCCCGGGGAAGAGCGGAAGGGCATGCCGGATTTTTACTGGTTAAAACCACTGGAGCGATGCCACTGGTCATCTTTGGCATCGAAAGGGGATTCCAGGAACTGGAAAAATCTCCATCGAAAGCCTCGGAGGGGATTGTAAAGGAAGGATCCCCCCAAAGTCTCGCTGTGCACTGTGCTGCGCACACGGTAACACATGACTACGTGCACACCGTCTTCCACACACACATGGTCGCTAGGTACGCGCACACAGATTCTGCAATTAGCGCGCTCGCGACCCCGAAAGAAAATAATAGGTACCTACATTTAATATAATAGTTGCAAATAGTTCAAATCTAGATATTTTTACAATTTGTAATTTATTTATTTATTCTAACTCTAGAAGCAAACCTAGCTGGAGTGAATTTCTAAGTAGAGGCCTCATTTAACACCATAAGGGAACTAGGTTCTGAAATGGTGGACTAACGCAACACTTTGACAGTATACCTATAGGTCACCTGAGGCTAGCAATATAAATATGCATCGCATGGCATTCAACGCTTCGCAGCTGAGTTTCGAGGCAGCGAAACTGGACTCGTCACTGGCCGCCATTCCTGCAAGCGCATCATCAAGTGCATCATAGCCTCTGTCACCCCACTTCCCCTGTTGCGGGGACACAAACCCACATAAGTGCGTCAACACCCCGACGTGCTTATTTAGCTGCTGCAAGTCAACCTCACGTCAAAAAGCAGTGGCAGCCAAAAGGAAGACTCCGTGGATTCACTGCAGGCCCCGGAACCTGTCCGAATCACCTTTCATTCCAGCAATACGCCAAGGAGAGCCTGATCAAGATGGTTTCATCAAAGTAGAGAAGAACAAGAAGTCATCTATTCGTAATCAATGCGGTAGCGCCCTCTGTGGACCTAACATTGCTGCGTCCCACTATCGCCTCCAAGCACTAGTACATGTTGCGTATTCAGCACTGCACGAAAGTTGAGGCGATCGTGGAGTACATGCGGGTGAAGACCCAATGGACCTTAAGAGTCGAGAAGTTGAAGTCACGCCACAACATTAATTACAAATCATTTGTGGTGCTGGTCCCACAACATGGAAATTAGAAGCCTTTATGAAGCAGACTTTCTGGCCGACGGTAATCTTGGACTGAAAGTTTCGTGGAAGGCTACGGGGCACCACGCTTCAGTGCAACACGTCGCCGCGTACACGAGTGAAATTGTGGAGCTCAATATTATATCTAGATATTAGTATATAGGATATTGTAATTTTATTGTGTATAATATATAATTGTATCTATGGCCCGCTGTTGCCTGAAAACAAATAAATTGAAATTAATAAAAAAAATATCTAAAGATATATAAGTTCCGTGTGGTGTCCGGATTAAGAATATAGCACCACTCCATCTCCTCCCGTGGATGTCGTAAAAGGCGACTAAGGGAATCTATACCAGAGGGATGGGCAGCAGCGTCCTTCCGTGAAACGGTTGCCATACTGCGCTCACCAACCCGCCTGCCAAGCGTGGTGAGTATTGGCAAATCCCCCCCAAAATGATGACACAGTTGTGAAAATCTATGGGGGAGGCCTTTGTTCAGCAGTGGACGTATAAATGGCCGATATATATATATATAAGATATGCTCCTTTTTGTTCGGACAGTGTATAGGATTCGTAGAGCGTTGGGTGACATAACGCAATGAAAGGGCCCGAAAAACAGTACCTAAATATAGATGATAAAGTATTGTACAATCGTAAAAATAACACACGAGCCTTGGGTTTGACTAGACGTCCACATGAGCAATTTATTTTTATGTATTTTACAGATGCTTCACGCTATGAATTCTCCTGTATCGTGGGTACCGTAACAACTATCCGTAGATCATAAAAATATTTGTTTTGTGGAGGGATCAAAATTGCGTCAAATAATGAAACTAGTTTGCACAGGATTTCGAGCAATCGGTCGATGTATCGTGAGTCGTCCAAATCCAACTAGTTTGGACGTCGTCTCACAGAAGCTCACTGTCGACACTTCTACACAAGCACGCAATTAGCAAACGTATTTTGGCCTAAATGCAACGATTTATGTTCGCTGGTTCATCGTCATTATATCAGCCAAAGGATGTCCACTGCTGAACAAAAGCTTTTAGGGGGAAAACATTTTGGGGGAAACTTGCCAATACCCATCGAGTTTGGCAGGCGGGACACCATCCGTCTGGTTGGTTTACAGTCCCTCAGTCGCCTTTTAAGACACCATACGACGGAAATAGAATGGTGCTATATTTTTAATCCGGACACCATACGGAAAATATTATAACAAATATAATTTTATGGTTATAATTTATCTTAATAATAGTATTGGTTTTGACAATCTAAATTCATGTCATCACCATATCAGAGTGTAAATTACATTCTCTGCTGAAAAACACACATCAAAACTAAAGGTCGTCAGGGAATAGCGTCTTAATCACCACGCTTGGTATATTCAGTAGGTTTTTAATGGCACATAGGAGTATACTTCAGCTTCAGCCATTTGCTTGACAATATTTGCAGGTGTTTCGATATGATACGAGAGTGGGTAGCTCTATCCTTGGTATAGTGCAAATCGGTATAGACACGAATAAAAGTTAAAATTCTTCCAAAAAGACAAATGCTACAATGACTTTCTCATTTTACAGGATATAATGCGACTCAGTGTAATAATAGCCCCACCATCCAACCAGACGACAGCATAAAATATTCAAAAGTGTCTGCAATTGATGCCGCGTTCGAGTTGAGGGGGAGGCGATGCTAAGGATCGGACTATGCCAAGCGCTACGCAATTCCTGACGTTTCAGTTAAGCACCGCGCCGCCGCCGCGCCGGTAAAATTTACACGGCAAAACTATTTAATTAAATGTAGACCGAATATCTACCTCGGTCTAGATATCTGGGTCTAGTTTGGTAACTGTATTTAGGTGTTATGAAATATAAAAATGAGCTATCTTAATTGAAATAAAAACCATAGCTATTAATATACACACAAACACATCAGCCCGTAAACATCCTCTACTGAATATGGCCTTCCAGTGAATACTAGAATAAGTGGTCATGGGGAATATTGCCATTATCATCACGCTTGGTAGGCGGATTGGTGATCGCAGTATTATTATTATTACTAGGGAGGATGCTGTTGCCCATCCTCTTGAATGCAACCCTTAGTCGCCTGTTACTTCCCCAAATGGTGGATCGGGGTTGTCTGTTCTTTGCTGGGAACCAAATTAAATTATACATATTAACTATAAAATCGTAATAAGTAATAATATAGCAATGATAACCTAGTAGTTGAACGCTTGCCTTTCATGCAAGAAACTGAGACCGAGTTCGTTCCCAGCTCGCACCTTTGAATTTTCGGACTCATGTGCGGATCGGAATTCGATTATCACTTACATTAACGGTGAAGGAATACATCGTGAGGAAACCTGCACATCTGAGAGGGCTCCAAAATGTTCTCAATGATGTGTGTAGGTACCAGTGTGCCCGGGTTCGCGGGTGCGTAGATTGGGGAATCTGCATGACCACACCGACCAACCCAAGAGAAGACGCTAGCAGGCATGTGGGCACGCGCTGCCGTGGGACGATTTAGGGGATTTTTTACATTATTCCCCGCGAGGGATGACCGCCTTACAATCACCCTCCCCGAGATGTACCTATAGGCGTGGCACCAGTGGGCGGCTCTAGTGTGATCATACGAGGACCTGGAGCCTCCCTTAGGTGCCGAAGATGACCGCTCCAGTGGTTTTAGCCGGTAGGAGTCCGGCATACCTTCGCCCTTCCTCGGGGCGAAGGAAGTTCATGAAGAATCTCCCCTGGGAACCAACATATTAAAAAAAGGTACTAGTGTGCCCGTGCTAAGCAGTAGGATAGTAATGGGCTGATTATGTATTTACATATACACACAAAAACTCTGTAAATTGAAAAATTTTTGATCTTTTAAATGCCTACCAAGACTATTATACAAAGACGAAGAAGTCTTCAGGAACAGGATCAATGCATTTTTGTTAATACTGTTTGAGAATTGTCATGAAATCATTCAGTTATGAGACGCACGGACACGCGATGCCCCAGAATTGTCAAATTTCTTATATAAAACCATTTTTTGAAGTATCAAAACTTTATATCTTGCTGCATGACATTAAACTATCAACATTCCATTCTACTCTACAATTTGTCCAACAAATATTTAGAACAAAGTCATGTCATTTAGCCACTGTTACAAAAACCCTGTCCCGCAGGGACCAATAGCTTACTTATGTAACCTTTAGCCAAATGACCTCACAAAATGGCGGCTAGCCCGCTTTGTCATATATTTACAGTTTGAAACAATAAAGAACAGAAGGCCCACTCCTAACAAATTATCTCTAGGAGCGGCAACTGGCGACGGGATGCGATATAAAAATATCAAACAGCTGTTCTTAACAAGTTGCCCGCTGTATGCGAAACTATGAAAGTGTAGATATGTTTTCATATAAAACGATTTTTAGTTCTCTTTCGTGTTGGACGGTCTTTGGACGCTGCGTATAAACAATGCAAACGTCTCGAACCTCTGTTGTTGCAGATCGCACTTTTAATGACTCCGGTGTATATCTCTCGCCTGCACTACACCACTAAGGTGGACATCGTGGAGTACGTGCGCCAAACGACTAAGTACACGCTGAAAGTGCAGCTGCTGGAGTCGCACCGCAACAACTTCAAGGCGTTCGTGGTGCGACTACCAACTTGTTATCTGCACCTCGTCCTGGAAGAGGACTTTTGGCCGCAAGGCGTGGTACTCCATCGCTTCCACGGGCAAATGCTACTAGAGCGCACAGTGACGTGATGCGAAGTGAAGTTTTTACTAACATAGACTTAAGTTTCTTTATACTAACATGATCTATATTATTATAATATATATGTTAGTTTGTAAGGTCTATGGGCCAAAGTAGCCTGAAAATAAAGAATTTATTATTATTAAATAGGAGGGTAAATAAGCATGCGGATGTGTTGCAAACGTTTAGGGCGATATTTTTCTTTCGTGGGCGTCAATGTGGAAGGGTTTCATAAGCAGCGAGATTACTGTACCTATTTTGCAGTCAGAGTATCAAATATTCATAAGGAATCGTAACATACATTATGCCGCGTGAAGGTTAAAGGTATCAAGTCAAACTGTCACATTAAGTTGGGCGTCGCTTTAGATATGTGTATAATAACACATACGTGAACTCTTTGGTACGATAGTGGAAAATATATTGTCACTCATAAAAGTTGGTTTTAACACCGCTAAAAACGGCATAACTTTATTTAATGCTTATACTTTACAGGACAATATTTTTATAACTGCAGTCTAAATACTAATGTCTCGAGCGTAGTTTACTCTGCACTACGCTCGAGACATCATGTGGTGACCGCAGTCACAGTCAAGCCAATATCACGCTTGCCAGGTGGTTTGTGAGCACAGTATGACTACAATTCGTTCGTTTGACAACACGGTTGGTACAGTGGCAATGGCTGATACAGTCGACTGCTGCGGTCCGGGTTTGATTCCCGCACGGAAAAAATATTTGTATGATTTGCAGGTAGTTGTTCCGGGTTTGGGTGTGTTTTCTGTGTTGTGTCTGTAAACGCACCCACGACACAGGAGAAATCCAAGTGTGGGAAAAAACAAGAAAAAATAAGTTTCACAGTAGAGTCACTTAGTTGCCTTTTGGGACATCCACGGGTGGAGATGGAGTGGTGTTATTTTCTTAATCCGGACACCAAACGGATAACAGTTAAGTTAAATGTGAGCTACTAGCATATTCTACTAACTTCAAAGGATAAAAAATATGCATAATACATACACACTAAAGAAACTCGTGTGGTGTCTGGATTAATATAATACCACTTCATCTCCTCCTGTAGATATCGTAAGAGGAGACTAAAGAAAACTAAATGAGATGGCTGTCCGGCAACATCGTCCCTTCAGTGGGTTAGTAGCCATACTGCGCTCACCAACCTGCTTGCCAAGCGTGGTGAGTACTGGAAAATCCCCCTCAATATGACGACACAATTGTGAAAATCTATGGAGGAGACCGTTGTTCAGCAGTGGACGTCCTTTGGCTAATACTTGTTTGACAAAAAAATGGCGTAGCTATGAAGGCTCGAATCCGAAACCGACAGAGAACCAAAGCATAGTGTAGCCAGACAATGGGCTGGCCATATTAGCCGTAGGCCCGATGGCTGTTAGGGCAAACGTGTTCTTGAGGGCTCGACAAGCGTAGAGTAGAACCCTCTCAGGCTGGGTGGAGTGACAATCTTTGCAGGGTGGCTGGCACGAACTGAATGAGAAAAGCCGAGGATCGTGCATGTCAATGTCCAGCAGTGGACTGCTATGGGCTGTTAGTGATGATGTTGATGAAAGAAACATGTACCAAACTTAATTCGCATTACCACTCCACTGATAACTTCTCAGCCCAGTAAATATTTTAAAGACAGACAAATTAATGGAATACTTTGCACAATCGTTTCATAGAAGTTGATCAAATACAAAACACTTTTATTAACAGTAATATTTCCATCAAAACATTATTGGAGTAAACTTAGTGTCGTTACGTTTTAATCAAATAAAATAAAATACGAAGAAATTAAAACGCACAGAGAATCAATTATTTGCCATATCAAATTAAGGTCAAGTTAAGAAAAAGAAAATGGGACTGATTAATAATAATGGTGTACCTACGTGAAAATATTTAGAACCTTGTGCTGGAGCTAGGGAAATAAGGATTGCTTAGCAAGATTAAAAGCCTTATCCCGTAGATACACAATAGTAACTCGTATGACTGGAAACAATAGAAACACACCTAAACCTAAATTATTTACTATTTAAAACGTAAAAAGCTGTTCAATTACGTTCCAGAACACAATACATAATGCACGTTATCTTTAAAAATAATAATCATCATCTCATCATATAAAAATTTCAGCCATTTCCCATTTTCTCCCTCAAGGAAAAGGCGCATACGTCACATCCACAATCAGACAGAACACCAAAGACTTACCATAGACAGAAGAGATAAAAAGATAGTGTAGGGATAAACAGCACAGATAATAAATAGAGTTAAGTTTTAGTCGGTTATCACAAACATTTTATTTTTTTATTAATATTACACTACTACAGCAAAGCTAACATTTCTGTTATTTTACATTACATATACGACTACGCCTTAACTTTTTTTTATGTTAGCACGATGACTGTTAGTCTCCTCACTCAACAGGTTCTGAAAAACCGCGCTGCAGTGATGTATAGCTGCAGCTTACGCTGAGATAGGAGCTCTTTTTTTGACCTCGTACAGGTAGTACAAATCGCATTTGTTATATTTAAGTATAATTATGTACGTGAGAGTCGATAATAATTTGTTCTTTCTTTTTTCATTCATGTTTTATTTTGCTTTTCGTATGGTTAGTGTAGTGGCCTTGCATCAAAGTTATTCAAGCTGCCGAAAGGCTTCCGACTCGGCTTAACGACTGACGTCTAACGACAACAACCGGGACCGCCGATTTTACGTGAGCTCCGAAGGACGGAGTCGCTCAGTTCACATATCACTGTGCGGTTACCCATCTACAGACTGATCAGTGAGTGATCGATCGTTTACTGATCAGTGAGTGCAACTAGCTATGAAGGTCATTATCATATCCATCGGGCTGGGCCCACCCACTGCTGGACAAAGGCCTCCCCCATAAATTTCAACAATTATGTCGACATAATGAGGGTAACTTTCCAGTACCTACTCACCACGCTTGGCAGATGGGTTGGTGAGCGCAGAATAGCGCTGATGCACATCCCTATAGTTCAGTCCCATAATCGCCTTTTTCCCTTAGTCGACTTTATAAATGCACATTTCAATCCACTTCACTCCAGTCCATTATTTCAAAAAGTAAAATCTAACTTTGGCGTGTCATATTTTTAATTCTGTTTAAAAATTCAGTCTGCAATACGAGATGGAATTGAAAAACAAAAAAAATAACTTTTTCAGCGGCATGCAAATAGTATTATGAATTATTAAATTTCCATTGGGATTTCGTTGGGAATGGCACTATAAAGTGTTATTTTATCACTTTAGTACTGCCTAGTAAGTAGCTTTATAACAGGGATGTTATAATTAATTTGGGGCAAACGTATAGTTCAGTACAAACTTGGTAAACGGAAACACACTGTGTTTACGAGTCCATTCATTAAAAGTTACGCTTCGGTCTTTAAAGATGGGTCCGTTTGTGAGCGAATGAATGCGAGCTATAGAAGCTATACAATACCTGCATGAATAGGCCGATTGTTCTAATGTATGAATGAATCACATAGCCCTCATCAAATACCTATTCATTATTATTATTAGATACTGTAATGCCTAGTACTGAATAAAGGCTGTGAGTAAAGCCTACAATAGTTATCGATACTATAAAAACTAATGTCATAAAAACTACGTTGACAGATTGTTATCGTCGATTGATAAAAATTCCAGACCTATACGTATAGTATTTTTTATGTGGAGCATTTTAAGTAACTCATTTGAATATTTTGTTAATCGGCCCAGTAGTTAATTAAATAAAATATATTTAGGAATTTGAAACTTTTAAGGGCTGTGACGTCATCAGTTGCTTAAAAGATTTGTGGATTTTCTTTCTTTCTTTATCACTCATAACCTGTCAAATAATGTCAAAATATTTATAAACTAATCTTTATTTTAAATAGAAAGCCGTTTTTGAATGTGTAAGACTATGTACGCTCTACGTTATAGCCGCTGCGCTGTTATTGTTTGTTTTCCTAAATTCCTCAATAAGTGATACTTTTACTAAAGCAGAGGTTATATTTTTCACAGTTGCACAGCGCTTGACCCTAAGATGTTTTATACACGTAGATGAATGCATCTACGTGTATAAAACATCTTATCTTATCCAGCGCGGGCAATGGCCCGCGCTCTATGATGGTCACATGAAAGGAAGGCCGACCAGTGTCGCTGCTAGATGTCAATCTAAAACGTAATTCTTGCAACATATTGCGGAAAAAACGCCTTCTTGTGTTTATACAACGTTTATGCATGAATTATACTGCATCTGTGAGAAAAAAACATAATTTAATACGTAAATCTATACTGTAAATAAAAAATACAGTATTTTGTTTTATTACGCGGCTAATGGCGGCTGGCACCAGGAGACACGTTATATGACACGGGTTCAGGCCCACGAGCATGTGCTAATGCCACGTAACTAATGCTGGATATTCATCTTTTTCTAACAACCGGTATGCCGCATGGTGGCTTTCATTTTCTCTCCATTCCTTCGCGCACTGTTTGACAGCTGGGTACTAGAAGTAGTAGTAGCTATGTTATGTTCGTGTATATGTGACAATCCCCATTGCTGCACGATTTATAGGGAT
This sequence comes from Diloba caeruleocephala, assembly GCA_947459985.1. Lineage (NCBI taxonomy): Eukaryota > Metazoa > Arthropoda > Insecta > Lepidoptera > Noctuidae > Diloba > Diloba caeruleocephala. The sequence goes on along the minus strand of OX381616.1, from coordinate 8,302,165 downwards.
GCAAAGGTAACATACAACCGTGTGGTACTGGCTAAGGATAGCACCACCCCATGTCTTCTCGTACGTATTATTAAACTATAGGATTAGCCGAAGGATGGGCAGCAACGTCCCTCGAGTATATTTACAACTTAACTTACAAAAGCTCCCAATGAGTGACAGCGTAAAACGACGAACACGTCACAGGTAGTGTTTAAATTGTTCTAGTTCTTATTGCCGCAATCAATTAATGAACAAACAGAGCTATTACGTTCAACGACAGGGAACCACTCATTTACACCTACACCACAAAAAACCAATTTCAACGCTTAGCAGATTGCCTCCGATCGCTGGCAGTTTTCAATCGCACCGGAGCTTACCCGAGGGCTACGTTTTCCTTTCATACACCGCTGGGCGAGAGATTACATAACTTCATTAAGTTCTAACTTAGCACATAATACCTCGTAGGCAAAACCAAGTTTCGCTCAATATTGGAGCCATATTGAAGGTTATACATTTAAGCCTGTTAGGTCCTGGACCTAAGAGATTTACTGTTAAGCAATAAGTTTAATGAAATATATATGTATGTAAATATCGCCACCTGTTCCGTTCTCTAATATCTTACAAGTCAGCAACGCTGTAATCGAATAAAAAAGAAATTTAGTGACATACATTTATTGAATGAAATCATGTTTTCATTATCATCATCATATCAGCCAAAAGACGTCTAGGATTTCCGCATTACTCACCACGCTTGGCAGGAGGATTGATGAGAATGGCTGCTATTCCATAAAAGAGACGCTGCTGCCCATCGCTCTGGTTTAGAGATCCTTTAGTCGCCTTGTACGACATCCACGGGAAGAGATGGAGTAGTACTATATTCGTACACACACGGAATTTCAGAAATCCATGTATTTAGTGCATTTTAAAAACATTGTAATATTTAAAACTGAAACCGGTTTACTTTAATTTTAATATAATTATTAATAATGTCTATGTTAACCGTCTTAATAAATTACTATTATTATGTATACATTATTATTGTATATTTTTATGATTATGTATTTATATATGTAAATAATTATACTATGTTACAGTACTTGCCGTGTGGTGCCGGCTCAGAATACCACCACCCCATCTCCTCTCGTGGGTGTCGTAAAAGTCGACTAAGAGGTTAGCCGGAGGATGGGCAGCAGCGTCCTTCGAGTAAATTAACAACTCAACTGCGATCGCCAACCCGTCTGCCAAGCGTGGCGATTATGGCAAAACCCTCCAATGAGCCCACCACACACTCATATCGGTCGTTGTGGTGATTTTTGGGGGAGGCCTGTGTTCAGCAGTGGACTTCATTCGGCCGAAACGAAATGTTGATGATTTAAAACGCCTTGTGGATTGCCTTTCGTTACTTGACTGCTCACAGTTACACTGTTTGTACACCTACCATGTTTTGTCCCTGCATCACCATAAGATCGACTTGTAGATAATGACTAAATGGCATTAAGTCCGCCTTTGTTAAAATTTAATAAAGTTGTAAATAAATAAAAGGAACTCTTTATAATACATCCGTAATATTTGGATTGAAATTACATATTTTTTTATGTTATTTACTTATATTTAATAACTTGACATTTGAACTGATTCGTTTAAAATTTCATATTTTATATGTTATTTTGCTCATATTTAATATTATGACATTGATTGACTATTAGTTATTGTTAATATTGTTCTTGTAACATTAAATTATAATATTCATACAAAACTGTAAATGTGTGAGCATCATTTAGCCATTAATGTTATTTTTAGTACTTATATTAATTGTGTCTTTTGCCTGACTGTATTGATCTGCCACGGCAAATGAATTATTATATATGTTTGTGCTGTTTCATCTTTACACATTATTCTCGGTATATGTTTTACAACTATTTGAATCAATCAACATTTTAATCTCAATTATTTCAAAAGAGTATCCATGGAGTTTCTTGCCGTTTCTTCTCCACGAGATCAACTATTTGGAACCGTGCAACTTAGATTCTGACGTTTCATAAGTGCCAATATTTGGTTTATTTGAAATGAAAAACTGTAACTTTGACTTTGAATATTTTTATAAACAAATATAATCTAACCTTGCAAGATCTTCACGTGAAGTTAGTCAGAAAACTCAACCAACCCATATAGAAGGTTTATTTAATATAAAATCACATTATTTCAAAACTAGAGGACAATTATTCCATTCCCGCATTTCACTTGCATAAGTGAGCTGCATAATAGAGGAGCATATGACAAACAAGGAGAAAATAATTATTCCTGAATGCCACGCTAAAGACAAACAAACACTCAACATGAACAAATACGATATCAAAGCATTCAACATATCATTCAATGAGGTTTCGATGTAATTTGCTGTGTATTGTGGCTTTGATAATTGTAATAATAACTGACATGGCGATCCTAATGGGGTATGCAGATGTCTATAATTAGCACATACCATGGGGTACCAGCTAAGTATAGCATCATCCTATCTCGTCCCGTGGTTGTCGTAAAAAGCAACTATAGGATTAGCCGGACGATGGGCGGCAGCATCCTTCAAGTACATTTACACATGCGATCGCCAACTCGCCTGCCAAGCGTGGTGATTATGACAAAACCCCTAATGAGCACACGACAAAGCCAGACAGGTTGGCAATCTTTGGATGAGGCAGAGACTTTATTGAGCTGTAATGATGACGACGATTTAATGATGATAAGTTGCCTATTGCATCATCATATCAGCCAAAAGAAGTGCGCAACTAAACAATGGCTTCCCCATAGATTTTCACAATTGTATCGTAATTTTGGGGGAATATTGCAGTACTTACAACGCTTGGCAGGCGGACTGGTGAGCGCAGAATAGCTGTAGCTGTTGTTTCACAAAAAGGACGCTGCTGCCCATCCTTCTGGTTTAGAGTCATTTAACCTTCCGATTGCGAAATAAATATCTACGAAAGGAGATGGAATGTAAACGTCATTTGTTGGCGGCTCTTTGATAGGCCTGTAATTACCTTAGTCCCAAGCAAACTTTAAATTTAATGAGGCTCCTATATAAAATAATAAAAAACATACCAAATAAAAATAAAGTTTTACTTCGATCATTTTACCAGCAACACTCTGCTTCAGAAGCCATCGAAGTAGAAATGAGCGAATCATTAATCGCTCGAAATGCACTATATCTGTGAGAAAGTTTGGACCCGATAGACTGAAATTTCTCCAGGAGTTTTGATTAAGACTTCACAGATATAATCTGTTGTAGCGGAGCAGAACTGCACTATTAAATTGTTTTTATTAAATTTGAATGTGCATATTGACCAACGAAGCTTTAAAGCTTTTTAGGAGAAAAAACATAAAATAGAGATAGGATAGAGATATCGTTCATAGTATTGTGGTTATGAGTAACTCTACACATTAAATTATTATAGTTTATAACAAAATTGTATGAACAAATCGTGAAGTAATGAATGCTGAACTAATAATAGTATTTAATTCAATTCAACATACAACTTTTCAGCATCAAATCGCGATAGGTATCTGGGATTTGGTTACACAGACAAAAATATGGTAAGAGATACACAAAATAAAAAATATATTATTATATATTTTTTATTGTTCCGTGTCCGGATAAGTAATATAGCACCAGTCCATTTCCTCCCGTGGATGTCATAAAAAGCGACTAAGGGACACTAAACCAGCGGAATGGGCAGCGTCCCTTCTGTGTAACAGGAGCCACTCTGTGCTCACTAATCCGCCGTGCGTGGTGAGTAGTTGCAAAGCCCCCCAAAATGATGACACAATTGTGGAAATTTATGGGGGTGGCCATTGTTCAGCAGTGGAGTTTGGCTGATATGATGATGATGAAAGCATTTTTTTAAGTTAATAGGATAGTTTCAGTTAACTCCGAGACTTGGCAGCGACTGACTGATTTTGAATAAATGATTATTTTATTTCACTTGACTGCAAACAGTCCTAATAACTTTCAAATTTACCAACAGCACTTAACCAACCTTGCTTTACCAATGAATACGAACCTATATAGACGTTTACTTCGAGAACTAGACCTTTCATGATAGACTTTTCAATTGCTAATGCAATCAATACTGAGGCATCGAGTACGGAAAACAATGGTCATAATTCAGTGGCACGACCTCACAAAAGCGAAGGTAGGACATTCAATGACCGACTAATTAGTTCATTACAAATTCGTAGCTCTAATCCATCGGGACCGCGCGTGGGCTTCAATTACACCATACTAATTTCTTGCTGTATTGACGTTCAGTCCGCTTGATTGGTTAGTTTTATTACTGGCCTGTACAAAGCAACGGTTTATATCTCGACCAAATAGCAAATCTAAGCAAAATAATTAGTTGCAATCAGGATAAAATTACTTATCCTTGAAATAATTGGGCAAGGATGCAGTTTATCACGGAAAATGTGGTGCTTTCAAGAAAGTTCTTGCTATTTCTTGGCATATTTATATAGGTTAAAAATAATTTAAAAAACACTACAAAACAGGAACAATAGGCCGAGCTTGATTAAAAGAATCATAAATATTTCTACAACAACCGATCCAAATGTCATAAATCAGCCACAGCAATTTTCACCTTGGAAAACGCCTAAATATAAACAATGAATTTTAATAGCCATCGGGAAAAATTTAAATAGGCGTTTTTATATTCTAAAGAGGGGTTTCTTATCAGTGCTTTCTTATCTCGAAGCTCGTTAAGGTAAGTATTTTACGAGCCCTTTAAACAAGGACATAGGACTGCGTTTTTTACATTTTACTTGCTTGTCTCGTAAAATTGTAAGTAACGACTGTTATCACACATAAAAGGGGAAATATTTTTATAGAAACAAAAATAATGTAAGCGCCTGTTATTTTATTGTCAGCAATAAAATTTAGGCGCGTTATTTGCTAATGGGTAGAAAAGGTGTTAAGTACATAATTAACCGTTTAATGACTGAAAAAGCTATACAGTACTATGTCATGTTTGTGTTTCCATATGCCGAAATTATAATGTTACATGTACATTTACCAAAATGATCAATTAAATAGATCTAGATTAGGCATGCTAAGATTATCGTAGGTTATTATGTTAATTGTTCCGACGATATATTTAGTACCAAACACAACGAACCTAAATAGAAAGGTAAGGCTTTATTATATTTTCTGTTCAGCTGTTTAGGTTTAATCAACTAAATCGTGAAACTGGTGTCTGTAATTATCCGTACAAATTCTCGTAACCACACTTGCAGCAACACGAAATAAAAAATCTAAGCTTGACATATATTTTATTTTTTCGCACCAATTTCAAAGTTCATGATTGTAAATGTTTGTGATCAAAAAGTTAATTACGAAAAGGATACCTACAAACTGAACCTCATTTACTTTGTTCTATGAAGGTAGTATTCATTTCACAAGTTGTATGAAACTGCCGTTCTTTTGGGCGAAATGGCTCAGTAACATGGACAACATTTTTTAGCATGTTCAGTTTGTGTTTGATATATAATAGTAATTAGACGGAATACCATCCCATCTCACTTCTGAGCCATGTTTATAAGCTGTTTTCAAGGGTCATCACGAATCGTCTCGAGCGCAGGTTTGATGACTTCCAGCCTCCCGAACAAGCCGGTTTCCGAAAAGGTTTCAGCACCATAGACCACATCCATACGCTGCGGCAGGTTATACAGAAGACCGAGGAGTATAATCTGCCACTATGCTTGGCGTTTGTGGACTATGAGAAAGCCTTCGATTCGATCGAAACCTGGGCAGTGCTGCAGTCTCTGCAGCGGTGCCAGATTGACTATCGGTACATTGAAGTGTTGAAGTGCTTATACAGAAACGCCACCATGTCGGTCCGAGTACATGAACAGAGCACGGGGGCAATTCCATTGCAGAGAGGTGTGAGACAGGGGGACGTCATTTCCCCGAAACTGTTCACCGCTGCAATGGAGGATGCCTTCAAGCTACTGGAGTGGAAAGGATTCGGCATTAACATCAATGGCGAGTATATCACTCACCTTCGATTTGCCGATGACATCGTAGTCATGGCAGAATCGCTGCAAGAGCTCAGCACAATGCTCGATGATCTCAACAGAGTTTCCCAACAGGTGGGCCTTAAAATGAACATGGGCAAGACAAAAGTCATGTGAAATGCCCATGTCGTGCCCATCCCAATATCCGTTGGGAGCTCTGTTCTCGAAGTTGTTGACGAGTATGTCTACCTAGGACAAACTGTCCAGTTAGGTAGGTCCAACTTCGAGAAAGAGGTCAATCGTCGAATCCGACTCGGCTGGGCAGCGTTCGGGAAACTTCGCAACGTCTTTTCGTCAACAATACCGCAATGCCTCAAGACGCAAGTCTTTAACCAGTGTGTGTTACCAGTGATGACATATGGAACAGAGACGTGGTCACTCACAATGGGCCTCATAAGAAAGCTCAAGGTCACTCAGCGAGCTATGGAGAGAGCTATGCTTGGTATTTCTCTACGAGATCGAATCAGAAATGAGGAGATCCGTAGAAGAACTAAAGTTGTCGACATAGCTGAAAGGATTAGTAAACTGAAGTGGCAATGGGCAGGGCACATTGCTCGTAGAACTGATGGCCGTTGGGGCACAAAGGTTCTCGAATGGAGACCGCGCACCGGAAAACGCAGCGTGGGACGACCTCCAACGAGGTGGACAGACGACCTGGTGAAGGTCGCTGGGAGTCGTTGGATGAGAGCGGCATGTGACCGCTCGTTGTGGAAATCTAAGGGGGAGGCCTTTGTTCAGCAGTGGACGTCCTGTGGCTGATATGATGATGATGATGAGACGGAATAATGTCAGAATAACTGCATTAGTATGTGATACATAGATATTAAAGGAAATATAATGTGAACTTATCATGAAGTCCCTTTTGAAAACGGGTAATAGTGTTGAGGTACAACTCTAATTTTTATCGACAGACTATTGACAAAGTTTACGATGTTTCTTTGCTTTAATGTTAAAGGTAAAAGTAGGTCTGTAGGTAGATCCTAATATTTCTATGGAAATGTAGTAGATGTAACACAGCAAAAATAAAAAGGCAAACGTTTTTATTCGCTGTTCTTAGTTACAAGAACATTGAAACATTAGAAGTGCTTGTTTAAAAACATGTTTCGTTAACTATACCTAACTGTAAATTAACAAATTATTTCACTAGTGGTTGCGAAAAATTATAATCGCTGGAGTGTAAAATAGAATAGAATCATTTATTCAGTATTTAGGTCGTAGCAGTAGCAGAGCATTTCGCTAGATGACAACCTCTGAGGAGTATGTGTCAGAGCCCATCCATTGCAACCATGAACTTTCGTACACATTTGGTTGACAATAATTACGGATTTTGATAGACGTGCAAATATCAAAATGGACTTCATATCGCAGCCCGGGTACGTAATCTCACTTATAAATATAAACGCGAAATTTGGATCTCTTTTGCATGTGCGTATTACACTATTAAGGCGAATACTGAATTAACACACAGGGAACTTCAAATTTTACTTTGCACCCCGGAAGAGAAATTGAAAAGTGGATGCAACAGTGAGTAAGTACTAGTCGAAAATATCCGACTTAATATAAATAAAGTAAGACTAAAGATAAATATTATTTTGTTGTTGTATTATCTTCAAAGACGTCATTATACTGCAACCTACGCCAGACTATTTGCACCTAGGGTAGGTACAAAGCGTCACCTCTATTGAAAACTTTTGTTATCATATTGATCAAAGAACGTCCACTACTAAATAATGGCCTCCCCATAGATTTCCCTTCTTACAGACACCGTTTTTGAACCTTGGAACTTAGTGCACAACGCCTTTTGTTTACTATCGGTACAAATTTGTTTACACATGTGGGATTTTAGCAAGGGAAAAACTTCTAGTTAGGGATCTGAATTAACATGAACTAAAAGTCCACACAACATTAGCTAACGCAATACCAATATTTACGAATACGTCATATACCAATATTTGACGGAAAAATATTACATATTATGGTTGCCGTGTGCTAGTACTAGTTTATAGATAAACACTACGGTCCATGATCGTACTAAAATTCCTACACACATGCTTTACAGACATTCCTACACACACTACACCTACACACATACATTACAGACATTTCAAATAGTCTACATTGCATTGGAAATTGGGAACCAGATGTTTTTAAGACCAACGCATTTGTACACACGGCTATATATCAAGCTATACAAATCTAATTTACGCTGATCTCTCGTCGTACGGAATGCCTATACAATGCGAGATCAGCTTATACTGGAAATATATATCTTGATATGTAGCCGTGCGTATGACAGAACTGCTAAAGAGACTCGCAAGAAGTGCGACGCAGGACTAGCCTGGGCAGACATGACGCTTACCACCAGGCCAAAGACATGCTCGTCTTGCAACCAAGTTATATAAAAAAAACAATTACGATTTATTTTACAAGTACTCATTATACGAGTACTTGTAAAATAAATAAATTCTCATTTTAATATTTTTGTTTGGAAAACTAAGTGCTGTATCAAAGTTTTCAAATGTCCGCTGTTTCCATTTATAAAGTCGAAGCCATTATTTGAACTTTATTTAACAACAAATGGAAATTTGATGTAAGGATTTCGAAAATGATTTAAGTTTCATCACGATAATTTAAAATTGGAGAATTTATTTACATTTTTGTATTGAATGTTATAAAAGAGAATAATGAACGTTTCAACTCTCGGAGGAAAACCAAACAGATTTGAATAAAAATAATACATATATACGAGTTTACAAGAGTAGTTAAGTGTTCTTATTTTAAGAAGGAAGATTACCCATTTTTACACAATTTATAAAAAAAAACATTTCTGCAAATATTGAATGCTGCTGCACTCAGAGAAGAATATATAAAACTTCAGTAAAGAATATTTAAGACTAACAGACAAAATTACTACATGATCAGTGTTTTAAATTTAAGATATGCATATCCAAAAGGGCTATTCTTATTTAACAATAAATGTAACATCTTAGAGATGTAGATATCTCAATGCTGTTAAAAACATTGCAGAGATAATACAGCCATTTTATATCTGGATTAAACTTATGTTAATGCACCTCATAGTGTTTCAAAGTATGAACGCGAAGTACTTCCCCATATCGGTAAAGGACAACGTTTGATGTGGAGTTAAGACTGGATTTATAGATGGAGCAGTTTTCATTTTCAAATCTAAATGTGAAGCCAGAGAATATCACAATAATAATGTACAAATGTTTTTTTTTAAAGGCCAAAGTGAATTTCTACAAAATCTGTTAAAGGAATGAATAACACAGCTTTCGAAACTGAGTAGAATACATAGGCTGCACTAAAAGTATCGGGAATGGAATATTTCCACTGTTCCTGTCATATTAAAATCTTTTTAATTGAAAACTCCTTGGTTTTACAAATCGAATACCATTTATTTATTTTAAAAAAGATTCACGGTCTTGTCACAAGGTTTTGTCAAACTTGTTTAGTCGTTGAGAAAATGGAATTGACTCGAGAAAATTCAAGAGCGATGATTTATTATGACTTTCGAAGTGGCTTAACACAAAAACAGTGTGTTGACCGGATGATTTCTGCATTTGGTGATGAAGCCCCATCCAAAACCACAATTTATCGCTGGTTTGCTGAATTTCCACGTGGACGTGTCAAGCTCAGTGATGATCCTCGTCAAGGTCGTCCAAAAACTGCAGTCACCCAAGAAAACGTTGATGCTGTGCGTAAGCTGATTGAGGAAGATCGACATGTGACATACCGCGAAATTCAGGCAACTTTAGACATTGGCATGAGTCAAATACAAATAATCTTGCATGAACAATTAGGTGTAAAAAAGTTGTTTTCCCAATGGATACCGCATTTGCTATGTGAAGAGCAAAAAGCGGCTCGCGTTACTTGGTGCGTCAGAACTCTCGAAAGATTCCACGCAGGATCCTCAAATGCTGTATACAACATCGTATCAGGTGACGAATCCTGGATATATGCGTACGAACCCGAAACAATAAACCAGTCACGAGTTTGGGTGTTCGAAAATGAGTTAAAGCCAACAAAAATTGTTCGTTCATGGAGTGTTGCAAAAAAAATGGTGGCCACGTTTGTCTCCAAAACCGGCCATGTTACGACTATTCCTCTTGAGGGACAAAGAACGGTTAATGCAGAATGGTATGCTAGCATTTGTTTGCCACAGGTCGTTTCTGAACTCCGTAGAGAGAACTGCAACCGCCGCATCATCCTCCATCACGACAATGCGAGTTCTCACACCGCGCACAGAACAAAAGAGTTTTTAGAGCAAGAAAACATAGAATTATTAGACCATCCGCCGTACAGCCCCGACCTAAGCCCAAATGATTTCTATACTTTCCCTAAAATAAAGAATAAATTGCGTGGACAGAGATTTTCATCACCTAAAGAAGCTGTGGACGCCTACAAAACGGCCATTTTGGAGACCCCAACTTCCGAATGGAATGGTTGCTTCAATGATTGGTTCCATCGTATGGAAAAATGTGTCAAATTTCGCGGAGAATACTTCGAAAAGCAATAAATACATTTTTAAATAGTAATGTTGTGTCACTTCCTTGATTCCCGAAATTTTCAGTGCCGCCCTCGTATAATGCTAAGCATGACTTCCACCAAAGCAGGCATGGCTGTAACGCATGATTTAGAAGATGTTCACGAAATTCAAGAGTTACTGCAGGAAAAAGAACATGATGTGCTGCGCTTACCTCCATAAGACCCCGAAATGCCCTATTAAGTTGGTGTTGGCACATATAGAAAGCCCGAACAGCAGTCGAATCCAACTCTTTGACAAAAATAAATATCATTGGATGGATTATTTGTAGAATAGTCTGCCGAGAAATGGAAGAATTGCGTTAATCACGTTATTAAAATGGAGGACGAGTATTGCTAACATGACCAAACTTTAGATGATGCCATAGGCTAGGTGATTATAAATTGATTGAGTGTAAAACAAAATGGTTTTTCTGTATGTCTCTTTAATTACTATTGTTTGTACCACTTTTTTGTTGTCTATTATACTATTTGATAAAATAACTAAGGTATTTTCATCACACACTATACGTTAGATAAAAGTGCAATTAATGCATTAGCACACATAACTATAATCATAACGTAACGGATCGTAAAAATATTCGTAAATATTTTCACGTGCATCGCACTGTAACATAAGCCCGGCCCTCCCGCCATGTAGCGTCGCGAATGAGAATTGACTTATGCGACCCACTTATGGCCTTTATGACACCCATGGGAGGAGAGGATAGTCTATTCTTTGTCGGTAACCACACGGGACAATATTTAACCGATATCTACTCAAAGGTAATTTCGCGTTAACTCCTGTTTTCTTTATATATAATCATGAAACGCGAGAAGTTAGTGATATTTAACCTGTACGGAATTAAAACATCCAGCAGTTGTCTGCGTTAATGTAGCAACCAACACTGATCTGCATTAAAATGCAGCTAAGCAAAATTATCGGGTGTTTCATAAGAACATGATAAAACGTTGAAGGTATCTACGTCTCATATCACGTATTGGCAAAACGTAGGATCCAAGGAGCAATAGTTTCTAGAGATATGTAGTCTAAGTATCTTAGAGCAAGTAAGTAGTGCTACTTGGAAAGCTCTAAGCCCGCAATATGCATGAGCAAAGTTTATCCTTCAACCAATCAGAAACGAATAGTTTCAAGATTTATACATGTTGAAATATTATATAAAAGAGGTGAGGCGCTCACTGCCAGTTGCACATACTGATTGGTAAACGATCTGTGAGTTTAAGCAACGCTCAGTGCGGTTAGTCTATGGATGGATAACCGCATAGTCGTATTAAATCTAAGCGTCTCCGTGCTTCAAAGGGCAATTGGCAGCAAGAGTTCATTCATGAACCATAGATTCTATTAACACATTACATTAACTTCGTTTCATTTACTGGTGGTAGTTATCTTAATTGAAAGAGTCCGGCTGATACCAACGCAGAAGGAGAGAAGGAGAAGAAGAAGTTGCCAGCATAACAATCATCCAGGGGCCAATGTCCACATACCCGTGCTGTCAGTTTATCGGAGGGGGACTCATCCCAGTTGATATGTGCCTAGGGAGACCGAGCAGCCTTTTTGCACTCGCCTTCCCTGTACCGCTTTACCCTCTGCAAGATGTACCTAAAGGCGTGGCACCAATGGTTGGCTCCCAGGTGATTATTTTCGAGATTTTGGAGCTCTCCTTCGGTGCTGAAGATCGGGTGGTTTTAGCCGGTCAGTCTTGCATACCCCTCTGCCCTTCCCCGGGGTTAAGTCTATAAAGGATTTCCACTGATACCCATACAGACAGATAAAGGTACCACTAGCCGATTCGGTTTGCAGGGATCTAGTAGCACTTTAGCTAGTAATATTACTGGGCACAAGAGACTAATTAACCAATTTATCGAGATGACGACTGCAGTGTGGTGTCACGCTGTACCATTCCTGGGTAACATTACAATTATTATAGACAGGCGAGACGCTCACCACCAGGCGAATGACTTGCCAGTCCAAACACAATGTATAAAAAAATGTAAATCCCAGTGTATAAAATAATTGCCTACAAGGGAAAAAATTGTTATGTGCTTGTTTGAATAACCTCCTTAATAAATTAATATAGCCGTAAGATTTTAATGATTTCTGTTATCCATTTATTAGAATCTATCAATCAATTGAGTATAATGGATGTACATTATCTAGACTTTGGTCTATAGAGATTTGCTCATTACCGTTTGAGTTCAAAGTGTTTTTAATATTAGATAGAGCAGTAGATCCAGCTCATCAAGTTATAGTAAGGGATCTCTGCCTCTAATATTATTTAAACTTTGATGTACATTGCCGTATGGTGCCGGCTCAGAATACCACCACCCCATCTCCTCTCGTGGTTGTCGTAAAAGTCGACTGAGAGATTAGCCGGAGGATGGGCAGCAGCGTCCTTCGAGTAAATTAACAACTCAACTGCGATCGCCAACCCGTCTGCCAAGCGTGGCTATTATGGCAAAACCCCCCAATGAGCCCACAACACATCCATATCGGTCGTTGTGGTGATTTTTGGGGGAGGCCTGTGTCCAGCAGTGGACTTCATTCGACCGAAACGATGATGTACATTGAGTATACATAGGGCAGACTTAATGCCATGAGGCATTCTCTACCAGTGAACCTTTGGGTTAAATTATCATTACTATCATTATCAACAGTCGCATCTGGTTCTACCTTTGAGGTTCAAACCAACGGCTATGTACTGAAATATGACCAAACATTTTTGTGAAATAGCTAAACTGGTGTTTTAGTACTTAGGAACCCATTCGATTAACGGGCTCGAATGTTACATCATTCTGACATTATCGCTATTATAAATTAATATAATCTTTTGTAACTTCTTAATATGCAGTTATGTAAATGTGTTTTTTAATACTCGTTGGTTTTATTTCCAAATAGTTTATTCTATTTGCTATCAAAATTATGCCGTAATTACCATTCTATATGCTTTATCAATTCCGTCTTGCTCGAGGGCACGACGCCGGAATCATGGAATAGAAGACCTAGGAGTATAATAATCAGTCACTATGCTTAGCGTTTGTGGACTATGAGAAAGCTTTCGATTCGATCGAAACCTGGGCAGTGCTGCAGTCTCTGCAGCGGTGTCATATTGACTACCGGTACATCGAAGTGTTGATGTGCTTATACAGAAACGCCACTATATCGGTCCAAGTACATTAACTGAGCACGGGGGCAATTCCATTACAATACAATACTTTATTTATAACTCCATAGTTACACGTCATACAGTATTCTGTCAAAATGTCATTCATAGCTAGGTAATACTTCCCATAAATATATTTTTTGCAAGTACAAAATCCACAAATGTAATATAATATGTATAATTGGTATTGGCAACAAACACACTCTACAGCATAGGTAATTTATAATATTCATCTAAACTATAGAATAGCTTCTCCAGCAGCCACTTTTTTAGTCTGGTTTTGAAGATTTGGACAGATGATGCATCTCTAATCCTCTCTGGCAATCTATTGTAAACTGACGGACCCATGATATAGACAGCCCTTTCCAATTTGCTCAATTTGTGCGGTGGTGTGACAAGGCGATGATGGTACTTATCGCTGCGGAGGGCGCGGGTGGCATTTACACCTTTACGCTGAAAGATATCACTATTCGCGAATGTGAACACGGCTACCTGATAAATGAGATCACATGGAAGCGGTAGGATACCTAGATCTCTAAAGTGATTTCGGCAAGAGACGTCATCTGGTACACCCACAATAGCGCGTACGGCGGGCTAATTAGCTAAAAATCGCGCAGCCAAGGAACCATCGGTAGCAAAGCGTCAAAAAAATTGGTATTACGTAAGGCATTGCCCGCCTGTCGCTATTGTGGAAGATGCATAGTTATTAGCGCCAATAGCCACCAGTGGAACTAAAAGGAATTAACGTTTTTAATTCATTGATTGTCCGACAGAGGCGCGTCAGAGATCTTCGCCCGATTAGTCGCTATCGGCAAATAGGTAATACCAAATTGACGTTTGACAGCGGCGTTGGAGCAATTTACGCCTGTTGCAAAGCGTCTGCGACTTAGGTTATCAGCCCGCCGCTCGCTTCTGCATACCAATAACGCCCACTGGGTGTCGGCTGACAAAACAACAAACAAGACTAAAATGAAATTGATTCCTTATGAAATAACACCAAAAAGTTGTTTTTAAACGTAAAACAATAAAACAAAAGACAGCATCTAAATATTTGTTATTTTTTGTAGGAACAAGTGGCGAAACGGCTTCCACTCTCCACTATACGTCTCTATGTGGTTTTATATAGATAGTTTTATTCAAAATCAAATAAGTCGTAACCTTGAGTTTCTTACGGCATTTCTTCCTAGAGGCTGTCATGTAGTGAAATACGCTGCGTCACTTCAATGATGAATAACCTATTTTACTTTACGTTGTTCGATATCGAATAATAATGTAATTGTTAAATGTGAATAGAAGATTATATTAAATTCAGGAAGTTTAAATTAAATAAAGCATATTACGAAACGTCAGTTGGAGCCAGTGTGAGTAAATCATAGGCAGGCCGCAGCGGAAGTGATGCGGTTGGCACGGACGGACAAACGGTAATAACATTACTAAACATTGTTAGATTTCTACCGGTTATTAATTAAATAAATATAGACACAGTAGTTTAAGGGCAACTAGTAAAATTACTGGGCATGAAGATACTAAATTGAAAGAAAGAAACATTTCTACGTTCCATTTAACGCACAACAGAGATCTGAAAAATAGTCACAATATAAAAAAGGCAAACAAATATTATTCGTCAAAATAAAGGAAAGTGTATTATTTTTTTAATCAAACAAATCATTTGCGGGCCCTTACGAATAGTCAAAATTTAGCATTAAATTTGAGCACAGCCCTCGAGCAAATCCGGGGCCATGATTTCGGTCACCGGGGAGACATATAGGCACAACTTGCCTTCTACCATCCGGTAGGGTCTCCTCCACGGATCCCTGTCTAGTCTCTCCAGGAGCACGCTCCAGGACCAAGCCTTCTCCTCGCTGATGAAGGTCTGAAACACCAGCGTGGCCGTCCGGAAGGCCCTACAAGCATCGTCAGTCTCTCCGGCACAACGATGTAGCCTAAGTGTTTTACCGAAAACTCAGAAGAAACAGATACAATGGAGTCTGCCTTTTCACTTTGTAATGAAATTTTGTGGCAGAGATTGCACTATAGAGCCATTTTGATCTCGGAAGAAGACAGATTTTTCCTTGAGTAATAACAATTGTTCTACGAATTTATATAGAAAGCCGTATTTTATGCGCTGCCGTATTATGCTGAGTGTGGGACCGTATTGGCACACCGGTGACGTATACTACAATATTTTTAGGAAAAAGAAACAAAAAATTATAGGACTACACATTTCTTTCAGGATTTTTTTTACTTAAAATATCTTTTTCTATGAAAAGTCGTAAAACATTAGTTGTTGCTCAAGCAAACATCTAGCGAAGTTCTTTTTCCAACATTATAATGTCAATATGAACCCTCAATATGAGACTTATAAGTCTCGTATTGAGGGCATTCAGACGAAATTTCTCAGATATCTTGATTACCAGGCGCGGCTGGTTTCAGACGATTACTACCATCGTTGTAGAAGGTATCATTTTCTACCATTAGACCTTAGACGTCACATTAATGATATAAGTTATTTACTTAACATTGCGAATGGTACAATTGATTGTCCCGAACTTGTCTCGAAACTATCAATATGCACTAATCTAATTGGATTCCGACAGCGACCGCTTTTAAATATACCTTTTGCAACCACTAATTATAGACGTAATGCATTTTTCCATAGGGGTGCGCGTGGTTATAATAAAATTTCCCGCGAAGTGGATATTGATTTGTTCTGAACTAATGCAAGCACAGCAAGGCGGCTTTGAGCTGAACCATTTTTTTCGACAGGAAGCACTTGCAAGTTGCACTCAAGCTGTAGATGTCGGTGTGATAACCGAATTACCTTTATTTAATATTACTTTACTACATGTTTTGCGATAGCAAATCGACTGTTATTTATCTGTGGAGGCTTGTTATTAGCAATATTTAATACATATTATACAAACCAAAATATTATTAGTCTGTAAGCCTTCCTAAAAGCAATAAAAATAAATAATCAAGAATCTATAGGTAGAGAATGGCCAAGTGCCATATGACACGATAAAATAGTCCCGACTGCAGGTAAAACTTAGATATACACTGCAAAGGACAGAATGAAGTGGCCTCCATAAAATATATACTTAATTATCTACTAATTTGAAAAACAAAAGAACTTGCACTTATTTATAAAATATATCTAATCAAATATTATCATATTTTTCATTTTACACATTTGATATGAAATAAATAAAAGCTTAACACTTTTGGATATTTTGGTACAATTAAGAATCAAACCTCTACGACATTTACACATTTCATCAAGAAAATAAATCGAATCCCTTGACGACAGGTAGCATCAAGCAGCAAAAGCATTTCAAATCATCTAAAATGTATAATAAGCTTGGTTAGATTTTTCAATCCTATCTTTAACTCCGAAATCCTAATAGAAACGTCTAAAGTTCCTTCTTGCAAATTTAAAAATCTTGCAAACACAAATCTGTTCACGCTGTAATCAGATAAAAAAACTGTTGGCGAGCTTAATAAACGAGGCGGGTGCTATTCACCTAACATAATGGAATCTTTTTAGACACTTTAAGACAGCACTTTAGCTTAATGAAGAGCCATAATTCATTTTGACGCTCCTAGTAACTAGAGCAATGGCGTGCCTTCGCTGAAGTATACGTGGGTAATTAGATCTACAGGGAGCTTATCGATTTTTTAATGTAAGTTTTAATGATAAAGCCGAGCTTAACGATAATAGTGATGAAGAGTGTTTAGTTACTAAGGACAATGTTAGAGGTGGTGACTTTCAAGATACGCAACTGATTATATATTTAGTTGTTTCAAAGATTTAACCAAAATAAATTAGTTTATATCGACTTAACCGATCTAACCGATACATACAACTGACTGCAAGACGTCAACCGATGTTAACCGCCCGGGAGATAGGTTTAAGGTTACAATTCTCAAGCCGTGTTGTTTTTAGCCCCCAAACCATGCGAAATCGGCTGCATGAGTATATGCCGTGGGTATCGCGCCCGTTGAAACGAATGGTGTAGGGAACACAACATGGACCCGGGAGCAATGAGGTAAAATTTTATTTTGCGATGATTCCCGATTTGGCTTTAGGCCTTATACAAAAAGGGTAACAGTCCATCGTCCCGGAAATGTTAAACAGCTGAGGTGCGTCCAGGAAGTGCACCTTTACAGCGGCTCTAAAGTAATTGTTTAGGCGGGTATTATGAAGAACAGATGAACTAAACTCATTTTTTAGGAAATGGACTCTGAAAGTTAAGTTGAGGATGTGCTAAGGCCCTATGTCCATCCACTTGCAGAATGTCTTCAATCCCATTGAGCACGCATGGGACATGGTCCATAGAACTTGGACGGAGTGACAACAACCCAACAAGCGAAGAATTTGTTAAAATTCCAGTAGGAGACAAACAAACTCATCGATTCTATGAAAAAGTTGCACATAATTACATTTCACATTTAAATTAGTTTTCTTAGTTATTAGAAATTACATATAAAAAACACATCTCTTTTTAAACTTCCGCGAATTGAATACATTATGTTAAGACAATAGGTATCGGGTCTCTTCGCTGACTGACATTGACTAACCTCAACGTTTTGATCAAGTTGCATAGACCGTGGCCACGAGTAGACTCTTGTCTCAGAGTCTACTCGTGCCCACAGTCACGTCGAGGTTAGTCAAAATGTTATTTTGATATAAATCTGAGCGCGAATAGGGCCGTTACTGTCTTAAAATAACATATAACGCACATCCGGTGCAAGAATGACGCAATTGTCATTTTTTAATTACGGGTTGAGTATACCACAAGTTTTCAAAAACTATTTTCTACCTGTTCAGGAGCGACAAATCTTTAGTTCGACTACTTGTCTTTAGAGTCCACTTATGCCATCAGAGATAATGATAATCAAACATTATGAGACAAATACTATGCAGATTTTATTTTGCCTTTCCTCTAAAATGATATACCCTGCAATTACGCCATTCTTGCCCCGGATGTGCGATATTTATTTGTTACATCACACACATACAAAGCAAATGTCCACTGCTGAACAAGACCTCCAAATGGGCGCTGAATTCTATGACCGCTCATTTGCCATAATTTTGCTTCTTGGAAGGAGGATCTTACTATGGTGTTATTAACACGCGGGAGGGTGCTACTCATATCTGATCTGATCCTATTGATATCAACCCTTAGTCGCCTTTAGTGTTGCTTATGCTTGGAGACGAGAGATATATTATTTGCCTGAATCCACACGGACCCTTTAAAAAGGAACAACAAAAACACCTACTTTTTTATTGGGCCCAGTGGAAATTATTCATGAACTTCCTCCGCCCCGGGGAAGGACGAAGGGGGAATGCCGAACTGCTTTTTTCTTTATTTTTATTGGTGCCCAGTGGAAATTCTTCATGAACTTCCTTCGCCCCGGGGAAGAGCGAAGGGGTATGCCGGAGTCCTACCGGCTGAAACCACTGGAGCGGACATCTTCGGCACCTAAGGGAGGCTCCGGGTCCTCGTATGATCATACTAGAGCAAAGAAAAACTACCTACTTACATAAAACAACCGAAAAGTTTAAAACAACGGGGATATGCAATTAACAGCACAAAAATGTTAAGTCTATAACAATATTATAAACATAGATTGCACAGAAAAATACATTCTTTTTTATACAGCATTCTCCATTATTTTTGCTTATAAAAAAAATGTAGGCCCACATTTTGATTTCTACTGTGTCTTGTTTATAGTTTACAGACATAAATATTACATTCATGAATACCCAGACCCGAAACAACTGTCTGTAGATCATACAAATATTTGTTCCGAGGGTCGATCCCGCGACATGTAGCGCAGTAAGCCAATCGATTAGCCACTGCGCCAACTATACCGTCGTTATATTGCGTTAGATATCATAGTGTAAACAAAACTGAGTACGCATTACACAAAAGCCATTATAGCGATCCATCCCTTTGTCAATGGTCAGTAGTTTGATATTTCCACAGTCACGTCGTATAAAACAAAAAATAAAAATAGAATTAAAACGATCTCAAATGTCAAACAGTCGAGTGCATTCAAGACCAGAACGCTTAGCCGTAATGTCACGTCCCGAACTGCAATAAAGCAGCTCAAGCGATTCAGGTTTCAGAGCACGATTGCTCTGCGAAAAGCACTAGCGTTCACTGACTATGGAGTCAAATATCATCATCTAGCCTTGGTCTACCGTATAATCTGACATTGCCCAATAATGTGTCATACGCATTAGATGTACATAGATATGTTACGTCCATATTAAATGGCGCGCACAACTCAGTCTCGCTTTATGTAGGTAAAAAGCAATAAAACTACACACATATGCTGTAAGAAAGAAGATACAAAAACTACGAGAGTAAAAGAGATAGCTATTAAAATGACAACATGTGTACTTGATACTAGATGTCTTTGTCGCACCTGTGATAGAATATATGTGTTGTCTCGTTTCTTTGCTTGGCCTGTGTTTTGTTCGACAATATTATTCTATAGATAATTTGAATAGTTCTTTGATTAAAATATTTTATATAGTTTGTTATTCACGTGCGGTATGATCCCTCGTTCTTTATTTATTTTTGCTTGTTAGTTTGTGGGTTTTCTAGACGCACGACGGCATTGTTATTACTTAATTAGTAAAACAATACAGATTGTGGCAGCGTGTGCTCGTTGTCCTCTCTTGGGCGTACTGATTGCGAGGTGCTACAATTGGGGGTGATTTGGTTCTTACTTTTGGCGCGCATGTAACATATCTACTTCTTTTATTATATAATATCATTGCATACATAATATAAACCACCAAACCAGAAAAGCGTTCCCGCTAACCCATAATATTGTAGCTCATAGAACATATCAAAACGGTCCACATATGTTTATTATACAGTTATATTTTAATTCACAAAACATAATATGTGCGTGGTCACATTGCTAAAGTAATTTTTTTATGAAAGTTTTAAGGTCGTGATTAACAGTCTTCTTAATATAATATATAAGTGTATTTTTTTTGTATATTATATCAATATCATCATATATATCATTATTTAGTACACCACAGACTACCTGAATTTCTTCGTTTCCCTATTTTTAAATACATCCAAAAGATGTCTGTAAAAGATCGCTTTTAGCGATAAGACCGCCCATTGTGCTAACTATTGTAAATATCCTTCCTATTATTTTGGTGTACAATAATGTTTTATTATATTAGATGATTTTAGTTTGACGATATTATATAATTTTAATATTATAATGTCAACCTACAATAAACAAAAATTGTATAGCGCCAAATTTTATCTCCCTCCTCTCCCTCCATCTCCTGGATACCAGTCCAACTGACAGGTCTCAGAAAAGTATTCTCTTGGTAATGCACTGTAGCACAGGAGTGAGGGACTTAACACAACTTCTTAAAAATGTATGTTCATCGTATCAGCCAAAGGACGTCCACTGCTGAACAATGGCCCCCCCCCATAGATTTCCACAATTGTGTCGTATTTTTTGGGGGAATTATCCAACATTCATCACGCTTTCCAGGTGGGTTGATGAGCGTAGTATGGCTACTGTTCCACAGAAGGGACGTTGCTGCCCATTCCTCTGGTTTAGAGACCCTTAGTCGCCTTTTACGACATCCACGGGAAGAAATTGAGTGGTGCTGTATTCTTAGTCTGGATACCACACGGTTCCCGGACACCACATGGTTTGTAAATGTATGTTAATATACGTTAGAATCTTATCGAACTAACAGATAATTATCACTCTTTGTCAGATAATAAACAAATAATTCGCAATAAAATAATATTGCGATTATAAATTAATAAATTAATATATAATAATAATATAAGTCTACGTTGCCGTTGTCTAGATTAATCATGCGAGGACAATGACTGCGCTTAAATACAATAATTCAAAGTTATAATAGTCACGTCGCACCTGTTCGCGATCATGACTTCAAGTACAGTGAAATGTGTTAATTGTAATGTAGTAATTGACGAATTATTGGCATTCATTACTAATAAAATTGATGTGATGGACCACGAAAGTTTATTACGTGTGTGTATCTCGACTTTTAATGTGCGGGAGGTCGAGAAATCAAAAAAACTCTTGTTTGACTCCATTACAACGGACATTAGAAACGTGAAGAGAAAAAAAAAAGGTGATGGCAAGATACAAAGGGATTTAGATGATATCGTTACAGTGATCAAAAGTTTAGATCCCGAGTTGATTCCTGTTTTTGTGGCTAAAGACCTGCACAAACTGCCGCCTGTGACTTTCGATCATATAGATGTCACGGCGTTATTGAAAGATCTATTGGTGTTCAGATCGCAATTAGAGGACATAAAGAGTAGTTATGTTACCACTACACAACTTCGTGAGTTGGAAAATAAATTATATTATAATACGAATTGTTACTCGCAAATAAACACTCACAATCACAATACGGATTTTGTAAACACAAAAAAGAGAGGTGGCGTTAACAGCGATGACAAAGAACAGTCAACCGTAAAATCTGTGGTGTCGACGTTAGTTAACGAACAAAGCCACGAGCGTACTCCATCCCGCTCGTACCTATGTGCGCTGGATGCATCCGAGTCTAAGCCATCGTCGCCGAGTCCGAGCGCTCGCGGTATAGGAGAGAGCGAGGTAGTGGAATGTGCGATTGAGGAGGGTAATGGGGAAACAGAAAGTACTACTTCTGATAAGCGCACTTGCATGGAACTACAATTTACACCGACTAATGTTCCTAATATGTCACATGAGCTATGCAAAAAACAATCATTTGCAGTTATAACTAGTCACGTAGAATCGCAACCAGCAACAAATCAAGTTAAAAATCAAGTTAACAATTGGATCTTGGTGCAGAATAGGAAAAAGAGGGATAAGTATATAACTCAGAAGGGGAAAGCGGAGATTATAGGTAAATTTAAGGCCGCTGACACCAAAATACCACTATTTATCAGCAATGTACATAAGAATGTGTTAGAGGCCGATATAGCGGAGTATATTCTTGAAAAAACACATGAGGAAGTTAAGCCGATTAAAATTAAAATGATCAAGGAACGAACTTACAACGCCTATAAAATATTTGTGTGCAAAAGCAACGTAGATAAATTTCTTGAAAACGGAATGTGGCCGAAGGGAATTTCATTTAGGCGTTTTATAAACGGTCAGATCAAGCGGCAACCCCTAAATAATGGAGATGGATAGTTCATACAAAACAAAGTTCGTATCCTTCAACTGTAAATCGTTGAAACGTTCCATTGAGGGTGTTAAACATTTGTGCAACATGGCAGATGTCATAGCTTTGCAGGAAACCTGGTTGCTATCTCATGATTTATCCTTGCTAAATAGTATTAATGTAAATTTTGGTGGCACGGGGACGTCAGCTGTGGACACATCCACGGGTCTTCTGAGAGGTAGGCCTTATGGTGGCGTAGCTATATTGTGGAAGAAAAACGCCTTTCAATCGGCAAGTGTAATACATTGTGATGATGTGCGTTTATCGGCTGTCAAGTTGGAATTGAATAACAGATTTGTGATCGTTTTTAGTGTTTACATGCCCACAGATTGTGCAGATAATCTACCTGAATTTACCCAATGTCTTAGTAAAATCTGCTCTGTAATCGAAGACGATAAAGACTCTTCTGCTATCTATATCTTAGGTGATTTTAATGCACATCCGAATGAGTTATTTTGTGATCAGTTGTTAGAGTTTTGTAACGATCAGAAGTGGACATGTGCCGACATGCAAGTGTTAGGCTCTGAGTCATATACGTTTGTAAGTGAGGCGCATGGATGTGCGAGATGGTTAGACCATTGCATTGTTACTGATGCCGCATTGCCAACAATTGCTAGTCTTCGGGTGGAGTATGATGTACACTGGTCTGACCATTTTCCACTTATAATAGAATGTGATTTGGGTCAGATAATGCGTAAAGAAAGGCCACCAACTTTACAGGTTATAAATGATGTGTTATGGGGACAGCGTACTGCCGACCAAGTTCAGCATTATCATCAAATATGTCACTCTCATCTTAGGGAATTTGATTTCCCAAGAGAGTTCTCTAGTTGTTGTGATGGGATGTGCTCCAAGGAAGAACATAAAGTTCTACTGCGAGGTATGTATTTGAAACTTGTTGCTACCCTATCAGAGGCCGCGATGGCTACGTATAAAAGGGGGAGAGCACAGAGGGGAGGGAGTTATGTTGCTGGGTGGAATTTGCATGTTTCAGGGGTTCACAGTGAGGCGAGACGGAAATTTATGGCATGGGTTAAAGCTGGCAAGCCAAGAAGTGGGCAAAGTTATAATGAGATGGTTCAAAGTAGGAAAGTATTCAAAAGTAAATTAAAGTGGTGTCAGAACAGACAGGAACAAATAAAAATGGATATGCTTGCCGCACATCACTCGGACAGGGAATTCAAACAATTTTGGAAAAAAACTAAAAACATAAATAGCAAACCTGGCCTCCCTGTGAATATCAATGGTGTAAATGATCATAGCAGCATAACTAATCTTTTCCGTGAGCATTTTACAGCGAAACATCATCATGATGTTAACATACCTGGCAGTGTCGGTGCTGGGTCTGTTGCAACGGAGATAGTTGTAAGATTTACAGCCAAGGAGATAAGGAAAGTCGTAAATAGCATGAGCAGAGGAAAATCTCCTGGAAGTGACAGTCTCAGCATTGAACATCTTAAATATGCAGGCGTTCACCTGCCGCGCGTACTCTCCATGTTTTATAACTTGTGTTTGTGTCATGGGTATCTACCGGATGAACTGACACAGACGATTGTGGTACCTATAATTAAAAATAAGAACGGGAATGTGTCAGACAAACTAAACTATCGACCTATCTCATTAGCAACCATTATGGCGAAAGTACTTGACAGCTTGCTTAATAACATCCTTCAAAAACATATAAAGCTGCACGATGCTCAGTTCGGTTTTAGAACTGGGTTATCCACCGAAAGTGCGATATTGGCTCTTAAGCAGGCTGTCAGATATTATACGGACAGAAAGACGCCGGTATACGCGTGCTTTTTGGATATGTCAAAAGCATTTGACACCGTTCTATACAGTAAGCTATGGGATAAGCTCGGAAGTATGGGTGTACCGGTGGATGTTATACAATTAATAAGAAGCTGGTATATCTGCCAGCAAAACCAGGTGAGGTGGGCAGGGGTTTTGTCGGACGCCTATGGCATGGAGAGTGGAGTGCGGCAGGGAGGACTAACCTCTCCTCTGCTGTTCAACCTTTATATTAACGACCTAATCGGTGAGCTCAGCAGTACGCATATGGGATGTTATGTCGACGGAGTGTGTGTTAACAACATTAGCTACGCGGATGATATGGTGCTGCTGGGACCGTCCATTGGTGCGATTCGCAAATTAATCGCTATCTGTGAAGCATATGCGGTAGAACATGGGCTGAAATATAACTCAACTAAGAGTCAAGTACTCATATTCAAGAGCGGCTCGAACACACCTGCCCATGTCCCGAGCATTAGGCTGAACGGTCAAGCTCTGCGGGTGGTAAGTAGTTTCAAGTATCTGGGGCATATTATGTCAGAAGACCTGAAAGATGATGCTGATTTGGAACGGGAACGCAGGGCGTTGGCGGTAAGGGGGAATATGCTTGCGCGTAGATTCGCACGCTGCTCGGGAGAAGTGAAAATCATTCTCTTTAAGGCTTACTGCCAATCCTTCTACTCCAGCGGCCTTTGGATAAACCATACCCTCCGTGCCGCCGACACACTGCGTATACAGTACAACAATATTTTCAGGATGCTGTTGCATCTGCCACATTGCTGCAGTGCGTCCGGAATGTTCGCTGACGCACGCACGGATGGCTTTCAGGCGATAATTCGCAAGAAAGTCGCTTCCTTGTTCCAACGAGTAAGGAGCAGTAGCAACAGTATTTTGAAGATGATTGCGTCACGTACAGATTGCCCAATCCAAAATAAGTGGATAAAAATAACATTGGGGAAGTAGATTTTAACTAAACATTATTTTATTTAACTCAGTTCAATTCAATTTAACTCAATCAATTTAATTTAATCCTTTTAATTTAATTTAATTCATTTAATGTAATTTAAATCTTGAAATTATAAACTGTGTATAAAATCTATAAATCTCAAATATCAATTTTTATTTGGCGATATATTCAATTAAATCTAATTCTAGTTATTAAATCCCGACGCTATCGATTGTTTAATGTGGTTTGTTTGATTTTATTTTAATTATCTGTTATGCTATTAATCAAGTCTTATATTAAAAACACTATTAATCTTCTATATGATACCTAGGACTGTTAAATGTATTTTGTTTTTATTCACTTATTACAATTAATGTAGTTAAATAAATATTAGAGTTACTAACATAGTATGTAAGTACCAATTTGTGTTTTACTAATAATAAGTGGATCAATAGTTATCTGATGAATAAATAAATAATAATTATTATTGTAATGTCAAAATAACAGCTTTTTTACTACATGCATTTGAACATATGTACAGTACCTACTTATAATAAAAAAATCTGTTTATTTTTTCTAAAATAAAAGTAGCCAAGTTACTTCTTAAAGCATATTTATATGCCAGTGAAAGTCCCGACAAAATCGATCCAGCCATTACGGAGATTCACTGGAACAAATAGAAACAGACAGAAAAAAAAAAGATTTTTTAATTGTAAATACGGTAGGTATATACTTTCATTTAGTAATATGCTGTTATTTTGACATTATAAACAGACACTTCAATTTTATTTGTTTGTTTTATTTATAGATAAATTTCGTGTATTCTCTCTGTAATACATAGGCTGCACTAAAAGTATCGGGAATGGAATTTCCACTGTTCCTGTCATATTAAAATCTTTTTAATTGAAAACTCCTTGGTTTTACAAATCGAATACCATTTATTTATTTAAAAAAAGATTCACGGTCTTGTCACAAGGTTTTGTCAAACTTGTTTAGTCGTTGAGAAAATGGAATTGACTCGAGAAAATTCAAGAGCGATGATTTATTATGACTTTCGAAGTGGTTTAACACAAAAACAGTGTGTTGACCGGATGATTTCTGCATTTGGTGATGAAGCCCCATCCAAAACCACAATTTATCGCTGGTTTGCTGAATTTCAACGTGGACGTGTCAAGCTCAGTGATGATCCTCGTCAAGGTCGTCCAAAAACTGCAGTCACCCAAGAAAACGTTGATGCTGTGCGTAAGCTGATTGAGGAAGATCGACATGTGACATACCGCGAAATTCAGGCAACTTTGGACATTGGCATGAGTCAAATACAAATAATCTTGCATGAACAATTAGGTGTAAAAAAGTTGGTTTCCCGATGGATACCGCATTTGCTATGTGAAGAGCAAAAAGTGGCTCGCGTTACTTGGTGCGTCAGAACTCTCGAAAGATTCCACGCAGGATCCTCAAATGCTGTATACAACATCGTATCAGGTGTCGAATCCTGGATATATGCGTACGAACCCGAAACAAAAAACCAGTCAGAGTTTGGGTGTTCGAAAATGCGTTAAAGCCAACAAAAATTGTTCGTTCACGGAGTGTTGCAAAAAAATGGTGGCCACGTTTGTCTCCAAAACCGGCCATGTTACGACTATTCCTCTTGAGGGACAAAGAACGGTTAATGCAGAATGGTATGCTAGCATTTGTTTGCCACAGGTCGTTTCTGAACTCCGTAGAGAGAGTGTAATTTGGAAATCTACATCATGTTGTTGAAAACATGCAATAATGACCTGCGCTTTTATTAGGAACGTGTAGAGGGATAATGCTGTATGGAAGAATGACACGACCCATAGGCCTGCCGCATATTGCATGTAGCCCAACCAGCTGAGTGCCACACCGCGCGTATGGCACTGGGTGTTATCAATAACTTTCATAAAATTTAATTTGCTCTTTTGCCGTCCAATCACTCACTATACCCGCACCGTTCATTTTGTCACTTAAATTAGGGCTTTACGTCGTATGTTGTACAATTCTTTGTGTTTGAATAAGTCCAAAGGAAAAATCTACTAGCGACATCTGCTGCCGCTTGCTATTATTATGATTGACTTGAAACTGTGACGCTGTGATTTACTGTTTGCACGGGCATAATAAATAATAACATATTATTGTTTAATGAAATAAAACTACCTACACTAGACAGAATATTTAATATCGAAATAGCTTTTCAAGAGAATAGAATCAATGCAAAACATAATCCAAAAAGTAAGATTTAGGGTGGTTTCGATCCTGAGAACAAAACAATAACAACCCACGTGTCAGTTTAGCAGGCTACGTAACCAATAGCGAAAAAATACGAAATAAGCGTTCCTTTCTTTCATTCTTAAAATCTGCCGTTTATCTCCCTTTAGATATAGCGTGATGGTAATTTATTTAAATTATTCTTATTACGTACTGATAACGAATGGGTTCACTTATGTGAATTTTTCATAATATTCGCAGTAAAACAAAACTGTGTAGACATATTGTTAAACTACTCACCTCCTATGTATAAAAGCGTGATGATTTGTATTTCAGATCCTGACCTGGACTATAACGGACATTTTTGCCCAAAGTCAAGTAATTATATATTCTAGTTTAAGCGTGCTCGCCGAACATAGAAACAGATAAACAGACAGCAATTAAAAAAATAGCAGTTCTGGCATCAGTCTCGTACCTGGAACACGGCAGTGTTAATTTTTTTTCAGTATATTCAATGTCCAGTTTTAGTCTCTCTACAATTTTATTATAGCATAGATTTAAAAACAAGCAATAATGTTTATTTATATGTTTACTTATTTATATTTCATGTTCATATAATTATGGTACATAAGGCGCCCTTAATGCTATTAGGCATTCTCTGATATTATGTGTCTCTGATGTGAAATTCCTTTGAAAAAGTTTAAGTTAATTCTCTCATATTTATATTCCATCTCGAAACATCAAAGGGAACAAACCACAACGCACACATTCGGCAAAAATCATCTATTGGGTCTTAAATTATTAATCGTCAAAAACGTTGAGTTGTAGACATACAGATTTAAATAATAAAACCCTAGTGCTCAGCAAAATAATAATAATATCTCACCATGGGATAAGGTAATCCTGGAGAGCAGACTAAAGCAGCTGCTTGATTTCTTCCTCATCATTTCGGCGAATGAAGTCCACTGCTGGACACAGGCCTCCCCCAAAAATCACCACAACGACTGATATGGGTGTGTTGAGGGCTCTTTGGGGGGTTTTGCCATAATCGCCACGCTTGGCAGACGGGTTGGCGATCGCAATTGGGTTGTTAATGTACTCGAAGGACGCAGCTGCCCATCCTCCGGTTAATCCCGTAGTCGCCTTTTACGACACCCACGAGAGGAGATGGGGTGGTGGTATTCTGAGCCGGCACCACACGGCAAAATTTCTTCCTACCTTTTGATAATAAAAGTATATTAAGAAGCTTACAGAACGCAGGGCAGTTTGTGGCGAGCTGAATGTGAGTGGCGACACTGCGTATCCGAACGCTCCAGGGAGTCGGTCAGGGCCTCGTCTCCGGCTTGCCTTTACTGGTCGGTTGGAGTGGAACCCCATGAGTGCCCGCAGGATTTTCAACTCTGGCTTGCCTTAGTTGGCCGATCAGAGGGGGGCCGCCAGAGCTATATGCTCGGGGGTGGCAGTGTCTAATGGCGTAATAACGGGGAAACTCGCTCCGAGTCTTCAAGACGTGGATGGTGAAACCGATGCCGCACCTCTCGACACCCCTAGCCGCTTACACCGGTGTTGCTCTTTGTCGCCTGTCGTGGTGGTCATTTAGGGGGCCCATCTTGTGAGTGGCGAGTCACCGTCTCCCACAAAATTTTACGTTCAAGGTTGAAAGGCAGATGTCGTTGTTCCCGTATTTATTAGTCTTTTTATTCCATGTAACACCCATTCCAATAGACCTTATCGTTATAGTTTCCATCTCATACAATAGTCTTACACCACCAGGGACAATCCATGACTTCATTTTATAGGGAAACTATGGAGAGTCCTCGGTTGGTGTCCCATTGCATTTTAGATTAAAATTCTCTAAAGGGCCTCTGCGTGTTGGGCCCATGACCCGCGTAAGCCTGTCAAAAGACCGGGTTCCCCCTTACAGGGGATATAAACCCGTGAAATGAGAGACATGTAGATAATAATACATGCATTTTCTCGTATCTGTTTGATTGCATGCACAAATATTAGCATAAAAAAAAGCTGTGTGGAAACATATGGTATTCTTTGATATATATGCAACTAACATTTTTGTAGATCGAATTATTTAGTAATGTCTTAGGCTTTTGCCATTGCTACACATTATAATTGAGTTGTTCGCAGGAATATTTAAACATATCTGAACTAGGACTTTAAACATTCGAGTTTTAACGGTTTGGTTATTTGCTGCGGCAGCTATGGTGGCGTTGTCGTCCGTCATTAACGTCAGCTACGACGTAGCAACAGCAAATTAATTAAATAACTCATTTTTCAAGATTTCGCTGTTTCTTTAACTTTTAGCCAATATGTCTCCAATAATTCAATAAACGATCACGTACTCATTATTAAAAACAGCTGAACTGTATATAATATGTTATGTTCATGACGTGGTATTTACACAACCCTATTGGTGCCACTGAATGTCAAACGTATAAAAAAGCACATTATTGTTGATCCATTATACACTTTTCAGTACATTATTCAGGATTCCTGTTCGCTGTCGAAGATGACCACTGCGGTGGATTTAACTAGATTAAAACTAAATCCAGTATTATCAACTTAAAAATTGCACTTCAATTCAAATGTTAAAAGCGAAATAAAATTCAGAATTGCGATCTTTAAAATATCATTCTCACATAATTTCCACATTTCACTGGAATTTGTGATTCAAATGAGACTGGTGAATGCCACTGTTTAAATTTTTAATTCAATTGTTATTCCAAACAGAGCCCGTTGCAGTGAGCGTACTGAAATAGGTGTATAATACATTAGTATCATTAACTATGTTTTTGTTTGCCAGACTCGTTAGAGCGATAAATTCAAGTCATATTAAATCTTACACGGATAAGTATATTCTTAAAAACAAAATCACTTCCGCCCGTATCCGTGTAGAACTGGTGCTAACTGAAAATCAACGCTGGGTGCCTCTCGCCCAGCATATGAATTTGTGGCCTTTTCGTCACTGGCATACTCAACAGCACATTTTGCATTTGATTTTCTGTAGGACAACTTGTTTCATCTTTTTATTTAATTCTTTATTCAACAAGTAATATTGCTTATGTCGTCACAATGTGCCGTCCAGAGTATATGTATTTCTTCCTTTCTTTCTTTAAATAAGTTTCAGATAATAGGCTACCTCTTTCCATCTAAGGTTCTCGCATTATATCAAGAGGATACGTCTTCTCGTACCTATGCTAATAACAACATACTCATCACCAATCCGCTTGTCAAGCATGGTCTCGTATTCTCGTAATTTATTAATATCTTATACAAATAAAAAGTCCAATTTCCAGAGTATTGTACCAGCGACCTCGCGGCTTGGGTAGTCCATACTTTTAACATAAAATTATAGGCAATTGAGATCATCATCGTCATCATCATTTCAGCCGAAAGACGTCCACTGCTGAACATAGGCCTCCCCCACAAATCGCCACCGGCTCTGCGCTACTCGCATCCAGCGGATTCCCGCAACCATTACCAGGTCGTCGGTCGGCCTCGGTCCATCTCGTGGGGGTCTACCCACGCTGCGTCTTCCGGTACGCGGTCGCCACTCAAGAACTTTTCGGCCCCATCGGCCATCCGTTCTACGAGCAATGTGCCCCGCCCACTGCCACTTAAGTTTAGCAATTCTTTGGGCTATGTCGATTACCTTGGTCCTTTTGCGGATCTCCTCATTTTTTATTCGATCTCGCAGGGAAACTCCGAGCATAGCCCTCTCCATTGCCCTTTGGGTGACCGTTCCGTAGGTCATCACCGGCAACACAGACTGATCAAAGACCTTCGTCTTGAGACACTGCGGTATTTTGGACGAGAACATATTGCGCAGTTCCCCGAACGCTGCCCAGCCGAGTTAGATTCGACGGCTGACCTCTTGTCGAAGTTGGACTTACCTAACTGGACAGTTTGTCCCAGGTATATATAATCGGCAACAACTTCGAGCGTAGACCCTCCGATCTTAACAGAAGTTGGTACTACGTGGATATTCGACATGATCTTCGTCTTGTCCATGTTCATTTTAAGACCAACTTTTTCAGAGGCTCTACTGAGGTCATCGAGCATTATACTGAGGTCCTCCATGGTCTCAGCCACGACCACTATATCGTCAGCAAACCGAAGGTGAGTAATGTACTCGCCGTTTATGTTGATGCCTAGCCCTTCCCAGTCCAGAACCTTGTGCGGACTAATTGAGATAGAAATCGAGAAGTTGAGTTTTTAATGAAATTTTCTTTTGTAGTATTTACTACTACCAAATGTTGTAACCAAGATATCTGATATGTTTTTCCTTACTATTTCATTTGTTTATAATGTTTGCTACTGAAGAATAACTGAAGAATGTAATTTTTAAATGCATGCTGTTGAAATGCATTAAACTGTGTCTTTTTTTTAAAGTAATTACAAGACATAATAATAACAAGAAGGCAATTATGATTTACAAAAAGTAACAAACTAGCAAATAAATTATATTTTAGCTATCGCTAGTCTTATATTTGATAATGTCCTTGGTTAAGTTACTGAACACATTGCTTCTTAATCTTATTATTAGCGCCCGACAATCTCAAACATAATGCATACTTTTGAAGTTTCGAAAATAGAATTAGAATTTAGCTGCAGAAAAGTCTAGAGTGTTCCCCGCGGAATCTAGAATCCAAAAGTTATTAAATATGTAGGCTATCGCCACCAGGCACTAGCTATTCCCGATCACTAACTGCCTGGAGGGCTCGACTAATAATATTCCAGATCAATACCCATAGCTTAGATAGAATAGCAACAGCTAATATTCGCATTAATTACTACAAGGTCATATTGATAAAACAATTAGCAGTAACAGCTAATTGTTTCATCTTTATATTTATGCTCCCATTAATTATGATTAACGTTTACGGTTAATTCTGAATAAAAAAAGTATTATCCCCGACTGTCTTAGCAGTGTATTCTGCCGTCAACTTTTTATTTTTAATATTACGTATTTATACATTTTTACTATGATCAAACGTTTTTGATCTTCCGTCAAATTATGCCACACAAACAAATGATAATCTACGTCTACAGCTTCCCAAAGAGCCAAAGAGGTCTTCATTCGGAATTTAAATACATTTTACAGAAATTTTATCACTGTAACTGCAACTTTATTATTTAGGTATTAACATTTTCTGTATTATCATAAACATTATTAATAATAATGATTCAAATCAATTAGTACGCTAATTATTATATTACAATTGACTGAATTGCCTTCGTCTCCCGCCTCTTCCAACATTATAATAAACAATAATCTTCCACGTTTAAATAAACCGTGCAACAAAAGTAAAGAGTTTAAAATACGGTTTAAATTTCAATTATTAACTGGAACGGAGACGTGGGAGATTACGAATGGCTCATACTGTCATTACCAATGCACGGTGGACAAGTCCGGCCGGCGGGCTCAGATTTTTTAAAATTTTAATCGCCCATTCTGTCAATTTTATTTCAATTTAAATTCATATTAGCTCTGCATATTGGAACGTTATTGCATTTCAGCCCTAAAATATATTTTTGCCGGTGAAATTTATTGAATTTCGTTGAATATTTTCAGCGGTCATCATTAATTTAAAAATATGCAAAACAGCTTCAACAGCTTTAAATATTGACATTAAGATAAGATTAACGATAGTTTATTATTACCAAGCCAAACACATAATTAATTCAATGAAAAATAAAAGAAATAGGGTGTAGATACAATTTTTTTGTGTGGTATGCTAAAAGAAACGGTCTCAGTAATGTTGGCATTGTGCAATGATTTAACCACGCACTGTTCAATACTGGTTTTCAGTCCGTCCCATTTCAGTATGATATTGCCCCTTTGTTTTAACTGAGAAAAACGTACTTATGATGTAATGTAAAGTTATTCTATATCATATATAATTATATTAAACGATAAAGCATGCACGATGCTATTGTTATAGTGACTAGTGATGCAATTATTAGAAACCTGTTATTAAAATAGTAATTTTCCCCCGAGTAATTTAATTTAAATTAATAATTTCACCGAATGGTCGTGTAAGTACGTCCTCTCGCAGAGCGCAACTGCGGTTTAATATGGACGGCAACGTAGCCGCTACGTGCAACCGCAACCGACAAACAGACCAACGAAAACTTAAAGAATTAATAAGCAACACAATATAATTAAGGCCGCATCTGTACCGGTACCGTCGACCACTTAAATCCCCAGTAAGTTGGCAACTCGACGGCATGATTGCATTAAAGCACTTACGAACTTTATCCATTTCGTTTGTTGACACTACTACGGCGCTGTAGGTTTGCTGTAATTAAATTTTCCAAATTCCGTTTTATTATAAAGCTATTGTCCGTATTTCGTAGTTTGTCTTTGGCGAGTTATTTTAAATTAATTCACAACAGGTTGTTGGCGTTAATTGTTTTGACAACTTTTTGGACGTAATTGACCAGACAGACAGGATGTTGTTAATTTAAAATTTAATTAGAATCGTCTAATTCAGGTTCAGTATTGAGCAAAATAAAATATTGCCTAAATTTTGTATGATCCTCTTTCTTTTTTAGTAAAATAGAATAAATAGAATTTTAAATAAAGGTTCTCGTAAATTAGGTGTATTTTAAGAATTATGATTGTAAATTTGGATCACGCATAGACAGATCACTTCTTAATAAATGAATTAAGGAGTAAGTACAAACACCGTTGTTTCATCTGAATATAGTAAAAGGAAATAAATATATTGGGCGAAGGGGTATGCCTAACTCCTACCGGCTAAAACTACTGGAGCGGTCATCTTCGGCACCTAAGGGGGGCTCCAAGTCCTCGTGAGATCACACTAGAGCATATCTCTAGCATAGGGAAGGCGACTGTAAAAAGGTTACCCGCGAGGCACCTCTCGGGGTGGATTGTAAACGATCCCCCTCTCCATGCCTTGCTGTGCACTGAGCTGCGCGCACGGCAGCACATGACCACATGCGCGTCACCATCTTCCCCGGGGTCGCTTGGTATGAGCACGTAAACTCCCCAATCTGCGCACCCGCAACCCCCGAGGCCATAAAGCGACGGCAGGGAGCTCAGGCGTGTTGACCTGGGTCCTGGGTCAGTTGTTACTCCGACACCGGCTTGCCTTCTCCGTGTGGGATCAGCCCGTCCCCAGTCTGCAGTGTCCTTCTGGAGTATGACGCTCTCGCAGGAGACCATTGCGCACCAATTTTCATGCTCTGCCAACATAGCTGATCACTCACTCCGTCACTGCAGCCTTGCCTAAGCTAAAGTTTTTAAAAATACCTCTGATTAAAATTAAGTATGTACTAACTCCTCTAAGGAACCGGAGATAGAGCAAACTTTTTCTACAATTACATTAAGCTCTATACTATGTGGTGTGCTCAAAGATATCCGAGGTGTGCTAAAGTTTCTATTGCATTACAGTAATTGTAAGTAGCACAAGGTGAAACTGCTAGGTATCTTTTCCGCATTTTCACAGGGCACTGAAAGTCTTTCTTAACTACAAAAGGTATATATAGTCCGGACCTTGAGTATGAACAAGCTTGGTTGCTATGATACTGTCGGTTCACGGTGATTGATCAGTTTGCAAAAATGAATACACATGCTTGCAGAAGTCTGCGGACCATTGTCGAAACGGATCGTGTACCATAAAACCACATTATGAATGGGGTCGTCGCGAATAATGCCCAGGCCCTGAGATATATAAATAACTACTAAATTCAAACTAGTTGACCCGTCCGAATTTTTCGCAGTGTCGTGATGTGTCACCAAATGGTGTAAATACTAAGATCTTTTTATAAGTGTAGAAGCGTTGCCCGCGCTCTACGATGGTCACATGAAAGCAAGGTAATTGCCCGGAGTTCACTTAGTCACGCACCGACCAGTGTCGTGGTTCGATGTGAATCATAGGCGTAATTCAGTAACATATGGCGAAAAAATAATGCCATCCTGTGTTTATAGATGATGCACGAAGTGTACTGCTATTGCGAGGGATAAAGACTTTTTATTACATAAATTAATAAATACGTAACATAAATCGATATTGTAAATAAAACATAGTATTTTGTTTAATTTTTATTACGCGATATGGCGGCCGGCGCGCCGTTTTGTAGTGCAATAATGTTCATGTCTGGCGCGTCTATAGACCTATAAGAAATTTAATTGTGTAAATATTATTTGTCGTCATTAGCACAAACATAATCTTCAAAATGATATGCCAATCATTAACGTAGCTAAAATATTAAGAAAGATTAGGCGTACCGACAAAAAACACCGTTGATAAATAAAATATAACCGCTTTCATCCAAACAGAACATTTAATTGATCATTCATGAATAGACAACTCTTACCAAAATGTGGGTCCATTTTCAACGCGATATTTTAGTTCAATATCGCGAAACTGACCCAAATTCGATCTGTATTCGCGAATAATACGATTGGCGATATTATTTATTCAACTGAAGGACGGACGTGTATCATTACGGTAGAGCGCGTTGCGGTATGAACATTAGCTTTAATAATTGAGATGCGGAATTGAGCGATGGGTGAGCTCGATAACATGTTATTTAGAGTTTGTTTGATGATTCTGCGTAGGCTAAACATGTTTATGTTGAATGCGGATGGAGAACCGAGTAAAGCTGCGCAATTAAAGAAAGGCCTATTAAAACCCACTTCAGTTGTATAAATTGATTAGTAGTATGACATTGACAATGTTAATGTTGTTATTGTTTCTTTTATTATAAACGATGCCACACACTGTGGTGGTCTGTATCGTGGGTACAGTTTAATTGTGTCTGTTTGTGTGTGCTCACCTGCTCAAACACCCAAACCCACATCAACTGACTGTATTCAACTGACTGTATAAAAATATTTGTTCAATACGGGAATCGAACCGGTGACGAATAGCTAGGAAAGCTAAGTGGTTAGCCATTGCACCAAACTTGACTTCAAATATACTTTGGCCGGGCAAATACTTTTTAAAGAAAAACAACTACCAATAGTTCTGAACGACAATTTCAGTTTAAGGGTAAACGGTATCATTGGAAATTTATTAAATATTCATATCGGCCATTTATGCGTTCACTGCTGAACAAATGCCTCCCTCATAGATTTTCACAATTGTGTCTTCATTTTGGGGGGTATTTGCCAGTACTCACCACGCTTGGTAGGCGGGTCGGTGAGCGCTGCATGGATACAGTTTCACAGAAGGGACGCTGATGCGCATCCCTCTGGTTTAGATCCCCTTAGTCGCCTTTACTACATCCACGGGAGGAGATGGAGTGGTGCTATATATTCTTAATCTGGACACCACACGGATGATATCATATCAATATCTCTGAGCCTTAATAATTTATAATATATAACCATTATATATGATTAAGGCTCAGATATATTGATTATCGAAGAGAATATTTAGATACATCTTCTATTATGCACGTGTAAAACATTGTTGATCCAATAACGCTTATACGTTACAATGAGAAATCAATCTAACAATAGATAAAAATCCCAAAGTAGTCTTTCCTATAAAGAAATTATATCCAGGTTATAACGTGGACAGACACTACAATCAGTGTTACCAAACATCAAGAAGGAAAAGGGTGACAAACGACTACAATGCCTAACTCGACTCAGTCAGTGAAAATGGAACAAACATCACCAAATAATAGCAATTTATAAAATAGTAATGTCTTAGGTTTTCGCGATTATCTATACAAATAAATAAAATTGAAGTGTCTGTTTGTAATATCAAAATAACAGCTTTTTACTGAATGCATATGAAAGTATGTACGTTACATATAACAAAAAAACTGTCTGTCTGTCTGTCTGTCTGTTTGTTCCGGGTAATCTCCGAAACGGCTGAACCGATTTTGACGGGACCTTCACTGGCAGATAGCTGATGTTATAAGGAATAACTTAGGCTACTTTTATTTCAGAAAAATAATTTGGGTTCCGCGTAAAAAAAAATACCTCGAAATCCAATATATTTATTCTATGTCAAGTGTCTATGTCGAAGTACTCTAAATTTCTTTTAAATTAAACGCGGGTGAAACTGCGGCTCCCAGCTAGTTACACAATATAATAAAAACAAGTTTAAACGGATTAAATCGCGTGTATTATTGATTTTTGTTTTTCCTGACGTTTCGAACACTTTGCAGGGTTCGTGGTCGCAGGATGACTAAGGTGACAAGGGTCGTTACAGATTTAAAAGTTATTTTATCTACCGTACAAAACTAATCAAAAATTGTTTTGATGCACGCAATAATCACTCACAGTGTCTTGATGATTTTTGGTGTGGTGTGTTGTTTGTTTTATTATAATTTATAGAATATTAATAATTTACTTGTTTTCGTTTTGTTTGTTTTTTTCATGAAAAGTTAGAACAGCTCTGTAACTGTTGACTTTTTGGGGAAAGACGTAGAACTATATTTGCTGATTGCCACCCTTTGTATTACACCCTTTCGGCTTAGTACACCCTTTCCGACCAACCCGGTATATTGCAACTATTAATAAGCATGACTGTAAAACAATATGAAGTAAATAAGTACCTCTGAGGCCCCTTAATAGGCACATTAAAATCAACGAAATATCGTATCTTAACTAAATATTTTTAAACTATAACACAAACCATTAAACAAACATTACCAAAACGTAAATACAAAATGCAACCTATCAACTTAACTGCGCAGCCAAGCTAGACAAATCGCCAGAACGTAGCGACCAGTTTATTACACGGTTTTACTTATTCATCAGCTATGCAAATGAAAAGCAAATAAAGAGAGAAATGGCCATCCCCGTATAACGTACGCGTTGGTTTTATCTCGGAAACGATCAAACATTACGATCCCATTTCACACGACGTATTTCCATATGCGCTATAAATAATGCCGTTTTACCTCCATTCAAATAAAGGGGTACCATGGAAACATTATTTTTTTACTGAAATTGCTGGATGCGGTCCGTTTATACAACATGCTTTTAAGGAATTAAACATTGAAGGTTTTATTGTTAGATATTTTTATAACATTTATGAGGCAGCGATAGATTCGGTACGCTGTTTTTAAAATATGAAACAATCTATATATGTAATAATTTAATGGTCGTTTGTTCAAAATCGCAAATCTCCTAAAGTTCTTTACCGATCGTTTTGAAATTTAGACACATCGTTGTATTCATATACGCATATGTTTTTAATATTTCAGGAGAAGACTCATAATCTCATCATTTGACGCCACGGTTGGTGCAGTGGCTGATACAGTCGGCTGCTGCGCTCCGGGTCCTGGGTTCGATCCCGCACGGAACATATATTTGTATGATCTGCAGGTAGTTGTTCCGGGTCTGGGTGTATAGTGTGTGGAATTCATGTCTGTAAACGCACCCACGACACAGGAGAAATCCTACAGTGGGGCAATGTATTTAAAAAAATTAAATCTATATCTATATTTATTAAAAAAATAAGTTCGTTTGTTCAAAATCGCAAATCTAAAGTTCTTTACCGATCGTTTTAAAGTTTTTCAATCATCGTTGTATTCATATACGTGCATGTTTTTATTATATCAAGAGACTCATAATTGTTTTATTTTATTCAGATACAAATTCATGTTGTAATTACGTGCATTTAGCCACAGCAACGCGTGGCCGGGTATTATTTTGTTGTTGTTAACAATATCGTCCATAAAGTTTTTCTTTTATTTCTCAACAATTGACGAACGGTTTCATCATTGTTAAAAATTTAAGATATCGAGACAATCCCAACACGTAGCTCTAGTGTGCTCATACGAGAACCTGGGGCCCCTTAGGTGCCAAAGATGACCGCCCAGAGGTTTTAGCCGGTAGGAGACCGGCATGCCCTTTCGTCCTTCCCCAGGGCGGAGGAAGTTCATGAAGAATTTACACTAGGTCCACACAATAAAAATAAAAATGAAATCTACTTTTGTAACTTACTGGGTCTGCCTCAATTCTTGTACGAACACAATACATATTTGATAAAATAAAGACATTCTTAATGTTGATAAAATCATCATATAATTTCAGATGAATAAGGTCCACTGTTGGACACATGCCTCCCCCAAAAATCGCCACTACGACCGGTCAAGGTGTGTTGTGTTCACCCCTATGAGTACACAACACACCCTGACCGGTCGGGTAGGGCTTTTTGCCATAATCGCCATGCTTGGCAAGTGGGTTGGCGATCGCAGTAGAGTTGTTAATGTACTCGAAAGACGCTGCAGCCCATCATCCGGCTAATCCCATAGCCGCCTTTTACGACACCCACGGCATGAGATGGGTTGGTGCTTTTCGTTTTCTGTACCACACGGCAATGTTATTCTAATTGATAACAATAACGGCACATTTTTGGTACTAACTGACAAAATAGTAT
Source organism: Diloba caeruleocephala (assembly GCA_947459985.1). Taxonomy (NCBI): domain Eukaryota; kingdom Metazoa; phylum Arthropoda; class Insecta; order Lepidoptera; family Noctuidae; genus Diloba; species Diloba caeruleocephala. The sequence goes on along the minus strand of OX381616.1, from coordinate 8,261,806 downwards.
GATAAGATTTAAACGTGGATCATCATTTTTACACATACATAAGTATTAATTAGTCCTACCTATATACACAGCGACAATATCCACGGACTAGGTGTTTTATTGCGTCAGCCAATCAACGGCACTGAAAGGGTAAAATCGGATAACAGCGAGAAGCGGAGGTGAGTCGACGGCCATAAAAAATTCAACTGTTATATTTAATTATATGATTAAAATTTAAAAGTTTACATTTAAAATACTCAATATAGTCAAAGGTATAAATAACGTATTGCATAATTAATACTTCCGGAATTAAATTCAGTGCACATCCATTAACAGAGGAAGACAATTGTTCAAATATTAATTAAGGCACGAATAAATTGAAAGGCAAACGAATGCGCCATTACTGCTCTCAAATGAAATAAAAGGTTCGCTTGAATATTAATCCAACAAACAAACTTGATAACGATCGATGATGGTAATTTGAATATTAATGTGCCTGTCTCATCTAGATTTATACACTAAACTATAGTAAGCCCGAAAATACGAGATTCAGTAGAAAAACAGTAAAGCTCTGGGGCGGAACAGGAGGCTTCCACGTGCCGAAACCCCGCTGAGATATAGGTACGAAACGGGAACATAACAATAATTTGGGATCCATTATACTAACGCAGGAGCCAACTAGAAGGAGGTTTTGCCAACTTTTTATGCGTACCGCCTTCGAGCGAAGCTTAAGTATGTATACAGGATTTTACGGCGGAACGCATTATACCCACAGAGCTGTGAGCAGAATTCATAATAACGTAATTAATGACGGCCAAAACTGAGCGGCCCTCTGAACACGTCCGACCTGCATGCAAAAACCCCTTTTGAGGAGGCCGCGTAACGTATTATTTATCACCGGAGGCAAGAAATGAAATTTTAGGCGTAAACAAGACTTGGATATCGGCTGCGGTGAAAATTTTCAGTGGGCAGGCAACGGCTTGTTGGCTGGCCGGCCGCGATACTGTTTAGGTGTAAATTGTTAATTAAAGAGCCCCGCATTATGTTTTCGAACACAATTGCGTGATCAAATTTTTCTTTTACGGAATATCTAGACTGCTTGTGGACGCAAATTTTACATTCAACTTTAGTTTCCTTAGAGATTACGATAACTAGATGTTGTTCCCGTAGCCCCTTTTGCACGATTGTCCAGCTTAGTTTTGAAATCGCCTCCTACGAGTCGATAGTGAAACCCGTTTAGGAAGTATGCATGCAGATGTCAAGTTCACAATTTTGCTAACAAAGGATTTTCGGAAATTAATCCCGACGCCATCCTAGGACAGATGGTCGCCGTCCTGGTGATACATAAGTTGCTGGATATTAAGTTTATCTCATCCTTTCTCTGTCTGCGGGCTTCAGATAGACCATTTATTTATACAGCATAGAGTAGAGCAACTTATAAATATTTCTTGTATCGTTTTTCAACGATATAGCATTACTTCATTTCTTGTTGAATATAACACTATATAATTATGTACGTATAAATAAAAAACCAACCTTGTTCAAAAAAGTTAAAGGGTCGGCTCTATAAGCAAACTAATGCAAAAACAAATAAACCGTGAGTATATAAAAACATTGTCAGTTTCTTCCATCATAAATATACGAGTACATTAAGACTTCGATAAATAGGTATGTAGCCCGCTATTTATTGATTCGTCCATATTTTTAGTCACTTACATACTCGTCAGTAACAAGTGAACGTAAATATATTTGCGAACCTTCCTTCTCACACAAAAATGCTAAAATACCTGCTATTAGGATTCTGCTCCAAAAAATGTACGGATAAGGAAGGTTATTCCATTATTCAAATGAACGCCTATTATTTTTGTTATAGCAATATCAGCTTACCTTTAGATTCGTTCAAATAGCTGTAGGCACTCCAGCTGGTTTTTCCACGTTCCAGATATAAATTGACGTTACTTTTAAATGGAAAAACAATTGTTCGTAATTACAAATAATTATCAATTAAGACTACTTCCAGAAAATAAAAAGTTGACCTTTTCAAGACTATAAACACAGGACAAAATCCACGGCCAAATGGGGCACCACCGCTACATTTTCTTCTATGTTGTCTGTGCTCTGAGCCAGGAGGGGACATGTCCAGGAAAGGGCTGGGATCTAATTTAAACCACACCATAGAAGGATAAAAATCTCTCCAAGATGACAATATAAAGTATATAACCGGCGGTCGGCGTAGAAATCTATGGGGCTTTGTTCAATGACAATGACCGGTTAAGCAACCACATTTCCCAGAAATGTATGCGAGAAGCCCAACAAAAAAAAAAAAAAAAAAAAAAAGAAACTACCTTTAAGATATGACTACTGCAAGACTATCTTACCTTTTTGCACGGTCGATTTTCCATACAAATAGCTATTGGCGGTTAAGTTACCGTAATGTTAGTAGCTCAGCATCGGCAACCACAGAATTAGCGGAGGGCTTAACCGCGCGAACGTCAATACAACGTGTAATGAACCGGCCCTAATTAGTGTAAATATAAGCGAGCGCACGTTTGTGGTATGCATCACATGTACTTATTGAATTTACTTAAGAGGATTGATTGCGGAAGATTTTAGGAGCCGTGCGTATTTAAATGTATGTTTTCAAATATATGAGCCCCTGATATTGCCCATGAAGGAAGTTCCGTTGGTTTAGCAATTTTTTCATTGCATTTAGCTGGAATTTCATCTATTTTAGGAGCTATTATTTTTTAATAACATATCTTTTGATCAAATACCCTTATTTAATTGAGCTGCATCCTCTGCTGAACAAGGCCTCTTATTTCTGTCCTTTAGTTTAGTTAGTGGTCAACTTTGTGTCATAGTTGTTCAAGACTCCCAAAGGCCTCCAAATGCTCGCTAACAATAACTGGGACCGACTATTTTACGTGCCCTCCGAAGCACAGAGACGCTCAATCCAAATACCACTATGCGGTCACCCATCCATGGACTGACCGCCCCGAGTGCTGCTTAACATCACCTGCCTATGAGCGCCTCGGTCTCGTAATGACCGATACATTGAACGGTCACAGGGTTTGTTTATATTCACCATTCTTGGCAGACGAATTATTGTCCTCAGTGTTAATAGCATACTAGACGCTGCTCCTCTGCCGCAATGATCACCGCCTTTACGTAGAAGGTGACCAAAAGATTCTAAAACAGATGGAAGGGCAGCAGCGTCGCTTCTGTGGAACAGTAGCCAAACTGCGATCACCAACTCGCCTACCAAGTGGCGAGTACTTGCATTTCCCCCCAAAATGACGACACAATTGTGGAAATCTATGGGGAGGCCTTTGTTCAGTAGTGGACGTCCTTTGATTGATATGATGATTATGAAGGCTGTAGTCACAACATCGCAGTCCATTTCATCACCTATCATAACACCCATAGCTAAGGAATATTCTTGTGTGAAAACCATTCGGGCGTGTTCTTTGTTAAGTACACGGCCCTGTCGTGTGGTGCCGGCTCAGAATAAAACCACCCGATCTCCTCCCGTGGGTGTCGTAAAAGTCGAAGGGATTAGCCGGAAGATGGGCAGCAGCGTCCTTCGAGTACATTAACAACTCAACTGCGATCGCCAACACGTCTGCCAAGCGTGGCGATTATGGCAAAACCCCTGAATGAGCGCACATCACACCCATATCGGTCATTGTGGTGATCTTTAGGGGAGGCCTGTGTCCAGCAGTGGACTTCCTTCGGCCGAAATGATGACACGGCCCTTCAGTGTAAGGTAAGTAGTTCATATGCATATGGTTGATTGTCTCTGGCGATACGCAAGAAGTCTGCCGGCCGTTGAATTCAAAACCTCAAAAACTTAAGCCGGTTTTGGATATCAGAATCCTCCTCCGTATGGGTCGGCTGGTTCTGTGATTCTTAAGTAAGAAATTTTCTTAGTGTGGTGGCAACGGGTGTCATTTGTTTGCAGGGGAGAGAGGTGCTATATTCTAATCCTTACCTACACCACACGAAACATAATAACATGTTATAATGACTTAACCAACTAACTTAAAAACCATTTTTCTTGTCTTTTACTGGCCTTATTCCATTGGGTCTAGGCCTAATACGATTCTTGCAATGTCAACTTCGTACACGCAAGAGACTGATCGGTTGAGAATACTTAAAATCAATAGGAAAGAGATTGTTAAATGGCTGACCCGCCACCTTAAACAACCCACAAAAAAAAAAGAAATGCACAAAGGGAGAAACATGACATTAAAGCATAGAGAAAATAATAACTACGTTTAATTCTAAAGAGTTAAAAAGGAGGGCGATGCGGCGGGCACAACACAAGGGTTAGTATTATTAATTACAACCTAATAGTAAAAACGTATTATGTATAGGATATTTACAAAGCATCTTATCCAATCTCATAATTAATTACCACCATCATCATCATCATCTCGGACATAAAACGTCCACTACTGGACAAAGGTCTCCCACAGACGAAGGGTTATATATATGCGGCTGTTGTAAGTAATTTGGGGGGAACTCACTTCGTTTGGCAGGCGGGTTAGTGAGTGCGAAATGGCTTCCGTTCCACAGAAGGGACGCTGCTGTCCATTCTTCGAGTTTAGAGTCCCTCGGTCGCCTCTTACGACATCCACGGGATGAGATGGAGTGGTGCTATATCCTTTGTCCAGACAACATATCAGTCATCAGCCTATATCGGTCCACTGCTGGATGTAGGCGTCTCCCAGCGTGCGCCACAATACCCGGTCATCAGCTTTCTGCATCCAGCCGGACCCAGGAACCATTTTCAGGTCGGCCGTCAATCTGGCCGGCGGGCGTCCCACACCACGTTTGCCCATACACGGTCTCCACTCTAGGACTCGTCTGCTCCATCAGCCATTGGTCCTTTGACAAACGTGACCAGTCCACTGCCACTTCAGACAACATACGGAATCTATACAAATAAATAAAATTGCAGTGTCTGTTTGTAATGTCAAAATAACAGCTTTTTACTGAATGCATATGAAATTATATACGGTACATATTACAAAAAATCCATTTTTAAATTTTTTGTCTGTCTGTCTGTCCGTCTGTCTGTCTGTTTGTTCCGGGTAATCTCCGAAACGGCTGGACCTATTTTGACGGGACTTTCGCTGCCAGATAGCTGATGTTATAAGGAATAACTTAGGCTACTTTAAATTTAGAAAATCTATACAAATAAATAAAATTGCAGTGTCTGTTTGTAATGTCAAAATAACAGCTTTTTACTGAATGCATATGAAATTATATACGGTACATATTACAAAAAATCCATTTTTAAATTTTTTGTCTGTCTGTCTGTCCGTCTGTCTGTCTGTTTGTTCCGGGTAATGTCCGAAACGGCTGGACCTATTTTGATGGGACTTTCGCTGCCAGATAGCTGATGTCATAAGGAATAACTTAGGCTACTTTAAATTTAGAAAATCTATACAAATAAATAAAATTGCAGTGTCTGTTTGTAATGTCAAAATAACAGCTTTTTACTGAATGCATATGAAATTATATACGGTACATATTACAAAAAATCCATTTTTAAATTTTTTGTCTGTCTGTCTGTCCGTCTGTCTGTCTGTTTGTTCCGGGTAATCTCCGAAACGGCTGGCCCTATTTTGACGGGACTTTCGCTGCCAGATAGCTGATGTTATAAGGAATAACTTAGGCTACTTTAAATTTAGAAAAATAATTAGGGTTCCGTGCAAAAAAATTAAAACCCTTGAAATCCAACATATATATTCTATGTCAAGTGTCTATGTCGGAGTATTCTAAATTTCTTTTAAATGAAACGCGGGTGAAACCGCGGGTCCCAGCTAGTAATTAAATATAACTGCGAAAATATTGCCATAGCCATCAGGGTGGGCAGCCGGTTTCGTTATACTTAACTATACATATTATTTTACAGGAACAGCTCTGAGCTACGGTTACGGATACTTTTAACCTTAACCTCCTTTTAATTAGCTGGTGGTTAATGATGATGTAAATAAACTAGGTACTGTATTTTGATATGGATATTAAAATAATTTGTGAATTTGCCTGAGGAGCACATTTGCAGCGCTTACTTATTTATATTTCATTATTATAAATATCTATACGTTTCTGCACATGGGAAATGATAAAGAAACATTTCATTACCAGGAACCAAAAACACGATGTATCAGCAAAGTTCATTACTAACGGTAAATGTTGGTCTCTGCAGTCTTACTTAAGTAAGAAGATAAACATTATATTTATACTCTGAGGCCGAAACTCAGTCGGCCTGAGTCTTGATACTCGCTCAAAATTTTGTGGGCACTGAAACCGAACCGCTGCATAGAACAGTCCTGGCCCTTGGATCCTATTATGTAATTTCAGTGACAGATTGCAGCACGATGTTTGAGGATCGCGCGGTTGCGATAGAAACTCGTAGCGCGTTGCAGCGCTGTAGTAAATATACATTACTGTTGTTGCTTACATTTTATTCGACGTTTCGTTAAAATGTAGGATGTAAAAATCAAATGAATTGTCGGTACTGCGTGATTACCATATCACGACACATTTCTTAACTAAAGATGTACTCGTACCTGACACGAGACTTGGCTATATTTATTTTACATTTAATGTTTTCGTACAGAATGAGTCCAACAAGTTGGATGGTTAATACCCGCCTTCTGTTGACCGGACCTGGAGTAACAATCCAGTAAATATTCCATTAAATACTTAATTTACTATGTTTATCAAAAGTAGGTTTCAAGTAACACAACTTACTCGGGTGTGTATTTCAATTCGTAACATAGGAATCGTTTCTCTATAGTGAGGTAGGTACTGAATTGTATGTGGTGACATAGAAAAGATTTTGATTGATGTAGCAACATCCTTTTTAACACTACACTTTCAAATATTACAATAGAGTAAGAAAAAAAAATATTGACTTTGTGATTCTCGCTCGATAACTGGGTAGTGACGTAATTCCCTAAGTGATTACAACATTTACAACTGATGCGGAAAAATATGCAATTCATGTTCCGTAACTCTTCATGCAGGTCACGGGTACCTATTGTCTTTGATTTATTACAGGTATTTTGTAATTTAACATTACTACGGTAAAGTTAGGCTTTCCCGCTTTAGGTTAAAACATAAATTTATTGGAAAATTAATTACTTATTTGAGTGTTGTCAGTTTTGGACATTCGATAAATACTTTTCTAAAAACTGAAATTACATGTTTTTGGAACCTAACGCCACGGCCCTGCTAAAGCTCGGAAATATGGTAATCACTATAACAAAAATAGTACCTACCTAATTCCCTTTTAAAAAGTGGAATAAATTTACATACCTTACAAATCGTTGAACCGAAGTTATCACATTTCAATACCTCTTTTCAGCAACTTCTATAAACTTGATAGTCTTATCGAAAATCCTCACCCACTATCACTGCACAGAAGTTTTGAATTCATTATTTACAATACATTTCACTAACATAAACACGTTACTCAAACTAACCTAACATACCACACTTAAAATTAATATATTACTTTACAATCAAATGTCTCAACATAAATAAGACATCGAACCAATCTGTTTTTAGAAGAATCTCGTCAAATATTTATTTTTTGATGAAAATAATTGAACACAGACTCGTTCCTTGTGAAATGTTGTCAAAACTGTCATTTGTTCGACGCCATGGTTATGGCGCATGCGTATTGGGGATGTTTTCGTTTGCGCATGGCATTGTCTAGTTGGTTTGAGGTTGAGTTGAAGTTTAAAATCTCTGGTTCTTTTAAGAACACTTCTTTGACAATTGCAATTTTTTATTTTACTTGTTTATTTATGATTATAGTAGGTATATAGATTATAATGTCTTAATCGATAGGTAATATTGCAAGCATTAGCGATCATCTACACGGAAATATTTTTGATACCTCCATGAAACGTGGCGGGAATTCAATACTCTAATTAAAAGATCTTATTATTTTAAGATTTACTATATTTCACAATCGTATCGTGTTTTTATCATCATTATTTCACAATGATTATAAAACGATAGAAACGTTTTCATCAGTGGCCACCAAAAAAGATTAATAATACTATATTTCAAAACCTAAATACTAATATCGCATAAACATATTCTGTAGCATTTAATATCTAACTATTAGTGTTACCAACTAATGTATTGAATGAATATACATATATGAACATACGAGAGTAAAGACATAGTAGACCCTTGTTTTCAAACATTTCAATTTTATAGAATACCTAAGTCAGAGTTTATAGATGTGAAAAAGTTTAGCAGATTCACGTCCATTTTCGATATTTTCATTATTACAAAATGGGAATATAATCTAGGCATAAACCAATCACATTCCGCCTGACGCAGGTATTCACCGGACACGCTTGTTTCGGTACGCACTTGCACAGGATAGGACGCGAGGTCACGGCTCAGTGCCACCACTGTGGAGAGGATCAGGTTACCGCACAGCACACACTCGGAGAGGGCCCTGCGTGGACTGCCGAGCGGCGGATTCTGGTCGATCGGATCGGGCAAGATCTCTCTTTGCCAGCAGTATAGTCGGCTATGCTAGCAGAGCATGAAAATTGGAGTGTTGTGGACTCCTTCTGTGAGAGCGTAATGCTCCAAAAGGAGGTCGCAGAGCGGGATCAGGAGAGGGCCGATCCCGCTCGGAGGAGGAGGACGACACGGAGCCGGGGTAACAACCGCCGCGGCGCCCGTATCCAACACGCCTGAGCCTTTATATGGCAGGGGGGGGCCTTGTGAATCGCGAGCGCGCTTATTGGGAAATCTGCGTGCTCATTCCGTGCGACCCCCGGAAAAACAGCGGTGTGCATGTGCTCACGCACCGCTGTGTGCGCAGCACAGCGCATAGTGAGGCTTCGAGTGAATATTTTACAATCCCCTTGTGAGTGCTGGGGGGTTGGCCTTTTTACAGTCGCCTTCCCTACGCTAGAGGGGATGACCGCTTTACTGTCATCCCCCCCAAGATGTGCCTAAAGGCATGGCACCAACGGGTGGCTCTAGATGGAGATTATTCGAGTTCCTGGAGCCTCCCTTTGGTGCCGACGATGATCACTCCGGTAGTTTTATCTGGTAGGAGTCCAGCATTCCCCTTCGCCCTTTCCCGGGGCGACGGAAGTACATGAGGTATTTCCACCGGATCAATAAAAAAAGGCATAAACCCATACCCTGTTTAATTACCCTATCAAAACAACTCATACACACATCAATCCGTAAACGTCCACTACTGAACATGTGCTTCCCAATTATCACTACTATGAACGGCCATGTTGCCATAATCACCATGCTTGGCAAGCAGTTGGCGATTGCATTCTGTAGAACACCAGATATTCTGGAAGAGGGCGTGGTCTATTCTTGACCTTGAATCATACAGCTGGAAGCAGGTCTCTACAAAAAGGAATTAGCCATGGCTGTAAAAGTAGTTTGGTAGCGGCTGTGTATTTTCCGTGTGGCATCCGGACTAAGAATCATCAATCCGGATCAACATAACTCCATCTCATCCCGTAAATATGGTAAAAGGCAATTAAGAGACTAAACCAGAGGGATGGGTAGCAGCATCCGTTCTGTAGAACAGTAGCTATACTGCGCTTACCAACTCACCCGCCAAGCGTGGTGAGTACTGACAAATACCCCCAAAATTACGACACATGGCTTGTAACCGATTATGTTATGGAGGAAGCTTTTGTTTGGCAGTGGACGTTTTCTGCCTGATATCTATACAAATAAATAAAATTGAAGTGTCTGTTTGTAATGTCAAAATAACAGCTTTTTACTAAATGCATATGAAGTAGTATGTACGTTACATATAACAAAAAAACTATTTTTAATTTTTTTGTCTGTCTGTCTGTCTGTCCGTCTGTCTGTCTGCCTGTGTGTTTGTTCCGGGTAATCTCCGAAACGGCTAAACCGATTTGGACGGGACCTTCACTGGCAGATAGCTGATGTTATAAGGAATAACTTAGGCTACTTTTATTTAGGAAAAATAATTAGGGTTCCACGTAAAAAAAATAAAACCCTTGATATCCAATATATATATTCTATGTCGAGTATCTATGTCGAAGTACTCTAAATTTCTTTTAAATTAAACGCGGGTGAAACCGCGGGTCCCAGCTAGTAATGAATAATTCTTCATCATAATCAGCCCATTACTGCTGGGCACGGGCCTTTTCCAACGATGAGAAAGGTTAAGCCTGAGTCCACCACGCTAGCCTAGTGCGGGTTGGCTGACTTCAAACACCATTGAAAACATTTTGGAGCCCCCTCAGCTGTACAGGTTTCCTTCCTTCACCGTTATCGCAAGTGATACTTAAATTCTGATGATCACCACATGAATCCGAAAAGTTATAGCTACTCAGACCCTCCTGTATGGAAAGCAAGCGTTCTACTACTAGGCCAGGGGTGGTTAACTTGCCTAGAGTTATGATCGATTAAAAATCCCGACCTCTAAGGATCAACTTGATTCCTATGAACAAAACAATATTTAAACTGATTTAATTATTTAAAAAACTATGTGAGATTTGTTTTCATTTTTTCAGTTAACTAACAAATTCCGGACTGTAAATAAATGATGCATTTAAAGAGGCTTCGGAAATAGATTTTTACTTTTCAACAATTTTAAGTAGCAAAGTGCCGCCGACTCACTTTCGAAATCGACCACTATGTCTAGGCCACGTGTTGGCCACCCCTGTACTAGGCTATCATTGCAGTTATAATTACTGCACAATATTATTAGCTTCGGATTTTAATCACTTCCGATGAATCCAAAACTGATGGTATCAACTAATAACAAATCAGGCAATTTCTTTTCATTGTTTTTTTTATCTATTGTAATCACTTTATATGTGCAAGAATTTTCTAATTATAAAAATCACATAAAACCTAAAGCTGTTCCATCCACGCAGAGGCGTATTATGTGGGTGACTTATGACAAAACTTTGGTTAAATGTTTGAACAAAATGTTCATGTTCGACCGTGCTTAACTGTCTAAACTTTAATTAGATTCGCGAAAAAACCTCCCATTTAATACTGATAGACTATTAAGATAACATTACATTCTCTTGATATAAGGCTAATTAAACTAGTCCTTTTATTTATTTATTTATTTATTTTATTTATTTATTACAAGAACAAATGAATTAGCCTGACATAAATGTAACTACCAATCCTTCTTTTTTATACAGTTCACTGTCATAAATCTTACATGCAAGTTTGTGCACAAAGGGTATGAGTGTTCACCAAAATATTATCTGTAGACCATACAAATGTTTTATCTTGTGGTGTCCAAATTAAGAATATAGAATTACTCCATCTCCTCCCGTGGATAAAGGCGACTAACGACCGAATACTGAAACGCTAATTAATATTAAGTCCCGCTTTAACTATTCGAGAAACCCGTTTTCGGTAGGAAAGTCTTTTTCTAAACACACAGACGGTTTTCGAGTTTGCAAACAAACGGCTATAAGAGTAAACCGATTATGTGATAATAAAGAAACATTGTAATACCTGCACTTTATTGAGAGAATGTGTTCGTAATATATAATAAACGTTCGTAATATTAGTATCGAATGATTGAATAAACGAAATATAGAATTCCAATTACTACAACAAGCAATTGAATACAAATCCCTTATATTGTTCTCCTAAAAATATCATAAACGTAAAACGGGGGCGTATCGTGAGCCAAACGACTCAGTTTCTGACATAAACGGTGACACTAGGTGAACTACAATACGATCAACTTCGTTGACCAATATAAATAAAGCTCTCGTTAATCGCTCACGTAGTCTTCAGCTATCTATGTATTTTAACATAGAGAGGGGTGCAGGTCTACTAAAAACGGTTGGTTTACAGGCAGGCAAATTTTTCCTATTTTCTTTTTAGAGTTCCGTAAGTTCGGAAAACGGAACCCTTATAAGATCACTTGTGTGTATATCTGTCTGTCTGTCATAGCCAATTTGCCCGGAATCTACTGAACCGATTAAGTTACAAGTACACAAATGAGTTTTTGTGACCCAAATAAGGATGTGTAAAGAAAATTAATTAATTTTTAATATGGGGGGGCCTTAGACAGACAACAAACATAGACATATGGAAAATTAAAAATCAAGTTTTGCTAAATGGGTCGTGTAACATATCAAATGAAATGACTTGCTGTGGGAGCCTCAAATGTCTTTTTATTTTATTTTAAATAAACAAGTTTAAAGTCATTTAAGAAAATAGATTGAAAATGTCTATTCCCCCACCCTTATTTCTGAAACGAGTAAACCTAACATTTACGATAATATAGAAAACAGAAAATTGTTCTTTACAGGATTTACAATTACAAAAATAAAATTACAGGATTACAGGAAAATCTATCAGAAGTATAGACTTCTGATAGGTTTACCATTTTATTTTAAAACCCTATGGCCTCTCTCTGGTAAATGTTTCAATATTGTGCGTACAAACTTAGGTTTGCAGTTGAAATGTATTGGAGAAATTTTTTTCAACTATAATGTTAAGTTTGTTCTTGGGATAAATTATTTTAGTTACCACAAACAAATATGGCTCGGATTTAAAAATCATAGTAGTTAACAATACTCATCGTACGGAACTCACCACGCGAGCTCAACTCGCACTTGTCCGGTTTATTTTTTCTTGTGAACTCTAAACATTCCCTATCGTGTTGTGGTGGCGTGACTCTCTAGAGTGTTTTCAAGCTACATGCTCACATGCAAATATTGCACTAAATTAGTTTTGCTTCGAAACGAATATATTGCCTATTTAACATTAAAAGAATTCATGGAATTTTATTTGGCTGTACGTAATTGCGTTAAATATTCTTGTATTATTTTAAGTAGGCGCAAGTACAAATACCCAGAACCGAACCAAAACCAATCTCAGTACATACAAATATGTACTAGAGATTCTAGAGATTCCGTGCGGGGATTGAATCCGCAATACGGAGTTAAAAAGCCAAGCGATTTAAAGGCGCAAATTAAGTAAAAAAAATCAATGGAGGGATTGCAATTGTCAACTTAGTGAGAACCTTTGAAGTAAGAAACATTAAGTTAAATTAATTGTTACACATAGAGAAAAAGGAACAAAATAAAGTCAAATATTTTATGGAGACCTTTATTTAGATATTATTTAGTACCAATAATGGCGCGTAATTTTTTCTCGGCGAGTTTCAATTTATTATGACACGAGAACCTTCAACGATAAAGTGAATATATAATATACCGTGCCATGTCCCAGGGATTTTGGTAGTTCCAAGGAGGAGAGAAAGAAGCGGAGGTGTTGCAACTTGCAAGGCAATTAGGTCATGACGTCAAAGTGGGCGGGGCCGTAAACCTTAGTTTTGAATGAATCGTGACCACGTTCGGTTCAGATAGGACAGTTTGAACTGATTTCTTTATAGATATTCTTTGTATTACTGAGCACTGGCTAAGAAGCTAACAACTTATGTTCCATTTTAATAATCACCAGGTTGATAGTTCTTTCAGCAGAGAAAATGCATGGTGGCCCATTAATGCTAATAAATAAGCAGTTAAAATTTAAAGAACGTAAAGATATTGTGGCCCTATCTATTGAACAAACAATAGATATAGCCTGCGTAGAATTGGAGCGGTTCATTGTTTTAAGTGTATACAGACCTCCTTCAGCAACGTATGATTGTTTTGAAGTAGTCATGTATGAAGTGTTATGAATGGCACTGAGTTGGACCTTGTGGACACCGCAGTGTTTTTTGGTATTACTTTTGACTTTAAGCTGCATTGGGGTCCCCAAATACTGAAACTGTTGAAAAGGCTTAGATCTGCAGCATACGCGGTTATGAAAATTAAATTCGTAATTTAACATGTACAGAAACAGCTCGATTAAAATACTTTAGTTATTTTCATAGTATAATGTCATATGTACCGGTGCCAATACTCAACGTCTCAATATACCACCCTGGTGAAGTTTAGTTCTTTCATCATCATATCAGCCAGAGGACGTCCACTGCTGAACAAAGGCCTCTCCCTTAGATTTCCACAACGAGCGGTTACATGCCACTCTCATCAAACGACTCCCAGCGACCTTCACCAGGTCGTCTGTCCACCTCGTTGGAGGGCATCCCACGCTGCGTTTTCCGGTACGCGGTCTCCACTCGAGAACCTTTCTGCCCCAACGGGTATCACTATCATATCACATTCTACGAGCAATGTTTAGTCTGTATGTTAGGTCTTTACTTTATGAAATTGCCGTTTTATACGAAATAAAGTATAGTATTTATTTCAATGGTACAGAATATTTAAAAAGAAGAGACATGGTGATCGATCACTGATGCAATCGATGCATCTTTGCCAAAACAGTGGCAGTTTATCGATGCCCTTCTTGAAGAAACCTGATGGACGGGAACTCTTCCAAAGCATATTGTACTGCATCTCGGTCTCGTGTATTGAAATTTTTCCGACAAAAAGTTATCCAAATTCTGGAAAAAATAGAAGTCATTAGGCGCAAGGTCTGGCGAGTATGGCGGATGACGGAGAGCTTGCAACCCCGGCTCTAGCTCGGAGACCCTGTTGTGCAGTACAGGGTCGCGCGTTATCGTGCAGGAGCAGCGCGGACGAGCGATTGATCAAAGATTGTTGCAGAAATGCGAGCTTCTCCATCATGGTGTTCAATTCTTCACAGTACACATCTGCAGTTATGCTCATCTCGTTTGGTAAGAAGCTGTGATGAGTCACACCGGCACTAGACCACCAAACAGTGACCACCACTTTTCTAGCGGTCATTATTCGTTTAGGGCATTGATTAGGTGCTGAATGAGGATCTAACCAACTAGGTGAGCGCTTGCGATTGTCAACCAGAATCCATTTTTCTCGACGCGCACGTTGCGCTGAAGATCGTTAAGTTCACGGGGCAACCATTTGTCAAGCTTTTTAACTTGCTAATTTGACGCGAATAGACCAATATTGTTTTGATGCTAACGTTGAAAGCTGCTGCTAATTCAGCCGTAGATTGAGTGTCATCAGCTTCAACAATCGCCTTCAATTCGTCATTGTCAATCAAAGTTTTCGGACGACCACGGGGTTCATTTTTCAGATCAAACTTGTCACATGCCGCTTGTGCGGCCTCCGCGTTGCTGCCACGACGGTATTCATATTCCATAATTACTCGAATTTAAACGTATCCACGACGGCGAAAAAATTCAAACGTGATGAAAACATAACACTAATCAATACATGTAAGACGGATTTCGAATATTGAAAACCATGTTTATAAAATAAAATTATAATTCATAGCCAAACAAAACAGGTTTTTATTTGAAATGGTCGGTACTGCAGAACGGCATTCATACCTATTATGAACTTATTTTTGGTAGATGAAAATAAATCTACTGTCAAGTCATATGCCATGATCTAGCGAGCTGGGCAGAGGTACGAACCGAGCCAGGTGTGCAATTCTCTAAGCTCAAACATCCATACATCCTGAAATACAGAATTGAAATGGTGATAAACCAAATTAGTATTCGCTAAAGCTGGTCCTCATGGCTCACCGTCTGCAACGTGAATTTGAATTGGTTTTATACCGCTATTTCAATTGTATATTCAAGGATGTATGGATGTTTAAGCTTAAGGAATTGCATCCCTGGTGCGGAGGAGCGCGTGGATGGCACCGTCAGCAAATATCGCCGCTCGCGGACTGCATATTATTATTTCCCCCGACGCGGTTACTATGTGGAACTTACCAGTGTCAGCAGTGACGAGTTATATGTAAAGCCATGTATTAAGCGAAAAACAATACGTAACTAGGTAGATCCTAAGATGCACTTCGAGCATTCGTTAATCCACCATGCCCACGATATACAGTGTTTGCACCCACAGTACGGATAATAGAAGTATGATCTTTTATGTTAACATAAATAAGTTTTGTATTTTCTCGATTTTTTGTAATATGATGTCCTGGGTAAGTAAGCGTTTCGTACCAATGCAGTATGTGCGAGAGTCTTACGTATTTGTTTTATAGCTACAAAATATATTTTAAAGTTTAAAGTTACTGATTATAAGAAAACCTAGTCTTATAATTTTTTTACAAAACGTTGCCCCACGGATTTCGTCTGTGTCGTGGGTACCGTGTTTAAAGACATACATTTCACATGCTCAAACACCCAGACCCGAAACAACTTTCTGTAGATAATATAAATATTTATTCCATGCGGGATCGGAAATCAAAGAAAGCCAATCGCTGAGCCACTGCGCCAAATGTGCCGTCAATGCCGTCGGCACTTTGACTGTATTATGACAAATCCCAGGCTTTTAAGCGATTTGTGACATATTTTGCTTATATGGTCATCAAATGTAAGTCGGCTATCGCACCATGTACCCAAATCTTTGATGGTCATAACGTCATAATCATAGCGGCCATTTATACGTCCACTGCTGAACAAAGGCCTCCCCATAGATTTTCACAACTGTGTCATCATTTTGGGGAGTATTTGCCAATACTCACCACGCTTGGCAGGCGGGTTGGTGAGCGCGGTATGGCTACCGTTTCACAGAAGGGACGCTGCTGCCCATACCTGTGGATTAGATTCCCTTTGTCGCCTTTAACGACTTCCACAGGAGGAGATGGAGTGGTGCTATATTCTTAATCCGGACACGATAGGGATAAACGTCACACGTCGTAAAGCGGTATCGAATTTTGTACCTAGATATAATACTCACAGGTGGGAGAGTGGGTGTGCCTATACGACATAATTACACACATATTAATTATATTTTTTTGTGTTACATACACAACAAGCCTTTTAATGGCCGAAATTAATAATCAACCTAATCTAAAATCGTCATATTTAAGATTTTGAAATTCATTCATTGTTGTGTTACGGTTCACATTTAACACAAAAAACAGATATATCCGAAATCCAACGATTTAGGATTAGATCGATTATTAATGTCAGCCGTTAGACTCCCAAGTGGTCTAACTTGGTTGAGAACTACATAGTAGGTGACCACTTTACAGTCATCCCCTCTGAGATGTGGCTAAAGGCGTGGCATCAATGGGCGGCTCTAGTGTGATCTTACGAGGACCTGGAGCCCCCTTCGGTGCCGAGGATGACCGCTCCAGTGGTTTTACCCGGTAGGAGTCCAGCATACCCCTTCGCCCTTCCCCGGGGCGAAGGAACTTCCATGTAGAATATCCATTGGATACCAATAAAAAAATAAAAAAGAAGTTACGCTCTGTAAGTAATAACTACCTAATCATGTAGGATAAAGCCTTTCGGGACTGAATTAATGTAACAAGATTTTGAAGATTGATGGACACACATTATGTGATGTAAATCATGATTTATCTCTTTAACTAGCCTTCGGTTACGCTGTTATGAACATCTGACTAGCACTCGAGTTAAGGTCATGTTAGGTTAGGTCATGTTACTCGATTCAAGATGAGATACAAACTACAGTACGTATAATGATGTAACAACAGTAGATTAACCTTTTCGCCGCCGCAGATGCGTATATACCTGCGACGAACGTAATGCTTGGCGCCAACGACGTGAAAGGACATATTTAAATGAATAATTTAAATTTTGTTTAAAATATGCAGATACCTTTATACTCAAATAAAGACACTGATATAGTTTCGACGTGCTTTTTATGTATGTTTTAAGAATTAATTTGCATTTGACTAAATAAAAAATTGTAAATTCACACGTCATTTATTCAAAATAGACTAAAATTAGTACTTTTTGAACGTCAACACAATATAGCAGACATCCCCCAAAACGCCCACCCTTCGCCGCTTCCTAGAATTTAAGCTGGGGAGAAGAAATGGCGCTACATACTCCCCAGCAACACGTTACTGTCTGTCATGTTTAATTAATACTTAATTACGGCTTTATATAAAATTAAATAACAACAAAAGCGTACGTAACGCTGTATGTTACTATGTTATTGCTACATGATATCAGTTAGCACACATCCTTATACATTTGAATAATTAAATGGTAAAAACAAATAATAGAAACGAAAAATTTAAAAAACTCAAACACTACAACTTGCCGTGTGGTGCAGAATACCACCACCCCATCTCCTCCTGTGGGTGTCGTAAAAGTCGACTAAGGAATTAGCCGGGGGATGGGCAGCAGCGTCCTTCGAGTACATTAACAACTCAACTGCGATCGCCGACCCATCTTCCAAGCGTGGCGATTATGGCAAAACCCCGCAATGAGCCAACAACACACCCATATCGGTCATTGTGGTGATCTTTGGGGGAGGCCTGTGTCCAGCAGTGGATTTCATTCCACCGAAATGATTGATTGATGATTGAAACACTACAAATTATTTTATAAAATTATTGTAGGCCTCTACATAAATCCGTCATTAAAGGCGCACTCGCCGACTTGTGCTAAAGCACAACGTCAACTGCCTGGGTTGTTCAGATGTCATGCAACTAGGAGCTGAACATTAAAATTGAACTGAAATAAAAGGACAATAAATCATGGTCAGCAGGACCACCAGTCACCGCAAGCAGCACCCGTTTACGAGCATGACGCAAATATCAGCCATCACATCCGTCACCATTTTAGAGGGAAGGAGGTGACCCGACCCGTGACGCCATCGTCGACGACGACATCTGAGGGAGCAAGATGAACCTGCTGTCAAATACTTTCCAACCAATAACTATATCGCAAATTACTGAGGGCTCTAGTTAACCGCATAACACCTATTCAAACCGTATTTTTAATATTTATATAAAAGGAAAATACAATATTTTAAACAATCATACGCATGTCCACAAATAACAACAATAATTAAGCCATTTAATCCCAAAATCAATTAAGTACACAACTAAGTTTAAATATTCCATGCAACTTACAAACATATTTTATTTTCAAATGCATTCATTATTTATTAAAAGATTTTATTTGTTATTCAAAGTATAAAGAACAAGAAAATATCAGTGACATATTGTTTCATAAAAAATAAAATAAACTATACTACTATAATATATAACAATCATAGTAATAAAAAAAGTAAGTAATATAAATTACGCAACATTAAAAATGATTATAATAATACTATTCAAGTTTGAGGTAACAACGTGATAAACAGATATGAATGGTAATAAGCGACGTTATAGACGTGTGTACTTCTTTCAAGTAATTTGTACGAGTGGCTTGGCATTTGGATGCCAATTGGTTATGCTTAGCGACCAAAAGGTTAACGTTACCCAAGCTAGTTCAGTAATCAGGTCATATGTTTCAAAACCAACTTTATCAGACTAAACATTTTTAGTCACCAAGGGAACGGCTGCAGTATTTATGTATTCATATTAATTCGTAAGATCTTACGTTATCATCTATCGCACATACCAGTATAATCACCGCCAATCTCCATTGCAATTTTAATATTCATATTTCCTTAAAATATTTGACTATTGAAATTAGTAATACAAACTGTTAAACCAAAAACAAGATTAAATGTTATATTATAGGTTCCTCTTCGTCATGCAATTTTTAATCAAATTGATGACTATGTACACAGTGTCTTCCAACATAAGGAGATTTCAAGGGCCGCGCCCCGGGCAGGCTCGCGCCTGCACGCCGTGGAAACATGCGGCGCCCGAAGCGGCGCGAGCTCGCCTGTGTTGGTACATACTGGCTGATGACGCGTGGCACACAGCGACGCATTCTGTGCTGTTAGGAGATCATCATAAGAATGTTGAGTCAAAATGAACTCTGTTGAACTTTATCAGAGTCTCTAGCAGTCCTGTCCTGCAACTTGTATTTGAAATGTTAGTTGGTATAAGGATTGAAAAAATTCACATCAAACATATAAATAATAGTTTACTAGAACTCTAAAGACAAGATCCCTGAGATGTTTCTTCATTGAAATTTGGAAAATAAGTGTTTAGGGTACTGATCATATTGAATATGTGTTCATATTGAATACAAGGCGTGTAAACTGAAGTGACTAACTTAGTTACAGTTACTTACGCCCTCTACTTCCTTACAGTCGGCCTTCCTAATACCGCTTAATGTTCCGGTGAGCGTCTATTCTTGCTGCTGGTGACGGCCAGTCTCTTATGCGATAAAGATTCTTAATGCCATGCGAGAGCGTAAATAAGCTTTCTAAGTAGGTGAAGCTCCCCTGTTGGCCCGTAAATAGTTATGGAACGGCGTGGCCCATGATGTTAATCAGGAAACCACCATGAAGATGATTGGTTATAAAGAACTTTACTTAAATTTAGCAGAGACTAGCAGTTGTGTCCTGACTCGTATTTGTGATGGAGGTGTTAGTATGTAGGTAGTCCTAGCCTTTGACTTATTTAAAAATAATACATTTGTAATCATTAACTTTTCAGCAATAATATTCCACCAGAAATATTAAGTATTTTATGTCAAGTAGAAAGGTAATTAATGTCGCGGTACCCCGGAGGTTTGCGGACTCACTCCTTGAGCACTAAGTTTCGCGTTCAAAAACAATCACCAATTAATAATAATTTTAATAAAGGCAGACGCCGTTGTGAAAGGCAGACGCCGTTGTTCCCGTAGAAAGGCAGACGCCGTTGTTCCCGTAGAAAGGCAGACGCCGTTGTTCCCGTAGAAAGGCAGACGCCGTTGTTCCCGTATTTATTAGTCTTTTTATTCCATGTAACACCCATTGCAATAGACCTTAGCGTTATAGTTCCCATCTCATACAATAGCCTTACACCACCGGGGACAATCCATGACTTCATTTTATAGTGCAGCTATGGAGAGTCCCCGGTTGGTGTCCCATTACATTTTAGATTAAAATTCTCTAAAGGGCCTCTGCGTGTTGGACCTATGTCCCCGCGTAAGCCTGTCAAAAGACCGGGTTCCCCCTTACAGGGGATATAAACCCGTGAAAAGATAGATTTTAATAATAATAACCACAACTAACCACAACCCACTCGATTTCATCATCATCATCATATCAGCCACAGGACGTCCACTGCTGAACAAAGGCCTCCCCCTTAGATTTCCACAACGAGCGGTTACATGCCGCCCTCATCCAACGACTCCCAGTGACCTTCACCAGGTCGTTTGTCCACCTCGTTGGAGGTCGTCCCACGCTGCGTTTTCCGGTGCGCGGTCTCCATTCTAGAACCTTTGTGCCCCAGCGGCCATCAGTTCTACGAGCAATGTGCCCTGCCCATTGCCACTTCAGTTTACTAATCCTTTCAGCTATGTCGACAACTTTAGTTCTTCTACGGATCTCCTCATTTCTGATTCGATCTCGTAGAGAAATACCAAGCATAGCTCTCTCCATCGCTCGCTGAGTGACCTTGAGCTTTCTTATGAGGCCTATTGTGAGTGACCACGTCTCTGTTCCATATGTCATCACTGGTAACACACACTGGTTAAAGACTTTCGTGTTGAGGCATTGCAGTATTGTTGACGAAAAGATGTTGCGAAGTTTCCCAAACGCTGCCCAGCCGAGTCGGATTCGACGATTGATCTCTTTCTCGAAGTTGGACCTACCTAACTGGACAGTTTGTCCCAGGTAGACATACTCGTCAACAACTTCGAGAACAGAGCTCCCCACGGATATTGGGATGGGCACGACATGGGCATTTGACCACTCGATTTGGCTAGAGAGAACTGGCACAAATCTACCGCACATAATATTCCTACTGAAATATCGCCCTTAATTATTTTATATCACGAAGGAAGATAATTAATATCATGGTGCCCGGATTTGCGGACTCACAGTGGGGTGCTCATATAAAGGCTCTATCCAATAGGTTAAGTTCTGCTGCATTTGCACTCAGAAAAATTAGGCAACTAACTGACATAGCTACGGCCAGACTTGTATATTTTGCGTATTCCCACAGCATAATTTCATACGGCATTCTATTGTAGGGAGCGGCGGCTAATGTAGATTCAATATTTATTTTACAGAAGACTTCACTATTATTCAATATTTATATTACAGATCACTTAAAGAGATCTTTAAAAATATTAATATACAGATAGTGCCCTCCCTTTATATTTTAGAAAATAATATGTTTGTCGGTAAAAACCTGTTAATGTTTAATGTAAAAAGCGACATTCATTGTATATTCATTTTTGTTCATTGTATTGTATATTGTACTAGAAAAAAGAATTGCTCCTGAATTTAGATTGTCAAAAACCAATAACTCATTCTTAGGAAACAGTATTCGATTTTATATCAAGATATCTAAAGCAATTACTGATCTCATAGATGGGAAGTTCAAAGCACACGTTAAAACAATTCTCATAATAAATGCCTACCATAGGGTTAGGGACTATGTTGACGATGGGGACATATGGCGTTAGCTATTTTCTGCACATGTAGTTTCCCTGGTTACCAATTATGTGTGAGGTGCTCTTTGTACTGTTTAGCTGCTATATTTTTGTTACAGCAATGTATTGGTAAAGTTTTAAACACATTTATGTGATATCTAATAATTTGTGTAATATCTAATTCAATATTGTAACCTCAAGTATTTTACAAGAGTATCCATGGAATTTCTTGCCGGTTCTTCTCCATAGGATCAACTAATTGGAACCGTGCAACTGAAATTCTGACGTTTCATAAGTGCCAGTAATTGGTTTATTTGAAATAAAAATTATTTGACTTTGACAAGTTTGTGAAGCGGTTTGGATGTTTGTTACTCAAGCACGCTGAGACGGCTGAACAGATTGGGATGAAACTTGGCACACAGATAGAATACTTACTTAACACTTTTTATCCTAGGAAAATAAACAAGTCCCTAGAATACCCAATAATTCTTTTACCGAATTATACGCGTGCGAAGCCGCGGGCAACCTCTTGTAATAAATAAATAAATAATTGAGTTGAAAAAAGTGTTCACCATTTTAGCACAACAACCCATGTTCTTTATTTGGGTAAGTTTTCGTGATTTAACTATGTTTTGTTTTGGTGCCCGATCTGCAGCTTTATTTATTAATTATTGCAAAAGTATAATAGAAGTGCAGCGTGGGACGACCTCCAACGAGGTGGACAGACGACCTGGTGAAGGTCGCTGGGAGTCGTTGGATGAGAGCGGCATGTGACCGCTCGTTGTGGAGATCTAAGGGGGAGGCCTTTGTTCAGCAGTGGACGACCTGTGGCTGATATGATGATGATGATGAATAGAAGTGAAGTTCCTCTTAAATACAGTTCAGAATGTTTGTTTAAAATAATGTATACCAACAGTATCGCAAGGATAATGATCAAGTAGATTTTACTTCCAAGATTCATAATAATGCGTGAGACTAAAAATATAATATTTTTAAGTTGCAGTAATAGACCCCAAAGATTCAACATCATCATAACAGCCAAAAGACGTTAATTGCTGAACAAAGGCCTCCCCCATATATTTCTACATTGTGTCGTCAGTTTCGGGGGAACTTGCCAGTACTGACCACGCTTGGCTGGCGGGTTGGTGAGAGCAGAATTGCTGCTGTTATATATAAGGGACGCTGCTGCCCATCCCTCTGGTTTAGAGTCCCCTAGTCGCCTTTTACGACATGCACGAGAGGAGATGGAGTGGTGCTATATTCTTAATCTGGACACCACACGGAATATTACTGTCAATATAAGACACCGAAGATAATTGACAATATAAGTAAGCATTTTAGTGTTAGTAACTATCTCACTCAGCTCGTCCGTGCCAACAAATAACTTAATACATTCTAGTTTGTAGATATTTCACGTGTTACGCTGCTTCGTATCACTGCATGCATTGCATTAAGCGGCCCTACCAAGGAAGGAAATTAAGGATTTTAGTTCGACTTTGAAATAAGTTTCACAGGATAAATGAACCCTAACACACACATCGTATAGATAAATCCATAGAGATTGCGTCTGCTTTTAAACCTTTCATTTTAATTCTGCGGCTACATTGACTCGCCTCTCACAAGCCCCCTAAATAGTCATTCGCAGGTTTGCGACAAGTGTAAATCGCGCAGACGCCGCTGTCAAACCTCATTTTAGCATTACGTATTTGCCAATAGCAAATTGACAGGCGAAGATCTCTGAAGCACACTCTGTCGGACAACCAACGAACAAAAAATTGCATCCTTACCTTTCAATTTCAGACAATTTTCTACCGGTGGATTCTTGGCTGCCCGATAGCCGCTGTCGGGTTGGCTGTCGCTTTTTTAGCTAATCAGGGTGCGGGTTGTTTAGCGGCAAGTACCCGCTTTATGACCGCGCGTCTCAATAACTCGGAGTGAGATTCCGTTACTAAGTCATTAGACACTTCCACCCCCGCATACAGATCTAGTGGAATCCTGCGGGAACTCATGGGTTTCCTTTCCAGCTTATTAAAAATTAAGCTGAAGACGGGATAGTAACTCACTATCCAAGAATCCTAGTATGAAGTTTCGCAACTCAAATGCAAATCGCCATAAGTTTGTGTATGGTTTGTATGCTACAATGGATTGTGATATACACGACATCACTTGTTTTCGTATCACAAGGGTACAATATTATGCGGCGTAAATGCACTGCACACAGTTTCATATATGGTGGTTGGAGTATTAATTCATGCCTACTTTGATGATCATTAGATTTTTTTTGGTGTGGTTGGTGGCGTTCAACGACTGCCGTCTAATGACAAGAACCGGTGGGCTGATTATGTATGTTGCAGACGGTTTGCGACAGGCGTAAATCGCGCAGACGCCGCTGTCAACGTCATTTTGGTATTGTGTATTTGACGATAGTGATTAAACAGGCAAATATCTCGGACGCACACTCTGTCAGACGATGAATGCATTAAAAATTGTACACTCCTTTCAATTTCCGACGATTTGCCACCGGTGGATCCTTCTTAGCTACGCGATTGCTGCTGTCGATGTTTTTAGCTAATCAGGGTCGACGATGGGTGCTCAAATACTACTGTGCGATCACCCATCCATAGAGAGACCGCGCCGAACGATACTTAACCTAACCGATCGTTTACTAATCAATTAGTCCAACTTGATATGAGCACTTGATGGCCGTTTTTTGAATTGAGGTAATCGATAAAGCTTGCGTGCCATCTGTTTAGGCAGGTCAGCTCAAACTGCGAATGCACTTTACTCATATCTCAGCCCAGACGCTATCGTATGTTGTTCACGCATAATTTAGCTTTATGTTGTCCCATAAATTATTTCCATAGGCCAGAGCAAAGTTGTGAGCAGCCCTCCCCGGGCAGTCAGTGCAGCGAGAGAGGGAAGTCTCCGAGGACCACTAGCTCCGCAGGAGAATATTGCTCAAATACTTTTTCAGCAGTCGATTGTATTCTAATGAGGAAATTTAACAGCCAAATTAACATAATTATATTAATTATTGTTAAACATAAATAAAGTTAATAATGTCTCTCAATTACACGGGTTTATATCCCTTGTAAGGGGGAACCCGGTCTTTTGATAGGCTTACGCGGGGACATGGGTCCAACACGCAGAGGCTCTTTAGAGAATTTTAATCTAAAATGTAATGGGACACTAACCGGGAACGCTCCATGGCTACACTATGAAATGCAGTCTCGGATTGTCCCCGGCACCTCCAATTATTGGAGACATATTGGCTAAAAGTTAAAGAAACAGCGAAATCTTGAAAAATGAGTTATTTAATTAATTTGCTGTTGCTACGTCGTAGCTGACGTTAATGACGGACGACAACGCCACCATAGCTGCCGCAGCAAATAACCAAACCGTTAAAACTCGAATGTTTAAAGTCCTAGTTCAGATATGTTTAAATATTCCTGCGAACAACTCAATTATAATGTGTAGCAATGGCAAAAGCCTAAGACATTACTAAATAATTCAATTTACAAAAATGTTAGTTGCATATATATCAAAGAATACCATATGTTTCCACACAGCTTTTTTATGCTAATATTTGTGCATGCAATCAAACAGATACGAGAAAATGCATGTATTATTATCTACATGTCTCTCATTTCACGGGTTTATATCCCCTGTAAGGGGGAACCCGGTCTTTTGACAGGCTTACGCGGGTCATGGGCCCAACACGCAGAGGCCCTTTAGAGAATTTTAATCTAAAATGCAATGGGACACCAACCGAGGACTCTCCATAGTTTCCCTATAAAATGAAGTCATGGATTGTTCCTGGTGGTGTAAGACTATT
Source organism: Diloba caeruleocephala (assembly GCA_947459985.1). Taxonomy (NCBI): domain Eukaryota; kingdom Metazoa; phylum Arthropoda; class Insecta; order Lepidoptera; family Noctuidae; genus Diloba; species Diloba caeruleocephala. The sequence goes on along the minus strand of OX381616.1, from coordinate 8,235,704 downwards.
GTATAAGATGGAAACTACAATTATTAGGTCTATTGTAATGGGTGCTAAATGGATAATATACTTCTAAAACCTGAAAAAACGGCGTCTGCCTTTCAACGTTTAGAGTGAAATTCTGTGGCAGACGGTGACTCGCCACTCACAAGATGGGCCCCCTAAATGGCCACCACTACAGGCGACAAGGAGCAACACCGGTGTGAGCGGCTAGGGATGTAGAGAGGTGCGGCACCGGTTTCACCATCGCGCGTCTCGAAGACTCGGAGCGGGTTTCCCCGTTATTACGCCATTAGAGACTTCCACCCCCGAGCATATAGCTCTGGCGACCCCCCTCTGATCGGCCAACTAAGGCAAGCCAGAGTTGAAAATCCTGCGGGCACTCATGGGGTTCCACTCCAACCAACCAATAAAGGCAAGCGGAGTCGAGGCCCTGACCGACTCTCTGGAGCATTCGGGTACGCAGTGTCGCCACTCACATTCAGCTCGCCACAAACTGCCCAGCGTTCTGTAAGCTACTTAATATACTTTTTTTTTTTTTCTTATGATTTACTTTTTTTTTATCATAAGGTATGAAGAAATCAAGCAGCTACTTTAATCTGCCCTCCAGGATTACCTTATCCCATGGTGAGATAACGTTTGTCCAGAGGGGTTTAATAATGTTATTATTAGAGACCGACCGAAGTTTCGATTTCGGCCAGGTTCGGTCAAAATGCAGGTTTCGGCGGTGGTTTCAGTTTTGGCCAAATAATGACTGAATCTTCGGCTCGGCCGACACTAGCTTTAGAGTCGTATCGGGCACTATCGGGTATAATAATGTCTTAGGTTTTCGCGAGTATTACACATTATAATAAAACACTTTTAAACGGATTCTATCGCGTATATTTTAGATTTTTGTTTTTCCTGTCGTTTCGAACACTTTGCAGGGTTCGTGGTCGCAGGATGACTAAGGTGACAGGGGTCGTTACAGATTTTTAAAAGTTATTTTATTTTATCTACCGTACAATTATAATCAAAAATTATTTCGATGCACGCAGTAATCACTCACAGTGTCTTGATGGTTTTTAGTGTGGTGTTTGGTTTGGGACTTTATTATTTTAATGACAGGATTCCAAACTGGTGGTACCTGCCAGCCATCTTCTCTATTAAAATTAGGATGTTTTTTAATATCTATAGCCTCACGAAACATTCTCGGTACATATCGGTTCTCTTTCGCAACGACTTGAGGTTGATCGAAACGAAGAAAATGGTTGGGTTTGTCTAAGGCATGTTCGCACACTGCAGACTTTGTGGAGCGTCTATGCTTGACGTAAGCTATGTGTTCTTTCTACCTAGTGGCTATACTACGCTTTGTTTGCCCTATGTATGACAACCCATACTCACAGTCAATCTTATAAACCCTGCATCTTGTCCCGGAAACTTTTCCAACAATATCTTCGAAATGTCAAGTCGATTTTGTTTCTGACTGTCGGTTAACATTCTCGGCACCCATCTTGCGGAGACGTTTCTCATATTTAAAGATTGTTTCAATATGGATTGAATACTTCCATATGAAATGCCCGTTTCTTGAATTAAGTATCGGACTCTTCGATCGCTCAATACAGTTTTCTCGACTTTCGCAACATTTCCTTGGGTGACTGACGTCGATGGACGGCCGCAACGATGTTCGTCTTCCGTGCTCGTTCTCCCTACTGTAAATTGAGAAGCCCACCTTGCGACAGTGGAATACGGCGGAGCAGACTCTCCTGATTTTGCCTCCAAATCGCAATGAATCTCTTGCGTCGTTAACTTTATAAACAGAGGTATTTAATAACGGCTCGCACTTCGTTATTTTCCATTTTCGAGAACACGTTCCGACACGAAACAAACAAATGACTACATTCAGAAAAAAACAAAAGAAAATCGAAGATTCTTTTCGTTATTAATATTACAAATATGTATCTGAGCTATGCCTGCCAGTTTTTTTGTTTTCTTACGAATGAGTATGTCGTTCTCACTACTTTATGATCCCTCCTTGTATGTAATAATTTGTTCACATTGTTTTGAAAATAATATAATTTTCATATTCCCCCGTCCCAGTCGGTGTGGTGTCAGGCAGGATTAAGGATAGAGCACTCCGTCTCCGTCCATAGATGTCGTAAAAGGCGACTAAGGGACTTTAAACCAAAAGAATGGGCAACAGCATTACTTACATATGTGAAACAGCTGCTGTACTGCGCTCACCAACCCGCCTGCCAAGCGTGGTGAGTACTGGCAAATTCCTAATGTAACCAGTCGTTTATGCGGGAGGCTTTTGTTCAGCAGTGAACGCCTTTAGCTTATATTATGAGGATTCCCCACAATTTACACCAGCAGATCTTTCGGTCGCACTCCTTGAATCCTACATTCTCACTTAACTTGAACAACTCATATCTTTATCGTGAGTTGTGCTCTGAATTCTACAGGTATCCTACGAGGCCCTTTTTTATTTATCCCAATTATGGAGATTCATCATGAATTTCCTCCACCCCGGGGAAGGGCGAAGGCCGGATGTCTACCACTGAACCAATCATCGGCACCAAAGGCGGCTCCAGATCCTCGTATGATCACACCAGAGCTGCCCATAGGTCCCCCGTCTTTAGGCACATCTCGGAGGGGATGGTTGTAAAGCGGTCGACCCCTCTAGCAGAAGGGAGGCAACTGTAAAACGGTTGCCTCCCCAAGTTCTTCTCAGGGGGGATTATACAGGATCCCGCGAAAGCATCGTTGTGCACTAAACTGTGCACACGGTGGTGTGTGACCACGTGCGCACCACCGTCTTCATGGGACTTATTTGGTATGAGCACGTAGACTCCCTAATCTGTGCGCGCCCGTGACCCTCAAGGCCCTCCGCCATATAGCGATGGCTCACGGTACGTGAACTCAAGCGTCATTGACCTGGGGCCGGGACAGTTGTTACCCTTTGCACTATCTCGTCCGTACGGTATCGGTACTCTCCCGATTCCCCTCTGCAGTCTCCTTCTGAAGCATGATGCTTTCGCAGAAGGAGACCACTGCATCCCAATTTTAGCCAACATAGCCACTACCCACTCACTGCCGACAACAGAGAGAGATCTTGCCAAATCCGACAGGGTATGTATACAATCCCCGCCCATTGCCCAACGTAAATATATAAACCAAAATAAACGCTATAGTATGCTTGTTAACTCGTTTAAAACTCGCTCATAATCCAGGACCTCATTCAGTAGTAGTGAATACGTCAGAGATCTATATCGCGAGCAGCGCGCTCCCAGGTGTATCCAGTAATAAGGATGTAGATACACGACACGACAACTGTGAAATTGCTTGATCGTGATGTATGCTGCGACATTTGGCGCAAAGCATGTTCGTATCCAAATACGTTTAGAAATTTGGAGTAAATAGCTTCTGAAGATTTTGGTTGAAAGTGGAACAGATGCTTGCACTCGAAACTCTAGAATTTTTCTTTAAAATTTTGTAATACAAGGGCGGCACTGAAAATTTCGGGAATCAAGGAAGTGACACAACATTACTATTTAAAAATATATTTATTGCTTTTCGAAGTATTCTCCGCGAAATTTGACACATTTTTCCATACGATGGAACCAATCATTGAAGCAACTATTCCATTCGGAAGTTGGGGTCTCCAAAATGGCCGTTTTGTAGGCGTCCACAGCTTCTTTAGGTGATGAAAATCTCTGTCCACGCAGTTTATTCTTTATTTTAGGGAAAGTATAGAAATAATTAGGGCTTAGGTCGGGGCTGTACGGCGGATGGTCTAATAATTCTGTTTTCTTGCTCTAAAAACTCTTTTGTTCTGTGCGCGGTGTGAGAACTCGCATTGTCGTGATGGAGGATGATGCGGCGGTTGCAGTTCTCTCTACGGAGTTCAGAAACGACCTGTGGCAAACAAATGATAGCATACCATTATGCATTAACCGTTCTTTGTCCCTCAAGAGGAATAGTCGTAATATGGCCGGTTTTGGAGACAAACGTGGCCACCATTTTTTTTGCAACACTCCGTGAACGAACAATTTTTGTTGGCTTTAACTCATTTTCGAACATCCAAACTCGTGACTGGTTTTTTGTTTCGGGTTCGTACGCATATATCCAGGATTCGTCACCTGATACGATGTTGTATACAGCATTTGAGGATCCTGCGTGGAATCTTTCGAGAGTTCTGACGCACCAAGTAACGCGAGCCGCTTTTTGCTCTTCACATAGCAAATGCGGTATCCATCGGGAAAACAACTTTTTTACACCTAATTGTTCATGCAAGATTATTTGTATTTGACTCATGCCAATGTCTAAAGTTGCTTGAATTTCGCGGTATGTCACATGTCGATCTTCCTCAATCAGCTTACGCACAGCATCAACGTTTTCTTGGGTGACTGCAGTTTTTGGACGACCTTGACGAGGATCATCACTGAGCTTGACACGTCCACGTTGAAATTCAGCAAACCAGCGATAAATTGTGGTTTTGGATGGGGCTTCATCACTAAATGCAGAAATCATCCGGTCAACACACTGTTTTTGTGTTAAACCACTTCGAAAGTCATAATAAATCATCGCTCTTGAATTTTCTCTTCTTCTTCTCTTAGATTATGGCTTCTGTAGATTATCTTCCACAATTTCGCCAATGTCAAGTATAAGGCAACGTAGTACGGTGTTTAGATTAATTAATCTTTACATATTCAATAAAATATTTCTCAAAAATGAAAAAATCTATAAAATATGTTGGCAACGTCGTACGGTTCAATTCTTGAATTTTCTCGAGTCAATTCCATTTTCTCAACGACTAAACAAGTTTGACAAAACCTTGTGACAAGACCGTGAATCTTTTTTTAAATAAATAAATGGTATTCGATTTGTAAAACCAAGGAGTTTTCAATTAAAAAGATTTTAATATGACAGGAACAGTGGAAATATTCCATTCCCGATACTTTTAGTGCAGCCTATGTATCTAAGTATAAACTGTATCCATATAATCATGTGTTATGTCAGGGTTAGACTTTTATAACCTTCGTTCGTAAGGTTTTACACAAAACATTTACTTCTACTTACCAAACCAAACTTAGATTTATTTTGTTTTACTAACTTAATAAGTGTCAACTTAAAGCTAATTTACATTTTACATAGTCACCATGATTTTCCAATATATAACATATAAAAAATCGGTCAAATGCAAGTTGAACTCGCGTGGAGAGTGTTCCGAAATAGCTGAATATATTGTCTATTGTTGGATTCGGTCTTGTACCAATAACTTATCCCAAACAAACTTTATAGGTTTTCCTGTAATCTATAGGTAAAGAGCTATTACCTATTTTTTTCAGAAGTTTAGACTCATTAGTTTCGGAGATAAGGCAATGGTAAATTTCCATCAATTTTCTTAAATAACTCCAAAACAATATATTTTAAAATTATAAAATAAATACATTTGAGACCCTCACGTTTTACGTACAGTTTGCAAACTTTATTCTTTAATTTTTTACATTGTCCCCAAAAAGGACCCCCTTATTAATTTTTTTTTATTTACGTTACACATACGTGTTTGGATCGCAGAAATCCATATGTGTACCAAATTTCAACTTAATCGGTCCACAGATTCGGAGCAAATTGGCTGTGACAGACGGACAGACAAACAGACAGACACACGAGTAATCCTATAAGGGTTCCGCCGTTGTTTTTCCTTCGGACGTTCGGAACCCTATACAGGTCACAAGACGCCGATTTTTCCCGTTTACTACTTTAACTTTTTATTCCATATAACACCCATTGCAATAGACCTTATGGATAGTTTCCATCGCATACTATGGTCTAGAGCGAGAGATAGAAGTCTTACACCTCCGGGGACATTCCAAGACTGCATTATTATAGCGCAGCCATGGAGAGTCCCAGATTTGTGCCTCATTCCATACTAGGATAAAATTACCCCGCGTAAGTCTATCAAAAGAGTGGATTCCCCGTTACCCCTTTATAAACACGCGAAGATGATATGATGAGATGAGATATAAAAAATATATTGTAACGTTACTATAGATTTTTATTATATTACAAATACGCTCCTTAATCCTTTTACCTTCGCATTTCCTTCAGAAAAAGAGAAAACAAATTGATGGGATGGAAATAAATTTTCGTTTACATACGTTCGCCGTCTGTGGCGCGAAAGGAAGTTAATTTCCTGTAATAAGATTGTTGTGTTTTTTTATTCACACTTATACGTACGTACACGTATAGGTACAGCCCTATGATTGTCATGCATATACGTTTAAAATAACTTCTACACAATCCTTTGCTGTCTCAACAATCAAAATATGGAACGAGCTTCCCCTTGATATAAAGAAAGCGCCAAGTAAATTTTCTTTCAAACGCAAAGTTCGGGAATACCTTTTGAATTCGCTGGAATCCGAATTGAGAATTATGGGCATGGTTAAAATGATAAATAGTACGTATTGTATGTAGTATATTTTTTACCTATGTAATTGACCGTATCTATAGTATGTAGATTTTTATGTAAGTATATCTTATTACTAAATTTTTGTAATGTATATTTTTGTACCTGTTTTCGATGTATTTCTTTTTAACCCAAAGGTTGACTGGTAGAGAATGCCATATGGCATTAAGTCCGCCTTGTGTACCATTATTGTGCATAAAAGTTTAAATAAATATTATTTAAACACTAATGCCTTTTTTTCCTCATCGACTTCCTCCGCGTTGGCTAAAACTCCGCGGTGTTCCTTTTACTTATCTATGGCTAGGATTAAAGTACTCGCCTTGGAAGCATTCGACCACAGCCCTCTGGCAGGTGTCAGTCCGTTACTTGGTCTGACGGGCCTCGTCTCTGTGCAATCTGGCCTGCCGCACACCCCACAGATAGGCTGGCACAAACACAACGCGCCGCCGTCTTAGGCCTGTTTCTGTTCGGGCGACCGATGGTTTGTCACCTGCAGGCCGCAAAATATAGAAACACCAGAGGGCCAGTTCTCGTAATTAATTTACACTATGACTGAAACTTGACCGAACTGAAATTAAATTATGAATTGACCGAATAAATGGTTTTCTGCTACTCTTAAAGTTCAGTCGGATTTCAGTAAAATCGTGTCAAAAATGTCACAATTGGTATTCTCCTAAAATAACAAACAACGTCAAACGTGAACTTACACTGTGATAAGATCTAAAAAGGATCGAAAGTTGATCGACGTCAAAACGGTATTCTGCTAACATTTCGAACTGTCACATGTACTAAATTTTCATTAAATAAATGTCAAAATTGAGATCGAAATGAAACTAGATCTGAACTATATTTTGAACATTTTTACATTACGAAAATTGGCCTTCAGGTTAAATAAAGAAAAAGTCTCTTATTGCAAGAATACGGCTGGGTAGTGTCAGATATCCGCTTCTGAGCAGTAGTGTTTATACTTTAGATATTACTTTGTTCCCGGTTAGAAGGGCACTGTAGCTAGTAACATTGCTGGGCTTTAGAGGCTAAATAACTAATGCCTGGAGGAGTCGCGAGTAAATTAATTTGAAATGTTAATATTAACGACATTATTCGTCGTGCTTTTGTCACTGCCGGCGTGCCAGCTGTTTTGGAACCCAATGGCTTGGCACGTAACGATGGTAAAAGACCGGACGGCATGTCGTTACTGCCATGGAAGATGGGTAGGCCTCTGGTGTGGGATGCAACTTGTGTCGACACCCTTGCTCCATCCCATGTTACAAGCAAGGCAGGCTGTGCCGGCGCTGCCGCTTCTGCAGCAGAAGCCCTCAAACGGCGCAAATACAATAACCTTATTAGCAATTATTGTTTCGAGCCGTTTGGGGTCGAAACGCTTTGGTCATGAGGTCCGAGTGCACGTCAGCTTTTCAAAGATATAGCTAGACGGTTGGTCGGTTGCTGGACACTTCACGTGATCAAAGGGCTGGCCTTTTCTTTGGCCAAAGAATAAGCATTGCCATTCAACGTGGCAATGCTGCCAGCCTTCTAGGGAAATTATCCGCTGACAGCGATGAGGACTATAGTTTGACGCCTAAGTAGGTACATGTTATACTTTTATATACTCGTATATATTATATACATAGTTATTTTTTTATGTTTAGTGTAATCATAAATAGTGTATATATATTTAGTTTTAATGTGTATAAAAAGCAAAGAAATTTGAAATTTTGATATATCTATTACTTTTAATTGTTATATTATCTATACATATATACCAATATTATAAAATAAGTCTGCTTTTTTAGATTTTTCTATTATTGGATGTGGTGACCGCATTAAAAATAGCACCACACACAGCATAGGTATAGTACCGCTCCATCTTCCAACTTTGATGTCGTAAATACGACCAAAGGACTCTGGAACCAGCATCCATTTTGCGATCACCTGCAAGCGTGGTGAATGCTAGCAAATGGCCCTCAAAAGGATGACAAAATTGTGGAAATCCAACGGGGAGGCTTTTGCATTAACGGCTAATGATGATAATTAGGGGGGGGGGGGGGGGGGGTGAATCCTTTCATTGTCATGCGTTTAGTCTGCTATTAGCATAGCTAAATAGATGAATTAGTATTCATATGCTCATCTAGAAATATAATAATATGAGTATACATAAGTATGTTTATTATACGAGCGAAGCGAATCCGGCCTCTCGTAATAAATTCATTTCAAAATCACGCCTAAATGACAAAATTGGTTTGGTATTTAAGCGAAGTCTTTCTTAGTCGACTTAACCCGTCAGTCCCAACTTGGCAGTTACAGACCATATTTTTTAATAATATTCTCTAAGAGATACTGGCTATGATGATATACAAAATAAATACTCATCAAACGTCCTTGAGAGGGGGTAGATAATAATGAGAGGGCAAAGAGGAAACGCAGAGGTAGTGTGCTTCCGTTGCTCATACCTCACCGCAGGAAACGACACAATAATGCTTTTTTACACTGGTATTCTGTGAGAGCGTAGTAGTACTTACCTACTTCGCCGATCGATCCTGTTTTGTAAGCTGTAGTCAAGCTATAGCTAGGCCCTACCGCGAGAATTTAAATATTATGTTGAAAACATGACGTCATAAATGTAGTAAGTCTCATAATAAATCGAACAGTAAGTTAATCTTTCTATACAAATCAAAATTCACTCACATTAACGTTACGATACGAATACTTTCTTGCAAGTTGTTCGTGCTAGGCCCTCTGAATGAAAAAGTACCTCAATAGGTTGATGTTTGACACACGTAAATCGAAAGAGAAAACTGCAGAACTACGTTTGATCTTTTCAAACAAACATTAGACAACCGATAAGGATGTGCTTCCTTCACTTTACGTTCACATTCGTCCATTTTATCCGTACTCAACGTCACTCGGAACGGGAGTTATTTGATGGTTCTTCTTTCAAACATCAATCTAAACATAAAACGCCTTTTTTAAATTACTGCCTACTTTACAAAGTTCCTATGTCATTTAGTAGATGCAACAAAGGAGTGAATGACAGGGTGGAAGTGACAACGTACCGAAAACACTAGGAAGAGGTTATACTTAGGCCTATAATAAAATAGGAAAGCCATTTTTAAACGGATTAGATCGCGTATTTTAAAGATTTTTGTTTTTCCTGACGTTTCCAATACTTGCATTCGTGGTCGTAGGATGATGCAAAGTATTCGAAACGTCAGGAAAAACAAAAATCTTTAATATACGCGATCGAATACGTTTCAAATTGTTTTATTATAATGTGTAATAAAACCTAAGACACTATACGCCATTTATTTCAGAAATAATAAGTTACCGTTTTTGTCATTTATGAGCATGCAATGTATCGTTAACAACGCGATTAAAATGCTACGTGATTATTGTACTATGATATGATATTATTATGCTTATGCGAGCGTTGAACTCATGCGTGAACTATAGCGAAACAACAGCCGTTTAGTTGTTATTTACATGTGTTAGTTGTATGTGAAAATTAATAGTTTTTTTTTTTAATCGAAATACCGTTAGTATAGACATTTGTTTTATAGTATAAATAAACTGGAAATAGTCTCTTACGCTTTGGGTTCCAAAATCATGTACTTAAACCCGTTATTGTGGCAATATTATGATCGTTTTATGCTGCTGTCAATAGGATACCCATGTTGAGTGGTAGACGGTCACGGTCTTTTGAACTAAAACAACATATGTGGCAGTCGCTGTATCAGATCGATCATTATAACTGTCTAAGTAGCCATGTTTTCTAGAAGATTGTGCGTTCCCTCAGACCGTACAGGGAGATAGGGCACTCCCGAGCAAATGGCTGACCAAGACCTGCCTTGGGTGCGGCAAAACGTGGTTGCACCTGGTCAAGTGCCACCGAGTGCACAGCGTACAGGGAGGCTTCGGGTAGATCTTTTACAATCTCCGCCCCCCGCTACTTGTGCCTTGGGCGGCAGGCTTTTGACAGTCTGCTCTCTTTCGCTAGATGGAGTGCTCGCTCCGACTAAGATGAATAAACATATTTTGAGTCGATAAGCTTTTGCCTTCCCCAGGATGAGAGAAGTACATGAGTATCTCCCACGGACAAAAGCCGGTGATAAAAAAAAGAACAAATTATTATGCATAAGTTACGTGTCATTTCAGATATATACATACACACACACAGACTGAAAGTTTTTAGAAAATCAACAACCTGTTAATATTTTTATTGTGTTTCTAAGTAGTCTCCGTTCCTTTCTAAGCACCGTCGCATGAGATGAAACCATTGACTGAATCAGTGAGCCCACACTTCTTTAGGGAGCTCTATATCATTTTTTTAAGGGGGGAGGGAATTCCTCTGAATTTATCTTTTATTTTGGGCAATAAATAAAAGCCGCAAGATCAGTTCAAAGTTCAGTACTGTAAGGAGGATGATTCACTAATTTCACAGCTTTCATAGACAAATATTCAAATTTCGATCTGGTGGAGTGAGCTGGCTGGCTGAGCGTTTTCGTGATGGAGGATGGATCCTGCTTCTTGGGCACTGCTTTCAAACATTTTCCAAGACAACCGGTAATTAATACCTAACATACCAACTTGCAGTAATAGTGTTTTATCATCTAGCGCAATTGTTGCGGAATGACACGTCATCCGTAGAATAAGGCAATCATATTTTTCACGTAACCCTCCCTTCTTTACTTTTCATGGTAAATCTTCAAATGGAAACATCTATTGGGAGATTGTCTTTTGGTTTTGGGCTCGTAACAATATATCCAGCTTTCATCAACTGTTCGAGCATTCGAGTCACCTCCGTTACACGGTTCAAGCATTTCGCGGCACCAATCCAACGACGTGTTTGCGCTTCCGTCAAATTATGAGGTATCTGGTGCAAAGTTTTCTGACGCCTAAATGTTCGTATAAGACTTTTTGCACTTGACTCATACTAATGCCTAAGCTTGCTCGGATCTGTTGTATATGTCACTCTTTTATCAGCTTCTTTTCAGCATTCGCATTATCTTCACTAGTCACCGTAGAAGGATGTTCTTCACGCAAATTATAAGTGAGATTGTTTCGACCACGTTTAAACTCATTAAAACAATTATATACCGTGACAAAAATTGGGCTTCATCATGAAGTTCCAATTTATCATGAAGTTCCAATTTAAGTCTATCATAATATATATCGATTAAGACCACAACGAAAGTCGTAATAAATCATGGAACGAAAATTTCTCCAGTTTAATTTATTTCGATGCACGAGTGGCACGACACGCACTTTTTTATATTGCCGCTAATTTGTAAAAGTAAATAAATTTTTCATCGGCTACTTTTCTTACTGGCCCATTGTAAAATAATTCATTCAAACATCACTCGTATATCCACACCGCCAACAGCAACAGGCATGAGTAGGTATAACATAAACAAAAACACAGCGATCCGCAATAATACAGTTACGTAAACTACGTAGGTATCTGTATATCGGCCAGTGCATATTTCATCGCCCACACTTCGTGTATTCCCATTTCATACGTATTTGGTGCAAACGCCAAATTCGATAAGTCGAGCGCTTTGAATGCCACTAGAAATGCAGTTAATCGAATTATGCTTCGCTCGGCACATAGGTCATTGTACTTTAACAGTTCGGAATTATATGAAAAACTTTAAGTAAATTTTGATAAATCGTCAATATTGGGTCAAATTATACACATTTTATTAGAACAGTGAGTTTATTGTTATATCAAGATGTTGTCTGCAGTGAAAGGTACTGATAAAGTTATATCAACGTATTGGAGAGTTGAATACTCTGATGAAACCAAGAGAACTTTAACAAGAGGAAACAGCTTGATAGAATCAGAGACACGAAAAACAAGAAAATTTTAAAATTTCGCTTAGCGCTGTTTATCCCATACCCATCCCAAATCCCATATCCCATCTCACCCCGTGGGTGTCGTAAAAGGCGACTAAGGGATTAGCCGGAGGTCGGGCAGCAGCGTCCTTCGAATACATTAACAACTCAACTGCGATCGCCAACCCGTCTGCCAAGCGTGGCGATTATGGCAAAACCACCCCAATGAGCACACATCACACCGATAACGGTCGTGGTGATCTTTGAGGGAGGCCTGTGTCCAGCAGTGCACTTTATTCGGCCGAAATGATGATGATGACTGTTTATGAAAGAGCAAAATTGGAATTCTGGGGTGGAAGGCCTGGTGACCTGAAATACAGGCCTCAGCCTAGTTTAGGCACCAGTCTCCCACCATAAATTTGTATAATACTATAACTTTTTCATTATTGTGAGATAATAAATAAATACATTTAACGATTTACGATATGTGTAAAATTAAGTTGTTGTGTAGAAGGAGATATAATAGTAATATAGTATGCACAGTTAGCTTTTCCAGACTATAATTACATTTAAATAATTTAATGTAGAATAGTTTCTTTTTTATAAACACAAGCAAGATATGTCCGTACCAATGAGCACCTCCATAGAATAAAACTGAGTACGGTGGATACATGCAGATTCTGCAGGGATGAAAAAGAATCTTGCTAGGCGTAGGGCGAATCAACTTGGAACAGCTTATCCTGTACTATACGATTACGCGCAGTTCCATGCTGGCACAACCGCAGGGTACTTAAAAGAACTTCGATGTGCCAGCAACGGAGTAAAGGTCTAGAGTCAACAAAAATATCTAACGTCGACAAGTGACGAGGTACTTTCAGCGATAGCTGAGCCCGACATATACCCGACAATAGATTAGATTAGAAGCTAGATGTGAGCTATGCTGAGCATTGTTAATGCTTGTTCCACATTCACTATTTAACTCGAGCGAGTTAATTTGTCAGCAATTCTTCCTTTTACTTATATATAAAGAATATTACATTGAAGTGGTGATAGCCTAGTGGTTGAACGCTTGCCTTCCATACAGGGGGGTCTGAGTTCGATTCCGGCCCATAACTCTGACTTTTCGGATTCATCTACGAATCAGAACTTGATCATTAATCTCGTTAACGGTAAAGGAAACATAGTAAGGCAACCTGCACAGCTGATAGGTTCCAAAATGTTCTCAATGGTGTGTGTAGTCGGCCAACTCGCACTAGATCAGTGTGGTGGACTAAAGCCTTACCTGATAATAAACAAGATTTTATTACACATACAAAATTATATTATTTCATAATATATCATGTAGATCTATTCGATAACGCGTCAACAGCCTTTCAAACCCCAAACCGTTATTCATCGAACAGTGAAATTAATTACATCACTCATTGCTAATGAAGCCTGTTGGTTGCGAGACAATATTTACACACCCCCGCCACCCCTCACGAACCGCCTGTGTACGTCAGGATCAGCCTTTGTTCTGGTTTCAGTGAAGCTATTATGAATCTCGAGTGTTTGTTCGCTTATTATGTTTGTGTATCGATATTTATATTATGCTTATCCGTGCGGCTGGCAGATACGTAAAAGGAATGTTCGTAGAATTAACAATTGTAAGAACTGACTACGAATGATACCTAATGCATTTGTATTATGTGGCCTGAATTTGTCTAATGATAGCATAGCTTTGGGTATTGCGTTCAATTATCAAGCGAAGAAGAGAAGACAGGAAAATTGTAACGTTGTTTTAGTAAAACCTTATTACATTAAGTATTTGGCTGCACGTTAGATTATTAAGATATACATAAGGATGACCTAACGTTTCCATGTCTAAGTAGGCTTACATTTCGCAAATCTTCAGCAGTGTAGCGAGCATCTTCCAATTATTTTAGATATGTTTACGTATGGACGGTATGATATGTATGGACAACGTACTGAAAACTTTAGCAAGGGCGGCGGATCAACTATCGACGCGATTCTTCGCATCCGCTCGCTGTCGGAGCAGGTGGTGTCCAAGCAGGGTGGGATATAGTTGGCCGTCTAGATATCGTCAACAACTTCAACTCCATCCAGGGTGCAATTAGTCTACACTAGTCCATCATCGGTGCCCCCCCTACCTGCAGGCATCATAGGGGCCTATCTGTGCGATTGGCCCATTCGCTGCGTGGGCAGGGACGGCAGCGTAATGCGCAGAATATACTATATTAAAACCTGAGAATCTCGTCACCATATTGTAGAAAAAATACTCAATAATATTCTGCTATTACATTCTGAATGCATTGTTCATGTTTGAACAATGCATTCAGAATGTAATAGCAGAATATTATTGTCAACACAAAATCATATCTGTACTTAATCGAGTAGTCCATATGCTAAAAACAGCTGAATACATTATGCGTCCCAAAAGCCATAACAACGATCGGTACCAAGTGACATTTCCCTAATAGGCATGGTTGGTAGGCGACTTAGCCCGCGGTTTAGGGCTCTGCTGTTCATCCACTGACTGGACCTTCATTCGCCTTTCGACGAGTCTTAATCTGGGGATTTATTATTATGTCCTCGCGTAAACTTCTTAAAAGGTCAAGTTCCTGCTTGCGGATGGAAAGCACAGTATATAAACGGACAGAATACCAACCAATCATAACGACCCGTCATACATCAGCTGAACAAAATACTAAATCCATAATCATCATCATCATATCATATCGGCCCTTTATACGTCCACTGCTGAACTACGGCTTCCCCCATAGATTTTCACAATTGTTTCGTAATTTTAAGGGGTATTTGGGTACTCATCACGCTTGGTAGGGAGGTTGGTGAGCGCAGTATGCCATCCCTCTGGTTTAGAGTCCATTAGTCGCCTTTACGACATCCAACGGGAGTAGATGGAGTGGTGCTATATTCTTAATCCGGTCACCATACTGCAAAAACCCATAAGCAAACCAAGAATTATAACATCATAACTGAACCAGTTGATTTTATGTTAACTTTGTCGCTGAAGATTAAAACTAATAAAACAATAACGGCAATTTATACTATTCCCTTTTTACTTGATGACCATGTGGCGTGACTGTACTCATTATCGCCACATATAACATGCATAACATTTAAGTACCCTAAGTGAAATAAAGTGGTCTTATGCGAGCCATTTGACACCGTATGTTGTGCGGTCGAGGTCAAACTTGTGGATTTTGACGAGTTTGAACGAGCTATTAACCTAAATGCAAATAAATTATTTATATTGAAAACGCAGGCTCGAATTAATGTCTGTGAGGTGAATTTAACTGTAACAGAACTATGCACTTATGCAGTATGAACACAAGAATGAATAGCTAAAGGTAAGCGATGTTATTAGTGTTATTATATTACTAGATACCCATTTAGCGCAACTGTGGGGCATAGTCTTTAATCAAAATGTTGCTTCTTATTTCTCTGTTTAGTATGTTATTGTTTGTGATGTCTCATTTTGTCGCTGAATAAATGCTTTCTTTCTTTCTATAATAAGTACTTATTTTGATTGTGTCTTTTGCCTGGCTGTATTGGTCTGTCATACTTACTAAAATGTCTTGCTGACGGTGGCGTTGCGAATCGAGTCGTTCGGTTCCCTTCAATATGGTTCAGCTAAGCGATGACGATGCATGCGTCATGCTCGTGAACGGGTGCCGTCTGTTGGGACTGGTCAGTCGTTAACTGCCACGGCAAATAAATTATTATTACATTACTTTTGTATGTACTTACACGTGTATGTATTTACACATTAACCTACATTTTTCTATATATTCTATGGTATATGTTTTACAATCATTTTTGTATCAATCAACATTGTAATCTCAATTATTTTAAAAGAGTATCCATGGAGTTTCTTGTCGGCTATTCTCCACGAGATCGACTATTTGGAACCGTTGGTTGGTTTAAAATTTAAAACTTTGACTTTGAAAATGGCTGCTTTTCCACAGAAGGTACGCTGCCAGTGCCAATGGCTTAGAATCCCTTAAAACCGCATTGTGACATCCATACGATATGGAGTGAAGGAGTCGACATGTTCTTAATTTGGACACAACACGATAGGAAAGTTTGATATAATCTAGACAAATAAATTAAATTGAAGTGTCTGTTTGTAATGTCAAAATAACAGCTTTTTACTAAATGAATATGAAAGTATATACGGTACCTACAAAAAAAAACTATTTTAATATTTTTTGTCTGTCTGTCTGTCTGTTTGTTCCCGTTAATCTCTGAAACGGCTGGACCGATTTCTACAGAACTTTCACTGGCAGATAGCTGATATTATAAAGAATAAGGTATTCTTTATAATATCAGCTGTCTGCCGGCTACTTTTATTTTAGAAAAATAATTACGGTTCCGCGCAAAATAATTTAAACTTATGAAATCCAATATATATATATACTCTATGTCAAATGTCTATGCCGAAGGATATTATATTTATAATATCAGCTGTCTGCCGGCTACTTTTATTTTAGAAAAATAATTACGGTTCCGCGCAAAATAATTTAAACTTATGAAATCCAATATATATATACTCTATGTCAAATGTCTATGCCGAAGGATATTATATTTATAATAATCCAATTTCTTTCAAATTAAACGGCGGGTGAAACCGCCAGTCCCAGCTAGTAGGATAATTAAAATTTTAAATAGACTGTACAAATGAAAAATCCTTTTTATTTCACGAAATTTACATACATACGAGTATTGCGACTAGAGGTAACACAAGGTTGGCAGTGTTAGAAATGTCTTCTTAGCTACTTGTTAACGTAAATTCAGTTAACTTAAATCCTCCTGATGGGCTCTGGCTGTGGTGGGTGAGACGCGATGTAGTCAAGGGCCCTGAGAATGTAGTCGGGGATAGGCTGTGGTGCTGGGGTAGTGGGAAGATGGGCACCCTGGAAAAAAAACATAATTTATTTTACTTGCAATTGACCTCACAGAGCATGCTTCATCACTACTTAGGAGAAATGCGGGCAACAATTGAAATCTAACTTGCTTTTAAATGTTTCATCATTTCGGCCGAATGAAGTCCTCTGCTGTACACAGGCCTCCTCCAAAGATCATCACAACGACCGATATGGGTGTATTGTGTGCTCATTGGGGGTTTTGCAATAATCGCCACGCTTGGCAGATGGGTTGGCGATCGCAGTTGAGTTGTTAATGTACTCGAAGGACGCTGTTGCCCGTCCTCCGGCTAATCCCTCAGTCCACTTTTACGACACCCACGGGAGGAGATGGGGTGGTGGTATTCTAAGCCGGCACCTCACGGCATTTAAATGTTTGACCTGAGTAAACGACATAATCAATACATTGTCACTACTAAGTGCTGCTATTAATGTTTGAGTCGTACTCTATTAATATCAATCGACAAAATATCATTGATCAGAGCAGCCATTAGTCAAAAACCAATTCACAAAATTTATTAATTATTGTTCTGCCATTTTTTTAAACTTGGATTTTTCCTGTGTCGGTACAGTTTAAAGACATACATTTCACATGCACAAACATCCAGGACCCGAACCAACTATCTGTAGATCATATAAATATTTGATTCGTGCGGGGATTGAACCCGCGACACGTTGCGCAGAAACCCAATCGCTGAGCCAATGCGCCAACCGTGCCGTCCAAAATAATCTGTCTCAATTATTTAGTTCAAAGTGGAAATATTTTAGTCAATGTCAATATAATCATCACTTTTAAATACTGTATAGTTCATACCACATCAGCTCGTAAACGTCCACTGCTGAACATGGGCGTCCCAAAGGATATTGCCATAATCACCAGATTTGGCCGGAGGAACTCGCAGGCAGTCTTAGTATTTGGTTATTAGCACACGGGAGGGTGCTGCTGCCCATCCTTTAGATATCAACCCTTAATTGCCCTTTACTACACCCACGGGAAGGGAGGGGTAGTCTATTCTATGACAGGAATCACTCAGTTTTATCAGCTATGTGTGTAAATACAGCTATATAATAAAAACTTGGATATTTACGCTGGCCCGGAATCCGAACTCGTCAGCGACGTAAGTCAAAGAGATTGGTTCACCGTTGGGAGCGGTGTACGAAATGGAACCCTGGGCGGCGATACCTTCGTTCTCCTGTATACAAAAAACAGAAATATTAAAAACAGTGTAAGTTGTACATCAAGAAGCGTGATAAGACCAGCGAAAATTTCGATTCTCATCTCTCTTTATAATATCTGGAGCTAGAACCCAAAGTTGCAGGCCAACGAGTACAGTATCTAGCGTTAAGTTAAACCGACTTTTGAGATTTTACAAATGTCAGTATTAACGTTTTTGGTATGCACTTTGAATATCAATGTTCGTAAAATCTATTGAGAGTCTCTCAATGCAAGGCACTTATAGTATAACCCAAATATAAATATTCTTTCAGATAATTGAGGGTAAAAAATAATCGTTACACAAGCTCCAAATTCGGAATTACGTAACATAGTAATGTTTCCAATTCATATCGGGCGTTAAATAAGCTTATAATCGAGAATTAAATAAATTTCCGTTATTGCGTATCGTGTCGACCTTAAACGAAATACCAAGGTTTAGTACATAAATATATTAACAAATTGTGTCCGCAAGATCATCTGCCGTTACTTAAATGTCATGCTTGTAGCCTTGATACTGCTTAACTGACTGCTGTTGTAGCTAATCCTTTTGTTGTTGATACAACATTATTATCTTGTACAGTTTGATATAATTAGCAATTTACTAAAGCGGCACTCACCTTGCCAATGTTCGTTAGTTGACCAGACTCCTGGGCGCTAATGCCGTTGCTCGTCTGGTACTCGGACTTGAACCCGTCAGGTAAGACGTCAACACTCTGCAATACAATATGCGCATCAGCCTCTGGGCTGCGCAAGTGGGACACATCGGCGGCGACGACGGCCACGACGGCGAGGAGGGCTACAAAGGATTTCTGTTGGAGAAATAATGTGGGATTAGTACTGGATATCTACAAAAATACATTATCAAAAACAAAAAAGACGTTGATTTTGTTTTTAGTTGTAATACATCTCGTATTTTCAACATGTAAGCTAAAGAGTCTTGAGTTGAATCGAAGGTCAATGAACAGGTATATTTTACGAAAAAATGTGCAACGATGATAAAACTAACAGCCTTTCACTCTTCCCCATTTCCAAATCTCAATTGTCCAAACCTAGTGTTGTAGTTAGAACCCTAAATATAGATATTGTTATCACAATAACTTCTATTAACTATTGTTCCTTATACGTGAATACCACGTGAGTTTGTCGGACACATGGGTGCCGCTCTCAAATACCAGCTAGTGATGCAACCTATCTTCACTCACCATCTTGTGTGTCAAAGTTAACAGACGATGTGTAACTGTGATTATAAAATAAACGAGCCGCGGTTATATACTCGACCCTCTTCCTTCGTATATGGTTCTAAGCTGCGGCATTTGCATTATTTTGTAACAAAGAAGCTCTGGTCTTCAATATAGTTTGGCAGTTTACAAGGTGAACGCGATTTGGTGATTTTCTATGAGAGCACATCCGTGTTCGAATTTTTTTTCAATCGATCCGCGTTGTAGTACAGACGTCATTTAGTGTAGTTGTGTGATGTGGAAGGTATTGTTTCTCTTAGGGTTTTTAAAATCTGAAGATTTGCTATATTATCTTCGCCTCTCAACTAATTTGCTCAATTTTTATTACTATGTCAGTTCTTTTTATTTTAAATCTACTATTAGTGTGTTTCAATCTATATTATTTAAGCAAAGTATGTTTCTTACTTAATAGGCACAGTTAACGCCGTCACTAAAGTTTTATTCTCCACAATGTTCGATTGAAGTACGTATACGGCAAATCATATCTACCTTCTACCTATCTATATTATTATGTATATATATGTATAAAACGTGTAGCTCCAGTCACGAATAAGTCTACCCCATGTCATCCCGTGGGTGTTGTAGAAGGCGGCTAAGGGTGTTTGGAACCTGGTGCGTACCATTAAGCACTTTGGGGTCCCTGCAGATGGCGGGTAAACCATCAACCGGGTAAAACCCTTTTGGCAAAACTTTAACAATATTAACATATTGCTCCGATCTCAAGTGACTCAGAGTTGGGACCAGAGCAGAAAGAAGATATTATATATTTATGTTGTATTTACCTAACTAACCTATGTAGACCTATGTAGCCGCATGTATCCGGCTAAGACTGTCACCACCCCATCTCATCCCGTGGGTGGCGTAAAAGGCGACTGTGGGATTATCCGGAGGATGGGCAGCAGCGTCCTTCGAGTACATTTAAACTCAACTGCGATCGCCAACCCGTCTGCCAAGCGTGGCGATTATGGCAAAAACCTCGCAATGAGCACAAAACAGAAACACATACGGGTCGTTGTGGCAATCCTTGGGGGAGGCTTCTGTCCAGCAATGCACTTTTTTTGTTGACTGAAATGATGATACCAGTGTAGGTAGTGCAGTTATTGCTTCGCACAGGCTACGCTTTCACACAGTTAAAAGCATAAAATAGAAGTATTTTGACCAATTAAGTTTTAGATACATACAAACTCACATCAATATGGGTATCGCAATGATCACTACAATACAATGAGCTACACTACATAGGATTTCCAGACGAGAAGACTACAATATCTGGGCAAGGTTTCAAAATGTCGGGATTTAAGGATCGTTGTCGGAACAAATAATATCAAAACATACTTTTTATTATTTAAATTAACATCATGACAAAAAACCTTAACATTTTAGTCACATTATGATTACACGACATAGGTTAATAATAATAATTTAATTTAGTTAGGTTAGTGTCCATTACATTTTAGATGAAAATTCTCGTGTTGGACCCATGTCCCCGCGTAAGCCAATCAAAAGACCGGGTTACCTCTTACAGGGGGTAAAAGCCCGTGAATAGAGAAACATGTAGATAATTCAAGACATAATAGAAAGCTGTATGTTTAACTCGACGCACAGAGCATGTCGATCGCTCCGCTATCATATGTTAAAAAAGCGGTAGGCATTCGTTATTTTTATTATTCTATAGAAAAAAAAAAAACTTCTGCTACTGTAATGTGATTTATGTACTCTGTGATGAACTTTCTTCATCTGAATAAACTGTGTGACTCTTTGCCGTGCGCACTTTGTTTTTAGTGACAATAACAACGATTAACCTAAAGTGGTGGCGTTCCGTTCAGTGGGAATGAGGTGATACCGAAAGCACTCGGAAATTTTAAATTTCCTATTGTGTAAAATCTTTACGAGAGACTGTTTGTCTGGACATTTTGTATTTTGTCGGGATTCTGGATATCATATGAAATTTTTTCGGGATTCTGGATATTATTTGAATTTAGACGAAACCCGACCAAGGTACGGTTGGTGCAGTGGCTAATACAGTCGGCTGCTGCGGTCCGGGTCGTGGGTTCGATTCCCGCACGGAACAAATATTTGTGCGATCTGCAGGTAGTTGTTCCGGGTCTGGATGTATTGTATAGGGGGATGGGCAGCAGCGTCCTTTCTTTGGAACATTAGCCATACTACGCTCGCCAACCCGCCTGCCAAGCGTGGTGAGTACGGGCAAATTCCCCCCATAATGATGACACAATTGTTGAAATCTATGGGGGGCCTTTTTCAGCAATGGATGTCATAATAGCTGATATGATGATGAATTAATTAAATATACAGTTCATTTGTTAAAAACATACGCTATGACCTACTTTGCCAGGAATCAATGTACCTTCTGATTCTTTTAATAGAAAATCTCCCATAATAATTAGCGAGGTTAAATGTAAAATATTAAGAGTATTTAATATTTCTACTATTTAATATAAGGGTGTCTTTTGATAACATTAACTAAATAGTAAAAAATATTATTGTCGATTGATTCTACACTAAGGTTTTTCTTTCATAATATATTGCTTGATGCTTTTTTCCAACCGATGTCATTGGATGGTTGGTGTGGGGATTAGGGATTGTCTTATTGTGCTATGGGTCGCACACGAAACCAATATCTGTATGATCTTTTTTTTTTTTTTTTTGATTTCCAGTGGAAATTCTACATGGAACTTCCTTCACCCCGGGGAAGGGCGAAGGGGTATGCCGGACTCCTACCGGCTAAAACCACTGGAGCGGTCATCTTCGGCACCGAAGGGGGGCTCCAGGTCCTCGTAAGATCACACTAGAGCCGCCCATTGGTGCCACGCCTTTAGGCACATCTCGGAAGGGATGACTGTAAAGCGGTCACCCCCTCTAGCGGAGGGAAGGCGACTGTAAGAAGGTCGCCCCCCCCAGGCACTTCTCGGGGAGGATTGTAAAGGATCCCCCCAAGCCTCGCTTTGCGCTGTGCTGCGCACACGGCGGCACGTGACCACGTGCGCGTCACCGTCTTCCCGGGGGTCGCTCGGTGTGAGCACGTAGATTCCCCAATATGCGCGCCCGCGACCCCCGAGGCCCCCCACCATGAAGTGACGGCAGGGGGCTCAGGCGTGTTGGACTTGGGAGCCGGGACGGTTGTTGCCCCGGCGCCGTCTAGTCCTTCTCCGTGCGGGATCAGCCCTCTCCCGATCCCGCTCTGCAGTCTCCTTCTGGAGCATGACGTTCTCGCAGAAGGAGACCACTGCACTCCAATTTTCATGCTCTGCCAACATAGCCGACACTACTGCCGGCAGAGAGAGATCTTGCCCGATCCGATCGACCAGGATCCGCCGCTCGGCCGCAAACGCAGGGCACTCCTCGAGCGTGTGCTGTGCGGTATCCTGGTCGCTTCCACAATGGTGGCACTGTGCCGTAACCTCGCGTCCTATTCTGTGCAGGTACGCACCGAAACAACCGTGACCGGTGAATACCTGCGTCAGACGGTAGGTGACGCGCTCGCTCCTTCTGAGCCAGGCTCCGAAGAGTGGCAGGATGGCCTCGACGACGCGCTTGGTCGCGAACTGCAACCGTAGGCGTTGTCGCCATATCTCGAGTGCGCGCCGTCTAGCCAGCCGCCTCATTCTGTCAAACGCCCCTGATGGCACGCTTTCCCCACTTTGGCGGAGGGAACGTGTCCGGTCATAGACCCACGCATCCATCTCCGCCTGGATGTCGAAAGGCGGAAAGCGTGCCAGGAGAGTTGCCGCCTCATAGGACACTGTCCTGTATCCCCGTGCGATCCGTATAGCCACTCTGCGCTGCAGACTATGAAGTTTGGTTCTGCAGCGCTGGACGCCAGACAGTCGGGATGACCATACAGGCGCCCCGTAGAGGGCCACAGACCGCACGACGCCCCCGTAGAGACGGCGAACTTCCTCGCTCGGTCCCCCGAGATTGGGCAGCACCCGGTGCAATGCACCCACTACCCTCTCGACTCGGGGGACGAGGCGCATGAAGTGCTCTTCGAAGCCCCAACGACTGTCCAGGGTGAGCCCCAGGTACTTCATGTACTGGCCCACCCTGATTTGCGCGTCACCAACGCGTATCCACGAACTGGGTGGTTCTCTGCTCCGCGGCAGTTTGTGGAACCATAGCGCCTCGGTTTTGTAGGGCGCTATCTGCAGACCCAGAGCGTGGATTTCGGCCACGACAATTGCCACCGCTTGCTCGGCAAGCCGGATGGTTCCCTCGAAGGACTCCCCGCTGGCCAACACAAGAATGTCGTCAGCGTAACAGACCAAGCTGACGCCAGCGGGGAGGACGACACGCAGGACCGCGTCGTAAGCGAGGTTCCATAAAAAGGGGCCGAGAACCGACCCCTGCGGAACCCCGCACGTAATCTCCCTCCGCTTTACGCTACCATCCCTGCCCACGTAGCGAATGTGCCTATCGCGCAGGTAGGCCCCTATGATGCCCTGCAGGTAGGGGGGGCATCGATGATGGACTAGTGCCCCCCTAATCGCGCCCCACGGGATGGAGTTGAAGGCGTTGACGATGTCTAGACTGACAGCCAACGCCACCCCACCCCGCTGGGACACTGCCTGTTCCGACAGCGAGCGGACGCGAAGAATCGCGTCGATTGTGGACCGCCGCTGCCGGAAGCCATACTGACTTTCGGCCAGGTCGGGACCCACTCGCGACAGGTGCTCAACGAGTCTTCGGGTAATTATTCTCTCGAATAGTTTCGAAGCCTCGTCGAGCAGGCAAATTGGACGATATGCAGAAGGAGACTCCGCAGGCCTTCCTTCCTTCCTCAACAGAACCAATCCGGCTTCCTTCCAGCTGGACGGGAACACGCTTCGACGGAGGCAGCTGGTGAACAGCCGCCTCAAGATATCTGTATGACCTACAGATAGTTGTTTCGGGTCTGGGTGTTTGTACATGTAATTTACTTATTTAGTTTTGTACATTTACTCGTATGTTTGTAAACTAGACGTGTGAACAATTTTTAACTCTTAATATTTTGATTTAGAGTGTATATAAAAACGCGAAAACCTATTTTTCAAAACTACTACTTAATGAGCATCATCAACATCACATTGACCGTAAATTTGATTAATTTTTGATGTTAGATATTCTGCCCGCAGCGAGGCGGCCAAGGATCCGAAACAAACAATCACGTCATTATGCATAGATTATGTATCCAAAATGATTCTGCGTTCAAGCCATTGGAGAATTCTTCGTCATACTAATTACGAATGAATGTTTCAGTGAATCACTGTTTGTTTCTTGTGACATAAAATGTATGATATTCATACAATACTCTAAATGTATGAGCATCATGAAGCTATTAAAGTTAAATATTTAGTACTTAAGTATATTGTCTCTGTCTTTTACCTAGCAGTATTAGTCTGTCATACTTAGTAGAATGTCTGGCTGGTGACTGCGTTTTGTATCGGATCGTTGGGTTCCCTACATGCTGATGCATAAGTCATGCTCGTGAACCGCTTTACAGTCACCCTCTCCGAGATGTGCCTATAGGCGTGGCACCAGTGGGTGGCTCTAGTGATACAGGTCCTCACCTGGAACCCCTTTAGGTGCGGAAGATGACCACCCCAGTGGTCTTAGCTGGTAGGAATCCGGCATGCCTCTTCGATCTTCCCCGAGGCGAAGGAAGTCCTTGGTGAATGTCCACAGAGATAAAAAAGAAAAATGTAGGTACCACCCCGATGCCAGATATTCGCTTCCAAACAGTGTTAGATATTACTTTGTTCCGATGAGAAGGGCGCTGTAGCTAGTAAAACTACTGGGCATCATCATCATTATATCAGCCAGAGGACGTCCAGTGCTGAAGAAATGCCTCCCCTCATAGATATCCACAACTGTGTCAACATTTTAAGGGGGTAAAGTATCGGCAATCCCCTCCAGATTGCCGATACTTCCCGCGCTTAGCATGCGGTTTGGTGAGTACGGTATGGCCACCGTTCCACAGAATAGACGCAGCTGCATGTCCCACCAGATTAGAGCCCCTTAATCACCTTTTACAACATCCACGGGAGGAAATGAAGTGGAGTTACATTTTTAATCTGGACACCACACGGAATTTTGGGCATGAGAGACTAATAAGGATAAGTTCAAGTTGACCTTGACCTTGACCGCAATGTGGTGTCAGAACTAGCCTTAAGTAGCGTTACATTTGTTATGGACAGGCATGAGGCTGATCACATTTTATTTTTCTTCCTCCGCCTTCGGAGTGGCAGAGGGGCTTCCCGGGCTCTTACCGGCTAAAACCCCAGTGTCCTTCCACGAACCCCTAGCCGAGGTAAGGTGTTTTCTTTGTCAGCATTAGACCACCCCGAGCAGGTATTGCCCGCCAATGTTCGGCGGATCCCATGTCCGTGCGACCTGGCCGGCCGCACATATCTCCAAAGGGGCGCGTGCAGAACTGGCGTGCCGGGCCTGTTCGAGCTTTTTTTAAATAAATACAACATGGTGCGGACACCACAAAGTCATTTGCCAGGTTGTGCTTACCACCTAACTTTGTGGACTCGTAACGATGTTGTGTGCAATAAAAAAAAATTGCCCACACCTGTTCTTTTTTCACTGTTACCAAAACCTACTTTGACTTCTCCAGCATCGTTGTTATAGATTATAGACATATAACTCAACTGTACAAATATATGAACCCTTGACAACTATCCATAGGCCATAGGTACTTCCTAAAATTTGTTCTGTATGCGGATTTAACCAACGACCCGTCGCGAAGTAAGCCAGTCGCTTATCCACTGCGCCAGCCGTGCAGTCAATTATTTGTTTGATTTAACTCATAGAGCCCATGGCGCTGATAGGGCAGACGTGTTCTCGAGAAAACGCAGCGAGGACCGCAGACAACCTGGTGAAGGTCGCTGCGATTCGTTGGATGCGGGCGGTATGTATACGGCAGCTGTGAAAATCTATAAAGGAGGCCTTTGTTCAACAGTGGACGTCATTCGGCCGAAATGAATGATGAAAAGCCTTAGTCTGGCCCACAGGAATAAAAAAGGAACAATTTTACTAAGGTCTATTTATGAAACTAAAGCATGCATTCTGCTATCCAGCAATAGTACTACTATTTACAGTATCGATTATATACAGCAAGCATTATGAGAGTTATCCGTGTGGTGTCCGGATTAAGAATATAGCACCGCTCCGTCTCCTCCCATGGATGTCGTAAAAGACGACTAAGCCACTAAACCAGAGCGATAGGCAGCCGCGTCCCTTCTTTGGAACATTAGCTATGCTGGGCTCACCAACCCGCCTGCCAAGTGTGGTGAGTACTGGCAAATTTCCCCCAAAATGAAGACACAATTGTTGAAATCTATGCGGGAGGCCTTTGTTCAGCAATGGATGTCTTTTGGCTGATCTGATGATTATTAGAGTGTAGATTAAATGTCCAAAAAATAAAATCTTTATTTTATTTTTATTTTATTTATTAGGAATAACAAACAGTTATACAAATTAGCTTATATGTAAGATTAGCAACAAGATATTACAAATGCATAACCAACTACGTTATTCACATGATATATTAGACATAATAACATTGAAAAACTACATCGTGCGGATCGAGCGTTACAGGCTTGCTTCATTATATACATAAGAATATTCCACCATAACAACAAAATAATTTAACGATAATTATAACCAAGCCTTGATTCTAGTTTAATATGAATGAAAGAAAACCAAGCTAAGATGATATATCCATCGAGTTAAGTGCTTTACGGGCATAATTTTTAAATTTTCCTGCTGACAGTGCGAATAAATCAAGATTATGAAAATATGTGTGGTAATTAGTAGTAAGTCGGCGCAAGGGCGCACGTACACCAGCATTTGTATGACTTGTGGTTACAGCAAATACAGGATGGGCACGCACTTTATATCTACATTAAGATTGCTGTCCTTGTGTTCCAGTTACTGACAACATTAGAGACGCGACTAATTCAATTCAGGTCTAGACGGCAATATAAATTATTGCGTTTTGCATTATTAATAGATTAAAATATCATGCCATTTCAAAAGGAATCATGACATATGTAAATGTTATCAAACAGGTGTAATAACATTATTATTGAATAGTTTGGTTTTATATAGGTCGTATAATTTTGAAACTACACATTATTTTGTTCTTTATTATATTACATATTAATTGCCGCATATATTATACCTTATATATGCGGCAATATTAATACGACAATATATATTGTATTACATATTATTATATACTATATATTTATTATGTTACATATTAATTGCCGCACATATTTACCTTTACTTGCGACGACTTCATGATTAAATGTGCCCCGTTAATTTGCTCTGCGTGGTGTCCGGCTCCGCGTGGTGTCCGGGTTCCGTGTGGTGTTCGGCTCCGTGTGGTGTCGTGATTCCGTGTGGTGTCTGGGTACCGTGTGGTGTCCTAGTTCCGTGTGGTGTCCTAGTTCCGTGTGGTGTCCGGGTTGCGTGTGGTGTCCGGGTTGCGTGTGGTGTCTGGGTTGCGTGTGGTGTCCGGGTTGCGTGTGGTGTCCGGGCTCCGTATGGTATCTAGAATATCGATGACGACGACTGCACGGTTGGTGCAGTGGTTGATACAGTCGGCTGCAGCGCTCCGGGTCGTGGGTTCGATTCCCGCACGGAACAAATATTTGTATGATCTCCAGCTAGTTGTTCCGGGTCTGGGTGTATTGTATGTGGAATTCATGTCTGTAAACGCAACCACAACGCAGGAGAAATCCTAGTGTGAGTTAGGGCAAGATAGTCAGTTATTAACTCCTTCTGGGTAAAATTACTATTTGGTAGTCCTTGTAGATACCATACGATGCCAATGAAACTGAGGGTGTAGACCCAACCCAACCCAACACCCACCGCGCCACTTTAGGGCAAGATAGTCAGTTGGACGCGGACTAGAACCACTGGCCTTGGAGGCCTCCCTAATCGACCCTAGCTCGATTTTCCCTTCCAGAACACACCTTATAGTCTCTCGGCTTTTACACAAGAGCTGCTAAGGAATTATTTGGATAATAAGATTAGTAACGAGCATACTAGCATAGCACTTACATCTCCCTGTCTATCCGGCATGTAATAAAACCACCCGGTTTATTACATACACCGGGTACTTTTGATTTTTTTTATTGGTGTCCAGTGGAAATTCTACATGAATGATGGTCGTCCTTCCCTGGAGCGAAGGGGTATGCCGGAGTCCTGCCGGCTAAAACCACTGGAGCGGTCATCTTTGGCACTGAAGGGGAGCTCCAGGTCCTCGTAAGATCACACTAGAGCCGCCCATTGGTGCCACGCCTTTAAGCACATTACGGAGGGGATGACTGTAAAGCGTTCACCCCCTCTAGCGGAGGGCAGGCGACTGTGAATAAGTCCCCCCCATGCACTTCTCGGGCAGGATTGTAAAAAGTCTCGCCGTGCGTTGTGCTGCGCACACGGTGGCACGTGACCACGTGCGTGCCACTGTCTTCCCGGGGGTCACTCGCACACAGACTCCACAACCTGCGCGCCTTCGCCCTCTCCCGATCCCACTCTGCAGTCTCCTTCTGGAGCACGACGCTCTCGCAGAAGGAGACCAGCATTTCAATTTTCATGCTCTACCAACATAGCCGGGGCACATTCAACCTTGGAGAATAGGCGGATTAATTTGATTATAATGTTATTCAAACGCTCCATGAATAGAGCTAACGGCCGCCATTTTGCTTTCGCAAACGCCACTATTTGTCCATCAAAATGGCCAACGACGCACTTAATGCTATTGTTTGGGATATCTTTTTAAAGGACCCCAACTTCATTGCCATATAGGGCAGTCTAACTATTCTCAGGAAGCTAACGTCCGCTCTCATCGCACCAGTACTATGTATATAACGTCAACCAAGGGCCGAAACCCCCATACCGGGCGCAGACATGCTCGACGCAGCCAGGCACTTCACTCCCGCTTCCGAGTCTGAATATCATAAATGTAAGAGGACGAGAGTACTCTACTTCGATGTTGCGAAAGCATTTGACAAAGTCTGGCACAACGGATTATTATATAAGTTGTACAAACTAGGAGTGCCCGACTATCTCGTTCTTATCATACGAGATTACATGTCAAATCGCAGTTTTCGATATCGAATCACGGGCGCTCCCTCGTCCTCTTATTCTGTTAGAGCCAGAGTCCCACAGGGATCCATACTAGCCCCACTATTGTTCTCATTTTACACCAGTGACATCCCCAAACGACCCGTAAATTCGTCCCAATTAGCACGCTTTGCCGATGCTATA
Source organism: Diloba caeruleocephala (assembly GCA_947459985.1). Classification (NCBI taxonomy): domain Eukaryota; kingdom Metazoa; phylum Arthropoda; class Insecta; order Lepidoptera; family Noctuidae; genus Diloba; species Diloba caeruleocephala. Next base: position 8,205,749 of record OX381616.1, on the reverse strand, counting down.
TTCTACTCTGGCCTCAGCCCCGATAATATAGCTAAGTTCCTGGAGGATCTTCCACTTAACAGCCAACGCCTATGGCAAATGGTTTAGGAACTGGTAGATCGAAGTTAACCCCACCAAAATCAAAGCCATCCTATATTGCAAAATTGGTGACGAGCATCACTTTAGACAGATCACGATGTTAGGCCAATCGATTCCTTGGGAACCACATGCCAAATATCTTGGAGTCACTCTCGACAAAAATCTGTCTTTCCTAGAGCACGCAAAGACGATGCGTTCCCATGCCACCACCACGCTCTTTTGCCTCCATTACCCGCTGCTCGTAGTAAATTATCCCTTAGAAATAAGGTGAGAATTTACACCTCGTGTATCAGCCCAATCATGACCTATGCCAGCACAGCTTTAGCACATGCTGAATCCACCCCACTCCATAGATTCTAAACCCTCCAAAATTCATGCTTAAGGCCACCGGAGCGCCCTGCCACATGCGCAATAACCAACTTCATTTCGATTTAAACTTGCCGATCATCAGGCAAAACATGAAGCAAGCGTCTAAACGCTACTTCGATTCTGCCCTGTTCCCACTCAAATCCCCTTGTGGTATCGGCCGCCGATTACCAACTCTCCCGTATTCGCAGAGTACGCTGCCTGAAGCACGCTCTGGTCGACTGAAGAGACTCGCGGTGTCTCATTCACTCAACACCCGCTTTTCCGCCCTCGCCGAAGAGGATACCTACCTTACTGACGTCGCGGAGGCTTATCGCCGCGACACCACCCCGTTCAAGATATTACTACTCCCCCGCCCGTGCCGAGCCTGTAGTATGAAATGTCCCCTAAAACATATTAAATAATACCGATCCAGCTGTTCCCAAAACAATAGCTTGTTATCCCCAGCAACGCCCTAAGCCGAGGTTCGTGTCCCGCAGGGGGCGCCCTTAGCGCAAGTTGCTTAGATTTTAATATAAATTTTCAGCCTGGCTGAAGGCCTCTTTTGGTCTTTTCTCCCGCAGGGGGCGCCCTTAGCGCAAGTTGCTTAGATTTTAATATAAATTTTCAGCCTGGCTGAAGGCCTCTTTTGGCTTTGCCAGAAACGACCGGTTAAGCAGCCCCATTTCTCTGAAATGTTTACGAGAAGCCCAACATAACAAAAGAAGTATCAATGAGCACCTTCTTCGCCGGATAAAAGTAAAAACAAAACGTGACATCACGCGTTTTTATTTTGCATTATACGTGTTGTATGCATCCACATGAAAGACTGGCTGTTCCCAACTTTGTCTGTGGGGGAATTATTTTAAACGCTTAAAGGAACTTGATTGCTTAGTTAAACGTATTTTATGTCCTATTTATGTATCAGAATATAGCACGAATCCATCTCCATCTGTGGATTTCGTATAAGGTGACTAAGGGACTCTAACCAGAGGTATGGGCAACAGCGTCCCTTCTGTGGGACAGCAGTCTTTCTGCGCTCACCAATCCGCCTACCAAGCATGGTGGGTACTGGCAAATTCCCCCCAAATTGTAACTCATCGTATCACGGGGCGGCCTTTGTTCAGCAGTGGACGTTTTTTTTGGCCGGAATGATGATACTACTTGCCGTGTGGTGCCGGCTCAGAATGCCACCACCCCATTTCATCCCGTAAGTGTCGTAAAAGTCGACTAAGGGATTAACCGGAGGATGGGCAGCAGCGTCCTTCGAGTACATTAACAAATCAACTGCGATCGCCAACCCGTCTGCCAAGCGTGGCGATTATGGCAAAACCACCCCAATGAGCACACAACACAGCCATATCGGTCGTTGTGGTAATCTTTGGGGGAGGCCTGTGTCCAGCAATGGACTCCATTCGGCCGAAATGATGATGATGATGATAATGACTTAATTCCATGACTTAATCTATCTCTGTAATCTCACGATTGAATTCAGTATGTGTTTCTTTTTTATATAAACACAAAGGTTATTCAAGTGTTTGCTTACGAATAGTTTATCAATTGGTTTTTTATGAATTACGTTTAAAATTATCACCGTAAAACAATTGAATGAATTACATTGGTGGTACGTCTGGCGAATTTCCTAATCGCTTAGCTTTCTATGTTACGCGTCACAGGTTAATGTCAATGTTTGTATTGCCTTCAGAAAATTGTTACGGGTCAGGGATTTGCGTGCATGCCACGGTTTATGCTAGGACGATTTAACCACAAATTAAATCGTCCTAGGGTTTATGTGTGGAAACTGAACACATGATACGGGAGATACCGTAGTGATCATTTTTCAAAGCAAAACAATATTGTACTGAAACAGCAAATAATATTCAACAGAGTTGATATATCGACGGTGAAGTGACAATTATCGTACACGGGTCGCCTAAACATTTTTAGAATTAGCCAGTAAGAAAATTTGCCGATAAAAAGTGTATTTACATTTTGTAGAACTGTTTGGGGATGTGTGTGAATTTAAAAAGTGCGTGTCATAAAGACAAAATGTATTCGACTAGAAATAAAGCGCTTTACTTTGTACCCCAAAATAAAAAACATAACTCAGAGAAATTCGCTTTATGAACCACGCGCAGGCCGTGGCTGCGTTCGAAAACAATATGGAAGGGAAAGAAGAATGGGCTCATTGCTTCAATCAATGGTTCCATTGCATGCAACGGTGCTCAGAAAGGAACGGAGACTACTTTGAAATACAATAAAAATATTATTGGGTTCGTATATAATTTTCTATAAACATTTAGTGTGACCCATGTATTGTAGATCTCAAGGGCTGGCAATAGCCGAAGGCACTTTAACCCTATTAGATCTATTGTGCTACCCAAAGCCCTGCACTACTCCTCAATTATATCAATGTTTTCTTTATGGGCTTCTCGCAGATTTTTCTGGGAAATGTGGCTACTTAACCTGGCAATTTCTGGCGAGGTCAAAAGACGCCTCCAGCCAGGCTTAAAATTAATTTTAACATTAACTGCTACTACGGCCTCCCCCTGCGGGACTTGAACCTCGGACTAGTGCGTTGCTAGAGGATACATGCTATGTGGTGGACACCTGGATCGATATTTAAATGAATTAAATTTATATTTAAGATCGTTTCATTTAATTATATATATAGGATATTTAAGACTACAGGCTCGACACGGGCCAGCGCGAGCAAGGGACAGGGGGAGAAATTATTGAAGGGGATGGTGTTGCGGCAATAGGCCTCCGTGGCGCCAGGCTGGCGCGCAGGCGGACCTCCTCGGTGGCGAGGGCGGTAAAACGGTCAGTTCAGTGAGCATTGATTCAATAACCGCACGGAACAAATGTTTGTGTCCTTCATATAATGGTTCCGGGTCTGGGTTTTAATGCGTGCGGGATTTATATCTGAAAACTGTACACATGATATGGGAACAACTGTACTAATCGCTTTTTGAGGCTGATACTGAAAACAAGCATGCTGCAGCATAATGCTGAGTGTCAGCCATTTTCTGCACACTAGCGGCGCACAATTATTTTAATTTAATCATAGTTTTATATAGTATAAACTAATATTATATTGCTTTAGTAGAAATTTAAATCTCTTGCCAACATTCACGCACTAAACAGAGCTGGAAATGCTGTATTACTTTTCTTTTTTGTATGTGAATAATGATAGCCTGGAATCCAAGTCCTTTGGCGAGGTACTTTATTAAATTGCGTGAGTGTTGCAAGGGGAAAAATGTTTTATACTTTGGTGTTAATATTATGCGAGTCTCTGTGGTGTTCAGAAATAAATACTTTTTCTTTCTTTCTTTCTTCTTTCTTTTATAAAGCAAAACGATTTTTTTTATACTTTTTTACCGTTTCAATACCGGCATTATAGGAATGTTTTCTCCGAAGTGGTGCATGAACAAACCTCCTCGTTATAGTGTAGAAGCAATGGTAAATTGTCATATAATATCATATCAGCTGTAGGACGTCCACGGCATGCATATAGCTTATCACCAGGCGAATGACTTGCTCGTCTCGTTACCAAGTTGTATAAAAAAAGACTTGTAACAGATCCAACAGTGGACTGCGAAAGGCTAAATTTAGCTGCTTTTATTTATCCTGTAAGCCAGGGGTTCCCAACCTTTTTTTGTCTACTGCCCACTTTAAGAATAAATTATTTTTTAACGCCCCCCTTTTTAAACATACTTAAAAACCGCTAAGTACTTATAACTGATTAATGAAACGCAATTTATAGTATTCGGACAGAGTATCTTTTATTGAAAATAAAACAAACATAATCAATTCTTATATAAAAACTAATGTGAAGGTTGAATCTGATGCTGTTCAATAAGTTTGTTGATATCAGGTTCCAATTTACTCAAAAACAGCCGCAAGTCGCCACGTTCGGTAACACGCAAACGATTTCTCTTTTTAGTAAGCAGCGTTGCCACAGCACTAAATCCACGTTCACACAAATATGACGACGGGAATGCTATCAAAAATCGTTGAACAATTGACCACAATCCAGGGTACAATTGCGGGATCGGTTTTTGTAGCCAAAATTCTTGATATCCATTTTTGAACTTGATTTTTATTTCTTCGTTTGTTGTCAATTCTATAAGTTCTTCTTCCAGCTGAGGTGACATTGCTGTGTTGACATTTGAAAACGGATCCAACACCCAGTCTGGTATTTCCAAGTTTAAAATGTCCTGGTATCGTTCGGTGAAGTCAATGTGGAGGTTTTCCAAATGTTGGCAGTAGGCAAACAAGTCGTCGTTACTGCAGTATACTGATAAATTCGGAAAATTGTGAAACTCACGTCTGCCCATATTCTTTCTATTCTTGTCGTTGAACATTTTATACAGGTCTGTCATGTAAGCTATATCATTCTTTGATGTTATGAGCTTGTTGCGCAGTTCTGTATCTTTAGTTTCCAAGAACTCTATCATAGAGTCAAACAGGTTGTAAAATCGAATCAGACAATTGCCTCTTGACAGCCAACGAACTTCAGTATGAAGCAACAAACGGTTGAAATCTTCGTCATTAGTAACACAAAGCTGATGAATTAATCTATCATTCAAAGAGCTGCTACGGATTTTATTGACTGCTTTGATGACATATTGCAGTGATTGAAATAGTCGTTCACTTAAGTTTCTAGCAACCAAATGTTGTCTATGAATAACGCAATGTATAACAAGGACATCTGGAATTTTATTCTTTAAGTATGCTATGAAGCCTTTATAGCGCCCTGTCATAGCCGGAGCGCCATCCGTAGCAACTGATATAATATTTTTCAAAGGAATCTCTTTCTCTTCACAAAACTTTTCCAATGTATTGTATATGGTTTCGCCTTTTGTATCTGTCTCCAAATTTCTGGCAAACAATAGTTCTTCACGTATTTTCTCATCTTTAATAAACCTCACGTAATATAGCAACAACGCTTCATTAGTTGGTAAAGTGGACTCATCGAACTGAATTGAAAATTGACTAGTCCTCAGATGATTGCACAATGATTCTTCAATGTTTTCAGCCATTTCATCAATTCGTCTTTGCACAGAATTATTACTCAAAGGAATTTTTCGGATAATATCTGCGGCCGGTTTATGAAGCACAGTAGTTATTACTTCCTTTATTGCTGGCAAAATTAACTCTTCTCCGATGTTGTGTGGTTTGCCTTTTTGAGCAATTAACAAAGAGATATTGTACGAAGCTCGAAGTCCGTCGTCATCTTGCTTAGCAGCCGCCGAAAATAGTTTTGATACACTTGGCTGAGTATTATGCTTCTTCTCTAGGTCTTGAAAATATGCTACATTCTTTTCTGTCTTATCTGGATGCATTTTATTCAAATGATCTTGCAGTCTTGAAGGCTTCATTGCTTCGTTCGAAAATGTTTTTAGACATAGAAGACACAAAGGCGACGACGGGTTTGTGGGATTTTCAATAAATCCGAATTTAATATATTCCGCAGAGTATTGCCGTCTCTTCTTTTTTACTTCCGACATTGTTTTGTTTTAAGAAATACGTAAGTGTTGAAATCAAGTACTGCTTATCTATTATGCGCGAAACCGCAAATGAAAATAAAATAAATTTACGTCGTTTATATAGGATTGCATAAGCAGCACGCACCTACAGAATAAGACAAACGTGCATAAACTCGTTTATCTCATTCGACGCCCAATCGTACTCGACAAGCAAGAACAAGTATTATAGAACCAGCCGATTGGTATAGGAATGTACAATTCGGATTATTTAACAAAAACTTGTTAAAACATGATTGCCCGCGGTCTTTTATATCGAACCGAGTTTGAGCTATATCTTAATTAATATTAGTTGATGTTCACAAGATGTAGTCGAGAGTCGAGAGCTCAGTCAGTGTCTAAGAGTCTTCCTAGCTAGGTAGATGAAATTATAAATCGACCCCAAAGCCCTACACAATGCCCCCTTTTTTTTCTGGGTCTCTTACCGCCCCCCTTTAGGCCTGCAGCGCCCACAAGGGGGCGTTATCGCCCACGTTGGGAAAGACTGCTGTAAGCGGACCTCTCCTCTCATATACCTCTGCAAATTTATTCATCATGAATTATTCATCACTTAACTACTAATTTGATATAATAACGTACTTAGCCTTAAAAATAAATTCAGAAATATCAAGAGGCTTAAATTATAGACGGATCATTAATGTTTTTCTTAATAGTGATCGGAAGTTTGGCCTTGACTTCGGTACGAGTTATTAAAATAGGAATGATGTCTTGCAAGTATTCTTATTATTTATTAAGACTGTTCATACCATGCTTCTGCTCATATAAAAACATAGCTTTTAACATCTGTCTTACAAGTTAGTTCATTTTTAGATTTTGTTCAGACGATGTAATTATTATCTTCATTTAAAACACGGACTAGAAAAAGAAGATGGACTTCGCGCCACTCATATCGAAAGTGAAGCACCCTAAGTATGCCGATTCGCTTGTACATACGTGCCTTACGCACACACATGCATCATAGTATGCCGGTCGACCGCCATTACGCGGCACGACAGTGGCAGTGTAGTTACTATTTATTAATATATATTGTGTCGTGAAATGGTGTAAAAATAACTCTACATCCGAAAAAAAGTGTAGAGGAATTACTTAACACAGGTAAGACACAAATTTATCTACAAATCTACAATTTTTTTTATTTTTGAGATTTAAATTATCATTACTATTTGGAACACAAAACCTCAACTACTCATGCGTGTGTTGTTAGAAAATAAATGAGTAATTTTCCCGAAAAACTGAGTAAACAAAAAAGCGACACCAAAAAGAGACATACATATTCATAAATAGGATTTAGTCTGCGAATTCAAGTATAGACTGTTTCCTATAATCTTCGTCTCCTCTTTGTTCGGGCTTTCGTAGTGAATAGTCGAATGAATTAGTTGGGACAAGACTGAACTCGACTGAACTCGACTGAACTAGACTGAACTAGACTGAACTCGACTGAACTAGATTGAACTCGACTTACTGGACTGAACTTAACTGAACTAAACTGAACTAGATTGAACCCGACTGAATTTGACTTAACTCGACTTAACTAGACTAAACTTGACTGAACTCGACTGAACTTGACTGAACTCGAATGAACTCGACTGAACTCGACTGAACTCGACTGAACTCGACTGAACTCGACTGAACCAGACTGAACTCGACTGAAGTCGACTGTAGTCGACTGAAGTCGTCTGAACTCGACTGAATTCAACTGAAGTAGACTGAACTCTACCGAACTACTCTGTTTACCACCTCCACAATGTATTCATCTCATTCTCTTACACATTAACCAAAATACAAAGTTTCACTTATACCGCGTGTGAATTCACACTCAACAATTATGTTGTTATTTATAAATATAAAATATCATATCAGCCTGTCACCGTCCCAGAAATAATATTTCCATTTTTATCTTATCTTTGATGAAAGTATTACTACCTACTATTGGTATTGTTATTTTTTTTAAATGTGGGAAAATGTCATGCCTTCTGGTATCCCTCAAATCACGCACACATGTTCGATACCATGCTTCACTTTCGTAATGATTGGCGCGGAGTCCTTCTTTTTTTCTAGTCCGTGATTTAAAACTAGGTTATTATGTGTCTTGCGATATTGTTCTTTTTGTAATTTTGTTCGTATGTACTATGTATAAGCATATGTTTTTATAACGGTAGTTTTGCAAGTTTGTGTCCTTTATTTCATCTAACTCATTCCATCATCATCATCATATTAGCCACAGGACATCCACTGCTGAACAAAGGCCTCCCCTTACGTGTACTTTCCGTTTGCACAACGAGCGCACATGCCGCCCTCATCCAACAAATCCCAACGACTACCAGGTCGTCTGTCCACCTCGTTGGAGATCATCCCATGCTGAATTTTACGTAGCGCGGTCTCCACTCAAGAACCTTTTTGCCCCAATGGCCATCAGTTTTACGAGTTATGTGCCCCGCCCATTGCCACTTCAGTAACAAATCATACATTTAAACCTTTCTCATTAATCACTCACACACTAAAAAGATTTTCATGTGGTTTTCACACTTAGACAGGGTGATTAATAAGAAAGGTTTAAGTGTATAATTTGTTAAGGTTTTGTGTAAATTGGTTGAAATATGGCGATAATTGTTGAAAATCTTGGTATCATATATCACAGTAGTTATATGTACAGTACTTGTAAGGCTTCTCATCTAGCACACGGTGATCGTGTCTCAACAAACATTAACATGTTTCTCAAAAATAATGTTTGCTTATACCTACTTATTATTTATAAATATAATCTAATTCAATAATAATATGGGAGTCGTTGTGTGCGGGCGGCATGTTACCGCTCGTTGTGGAAATCTATGGCGGAGGATATGATGATGTTGATGAAATAAAAATATTATTAAACAGGTATGCTATAGGACCGAAAACAGTAGTATAATTATAATACGGCCATTAGTGGGTGAGTGATTATATAGTCTTTTTCATTATCACTCTTCCTTCGGCACAAATTCTACGTTGACTCCACCAGATGATGTATTGAAAAAACTTATAAGTGATATTAATTCATCAGATGATGCTTACGTAAAAGTTTTGTTAGTTACTTTAAGAAACAAATAAAAACATAACCTAAAATCAATCAAATTTTATCATTTAATATCCACAATGAAGGTTAATTCATCATCGGCCCCATACAACCCAGCACTAAGTAGTCATTTCTTATTACGACACTTTAGTTTGAAAAGCGGACCTTAATATGATAAGTATTTTTTGCCACTATATCTAATTTAAGCCATACCAAATTAAAGATTAAATTTTTGCCTTTGGAAACACTCAAAAAATCGTTCTTTCAGAAATCATCTGATTTGTTTAAACCTATTAAAAAATGAATAATAGCAGATTTGTAATAATTATTTAACCATAAACATATCTGTGTGATGTGATGTGATGTTTCCATCACATCATGTCATCAAATCTCAAGATAACAGAAGAAAAACTATATATTGGGGCGTTTTGCCATAATTGCTAGGCTTAGTGCTAAAGTATGGAAGTCTATTTCAGTTTTAATACATATAGTATAATCAGCCCATTACTGTCCCACTGCTGGGCACGGGCCTTTTTTCACGATGAGAAAGGTTAGGTCTTAGTCCACCACGCTGGCCTAGGGCAGGTGGGCGGAATACACGTGTAAGGACAAAACAAATGAATTAGCTGTAAACCATAGCGCTGTTTCTGTCGGTACATTTTTTTCATTATTTACCACTTTTTTATAACAAGAAATAGTTTACGGAAATATATCGCGTTTAATTAATTAATTCTATAAACTTCCGTATAGCATCTATACGTGCGACGTGCAGCCCTTGCACATACAATTATTATTATAATAATACACAAATATCATCATTTCGGCCGAATGAAGTCCACTGCTGGACACTGGCCTCCCCCAATGATCACCACAATGACCGATATGGGTGTATTGTGGGCTCATTGGAGGGTTTTGCCTACACAAATATATGAAATACAAAATAAAATAAAACAATATTTTATTGTTCTACACTCTAACAAATGTGAGTATATAGGATACTCACATTTGTTCATCATAATACCTGAAAATATCATACGCGTAATACACAATTAAGCGAAGTTGTATAGTGGAACATGCATGCATGATAAATATATAAAATAAAATACTACTCTTAATTCACCAGCGTTTCGAACACTTTGTACTTTGCTTTATTTATGTTAAATTATTTTGTTTGAGTAATCACACATTACATAAATAAAAAATAATTATAAAATAATAAAAAACAAATAAATATAAAACTATTACCAATTAATTGAAAAAATTGGGTTTATTCTTAAAAACTGTTTCAAAAATAGAAAAATGTTCTAAATTGTCTAAGATATCTTTCCCTTCAGGCTTTGCACCCATCTCCCAAACGACCTGTACATTAAACTTTATTATATAATATAATATAAAATCTATAGAAATATACATATATCGTACGTAAATTTAATGAATTAATAGTAAGAGTAAATACAGCAAACATTTAAACAGACAGGTAATGTTACCATTGGAGATTTTCTATAATAGCTAGTGACTGTGCTCTTCTTCAATAAGAAGAGCATTCCACAACCGGACAGCCTGTACTGTGAAGGATTTAATAATTTTTTACATTTTTGTACAATGCATTTGCATCTCAAGTCTCAGATTCTCCGAAGATCTCAGGAATCTCGAATGTGTGACGAATGTGAATGCGGAAATGGGGTATAAATTAACCAGCGAATTTAACGATGATGCTCAAACTCCTATCCACCTGCTGAAGAGCGCACAATTATCTAGAGAATTTAAATACCAAATAAGCAGTGTGAAACGTCCTTTAGAAAGGCTGTCTTTTTTTAGATTGATGCATCTTGCGGGAGGCCTATGTCCAACATTTCACTGCAATTGGGTAAACTAATTAACAGTTTGATCGGTATTACATAATTGGCCAGTAGCAACGTCTCATTTACACACTAATCAAAATCAGGGGAATTACAAATTCATCTCTGAATGCGTTTAAATAAGTTATTATCAACCTTTCGATAGATTATGAAGTTTACAGATTGCTTCTTTGTATACCTTTATGCAACGCTATAAGGAAATACCACTCAACATAGTTATATCATATTTATTTATAAATAAATTCTTCTGTCACCTTCTAAATTTACGCAACACAAAAGAAGATAAAGATTGTACCTACATCAAACAGTTTCGTAAAACCCAAAGTGCAAAGTTGAAAAGTTTCAATGTAAAAGCGAGTTTGTCATTATGAATAATCAAGTTTGAGATAATCAAAGATATTTCATAACTATCAAGCGTTTCGTATCGAATTCTTTGGAGTGATTAGGTGGTACCAGCTTCGTTTTTTTAAGGTGTAATTCAACTCCCAATATTATCGAACCATAACGAGTCCTGCTCGAATACGGAAACCGAAACAATTGTTAGGTTAAAGCTGATTTTTATTTAAAAACTTACTATATACTATATTTATTGTATTTTTGGATTATAAGTCTTACAGATTGTAAGTGTTGGCCGCGGGCAAAAGGCTGTAAAGGAATAAAATACCCATATAATGAACAAAATATTTTATTGACTACGTAATGGCAGTTGAGTTTGTACTAGCTTGGTCTGTTCACATGATGTTTACTTAACCCAAGGTGGGTTTGTAGCTAGGTGCAGCCTTCGCGCTGAATTCCGCTTGCGGTGGGTGGGCTGCAATGTATTCCAGGCTGCGAAGGATTGCCTCAGGGGTGGGAGGAGCCGTGGGGAGCACGTTGCTCTGTACGAGAAAAAGGATTAGTTACATACTTAGACATCACTGCGGCTATTCTTCGTAACCGACTATAGTATAGATCAACAAAGTTCATTTGTTCGTCTATGAAGTAATAGCTTATGTTAGAAGAAGCGGGCATAGAAAATGCTCTCCCTCATACTCTTTTAAAAATGCATTTGAGTTCCATACAGACATACAGAATCTTCCGTGTGGCGTCCGGATTAAGAATATAGCACCACTCCATCTCCTCCCGTGGATGTCGTAAAAGGCGTCTTAGGGAATCTAAACCAGAGGGATGGCAGCAGCGTCCCTTCTGAGAAACGGTAGCTATACTGTGCTCACCAACCCGCCTGCCAAGCGTGGTTAGTATTGGCAAATACCCCCCCAAAATGATGACACAGTTGTGAAGTCTACGGGGGAGGCCTTTGTTCAGCAGTGGACGTATAAATGGGTGATATGATACAAAATATTACATATAAATATCCGGAAAAAACATATCTACGTCATACAAACATTTGTCCCGATGTGATCGATCCGCGACCCATGGCGGGTGTGGGAGCTTGAAGCTGGAAACTATTAGTATGAGAGCTGGCAGCAGACTAAAATCTTGTTACAGCCGTACTTTATTAATCTTGCTTTCTATTGTAAATTCCTTAGTTTACCTGTGACATAGATTTTATAGAATTCAAAAAATTATTAAGTTGTTGTACTTACGGAGGGCTGGAAACCATCCGCGTTGGCGACGTACGACACTTCTACGGGAGAACCATCTGGGCCGGTGTATTTGTATGCGCCTTTGATTTCCAAGGTGGGGTATTCCTGTAAGAGAGAGAAAATACAAATTTAATGATCATCTGAATTAAACTATCTCAAAGATAGCGGACTTTGCTGATTGAGTTTATGTAGAGATTGAAACTTAAAAGCGGAATATTGACGGGTCCGTCTGTGATTCCAAAACAAATACCAATATTTAAGTGAGAGATGATATTTATATGATGCCTAATTAACTATCATAAATTACCGTTTCTAAATATTTTGAGTCTGTCTCTCTGAAAGTTTGTCTCAAATAGGCTCCGAGACGGCTTATCGGATTTCAATTTTAACTTAAAAGTTTCATAGATTTATCATTCCAATATCTTGCAGGGTTCAGAAGATATAAATATAAATATAATTTACGCCTGGCGAAGCGGGCCGGTAACGGCTAGTAGGCTGTCATCTACATCAGTAGCACACGTGGTAGAATCGTGATTCTGAACCTGTTTCTATTAATGTATTGGCGGCGACAAGGTCTCAAGCTTTTATTTAATGATCAATATGTTGACCAGCATAAATAGATTCTGAGTGTCTATGTATTTATTAACACATGTTTGGGCCTTGACATAACAGTTATCAAATGGTCATTTTGTCTAGACAGTCGTTTGAGTTAATATATGAAACCTTTCACCAACTGGGTTGAGGCAATGAACTTCATATTTATGAATTATAGTTATTTGTCTGTTTAGCTACAGTCGTTAACGTTGGTTCGTCTTTAACTATAGAAACATCTAAGTGTCTAAGTACCTACATTTCAATTTACCATTGGTATTGACTATATACTGAAGTACTCATTGTTTGAAACAAATTAAATTTGTTCGACTTAAAAGTTATAAATCAATTATGTTAGACTGGGTTGAAGATATGATACGGTAATTATTTCAACATGTTTTCTCCGTCAGAGATTACTTTTGCAAATTCATTTCATATAATCGGTGTCCTATGAATTACAAAGGAAAAGCTATGAAATATTGGTCGTTGTTAGTTATCACATACTTATGATAACATAAATAATGAAACTATTCAAATAATTATGTAAGGCAAGCTTTGAATAATGCATAAACTGCATATCGAACACAATTTCAAGTGCCAGTTCAATGATACGCCTACACCCATGTAAAGTTGAATGATGTTAGCAAAAGTTGTTGGGGTCGTGGATTTAAACAGAAAGTGATATGATCAGATAAATAGCAGAAGAATTACCTGATTATTTGGCTATTATTCTATTTATTATTTTATATTAATGTATTCATATTGTATATATGTCCTTAACGTTTTAAGCCCACTTTTAGTCATTTAATTTCTTGATTTACGTAAATGCACCTTTTACTAGAATTTGATTCATGGTCGATTATTTTAATTACAGGACACCTAGTATAGAAAATTATTTTAAAATAAATAAGTAATTGATACAAGCATACCGCACAGGTATATAATGTAATAATTAACATAAAAATGTATTTTACTTAGTATGTCGAGACTGGATGATATGCGTGTGAAAGCATCGGGGCTAATAAGAGCACTTGCCTCAACTCTACATGAGATTTTAAAACTTTAGACGGATTAAGTTTACCAGCGTTAATTATATTTGCAGGAAATGATATCATTGGGATACTTTTTAAATTTGTTGAAAATTATGACATCACGCACATAATCATTACAAATAAATAAAATTGAAGTGTATGTTTGTAATGTCAAATTAATAGCTTTTTACTAAATGCATATGAAAGTATATCCGGTATCTACAAGAAAAAGCAATTTGTATTTTTTTTGTCTGTCTGTTTGTTCCCGAAACGGCTGGACCGAATTCTACGGGACTTTCACTGGAAGATAGCTGATGTTATAAGGAATAACTTAGGCTACTTTTATTTTTTTTAAATAATTAGGTCTCCGTGCAAAAAAAAAAACATGAAATCCGCCGAAGTACTCTAAATTATGTATAAATAATCCACTTTCATTTAAATCAAACAGCGGGTGAAACCGTGGGTGCCAGCTAGTTAATAATAATAGTCAAAGATCAGTGCGGCTGATTTCTGATGCGTTATCGACACAAATCTGAACTTTGAAATTACGGTGTTTAGTATAGCCAATATCTAAGCGGCACCGTATCAATAGTGGAAGAAACGACCTATAAATAAGTTACTTACATAAAAGAGGCTAAAATGTAGGCAAACTTAATGTTCCGGGTCAATTAGTTATTTCTTGTAAGATTTAAGAACTAAACAAAATATTGTAAAAGAAATAAGTTATTCAATGTTGAAGACTTTAAAGAATTATTTAAACCATCGTCCGTGTGGTGTGGTGTCCGGATTAAGAAAATAGGACCACTTCATTTCCTGCCGTGGATGTAGTAAAAGGCGACAAAGGGACTTCTGTGGAACAGTAGCCACGCGCTAGTATACTGCGCTCACTAACCCGTCTGCCAAGCGTGGTGAGTACTAGAAAATTCCCCCAAAACGATGACACCAATGTGGAAAGCCATAGAGGAGGCCTTTGTTCAGCAGTAGATGTATTTTGGCCGTGTGGTGCCGGCTCAGAATACCACCACCCCATCTCTTCCCGTGGGTGTCATAAAAGTCGACTAAGGGATTAGCCGGAGGATGGGCAGCAGCGTCCTTCGAGTATATTAACAAATCAACTGCGATCGCCAACCCGTCTGCCAAGCGTGGCGATCATGGCAAAACTCCCCAATGAGCCCACAACACACCCATATCGGTCGTTGTGGTGATTTTTGGGGGAGGCCTGTGTCCAGCAGTGGACTTCATTCGGCCAAATGATGAGATGTATTTTGGCTGATATGATGATGTTAACCATATGTGGACACTTAGGAATAGGCAGAATTTAAATGGTTGTACGGTTAAAAGTCGTTCGTCCTATGAAGAAGAGCCGGCAAAAAACTACCTGGATGCTCTTTTTTAAATATGTGAATTTATTACTGTCTTATAATTACAATATAATTGTAAAAAGAGTTATACCAAGATAACGCAGACCAATGTGTGGGATAAATACACACTTCAGTAGGTACAATAATAATTAATTTCTTTACAATAAGACTGCCATTGCAGTTCGAAGCTGACCAGTTTGAGCACTCGTATACAGGCGCGTAACATGATTAACACAAGCACAACCCTGGCTAGAGGCCTCTTTTGGCTTCGCCAGAGATCGCCCGGTTAAGCAGCCACATTTTGCGGAAATGTATGCGAGAAGCCCAACAAAAACCACAAAACATTATTTTACTTACCCCGCCTTCGTTAACGACGGCACCAGCGACTTGGGCGACAATGCCGTTGTCGGTCTCATAATTGTACCCAAAAGATCCTTCGGGTTTGATGTCATATTCAGCCCTGAGCACTTGTGCCTTAGACTCGTCCTTCACATCGGCGCTTGCGCACGCAACTGCGACTGCGAGAACTACTAGGAATTTCTGGAAGCGATTAATATAATTATTTAGGTATTCTATGCGAAATATAAGTACAGAAATAAAAAATAAAAAAGACAGTAAATTTAGAGATGAGAGTCACTATTTATATTCAATTAATTATATTACTACTTCTTATTTAAATATACCGAAAATACTTGACAACGAAAGATTCCCATTTTACTATCAAATTTAACTGTTATAATTACGGACATCATTTGATTGTTGCTTAAACAATAATGCATACATTTGCCCTCCAAAAAAAAATGGACGGGCTTCACCAAGTTTTATAAGTAACATTGTGTGAAAATATTATGATTTATATTTAAATTTTACTATAAAAAATATGTATCGGTATATCAGGTCAGTTGTGTTTTAATAAAACAAACTAATTATAAATAATAATATTGAAGTGAAGTTTTTATCACTTATTTGAATTAATATTTTTAATATAATAGAAAACCAAGAATTCTTACCATTTTGCTAGTGGGATGACTATTTTTTTAATGTGATTGAAATATTTTAACACCGTCTTTATATAGCAAATGTCGAGAATAGAAATGAGGACGTGCTATTCGTGTTTTAGAACATCGATTGGTCAAAGATTATAAATGGAATTAAATTATACAGCAATTAAAACAACTTGATATCTGTCGCTTATAGTCCTATAACTCAAATCCATTTGCCACTCTTATGCATTAAACTTTTTTTTATACATTTATCGTACAGGTTTGATTATGTTCGTTAATAGTAAATTTAATAATCTAATCGTCAAAATGCGTGGCGACTCATGGTGGACTTCTGTATGATAAAACAATTCAACAGTTATTGTGCGGTCAACCAGCAAAATTTTAGTGGCATATGTATATGCAAAATATCGTGGATTATTAAAATAAGACCTTATATATATATCTTTAAACGTTTATTACAGATAATAATAAAATAACTATTAATAGAAATTCCTAATCAAATTTTACTTCTACCTATATATTGTTCTTCAATAAAGTGTCTGGCATAAATTTGAAAAATACTATTGTTTTTCTGACATTATTATGGTAATGAATTCCCAGAGTGCCGTTTTACCATACATTAAATATGAAGTAATAATGCGTCCAAATGTTTATAGAAGAATTTCGATCAATATAAGCTTAATTATAATTTCCCATGTGGGTTCTAGCAATCTAGCATCCCTAATAGTGCTTATGACAATTGGGAGTCAGATGACCTAAAACTGAAATTGATCATTCATGGATGATGTAAGTGACTAATTTGCTTATCATAAAATGCGTTCTAGCTATACTACGGGATCATTCTTTTATTGCAGCTGTTTTCTATCAGTTTTATATATTTAAAATGATGCATAGAGAGTACAATACTTAATAAAAGATAACCTCATCGTGCATCCGTCCTAATAAACGAAGATTTATCGAAGGTTATTTCTGCGGTTATAGAAATGTTTTCATTTTTAAATACATGTATTTTTATAATATTAGCGACCATATTGATAATGATTCAGATTATAAAACCTAAAACAAAACTAAATTAAGTACAAAAATATATTAGGTAGAAAACTATTCGATACAAATAAGGACTGTCTCGTCTTTACTAAACAATTCACGTTCATATAATCATTGGTCACTCCCAATGTGCTATTTTTAAAGGATGTGATATTTACTTAAATTTATGCTACGTGAGTAGGTGAACGTATAACCAGGAGTCTGCTTAACATTCAAGGTCAGAACCATCTTTTCGTAAATTGTGAACCATTCTGTCTCAGAGTACAGGTGCCCATATTCCTAGCACACATAAACATAAAATGTCGTGTTATTGGCATATAATTAAAATTTCTGAGAATAATACCTAATTGTTCTTGACGGCACGGTTGGTGCAGTGGTTGATATAGTCGACTGCTGCGCTCCGGGTCGCGGGTTCGATTCGCGATTCCGCAGGGAATAAATATTTGTACGATCTGCAGATAGTTGTTCCGGGTCTGAGTGTATTGTGTGTGGAATTTCTGTCTGTAAACGCACCCACGACACAGGAGAAATACTAGTGTGGGGCGAAATAAAAAAAAATGTTACGGGTTATTGTCTGTTTGATGAAAGTTGTAACATAATGTTATTCATCATTTCGGCCGAATGAAGTCCACTGCTGGACACAGGCCTCCCCCAAAGATCACCACAACCACAGATATGGATGTGATGTGGGCTCATTGGGGGGTTTCGCCATAATCGCCACGCTTGGCAGGCGGGTTGGCGATCGCAGTTGAGTTGTTAATGTACTCGAAGGTCGCTGCTGCCCAACCTTCCGGCTAATCCCTTAGTCGACTTTTACGACACCCATGGGAGGAGATGGGGTGGTGGCATTCTGAGCCGGCACCACACGGCAAGTAATGTTATTAACATATGATTATATTATCTCGCGGGGCGCAATGCCAGACGCAATAAAATTTGCATTGTGCCTTGCAACCGGCGAATAGCATCGTGTAAGAGGACATCAATTATAATTTTACTTATCTAACAGTAAAACTCAACTAAAGGCTTCCGTTGAATATCGAAAGCTATTTGTTTAATTATTTTACTGAGAACTGCAAAACTATGTGCAATCATAATATATATAAATATTACCCCCTCTGGGCAGTCGTTATATCACCATGGGATAAGGTAATCCTAGAGAGCAGATTAAAGTAGCTGCTTGATTTCTTCCTACCTTCTGATATAAAAAAAGTATATCACAAGAAAAAAAAAGTATTATAAGTAGCTTACAGAAGGCAGGACAGTTTGTGGCGAGCTGAATGTGAGTGGCGACACTGCGTACCCGAATGCTCCAGAGAGTCGGTCAGGGCCTCGTCACCGGCTTGCCTTTATTGGATGGTTGGAGTGGTACCCCAAGAGCGCCCGTAGGACTTTCAACTCTAGCTTGCCTTAATTGGCCGATCAGAGGGGGCCGCCAGAGCTATATGCTCGGGGTGGAAGTGTCTAATGGCGTAATAACGGGGAAGCTCGCTCGCCCGCTCCAAGTCTTACTGAATGTGAGTGGTAGCACTGCGTACCCGAATGCTACAGAGCGTCAGTCAGGACCTCGCCTACGGCTTGCCTTTATTGGTCGGTTGGAGTGGAACCCCATGAGTGCCCACAAGATTTTCAACTCTATATTCTCGGGGGTGAAAGTGTCTAATTGCGTAATAACGGGGAAACCCGCTCCGAGTCTTCGAGAGGCGTAATGCTGAAACCGGTGCCGCACCTCTCGATATCCCGAGCCGTTCATGCCAGTTTAAGGGACCCATCTTGTAAGTGGCGAGTCACCGTCTGCCGTAGAATTTAATTTAAAGGTTGATAGGCAGACGCAGTTTTTTCCGTTCTTCGAAGTAATCAACCAATTTAGCACACATTGCATAATACCTTTTAATAGTAGGTTCCATCTCATACAATAGTTTTACACCTCCGGGGACAATCTGAGACTGCATTTTTATAGTGCAGCCATGGAGAGTCCCCAGTTAGTGTCCCATTACATTTTGGGGTTTAAGAATCTTTATTTCTCAAAAGAATTACAATATTCGCTTATATGAGAAACTTATGGTTTACTTACGAGAATATATTAATGTACTGACGAGCGCTTTTGAGTTGAACAATAAACAAAAACTACACATTTACGGTCGGTATTATACGTATTATATAACTGCTAACAAACTTTTAAGCAAAGTATTTATACTCTTTACAGACAAAAATAGCTTATACCTACCAAGTTTTAATTAACAACACTTTCTGTTGGAATTTATTATATTCATTTTTATATAAAGTAACTAGCGGGTAACTTGAAAATTTGCATTATGATGGTAAACGTAAATACAAAGACTTAAGTTTAACTAGATGCGACTTAACGTAATAAAGTGGGAACTTTTTTGATATAACATTTTAAGATTTTTTTAAACGTGTACATTGATTTGGCTTCTTTAATGTCTATTGGTAATTTATTGTATGTCTGCGCACCTTCATACATAAAGTTATTTTTTCCATAATTGGTTCGAGGGTGGTGTAAATGTATGTGGTTGGCATTCCGGAGCATCCGTTTGTGTATTTGTGATTTTTTTGTGAAAGTTATATTATGTGTGTGTATGTCTTTGTGTAGTATTTTTCTTATTAAGATGCATGTTTTGTAAATGTAGGTTTGTTTTATAGTCATTAATTTGGTTTCTTTATATAAAGTAGTAGTCGGTGTTAAAAAGTCATAACAAAACAGAGTCTTAATTAATTTGTTTTGAGCTATTTGGATCATATTGAGATTTGTTTTAGCTGCTGTGCCCCATAATTCAATAAGATAGTCGATATGGGGTTTAATCAGAGAATTATAGATAGTATAGCGAACATTTGAAGGGAAACATCGCACAATACCTCGTAAGGCTCCCATGAGAGAAGTCAGTTTAGTTCGTATCTTTTCAAGGTAAGGTTTCCAGGTCAAATGACTGTCAAGTATAAGCCCTAAATATTTTTCAGTGTTTGTTCTGTGAATTTCTTCATTATTAATAGTAAGAGGATTAAAGGAATCAATTATTTTATTTTTTGCTGTAAATATTATGTAATTAGTTTTAGTTGTATTAATTGTAAGAAGATTGCACTGAAACCAAGTATTGACTTTCTCTAAATCTTCTTGTGCATCTTTTATAATTACGTTTATAGATCGGCCATAGTAAAGCAGACATGTGTCATCTGCATATAAATTTATATCGCCTTTGAGACCCAATTGACTGATGTTGTTTATATAGATAAGAAACATGAGAGGCCCTAAAATGGAGCCTTGTGGAATGCCGTAGGTAATTAATGCCTGACTACTTTGGTGGTTGCTTATTTTTACAATTTGGTACCGATTTTCAAGGTATGATTTTAGTATATTTAGAGCGTTACTATTTATACCAATGCTATTTAGCTTTTTCAATAGTATTTTATGGCTCACGGTATCAAAAGCCTTTTTTAAATCTATAAATACAGCCAAAGCTATGTTTTTATTATCAATTTCCATTTTAAGTTTTGTTATTATGTCTATAGTCGCGGAGAGTGTGCTAGATTTAGGTCGGAAACCATATTGCTTGTTATAGAAAAAATTTATTGAGTTTAGGTATTTATCAATCCGGGTAAAGATAGTCCTCTCAAAGATCTTAGACAGCACAGGTAGCACCGAAATAGGGCGGTAATTATTTGGATCAGATTTGGTACCTGCCTTGAAGATTGGGCTAACTCTAGCTAACTTTAGGCTGTCAGGAAAGTGGCCCTCCTTAAAACATTGGTTGATGCATTGTGTAAGATTTGGTACTATCACATATTTTAGACATTTTATCATTTTCGTGCTGATACCGTCTATCCCTACAGCAGTGTTAGTATCTAAATTATCTATTATCCTGGAGACCTCATCCATAGTTACAGGAGTAAGTTCTGATAAACCGGGGCTAATTTGTGTTATAATTTTTTGAATGGTATAATTCTCATTATTATGATATTTTTTCGGAATTTGGTTTGCCAGTATGGATCCTATAGTTGAAAAATATTGGTTAAAGCAGTTACAGATTTCTTGTGTGTTTGTTATGACTTTATTTTGAATTTTGAGTTTTGTAGGTGCACAGGCTTTTTTAGTTTTATTATTTGATATACTGTTAATAAGTTCCCACATTTTCCGTGGTTTGTTTAAACACATATGAAAAGCTTTTTGGTAATATAGTTCTTTTGTTTTTTGAATCATCACAGATACCGCATTTCTTGCTTTTATAAAATCTTCTTTAACTCTTTCATCTTGCGGCCTTGTTTTATATTTGTGCCATAGTACATTCCTACGGCTTATGTCTGTAATAATATTTCTATTAATCCAGTCGCTTCTTGGGGGATTTAAAATTTTTGTTTTTATAGTTTTGCTATTTGCAACACTTCCAGTTATAATTTTTTCCAATGTGGTATAATCGAGTACATTATTGATTTGTCCTGTTACAGTTCGGTATAAAGTTTCATAGTTTATGGCTTCGTATTTAGTTTTCATTCGGGGTTCAGGTTTGATTTTATCTATTTCCAGGTATAGTTGTTTGTGGTCCGATAGACTCGATTCTATAATAGCAAGGTGGAATACTTGGTGTTGTAAGTTGGTTGTTGAATGGTCCAAAATAGTTCTTGTTGTGTATGTTTCTCTTGTGCAGTATTGCGGATCAATTTTATTCAGGATTGTATATCCATTTTCTTCAAGCATTTCTCGGTATTCAGAGGTTGAGTGATCTGAACGAAGCAAATCAAGGTTATAGTCTCCAAAAATTATTACCCTCTTTCTCTTTTGCAGTTGCATTGAATATATATCGAGAAAATGTTTGAGATTGGTGCGATCTGGTTTATATATTGCCCCGATATCTAGGCAGTATTTATTTATGTGTATCCACAGATAGTGAATACTATCGGTGCATTGTTCTTCAGTCATATTGTGTTTAAAGCTGTTGTGAGCAAAAATAGAAACTCCGCCACCTCTTGTTGTTTTCCTATAGTTGTAGTAGTGAGTGTATCCTGGTAAAGTATACCGGTTTGCTTCATCTTCGGATTTTATCCATGTTTCGGTTATAATAATTATGTGAATTAGGTTTTGAAAGGCCTCAAGTGCGCATTTTAATTCATCAAATTTACCGGGTTTAACAATACTGCGAGCATTGACATAGAACATTTTCAACGGAAACTTGCTAACAGTTACGTCTGAGTAATTAGAACTTACTTGATAAGATATATTGTTGGTTTTTATGTATTGTGCATGCTTGCTTACGTTCAAATCAGTTGATTCTGGTTTTTTGGCTCCAATTGTACTATATTGGGAATGCCTTTTATATATTTTATTACAAGTTTTGCCTCACCACTTTCAGTTCGGCGGGATAATTCATCTTTGAGCTTCTTCATATGCTTCTGTTGGTTTTGAGTTTGATCTGAAAATATTTTAATATTACCCAGATCTACCTTGTTCTTGTTTCTAAGGATGATTTTTACTGGATCTGGTGACACAAAACATGCTTTAATGGGACGACATTTCCTAGGATCGTATTTTCCTAATCTGATCGTTTTTACAGGAGTATCAATATCTGCATGTACCATTTTAATTACTTTGATGGTGCTTTCCATGTCAAAAGTTATCCTTTCTTCAGCATTATTAAGTTCTGATTCAGGCAAACCTACTAAAATCAAGTTCTTTTCCCTGACGGTACGATCTTGGAGTTCCACCAAAACATCTTCGTAAGCAAAATTAACAGTGGTTAGCGTCTGGTCGAGGTTTTGTGATTGCATTTTTAGATGCAGGACATCTAATTCCAAAGCAGTAATCTTTTTTTCGGCTTCTGTATTTTCGCTGGCAATTTGTGACAGCTGTAATTTTATTGAATCTTGCTCCTGAATTATGTTTTCAGTAATCATCTTGACACCAGTGATTTGTTCTTTTATATTTGACATATCTTGACATATCTTTATAGCGTTTTCATTTTGGGTATTTGCAAATTCCGACAAAAAGTTCATCATATCATCCATCTTTTTGCGTAACGCAAGCAACTCCTCTTTTATTTCATGGTCCTCTTCTGGCTGCTTTCTTTTTTGACGCACTGTTACATATGGCTCTTCTGCGTCACCAGACAATAAATTCATGCTTAATAAGTTAGGTTGAGATTCACAACGGCGATTGTCAGTGTCACTTCCAGTAGGTGAGCGTACTACGTTCATATTAGTCTATGGTAGCCGTTCACAAATGTACTTACGTTTTGTACGAAAGAGCGAGATCGATATATAAATCAATTGAAAGTCTCTTTTACCCAAGACGATGTCGGGCGCTGCCTGGAGTTACGCAGGATCAGAAGATTTAAACAAGCAAATTGTTCGTTTTAAAAATGTCACCTTTACACTTTAACTTTAGAGTTGTAATTAGAATGCAGTTGAAACACGGAATTTATTATTAAACCGATAACGCGTCTACTTAGTGCGCTCGCCACTACGATTGTCATTGTCATTTTAGATTAAAATTCCTTAAAGGGCCTCTACGCATTGGACGCTATGTCACCGCGTTAGCCTATCAAAAGACTGGGTTTCCTCTTACAGGGGATATAAAGCCGTGAATAGAGAAATATGAAATATTTATATTAATATTTTATAATATTTTACTTAAGTCTCCAAACGGTAAAATTCATCTGATGGCTTTCGTTGAATATCGAAAGCCATTGGTTTCATTTTACTGAGAACTTCAAAACTATTTGCTATCTTAATAATTGCTTTACTTTTTATTTATTTTTATTTTCTAATAAAAAAACGTTGCCCCTCACTAGGATTGATCCTGTGTCGTGGGTGCGTTTACAGACATATATTCCACTCATAATACACCCAGACAAGGAACAACACCTGCAGATCAAAAAAATATTTGTTCCGTGCGGGAATCGAACCAACGACCCAGAGCGCAGCAGCTGACTGTATCAGCCACTGCACCAACCATGCCGTTTAATAATTATAACAACAGAAATATTATATTGAAACAATTAGTAAATCAACACTCAGGAAAATATGTTAGTCAAATTAATATTTATTGTTATGAATGATATGAATGATATTATATTATTATTTACACGCTCCTTTTGGATTGGATAGGGTTTTTGGTACATATTCTATACTAGCTGGAACCCGCGGTTTCACCCGCGTTTAATTTAAAACAAATTGGGAGTACTTCGACATAGGCACTTGACATAGAATGTATATATTGGATTTCAAGGGTATTATTTTTTTGCGCGGAACCCTAATTACTTTTCTAAAATAAAAGTAGCCTAAGTTATTCCTTATAACATCAGCTATCTGCCAGTCCCGGCAAAATCGGTCCAGCTGTTTTGGAGATTACCCGGAACAAACAGACAGACAGACCGACAGACAGACAGACAAAAAAATTATGTGGTGTCGTGGGACACCAGGTAGGAACGAAGTTCCTTCGGCTAATGTAGAATCGACACTTATACACTACTCGCTTGTGTATGCGACTGTCGCGCCTGCGCACGTCTCATTTAACGGTTTTATTCCACGCACTTTTTTCCACGGATTTTTTCCACGGATTTTTTCCACGGACTTTTCTTACGGTTTTACTATCACATTTTTTTCAGTTCGGTCGCGCAGCAAAATCCCTATCAAGCCTGCCGTAAGGAACTTCGTTCCAAAAAAATTAAATTGTTTTTCTGTTATATCATCTTTTTTTTTTTTCATCATTTCGGCCGAATGAAGTCCACTGCTGGACACAGGCCTCCCCCAAAGATAAAAGACAACGATCGATATGGATGTGTTGTGGGCTCATTGGGGGGTTTTGCCATAATCGCCACGCTTGGCAGACGGGTTGGCGATCGCAGTTGAGTTATTAATGTACTCGAAGGACGCTGCTGCCCATCCTCCGGCTAATCCCTTAGTCGACTTTTACGACACCCATGGGAGGAGATGGGGTGGTGGCATTCTGAGCCGGCACCACACGGCAATTTCTGTTATATTCTGTTATATGTACCGTATATACTTGAATATGCATTTAGTAAAAAGCTGTTATTTTGACATTACAAACAGACACTTCAATTTTATTTATTTGTATAGATATCTAATAATATTGCTTTTCCATTAGATATAAGCTCAATTGGACATGGCATAATTTGACATTGGTACTGTAATGACTTTCATTTAATTGATTCTAACAATTATGTTAGTAATAAAAATGAGATTGAAACAACAACGTCGAGTATGTACAGGCATAACCAAGTGACCACAATAATCCACCTCTAACTTCCACTGCAATGAGACCTGGTAGCTTCAGAAATGCCATATCTATACAAATAAATAAAATTGAAGAAAATAACAGCTTTTTACTAAATATATATGAAAGTATATACGGTACAACAAAAAACCTTCTTTTTTTTTGTCTGTCTGTCGGTCTGTCTATCTGTTTGTTCCCGCTAATCTCCGAAACGGCTGGGCCGATTTCTACGGGACTTTCACTGGCAGTTAGCCGATGTTATAAGGACTAACCTAGGCTACTTTTATTTTAGGAAAATAATTAGGATTCCGCGTAAAAATCTTAAAGCCCATGAAATCCAATAAATATATATACCCTATGTCAAGTGTCTTTGTATGCCAAAGTACTCTAAATTATTGATAAAATATCTAATTTCTTTTAAATTAAAACAGCGGGTGAAACCACGGTTCCCAGCTAGTCTATACATAATTACATATATACAAACATGACCTGACTGATTGATTCATCAACGCAAAGCCTAAACCGCTGGGGCTACAAACATCAAATCTTGGCAGGTGAAGCCCTTAATAACGTAGGCATCCTCTAAGGTCAGGGGTCGCGGGCGCGCAGATAGGGAAGTCTACGTGCTCACACCGAGCGACCCCCGGGAAGACGGCGGTGCGCACTTGGACACGTGCCGCCGTGTGCACAGCACAGCGCAAAGCGAGGCCTGGGGGGATCCCTTACAATCCTCCCCGAGAAGTGCCTGGGGGGGCGGTCTTTTTACAGTCATCTTCCCCCCGCTAGAGGAGGTGACCGCTTTACAGTCATCCCCTCCGTGTTTAGTTTAGTTTCTCTTTGTTTCCGAGCCGAGCTATCATCACTTCAGCCTTAAAACGTCCACTGCTGGACAGAAGCTTCCTCCAAAGAGCTCATTGGGGGTTTTTACCATAATCGTCACGGTTGGCCGACGGGTTGGCGATCGCAGTTGAATGTACTCGAAGGACGCTGCTGCCCATCCGCCGGCTAATCCCATTGTCATCTTTTACGACAACTACGGGATGAGATGGGGTGGTGGTATTCTAAGCCGGCACCACACGGCCTAGCCGGCACCACACGGGTTAGTCGAGCTATTAAAGACTCTTATGTCGTGAAATTTTAAAGGACTAGTACATCATGTTTTTATATATATGTATAATACTTAAATACCCTTTCGGCTTGACCCCCTTGTCTAGCGAACTTTGTATAATTATGTAAATTTGGTATTTTTTATTCCTTATTAAGTTTTACACACACCTGCTAATCAGCTTTAAAACGATCCATTCTTGACCTTTTACTTTTTTATTTTAACATTATTAATGGCCATGCTATCGTTTCCACATTGCAATAAATTAATTGATAGATGCTTGACGTTTTGTTTATCAAATAGGTATTTGATTTTTTACTATGTTGTTGGGATTTATTAATGTATAAACGTGGTGGTTTTCTGTCACATGAACCCATCATGTTGGTCCGCGGTATTGTTTTATTTTATTGGGCGGCTCTAGATGGAGATATTTCGACTTCCTGGACCCCCGCTTTAGTGCCAAAAGATGACCACTTCGCTTCTTTTAGTCGGTAGGATTCTGGCATGCCCCTCCGGTTAGAATTACTTGATGTATTTCCACTGGCTTAGATAAAAATGATGTCTTCTGTGTCGTGGGTATAGTTTACAGACATAAATCTCCGACCCATAAACACCCAGACCTGAAACAACCATCTGTAGATTACACAAATATTTATAGATTTTATTATTATTATAGCCTTTTATTTACTTCTTATAATGTATTTACATTCCATTGCAGTAATCAATTAAATGTTTTACATTTTAACTTACATAAAATTAATAGATACTTGCATCCATTATTACATACGTTCATTTTATAAATAAACAATTACTATTTGAATAATATATTAAAATTTCACTAAAGTCAAAGTTTTGATTTCAAATAAACATATTGACACTTATGAAACGTCAGAATCTAAGTTGTACGGTTCCAAATAGTTGATCTCGTGGAGAAGAGCAGGTAAGAAACTCCACGGATACTCTTTTAAAATAATTGAGATTGTAATGTTGATTGATACAAATTATTGTGAAACATATACCGAGAAAAATTTAGGTTAATGATAGAATGTAAAGATGGAACATACCACAGTAATAAAATAATAATAATTTATTTGCCGTGGCAGTTAACGGCTGATTGCAATTCATATAAATAAATAAGTTTATAATTGAATTATTATGTATGTCATTAATATTTCCATCATATATATTTTTATTAATTATTAGATGTTAATTTAAATTACGGATTACGCGTATATATATATTTTCGATTTTCCTAACATTTGTAACACTCTGCAGCGTTTGTGGTCACAGGATGACTAAGGGCCGAAATTAATAATCATCTTTAGATTTTGGATTACGCATATGTTTGTTTTTTGTGATCGTAACACAAGAACGGATACATTTCAATATCTTAAATCTAAAGTTTTGGATTAGATTGACAATTAATTTGGGCCGCATGATGACAGGCGTGGTTACAGATTTTAAAAGTTGTTTTATCTACCGTACAATTCTAATCAAGAATTGTTTCGATGCACGTAGTAATCACTCACATGTCTTGATGTTTTTGTGGTATGAAGTTTGGGACTTCATTCATTTAATAACAGGATTCTAAACTATAACTACCAATCATCTTCTCTATTCAAAGTAGTATGTTTTTATTTTATTTCGGACGTATCCATTATAACCATTGCATTGCCTTCATCAGCACGGCGGAATGTCAGCTCTGGGTCTTTATTATCGTTTTAGTGCAAGATGTTCATCGCGAGAAAGATTCGTTTGGGCGGTTTGCTTCGATGTAATACCGCTGATATAGCTTACTTTCAGTGACCGAACATTAAAATACCAGTCTAATTAAAAGATACACAATATACCCAAAAAATCACGATTATCGTGGGGATATAAGGGCTACAAATATATCTGGTTAAAATTTCATTGAAAATAAGCTAACACATCCTATCATTAGCTGTGTCTTACTTATACATATTTGGGTTCACAGGTCTTGGTCTAGTAGCTTAGTAACAACGAAAATACAAGATGGTTGACAGGTACCTATCGTCATTGTGAAATGTAGAAGATAAATAATATTGCAGACGAGACAATTTACAATACTTGGAGTATTTTACCTATTACCTCCAACTTTTTATAGGCACTGAGTGCATGCCCTAACTCTACTCTGCTGAGCTTCGCTAGCAAAAGTTTGGTACTTAGACGGTGAACGGCATAGATGATCCAGTGGCTAAGCAATTAGCTTTCTGCGCTTTATATAGAACAAATATTTGTATGGCCTACAGGCAGTTGTTCAGGGTCTGGGTATTCGTGCATGCGAGATTTATGTAAAATGTACCTCCTTCTAAAATCCTTGTTTCTCACATCAAGCTAGTCTAAAAACAACAAATTCTATCAGAACATAAATCTAATAATAAAATAATTCGCCGTCTGCAATACTTAATCTTTGCGGCCATAATTCCGAAAAAGGATTACATTTTTCGGAAAGTAAATAATAAAATTGAACGCTCTTGACCAATTTGATAAATTGGTCAAGTACAAATTGGTCAAATACAAATTTCAAATTTAACGAATTCAGTCAAAGTTTGCCAACACTTGTTGCCTGCTTGCTGGTTGCTGCGCTTGTCGCTCTTTGATGCGCTTTCTTTAGCTAAAATCATTTCCGTCTGTTACGGTGTTTCCTGGCATTAAGTTGATTTAATTGTCTACACGAGTTGTGTGTGGTTGTTGTTGTTTTTGTGGTTATTTTATTATCGTCATTTATGTTACTAAGTGCTAGATATTAGTGTTACAAAGATGAAGATGGAGCACAGGAACGCGGACTAGGTACTATGACATGGACTAGGTACTATGACATGATTTGGTGTGAGCTGGACTGCTGGTCGCGGCACGGTCACATCATCTAGCTCCATCGTACTGGTGTTTTTGCAATGTAACGCATCGGCTATTTTCCACGGGGATAGTTTAAGCGGACCTGTGCCTTCGGGTTGTACACGCACGGCACTGCAGGAAGACATACTAGATACCTTCCAGGAAGACGCTAGACACAGCACCGCACAAGCCAAGCTAGTTTTTGACATCCTATAAAAAACGAAACTAAAGCAAAACATTGCATGACAAAACTCTTAAATACATATTATGTGTGTATTTATGAATTCTGCCAACGTTCAGTTTATCTGGGATTTATGCGGATGATATCATCCTTAAAATTGGATGGCTTTTAAGTGACATTCTGTACACCGTCTACAGCCGTGAACTTGACTTAACAGCTTTGGTTTTTAAATGAAGTTTGTTAGACGAAGATCTGATTGACATCATAACATGAATAAACATGAAATATAACCACAAAATGATGAGTACTTTGCCTGATATTTGTGCCATATTATATTATTATTATATGCTTGGATGAACGACAGCGCTATTTTGTGAAGAATACTACTTCTACTTAATAATGTTGAAGCTTTTTATGTTGAGCAACTTCTGGCCATATCTGCCCAACATAAACGGCTCACTGACATTATCTATACAAATAAATAAAATTGGAGTGTCTGTTTGTAATGTCAAAATAACAGTTTTTTACTAAATGCATATGAAAGTATATACGGTACATATAATAAAAAACTATTTTTTTTTTTTGTCTGTATGTCTGTTTATTCCGGGTATCTCCGAAACGGCTAGAACGATTTTGACGGGACTTTCACTCGCAGACAGCTGATGTTATAAGGAGTAACTTAGGCTACTTTTATATTGGAAAAATAATTAGGGTTCCGCTCAAAAAAATAAAACCCTTGAAATCCAATATATATATTCATGTGTCTAAGTGTCTATGTCAAAGTACTCTAAATTTCTTTTAAATTAAATGCGGGTGAAACCGCGGGTCCCAGCTAGTTAATTATAATATTCAAATACTGCGTAAGTCGGGTGAGAGTGTACTAAGCTTCCGCCAATTTAAAGTGTCACTGATTACTGTTTCACAGTAACAAATACCTCATCTTGTAACATGTGTATTTTAACTTTCATTCGAAAATAAATAATGTTTTTTAGTTTTAAAAATGCTCAGCCCTTTTTATACATGAATTCTCAAAGTGGCGTCACTTGCGATTGTAGTTAACTTTATTTAATTCGGTGAACATACATCATGTACTTACATGCCCGGGAGATGGGCGGAGGGGCAGGCCGGCCCCGTACTGGGTAAAGCCACCAAAGCGGTCATCTTCAACACTGAAGGGGGCTCCGGGTCTTCCTGCTTAATCACACTAGAGCCGCAGCATTGGTGCCACGCTTTTAGGCACACATCGGTGGTAATGACTGTAAAGCGGTCATCCCCTCGAGGGGAGGCAGTTGTATAAAGGCCGCCACCCCAGGCACGTCTCGGAAGGGATTGTAAAAGATCCCGCCGAAGCCTCACTATGCGCTGTGCTGCGCACACGATGGCACGTGGCCACGTGAGTACCGCCGTCTTCCCGGGGGTTCGTATCAGCCCGCAGACTCCCCAAACTACGCACCTGACCTCCGAGGCCCTCCGCTGTATAACGATGGCAGGAGGCGATTGTAGTTACCTAGCGCCACGGTAAAAATACAAAGCGCCTCGATATACGTCCGACCGCCATCCTATGTATCTTATGTGTGGCAACACTGTTGCTTTGACATGTCAATTTATTTGTTCCGTATTTAATAAATTATTTAGTTAAGTTTTCATAGTTATTAGTAGCAAATTATATGATTTAACTCGTCAACGCAAGTATAGCATACGGAATTATAGTTATCCGTCTAATATCTACTACAAAACACAGTGTCTGTAGTCACCGGTGCTGGTGACTGGTCAACGGCCGAACTTCGAATTCATCAGTTTTACTGGGGAGTATTGTTACCTTTTTATAATACCAACCACACACCCAGATCCTAAACAACACTCTTACCGTGTCTTATCTAGTATGAAGATCTTGTGATCCCAGATCTGGCACAGTATTTGACCAAAACTGACGATAAGTTGAAAACGAAGTTATAAGTACTTTTGTCCTGTACTTTTATTGTAAATAGTGACTGTAATTTAACACTACAGTGTAGATTATCATTATCTAAAGATAAAACAATAGCGTTAACTAGGGATAAATCGATCGGTATTTAATTTCATATTTACAAGTAGGTACCCACATCAAATTCAAAGAAAAAGATAAAACTATTTAATTATAATTATTTTAAGGTCCCCCGTAATTGCAGCCTCTCTTGTTATCTGCAAAAACTATTCTTACACTTTCTACATATTTTTCCATTTCCATCTATCCTAGCTATTCTGTCTGTTTCTTAATTTCTCCTTACAGTAACTCAATCCTGAAACCATGTCGATGCTCACCCGTAAAGCTACAGTCCAAGAAATGCAGCATAAATTAAATGCAGCCCTAAAAGAACTCAAAGCATCAAACAAACAGTGTCAACAACTGCTTCAGGAAAGAGAGGATAGCGAGGAGGAAGTAAAGAAGATTGTTGGCAAAAACTCAAGCCTAAAAAGGGAATTAATAGATTTACATCAGTTACACCTGGATGTTATTGATGAACGGGACAAGCTTCAGTTGGTAACGGATGGTTTCAGTCAGTGTAGTTGCCTATATGAGGAGGCTTTGCGGAAAGTTAGGGATCTGGAGGATGAATTATTAAATGCAAATTCACAAATATTAAACTTACAGAATGGCAAGGACTGCACACAGACCGTTGCAACCCAACACCTGTTTGAGGAGTTAATTAACTCTAGTTCAGACCCTAAGTCTCTAAAATCATTAGTTACTATTGATCTAACTGAGCAAGTTTCTTTTGTTGACTATAAACATAATAGTAAAATAAGTCACAATAAAATAAAAAAATATATAAGAATTAGCAAATTTTTAAGAAAATGTCAAAATTTAAGGAAAAAACAACAACACTACTCAAAAAATACTCAATTAAGGAAAGAACGTGTTGCTTTAATCAATAAACTCAATAATTACCAGATAAAATTAGAAGATAGTAAAAATATATATGAAATTGACACTCAGCGCTTGCAGTCTGAAATTAAGGACTTGGAGGAGTCACTCCATTCCCTCTATACTAAGTATGTTTCATCTCAAAAACAAATTGAGGAACATATCCTTGCTGCAAATCAGCTTGTTAATATGTGCAATCATAATAAAGAAAAAGTTAATTCCTTGTCCAGCGATACCCTATGTAAATGTATGAGTGAACCTATTTGTGAAACTTCCCCACCTGAGGTACTGGGCATGTCACAGGTTGGAAATCAGTGTGCTGTAATATTGCCAGAGGTTACTTATCAGCCTATAATAACTGATTCATTAGACATGAACACTACAAGTACACTACAAGTACATAGTACAAGTGAATCAATTTGTTATCGCACTGTTATGTATTCAGACAGCACAGGTAAAGGTCTTGGGGGTTTGTTAAGCAACAGCCTGGGTCATTCCGCACATAATAATTGTATGCCTGGGTCATCCTACAATCAAATAATAACATCACTTCGGACAGATAAGTTCAATCCTTATACTAATATAACTTTGCTAGTAGGTAATAGTTTGAATGTTAGGAAAAAAGACATCTCAGACAGTATTGCTTTGATGTTAAATTTAAACTGTGGTAGGATAATATTGTGTTCATTTCCCTACCTAGACCATCAGTCAGAGGAACTAAACCAAAATATTCATGTGCTAAATATGCACATGCACTTTTTAGTAAGTCACTATAGTGACAAGTTTATATTTTTTGACACCAATTGTTTTGTTGGTAAATTAAAATTGACTGGCGATACTGTGTATCTGCCTTTTAGTTGTAAGCGTCACCTTGCTACACTAGTAGCTTATAATATTAACTCAGTCATAAGTAGTATGACGAAGTCATCTCCAACCTCCACTCTAATTAGTAGTAGTACTAATCCTAATGTGGTCAAACAAACTGTTAATTTAAACTTAAGTGTGTGACAACAGAGAAGGATTGTCATTATTTAACACTGACACATCAGAATATCAATCGCTTCTCTGGCAAAGTTTTAGACCTTGAATTATTTGCTGAGAAATATAATGTGGATATTTTATGCCTTACAGAAACATGGCTAAAGGCAGATAAAATGATTTTTTGTATAAACAATTTTAAAGTAGCCAGTTCGTTCCATAGAGTGTCAGTAGACATAGAGTTTGTGAGCTCGCGTGTGCAGAGACGGAGGAGTTTGTCATTTTATGTGTTTATAGGCCTCCCTCTTCTAATACATCTCTATTCCTTATAACAATGGAGGATGTACTTAGAAAAATTAAAATTGACAAAAAGATATTAGTTTGTGGAGATTTTAATATAGACATTCTAATAGATACCATAGATAAACATAACTTTATAGCCCTATTTAGGTCATTTAACTTGAAGTCTTTGTATTCGGAGCCGACTAGAGTGACACCTACCTCAGCTACTTGTATAGATAATATTATAACAAACTTTAAAATAAGAGATAAGGGACTGATTAGTGGCATTCGATCGGATCATAAGTGCCAGATTGTTAAAATAAACTATAATGCAGTTAAAGGACATAAAATAATACATTGCAGAAATTTAACAAAAAGAAGTCTAGAAAATTTTAGTAAAAATCTAGCTTCTCAACTTCAAACTCTAAAGCCGCATTATGCCAATCCCAATGAAATGTACCGTACCCTATTTAATACACTATGTAATGAGTTTCAGAAAGCCTGCAAAGTAAATAAAATACATGTAAAACCAAAATTAACGTTCAGTGTCTGGGCAACAAAGGGTATAAGACGCAGTAGGGATGTCCTATACGAATTATATGACAAAAAGTCTTATATACCTAATATTGATTTTCATAACTACGTTAGAAAATATTCTAAAATGTTTAAAAAGGTTTGTGCTCAAGCAAAAGCTGCTTATATTAGTGACTAAATTAAAAAGTCGAATAATAAAATAAAAACGACGTGGAAAATAATTAATGCTGAAACTAGTGATGGTAGATTCAGTGACAGTGCAATTAATTTAAATATCGATGACAAACTAGTTTCAGATAAGTCTGTAGTCGCAAATTTCCACGAAAACTTTTTCACTAATATTCCAATAGAGACCACTAAACACCTTCCATCGTCTCCTTTAGCAGCAGAGGCATTCTTAAAGAAAAATGTCGATTTACATGTACCTGTCTTTGAATATAGTTTTGTGACAGACAGTGATATAATTAAAACATTTAAAACCATAGTAGTTAAAAAAACTGAGGACTTATGGGGATTGTCAATGAAAGCCATCGAATCTGTTATAATTAATATTGCGCCAATTTTGGCTCTAATATTTAATGCCTGCATCGCAGAGGGCACTTTTCCCGATCTCATGAAATCCAGCAAAATTGTACCCATTTTTAAAGCTGGTTGCCTAAATAATGCATCAAATTATAGGCCAATATCTGTGCTACCAACCTTAAGCAAATTTTTTGAAAAACTAGTTTTAAATCAAATGGCAGCACACTTTAACAGAAATAGGATATTTCATAACAATCAGTTTGGATTTAGGCGGGGACGATCTACAGAGGATGCTGGGTCCACTCTCATTAAAACCGTTTTAGGGGCCTGGGAGGATGCACATCATGCTTTACGCGTGTTCTGCGATCTGTCTAAGGCATTCAACTGCGTGGACCACCGCACCCTCATTCTGAAACTTAAGTACTACGCAAGTCAAGGTAGATCTATTGATTTTGTAAGCTCATATTTGTCAAATCGGGATCAAAGAGTAGAAATTGAAAAAGTCACATCAACAGGCTCACGCGTTAAAATGGGGTACCGCAAGGATCAATTTTGGGGCCATTTTTGTTTCTGGTCTATATAAATGACCTGCCATACATGATAAACGATACAATGTCGAATATAGTCTTGTTTGCTGATGACACGTCACTTATATTTAAAGTAAATAGAAAGGATAGCCATCTTATAGAATCCAATGATATACTTCGTAAGATATCTGATTGGTTTTCGGCGAATAATCTTCTATTAAACGCAAATAAAACTAAATGTCTAAGATTCTCCACAGCAAATGTGACCCACGTAAGGTCACAAGTAAAACTTGACGGAAAAGAATTAGATCTAGTCTCCTCAACTGTGTTTTTGGGTGTTACTTTAGACTCAAAATTGCAATGGGGACCCCATATAAAGGCACTTTCAGGCAAGCTAAGCTCTGCTGCATTTGCCGTTAGGAAAATTAGACAGGTTACGGATGTGGCTACAGCTAGGTTAGTATATTTTGCGTACTTTCACAGTATTATGTCTTATGGAATTTTACTGTGGGGCTCGGCTGCTGATGTAGAGTCTATTTTTATATTACAGAAAAGAGCAGTGCGAGCTATCTATAACCTAGACTCTCGTGAGTCACTACGGGAACTATTTAAGGAAACAAACATTCTTACTCTACCGTCCTTATATATTTTCCAAAACATTATGTATACCCGCAAACATATAGCTAATTTTAGTAAGAAAAGTGACGTGCAGGGCTTAAATACTCGCAACAAGAACAAGTTGGTTGTACCGGGCTTTAGACTTAGTAGAACCAGCAAGTCGTTTATGGGAAACAGTATTAGATTCTATAACAAAATTCCTTGTAGTATTACCGACTTACCAGAAATAAGATTCAAATCGTTGATTAAGCGCATTTTAATTTCGAAAGCCTACTATAACATATATCATTACATCGACGATAGCGATGTCTGGCAAACGTTTCCCTCCTGCACACTGCGACCCTCTGGCGCTTTATAATATATTTTATAATTTTCGCAGTAATGACGTGTTGTTACTCCCGATCAATGCTTTACCGTTTACAAAGAAATTGTAGTGAATTTTTTTGTTGACATCCTGACATTTTACTTGACTTATTATTTATCTTTTTATTGACATCTTGACATTTAATTTGACTTATTTAAAATTGTATTCTATAATTATGATATAAATTATTTGCCTATGTTTAATATAATAACCATTATAGCAATTTACATTCTAATATTTTCTTAATATTTTGACATTATTAAATTAATTATTCATACATTGTAAATGTGCGAGCATCAAGTAGCCGTTAGTGTTAGCATCATGTTGCCGTTAATGTTAATATTTAGTACCTATACTGTGCCTTTTGCCTGGTAGTAGCGGTCTGTCATGCTCACTAAAATATCTTGCTGGCGGTGGCGTTGTGTATCGGATCGTTCGGTTCCCTACAATATGGTTGAGCTAAGCGATGCTGATGCATGCGTCATGCTCGTGAACGGGTGCCGTCTGTTGGGACTGGTCAGCTATTAACTGCCATGGCGAATAATAGTTATATTGCATTAGTATGTTTTTTTTTTTTTTTATATACATTTGCCTACATCATGCTCGTTATATGTTTTACCATAATTTGTATCAATCAACATTGTAATCTCAATTATTTTAAAAGAGTATCTATGGAGTTTCTTGCCGGCTCTTCTCCATAGATCAACTATTTGGAACCGTGCAACTTAGATTCTGACGTTTCATAAGTGCCAATATTTGGTTTATTTGAAATAAAAATATTTGACTTTGACTTTGACTTTATGATAATCGCTTAAGGTTCAAATTGCAATGATTCACGATGAAGAACTGTATCTGTATTTTGATTATTATCTAGGATCTTTCACATTTCTGGTTGGTCTCTTCCAATTATCAACAGACACATCACTTGTATAGTCCACTATCATTTGAAACTTAATTGCTTAGGTATTATTATTATTTTACTTAAGTACCTAACTGCTACTCCAACAAAACAATAGATATTAGATGCACGATATGTACTTATCAGCACACATTCAGTCACTTAGCTCATTTGTAATGGAAATTGGTAATTTAGGTTATCATCATCATCATCATATCAGCCATCTATAACTCCAATGCTGAACAAAGGCCTGCCCATAGTTTTACACAATTGTGTCGTCATTTTGGGGGTTTTTGCCAATACTCACCACGCTTGGCAGGCGGGTTGTTGAGTGCAGTATGGCTACTTATCCACAGAAGGGACGCTGCTGCCCATCCCTTTGGTTTTGAGTTACATTACTCGCTTTTATGACATCCACGGGAGCAGATGCAGTGGTGATATATTCTTAATTCGGACACCACACGGATTTACGAATTTAGGTGAGGTAGGTTATTACACGGGCACTAAAGGGCTCAATATGCCACCCTTGTCGCTCGATAACACAGATAACGTTTTTTTATAGGTTGTCAACAACTAGCTCGGCTTGTGCGGTGCTATGTCTAGGGTCTTCCTGGAAGGTTTTTAGTATGCCTTCCTGCAGTGCTGTGCGTGTACAACCTGAAGGCACAGGTTCACTTAAACTGTCCCGTGGAAAATGGCCGATGCGTTAAATTGCAAAAACACCATTACGATGAAACTGGGTTAGTACGATACCACTCTCTGGGATAAAAATGTTTATATTAAACTAGCTGTATGTACGCCGCGTTTTCACCCACCGTTCAATTTAAAAGATTGAAGTCAAAAATCCGATCATTTTACTAAAATAAAATTTTATTTAAATGACTTCTTATAACATCAGCTATCTGCCAGTGAAAGTCCCGTCAAAATCGGTCCAGCTGTTTCGGAGATTAGCTGGAATAAACAGACAGACAACAAATTTAAGGACTTCTTTTTGTTATAAGTACCGTATATACTTTCATATGCATTTAGTAGAAAGCTGTTATTTGACACTTAAATTTTATTTATATGTGTTTTGTGAATTTTAGCTCGCTTATTCGTCCAGCTTTAAGATGTTCTCCCCATGAATTGCTCCATGGTTCTCCTGGTGGAGGTTCTCCTACATGTTCTTTTAGTACTTATTATTTTACGTTACGGCTAGTTTGTTTATAAATCTATTCTCCGAGTCTTTTCCCACCTACGCTGGAATCGACTTCTAGTCTAACCAGATGCGGTTTGATATCGATATTTTAGATGAAGCGACTGCCATCAGACCTCGATACATAACCTAGATACTGGGCAATATTGAAATTATTCGAACTAGGGACCGGAGGACTGACGGAAGGAAGACGGCCAGACAGATCGCATAGAGACGGGGCCCGTCAAATAGTGGCTGGCTGATACCTGCCGGGGGCGCGGTCTAAAGCAGACAAAGAATGTACCTCACCCCCGGCTAGAGGTAAGGACACCGTGGGGTTTTAGCCGGCAAGAGTTCGGAATGCCCCTCCGTCCTTCCCAAGGCGGAGAAAGTCCATGAGGATTTCCCTACGACAAAAAAGGTATGACCAGTTTTTGACAGATTATCGGGCTTCTGGGACTACTCGTACGATTGTCATCTTTGCTCATATGACAACCGGGACCAACGGCTTAGCGTGTTTTCTGAGACACGAAAGGATCTTGATCTTTTAGGAATGGTTACCCATCTAAAGTACAACCGCGGCAAGCGTTTCTTAATGCTTTAAGAGTTCTAAACCTCGCTGATCTTTCAATCCGCTCGTCTGTGCAAGCGAGCTTTATGTTTATATAAATATTGCTTTTATTTTTATGTTTCTAAATGTCATAGATTGTCTTAATGTCACTGATAAAGACGAAACTCCATGTCTCAACAACTTTTTGTGCTTACCTCTAGCAAATATTTCATCATCAATTTAAAAATATATATTGGAAAGAACAATATTAAGCTTTAAATTGCTTTGTGGTGCCGGCTACGAATAGCACCAACCCATCTCATCCCTTGGGAGTCGTAAAAGGCGACTATGGGATTATCCGGAGGATGGGCAGTAGCGTCGTTCGAGTACATTAACAACTCAACTGCGATCGCCAACCCGCCTGCCAAGCGTGGCAATTATAGCAAAACCCACTAATGAGCACACCACACACCCATATCGGTCGTTGTAGTGATCTTTGGGGGAGGCCTGTGTTATCAGTACATATAATGTACTCTGTGGCCTGTGTCCAGCAGTGGACTTTATTCGGCCGAAATGATGAAGCTTTAGTCTTTAGTATACTTATTTTAAATTTCGTACATGTTTATATATATACATATTAAATTGTACTTTCTCTATGTAGTGATTATGAATATTGTAAATTGACTTGAAGATAACTCTAGTATATTTACATAATCTGTGGGTATTTTAAATATTGGTGTTATTTTATTAAATTATTGTTTTATCCAACCTTGCATTGGCAGATTCATCAACATAACGACGGAGCCATTCAATTTAAATTAGAATTTAAATTCGAGCAGCTTTAATGACATTTAACTCGATCTGATTGTATTGTAAAAACGGGTTAAAATTAGATACATAAATAATACATGTGTTATTGTCGATTTGTTGATTATGGTATTATTAGCATTTACTAATATTGCCGGCTTAGAATGCCACCACCCCATTTCATCCCGTGGGTGTCGTAAAAGTTGACTAAGGGATTAACCGGAGGATGGGCAGCAGCGTCCTTCGAATACATTAACAACGCAACTGCGATCGTCAACCCGTCTGCCAAGCGTGGCGATTATGGCAAGACACTCCAATGAGCACACAACACACCATATCGGTCGTTGTGGTGATCTTTGGGGGAGGCCTGTGACCAGCAGTGGATTTCATTCGGCCGAAATGATATGACTAATATTATATATCTATACAAATAAATAAAATTGAAGTGTCTGTTTGTAATGTCAAAATAACAGCTTTATACTAATTGCATATGAAAGTATACACGGTACCTACAACATTTTAATTCTTTATTGTACAAAAAGAAAATACAAATCAGACAGTCAATATAAATGTTATGTACAAAGGCGAGCTTAACTTAGACTGAGTTTTCTACCAGCAAAACCTTTGAGTGATAGAGAGTGGCGGTAAAAAGAGGGCAAAGTCACGTGTACAATAGTATAGAAACAGTTATTAATAAAAACTGAAAATAAAAAAGATATTACTAATAAATAATATATGTGCGCATATAAACAAATATATATTGACTATCATATATATTTTATACAAATATATTACATATTAACATATACTTAAAAGTCACATAGCAAGGAAATGCTTCCTAATTCTAATCTTAAAAGCGTCCAGAATACAGCTGTCGCGTAGGGCATGTGGTAAGGAATTCTATTGACGTACGGCATGAATAGTAAAGTAACCGTCACAACGGCTAGAAGTGTGAAGAGGAGTCCGGAGAAGGAGAGAAGAAGTCGATCGACAGGGATTTCAGTTTTATTTTTTTGTCTGTCTGTCTGTTTCTTTGTTCCCTCTAATCTCCGAAACGGCTGGACCGATTTCTACGGGATTCATGGACGGATAGCTGATGTTATAAGGAATAACTTAGGCTACTTTAATTTTAGAAAGATAGGATTCCGCACAAAATAATTAAAACTAATAATTTATATTTTATTATTTAATTATGTCAAGTGGCTATGCCAAAGTACTCTAAGTTAGTTATAATAATCCAATTTCTTTTTAACTAAACGGCGGGTAAAACCGCGGATCCCGGCTAGTATCAAATATAAAGCTACATAAGAGCCTATGTAGGCTCTTTATTTTTTGTTAAAATATCTTGGTACTAAGTGTTAGTATTTATAATACAAAAAGTGTACTACGCATTGACTACCCGCAACATTTAAGCAGCAGCAGTGTGGGATATATGGACAGTCCAGCATATCCGTGATCATGGCTAGGAAACTGTTGGAGCTACCGCGCTACGAACCAGAGACGCACATCGCTTTGATTTCTTGCGTATACTCGCATACAAGCAGCCAACTTGCGCATCCGCAAACGTGCCGAAAACGGCCGAACAATTATTTTTACCATATATAGATTAGGGATGTCATGAATGTCATTTTTTTGGCATTCCCGTAAACAAATGCCAGTCCGAATGTTTGAAATTCGTATGTGCGAAGGAGAGTGCGAATGTTTGAAATGCGTATGTGCGAAGGAGAGTGTGAATATAATGTTCGGGAACCTCCACTGCAGCATGAATTAGCAATTCATACTCATCGGACTGATTGGCGCTCAAACGAGTTCGCAATCCCGAGAAAGGACCAAATTATGGACAATTATGGAAATCGCAACTGTGAAATACGCGTGATCTCGATAACCGTAACCGTAAACCTTGTGAATGAGCTGAGAATTGACTTCTTGTTTACTAACGTATTTGCCACAACTAAAAACAATTGTGGGTATGTGTATCCTTTGTTCAGTAGTGGCCGTATAAATCGCCGATATGATGATGAAAAACACTACACAACATTCGCATTAGCATAACATTCGCATCATTTAATGCCAATGCGACTGTTAATGCGAATATTTAATATTATGCGAATGCGAACATTCGTAACATCCCTGATATAGATTAACAGAACAGAAATATCTTCATGTATTTATAACTACAGGGCGGCCGCCAATGAGTTCCTGACATCTGTTAATTGGTCTAGTTTCTGTTCTATAAAGATTTAATTTAGCGCTAAACTGTTTAATGTGTGTTGACGTTACTACTCGTACATTAAAATCATATTATATATAGAATGTAACATTAATATAAAATAAAATACACCAAATAACAGATGTCAGGAACGCATTCTCACAGCAGCCGCACTTTAGCGTGGCATTTATGTAATTCCAGTAAATGGCCAGACCTGTTCTTTTTTATTGGTGCCCAGTGGAAATTCTTCATGAACTTCCTTCACCCCGGGGAAGGG
Source organism: Diloba caeruleocephala (assembly GCA_947459985.1). Taxonomy (NCBI): domain Eukaryota; kingdom Metazoa; phylum Arthropoda; class Insecta; order Lepidoptera; family Noctuidae; genus Diloba; species Diloba caeruleocephala. The sequence continues at coordinate 8,163,217 of OX381616.1, read as the reverse complement.
CGAAGGGTTATACCGGTCTCCTACCGGCTAAAACCACTGGAGCGGTCATCTTCGGCACCTAAGGGAGGCTCCAGGTCTAGGTATGATCGATCACACTAGAGCGAGAAACTATAGACTTAGCAGGTTTTAATTTATCACCTAGACATGTACAGAACTGCTAAAGTTTACAATTTGCTGGTAACACATGTATAAGAAAACTATTTTATGCTTTATAGGGTAAAACGAGGTGCGATTATTCTCTATTTAAATACGTCCATGAATATTTAATTAATTGATAGACGCTATTATAGTTGCACCAAATGAATTTAAATATCTTGTTATTTACAAACGAGACGGTATGTCCATCAGCTAGATGGACCGATGTCCTTATAAATGCTGATGTAGTCAGGATGTAGAAGGGTATAATGGAAAGTGCTCCAAGGAACTGCTCATCATGTTTTTGGCCGCCGATTTACACCAACGCGCCACCCATCTCCAAGTCAAAGTTCCATCCTCACCACCCCCATGGCTGGCAGTCTAGTAGGTTGGTGCAGTGGCTGATACAGTCGGCTGCTGCGGTCCGGGTCGTGGTTTCGACTTCCGCACGGAACAAATATTTTTATGATCTGCAGGTAGTTGTTCCGGGTCTGGGTGTATTGTATGTGGAATTCATGTCTGTAAACGCACCCACGACACAGGTGAAGGATTCACATCAGTGTTGGGCAATACTTTTTTTAAGAATAAAAACATTTTTATTGTAACTGTTTGCTCCGTACTTTCAACGAAAATGTGGAACAAACTTCAAGCTTTAAGTACACTATAGAAACCTTGCAGAAAAGAGAGTGCGTCTTCCTAAAAGGTCAGTTACATATCAGCGACCATTCTGATGTTGCAGATGTTCAATTTTTATGGTTGGCGGTGATTGCCTACGTTTAGGTGACGCTCAAGTCATTCGCCCGATGGTAAACGAGACGCCTGCCCATAACAATTAGAATGCTATCCAGGACTAATCCTGCGAGGCATCACGTTGTGCTTGTCACCTCGATACGTAAAGTTATTTAGTCTCTTATGCCCAGTAGTTTCATTAGCTTAAAAAATAACAACACATGAGGCATTTAAAAATGAATATTTTGTGGACTATATTATTATTATCATAATGTAAATTGCACCAACCAATAGAAATATGATTTTTTGTGCACAGTATCTTTCGAATTATATAAGTTTAATTCCCTTCCTTTTATACTTGTACTACTTGTAAGTTTTGTTGAAATAAAGAGCTAAAAAGGTACTGGCATTTTTGATGTTCACGTATATAAGTAGACTAAGCTAAGTATAGTCCAAATATCCTAAAGTCTCTGTTCGACTAAGTTATAGCAACGTATTGGAGAGTATTCATCAAGAGAACCCTAACAAGAGAAAACAATTTATGAAAGGACTATGAAATTGGACTTCTGGGGTGGAAGGCCTGGTGACCTGAAATACAGGCTTCAACCTAGTTTAGGCACCAGTCTCCCACAGTAAATAATATTTATGTGATAAAAAAATTAAAAAAATATCCCATTTTTTTTTCTGTAAATTAAAAGTTACAGTTTCAGCTTTCTTTCAGCATTTCTTCGCAGACGTTGTCATGTAGTTGTCTGCTACGACATTATTGTATAAACGATATATTCTATTCTATTCATATATATTTTTCGTGTAAATTTCCTGTTTCTTGCTGACTGTACATTTCTTCCAAAATATGTGACTGCAGGTTAAAATATTTCTAAAAGTTAAGGACAGGCTCCTTAATCTTATTTTTATTGATTCGGTTGAAATATGCTATGTACTTCCTCATCCCCGGGAGAGGTCGGATGGGAAGGGCTCCTACCGGCTAAAACCACCAGAGTGGTCACCGGCACTAAAGGAGCCTCCCTTCCCTAGGAACTCGAAAAATCTCCATCTGGAGCCACTCATTGGTGCCACGCTCTCAGGGACTTCTCGGAGGGGATGACTGTAAAGCGGTCACCCCGTCTAGCGGAGGGGAGGCGACTGTAATGAGGCCGCTCCCTAGACACATCGTGGGGGAATAGTAAAGCTCCCTCGCCTCGCTGGGTTGCAACGGACCGCACGACTCCCCCGTGGAGGCGGTGAACTTATTCCCTCGGTCCTCCGAGATAGGGCGAAGCTGGTGCCTCCCTTGAAGCTCCATCGACATTGAATCAAGACGCGTCCTCTTTTGGATTGGGCAAGATCCCTGCGACCTGCATCTCTCGCTCGAGCTATGTGAGGGTCCAACGCTACGACGGCGGGCTAAAACCAAGGACAGTCTCTTAATGACGTTTTCCTGCTACTACAACGGTTCAGGTACCTGCCCGTCGACGATTCGACTTTTACGACACCCACGGGAGGACATGGGGTGGTGGTATTCTAAGCCGGCCACATTTTTTAGTTAGTTAGTTATAGTTCTCAGTAGTATAGGAGTACCCATCCACAGTAAGATCCTATGGCGAGGGAGACCCGCACCCTGATTAGCTAAAAACAGCGACAGCAGACGCGATAGCAGCTATCGCAGCAGGCGCCACCGGCTGAAATCGCCTGAAATTGAACGCCGAGGATTCAATTTTTAGTTCATTTATCGTCTGACAGAGTGTACGCCAGAAAGCTTCGCCTGTTTTATCGCTACCGGCAAATACCTAATACTAAAATGACGTTTGACAGTGGCGACTGCGTGATTTACGCCTGTCGCAAACCGTCTGCAACATACGTAATCAGCCTATTGTTGATTTAAAGTGATTTAAAATCCCACTGGGTAATTAACAGCTCCATCTTTACCTATCACAGAATCTATGAAGTACACCATTTCTTCCTCCGTAAATAATTGCAGCAACATTTCAAGTTTTTTATATATATAATTACTTAATACATTTGTTTAACAATTTAATAACAATTAAATAATTTAATAACAGATTTCTAATATAAAAATCAAACTATCACCCCCTATTTTAACCCCTTAAGGATTGATTTACATAAACACTGAATCATGTATCCATGGATGGTCCAGATACTGTAATAGTGCGAGTACCATGTGGGCTATTCAATTATTTTGTTTTATTGACGTGATATTTGTCTGGCAGTTTATGTATGTCATGCTCACTCAAGTGTCCTGCTTATGGTGGCGTTGTGTGTCGGGTCGCTAAGTTTCCCTACAATATAGTTGAGCTGAGCGACGCTGATGCATGCGTCATGCTCGTGAACGAGTGCTCTCTGTTGGGATTGGCCATCTTAATGCTGTCATGACAATTGAATCAAAAACTCTGGTGAATATTAAAATCAAGCTTGTTTAGACTTTTAGACTTTTTATGAAGTTTAGACTCTTTCCTCCTGCATTGTCCTCACATTACCATCATTTTGAGAACATTGTACCAATATGATTTAAAAAGAGTAACCATGGAGTTTCTTGCCCGTTCTTCTCCATGGGAAATCTACACCTTGGAACAAGGCAACTAAAGTCTTGACTCATAAGTGCCTATAAATGGTTTTACATTAATAAAAATAGTTTTATCTTATCTTATCTTATCCACCTCCTGGCTCCATCGTCAAATTAATTTTATGGTACCAATTATTGTACCGTCATCCAAATGACATTCAAATGATACGGCATTTAGAAGTAGGTTAAAATCGACTTCAAAGATTTGTTTCGTAGTTAATTAGTGCTGTATTTATATATAAATTTGTCATGCAGAAAATGTGAATCTCCTGCAGTAGCAGTAGCTTTTAATCTTTACAAATAGTTTATATATATAGTATATAATGGTGGAAGGTAGTAAAAATACATATTTGGTAAACGTCTTTACATTATTTATTGCCTAGAAAACAAAAAAATAACAATTAAAATAACTTGTTAAAGCCATTTTACGCTTTATTGCAGGTCAGATACGAAAAAAAATTGAAGTTGGCTTGGTTTGGTTTATCTAAAGTTGGTCAGTTTGTATTTAGAAGTTCTTCTCTGTGGTGGAGTGAGCCTTGATGTAGTCTATGGCCTTAAGAATGTAATCGGGGATGGGTTCGGGGGCCGGAGGAGTGGGGAGGTGAGCACCCTGTAGACAAAAATTCATTAATTAAAAGATGTTGAATACCTTAACCTGTAATGCGCATGCGTATGCTTATGTATTATTATTCCAAAAGTATATTAAATCTCAGAACATGTTATTTTTTACATCTAGGCATTGATGTTTAAATGTTACTATGTTGTTTAATTGAATGCATCTAGGTATTTGAATGTAGTCAAACTTGATCGTTGTTATAAGGATGTTTTTCTATTTCTGCGTGACCCTTTGACCTACCTTTGCTATTTAATCAAATCACAAACAACATTTAAGGACGTTTAATTTGGTCTCAAACCGGATGTCCGGTGAACGTCATTAAATTTATTTAATTCATGTTTAGATTTCAATAAGATTGAAATCAACAATTTTGTTATTGCAATCTCAGTATTACTTGAACTACTTATTCAAATTGAGAATGAAATGTGGGATAAATACCAAAACTGGATAGTGCGTTTGAGCACCCAGACCCGGTACAACTATCTATAATCTTATAAAAATATTTGATCCGTCCGGGGATTGAACTTGCGACATGTATCGCATAAAGCCACTCGCTTAGGCACTGCGCCAACCGTGCCGTTAAACATGTTGGTCCACAGATTATTACCAGGTTTGAATAGAATAGAATATTCTTTATTATACACCATTAGAAAAACATCTAATTCTCTGAGCATCAATTGAACACAGGGCGTCTTATCGCTATTAGCGATTTCTTTAATGGGTCTGTGGTTTGATTAATAATGAAAAGTCTTCAAACGCACTAGTTTCATCATCATCATCATATCAACCAAAAGATGTCCACTGCTGAACAAAAGGTCTCCCCCATGTACCAACGGTTGCATGCCGTGTGTCGATTTTTTGGGGGGAATTTGCCAGTACTCACCACGCTTGGCAGGCAGGTTGCTATTCCATAGACTGCTTGCTTGCTTGCTTGCATGCTGCTGCCCACCCTTCTGGCTCAGAGTCCCTTTTACCACATCCACGGCAGGAGATGGAGTGGTGATATATTCTTAATCCGGACACCACCAGCTTACTACTATCCTAAGATGAGCTGGTGTCATATAAAATACATTGTTGTACTGACCTCAGCACGGTATCCGTTCTCGTCGGCAACGTAGGATATCTGGATGACCTGGCCGCTGGGGTCCGTGTACTGGTTGGATCCTTTAACCTCAAGTGCGACCTCACCCTAACATAAATGAACACAATATCAATAAACCTGAGTTAGCGCTTACATAAAACGTAAAACAGAGAAACAATAAACAAGTTACGTTAAAAATCTTAAGCGTAAATTAAGAATTTAATTAGAAGTATTTGGCCTTTTAGCTTATCTAGTATGTCTATAAAACTTCGATTGTATACGGCTACCAAATTATTCAAATGTGGGATCAAAATGTAACCGATGCATTGAGATTAATAATGACCAAAAAATTGAGCGTATTACAATTCTTAAAACTTCTAAAACCCAGGTAACTTACCTTAGCGAGGGACTTGTATTTGCCCTGAGTCTGTGCGGCAATATTGTTGGATGTCTCATAAAAATAACTGAAGCCATTGTCGGGGCTCTGTTCATAGCTATACTTCACGACTGAGGCTTCCTGATCGACGGACGCGGCGAACGCGCACGCGAAGACGCAAACGGCAATGATGGCGGATTTCTAAATACAAAAGGTTATATTTAACAACAGTGATGGTCTATTTTAAATCGAAATAAGATGTCACATCAATGTTGATCAGTTTATAAAATATTGTATAAATTATTTGATACCCGTTGAATATTGTTTTATATATACTTATTAATCACACAGCGTTACGTTAAATAAAGTAACAAAAATAACAGCTCCACATTAGAACCCAGGGAACGGTGTTATTGTGTGTTACATACCATATATTAACAATTTTGTGGCTTCATCTTATTATGTATGTAGTTTGACAAGCACAACAATAGGTACATACATACAAGATTTTGAAATCCAAAAAAGAAATATCACAAAAATTAAAATAAACTAATTCTCATAAACATGTACAAATAAAGGTTATGAATACTAAGTATTCTTTAAACTGATCAAGAAATTCAATTCGTTATTCATCATAATTCACCACCAATTAAGTTTTGAAATAACAATTCGAAAATTATCTAGTGTGTGCAGTTCGATATATTCAATCGATCTCAAATTCAGAAATATTAGAGTTATCTGAAACAACAACCATTTGGAATTTTAAAAAGAAGTAATACTAAATATCAATCAAAATAAAATTACTATTTCTAACGCACAATACAAAATATTTTATTTGATCACTGTCGCAGAGAGGACTTACCATTGTGATGTTGCTTATTGTAACTATCAGTTCAATCTAACGATGAAGTAAGATTCATGTTTCTTTTATACGTATTCCTAGGAATAATAATTATAATATTCTCATACCTACCAGTAACTTCACTAGTAGAAAAGGTCAAATCTTCTTTTTTCGTCTAGTGTTATCGGCAGTATATTTGACATTTTCGTTTAGTACAACGACAAACCAGTTTTGAGTTATGGAAAAAATATATAATTATTTCTAAAAGTCGAATTACTTCCATTAGTCGAATAAATTAAAAAATAATTCATTCAAAGCGTCATTGTCGAAGTCATCAAATATTATTTAGTATGCAGTAGCTGTCTTCCTCTTGTGAGATAAGCATAGAGGTTCTAGTTTGGTGTAAAATTCAATTAACACATTTTATGACGGGAAAATGGTTCATTTTTATGTGATTTAGTAAAGCCGTAATTTTACGTACATATTATTTAATGTAATATAATTATAGCGATTGCTAACGGAATTTCACCATGCCTTTAAGTTATTAATTTCAAAACAAAATTACAATTAATATAACCTTATAAAAAATAGTAATAAATAAATGTTTATTTCACAAAAAGTACAAAAGAATGTAACAATATAAATAATCCGGTTATATAATTACATATGAAACAGCATCTGTAGCCGAACTAGGCAAAACCTTTATTCTGCTATTAGCACTAATCCGTTAAACCGCTAAGTTTTAGTATATATTATTATAACTAAACTAACAAATGGAATTTGTTATGTAGTTGCCATCTGTTTGTATAGAGTGATAGTGTAAGTGAAGTAAGAGACGAGTGTGCGAGCGATTTGTGTCATCATCATCATTTCGGCCGAATTAAGTCCACTGCTGGACACAGGCCTCCCCCAAAGATCACCATGTGTTGTGGGCTCATTGGGGGGTTTTGTTATAATCGCCACGCTGAAGACGCTGCTGCCCATCTTCCGGCTAATCCCTTAGTCGAGGTTTACGACACCCACGGGAGGAGATGGGGTGGTGGTATTTTGAGCCGGCACCACACGGCTATCTGAGCCGGCACCACGCGGCTATTCGTGTGTTACTTGGAATTAATATACATGAATGTTATCGTACTAAGATAATCCTGATTATTGCTGTTTTAATGCGACTGGTACAGCTTTTCGTACGAACATAGACTGACAGTCGTTTTCTGTTAACGTTCCACGTTTTCATATAATATTCTATAAGGGCATAGTATTTTTGCCGTGGGGTGCCGGCTCAGAATACCACCACCCCATCTCCTCCCGTGGGTGTCGCAGAAGTCGACTAAGGGATAAGCCGGAGGATGGGCAGCAGCGTCCTTCGAGTACATTAACAACTCAACTGCGATGGCTAACCCGCCTGCCAAGCGTGGCGATTATGGCGAAACGTCCCAATGTACCCACAACACACCCATATCGGTCGTTGTGGTGATCTTTGGGGGAGGCCTGTGTCCAGCAGTGGACTTCATTCGGCCGAAACGATAATAGTATTTGTGATGCTAGCACGAGTATTTTGACGTATAGTATCGTAATCGTAACTTTAATGTGAGTGAACTTTGAATTGAAAATACTTGATTCACACATTCGTTACACAAAACGGCCGAGACGGGATTTTCTTATCACCATGATCTGAGAACGGTTTTTTTTTTAATATCTAATTTATGAGGCTTCAGTACACTCTAGGTGACTATGCCAGCCTCATGGGATCATTCACAATACAATATGATGTGTGACACGAAAGTCGTAGTAACAACACACATGGCACACATCACACTATACCAGCACTTACTCGCTTATAATGTAATTCTGTCTACCCTATCCTTTCCTGCCTCACCTTTAAACACATTTTCTGGAAAAACCAAATATGCTTGCATTCGTCAGACAATAGCTGGCCTAAGAGTACATTTAATTGGTCATTGTGTAAACTCATATCAGACATCATACTCAGCCTCTGGTCCCGGTACCGATCACATTCCATTATGATATGTAGTAGTATGTCTTCACATGACATAAATCACACAGAGGCGACGGCTTTACCCCCATCATAAGGGAAAATAGAACGTGACCGGAACGCACCCTGAGAGCAACAACCAATGTCTCCCTGGAGAGTTTAGCACAGTCAAACCACCGTACAAAACATGGTAAATCCTGAATGGTATAAGTACGGATTGTTGATCGCGATATCGGCACATGAGAACATGGCCCTGAAAGAAGGGGTCTATTCTTTGGTGTGTGGTGCCCGGATTAAGAATATAGCACCACTCCATTTCCTCCCGTGGATGTCGTAAAAGGCGACTCAGGGACTCTAAATCAGAGGGATGAGTAGCAGCGTCCCTTCTGTGATACGGTATCCATTCTGCGCTCACCAACCCGCCTGCCAAGCGTGGTGAGTATTGGCATACCCCCAAAATGATGACACAGTTGTGGAAGTCTATGGGGTAGGCCTTTGTTCAGCAGTGGACATATAAACGGCCGATATGATGATGATGATGATTCTTTGGTGAATAACACGGAAATAGAATAAAACAGATGATAATCATAATCATTTATTCAGTCATTACGTTCCAACAAACTTTAACTTCACGTATATCCGCCTGATGTCTGGATTAAGAATTTAGCACTTCATCTCCTCCCGTGATGTCGTAAAAGGCGACTAATGGATTCTAAACCAAAGGTATCTGCAGCAGCGTCCCTTCTGTGGAACAGTAGCCATACTGCGTTCACCAATCCGCCTGCTAAGCGTGGTGAGTACTGGCAATTCCCCCCAAAATGACGACACATGGCATGTAACCGTCGTCTTATGGGGGAGGCTTTTGTTCAGCAGTGGACGTTTTTGGCTGATATGATGAGAATGATGACATTCTATTTTGCCTACAACTTCCCTAGTGTGACGTTTGGGCCTCTTTATTATCATTCATCATCATCATTTCGGCTGAATGAAGTCCACTGCTGGACACAGGCGGGAGGCCAAAGTTCACCACAATGACCGATATAGGTGTGTTGTGTGGTCATTGGAGGGTTCTGCCATAATCGCCACGCTTGGCAGGCGGGTTGGCGATTGCAGTTGAGTTGTTAATGTACTCGAAGGACGCAGCTGCACATCCTCCGGTTAATCCCATAGTTGTCTTTTACGACACCCACGGGAGGAGATGGGGTGGCGCTATTTGTAGCCGGCACCACACGGTAAAAAAACTCTTCATTACGCCAACTTTTATTTTTTGTACAATTTTGTGACTAGATGAGCAAGTCATTCGCCTGGTGGTGAGCGACATGCCTGCCCCTAACAATTAGTATGCTACCCAGGAATGGTCCTGCGAGGCATCAAACTAGACGCGTGAACTCGACACGTAAAGTTATTCAGTCTCTTATGTCCAGTAATTTCACTAGCTACAGTGCCCTTCTAACCGCAATACAGTAATATCTGAAGTTTAAACACTACTGCTTCGCGGCGAATATCGGGCACTGGAGTAGTACCTACCTAGCCGGCCTATAACAATACGAGACCATTTCTGTATTTCAATTTTTTTTATTGGGCCCAGTGGAAATTCTGCTTGAACTTCCTTCGCCCCAGGGAAGGGCGAAGGGGTATGTCGGACTCCTACCGCAACTTTCAGTTTTGAGCTAATACTTACAAACGCAAGGAAAGTTGCTTTTCATATTAAAACGATGTCTCTTATGCTGTTGGTATAAGAATATATAATCCCACTGCTGGGTACGGGTCGTTTCTCACGACGAGAAAGATTAGGTCTTAGTCCACCACGCTGGCTTTGAACGCGTTGGCGGACTACACACACCATCGAGAACATTTTGGAGTCCTCTCAAGTGTGCTCGTTTGCCCACGATGTTTTCCTTTACCGTTAACGCGAGTGATGATGAAATTCTGACCCACCCATGAATCCGAACAGACTGAGGTGCGGGCCGGGATCGAACTCAGACTCTCCAGTATGTAAGGCAAGCGTTTAACCGCCAGGCTATCACTGGATATGTATAGAATATAATATAATAACATTAGCCTATAGCATGGTCAGTACTAATCCTTTCAGCTATGTCGGCAACTTTAGCTCTTGTACGGATCTCCTCATTTCTGATTCGATCTCGTAGAGAAATACCAAGCATAGCTCTCTCCATAGCTCGCTGAGTGACATTAAGCTTTCTTATGAGGCCCATTGTGAGTAACCACGTCTCTGTTCCATATATTATCACTGGTTACACACACTGCTTAAAGACTTTCGTTTTGAGGCATTGCGGTATTGTTGATGAAAGGACGTTGCGAAGTTTCCGGAACGCTGCCCAGCCGAGTCGGATATGGCAATCGACCTCTTTCTCGAAGTTGGACCTACTTAAATGGACAGTTTTTCCCAGGTAGACATACTCGTCAACAACTTCGAGAACAGAGCCCCAACGGATATTAGGATAGGCACGACAAGGGCATTTGACATGATTATCGACGGATTAGTAAACTGAAGTGGCAATGGCACATAGCACGTAGAACTGATGGCCGTTAGCAAAAACGTTCTCGAGTGGAGACCGTGCACTGGAAAACGTAGCGTGGGACGACCTCCAACGAGGCGGACAAAGGACCTGGTGAAGGTCGCTGGGAGTCGTTGGATGAGGGCGGCATGTAACCGCTCGTTGTGGAAATCTAAGGAGGAGGCCTTTGTTCAGCTGTCGACGTCCTGTGGCTGATATGATGATGATGATGATGGTCAACATACAATAACATATGGTAACAATATACTCAGATCACTACTCCGTCTGTCAAGCGTGGTAATTACAGCAATATTACCGCTCATTGTAGTGAACACTGGGAGGCCAGAGTTCAGCAAAGGACGTTGAACGGCTGATGTGTGATAACATACATGATTTGTATGCTTCAAAATCGCAAAAACTTTCAATGATTGCAAAATATGTAACCGCCTATAATACAGCCTATTAATGTCATAGTTGAGCAAAAAGTTTCGTTAATCACTGTCAGTTCTGGCGTAACCATGACGCCCCCACGCTATGTAATGAGGTGAGCTCGAGGGTACGATATGATCGTCACGTTAAGTGAAACTACACTTCGTGTGACCTTTTTAACAGCAATATTGTTGACATCCGCAGTCATCTATGGCTCCCATTATCACTGTTTTTTTCGTGTGGTTAGTAGCCAGCCTTGTGTTAGAGTTGATCAAGTCGCCCAAAGGCCTCCGACTATGCTTAACGACTGCAGTCTAATGACAAAAACCGGGACCGACGATTCTACGTGCCCTCTGAAGCACGGAGACGCTCAGTTCAAATACCAAATTTCTCTGTTTCAGCCATCTTAATTAAATTTAAACACTTGTACCTTTCTATACATATACATACATACATACAAATAAATAAAATTTTATGTGTCTGTTTGTAATGTAAAAATAACAGCTTTTTACTGAATGCATATGAAAGTGTATACGGTACCTACAACAAAAAAAAACAATTTTTAACTTTTTTGTCTGTCTGTTTGTTCCCGCTAATCTACGAAACGGCTGGACCGATTTCTACAGGTCTTCACTGGAACATAGCTGATGCTATAAGGAATAACTAAGGCTACTTTTATTTTAGTAAAATAATTTGGGTTCTGCACAAAAAAATTAAAACCCATGAAATCCAATATACTACATACTCTATGTCAAGTGTCTATGCCGAAGTACTCTAAACTATATATAAATAATCACATTTATTTTAAACTAAACGGCGGGTGAAACCGCTGGTCCCAGCTAGTATATTCTTAAAATAAAATGTTTTTTACTCATATTAAAATCATTGGTTAATTTTATTCACTCTAGGCTCTAGCTTTATACCACTGGAAAGATGGTGGCACGTGGTGTTAGCGCACAGTGAGCTTCAGGGGGATCCTTTAGAAGTCCCTCCGAGATGTTCCTATGTTGGCCTCTGTACAATTGCCTCCCCTTTACTAGAGGAGAGTGATAGCTTTACAGCCATTCCGTTCAGGATGTGCCTAAAGACGTGGCACCAATTGATGCCTCGAGATGGACATTTATCGAGTTTGTGGAGATCGGTGCCGAGGATGACCACTGCGGTTGTTTTTGCCGGTAGGAGTTCGGCATGCCCTTCCAACCTTCCCAGGGGCGCGGAAAATACCAGATGTATTTCTAAGGGATTAAATAAAAAAAATAACTAGTAGCTGCTTCCTAAAACTGCGTCCGCGAGGTAACTAGGATTTAGTTTTCTCGCTGAGAGACTTCACTTAAGTGAACTTGACAACGCAAAAACAATATCCTATGTCCGAAACCATGACATAATCTACCACTGATAAATTTCACTCCAATCCGTTCCGCCGTTTGAGCGTGGTTGAGCGACAAATACAATTTTTTTGATTTGTAGTATTTATATTTATTCTACAAAGATTGTGCCTTTTGCCTGGCAGTGTTGGTCTCTCATACTCACTAAAATGTCTTGCCGGTGGCGATGTGTATCGGACCGTTGGAGTCCCTACAGTATGGTTGGGCTAAACGATGTTGATGCATGCGTCTTACTCGTAAACGAATGCTATCTGTCGGGACTGGTCAGCCGTTAACTGCTATGGCAAGTACATTATTGTATTATGTTCCATCTTTGCACACTTCACACCTACAGTTTTCTCCTTATATGTTTTACCATAATTGTATCAATCTACATTGTAAACTCAATTATTTTAAAAGAGTGTCCATGGAGGTTCTTGCCAGCTCTTCTCCATAGGACCAACCAATTGGAGCCGTGCTACTTAAATTCTGACGTTTCATAAGTGCCAGTAAATGGTTTATTTGAAATAATAATCTTTCACTTTGATTTATGTTATAAACTCAGAATACAGAAGATCTGAAATCGAATCTTTTGGTACCGACATTGTTGCTATTAAACACGACATATTATACCGGAGTTGGACCATTTTGACCTGAAACATGGTAATTTAGATGACACTAGTGTTACAAGTTCCAACATCAAAAGCGTTTTTTTTTTCAAACCAGACATTATAATTTTTTTTATTTTTCATATCTCTTACATTCGTTACTACGCGATAAAAAATATAACCTTTTAAAACGTGTTTTATTTTACCCGAACAGAAGCATCATCTGTTAATAGTTAATTAAATATTAGTATTTATAAATACGGTGACGTTATGAGGCGGAAACATTACAATGGTAAATTAAACTATCTATTTAATTTATTGCAGCCTTCATCTGATGTGTTATTTATTATGTTTATTTTATTTTATATGGTATCGCAGATGAGTTTTCGTGTGATTCCCGACAAAAAATAGACCACTCTTCTCCATCTATGGGTGTCGTAAAGAGCGGCTAATGATTGATATCAAGAGCAGGCAGCAACATTCTCCTGTGTGTGAGTATCAACTGTACTGCGATCACTACTCCGCCTGCCAAGCATGGTGATTGTGGTGATATCATCTATGATCGCTTAGTGTGTTGTTCATTAGGAGGCCCATGTTCAACAGTGGACGTTTACGGGTTGATGTGATCTGTGTCACGGACGCACGGAAAACTAGTAAAATACCAAATTAGCTCGGTTAAAAAGTATTCGGCTACACACAACCAAAACTTATTTAATGGTTAATCATAATCAACATTTCGGCCGAATAAAGTCCACTGCTGGACACAGGCCTCCCCCAAAGATCACCACAACGTGTTTTGCCATAATCGCCACGCTTGGCAGACGGGTTAGCGATCGCAGTTGAGTTGTTAATGTAATCGAAGGACGCTGCTGCCCATCTTCCGGCTGACCTCATAGTAGTCTTTTACGACACCCACGAGATGACATGGGTTGGTGCTATTCGTAGCCACACCTGGTTACACAAATGGTTAATAATAAGTAATCATTGCAAAGTTGACTTATTTATTTTTAACTTCTTTTTATACCACTTGTTGACCAGCCTTGCAAGCCCGAATGTTCGGCATGCCCTTCCAACCTTCCCAGGGGCGCGGAAAATACCAGATGTATTTCTAAGGGATTAAATAAAAAAAATAACTAGTAGCTGCTTCCTAAAACTGCGTCCGCGAGGTAACTAGGATTTAGTTTTCTCGCTGAGAGACTTCACTTAAGTGAACTTGACAACGCAAAAACAATATCCTATGTCCGAAACCATGACATAATCTACCACTGATAAATTTCACTCCAATCCGTTCCGCCGTTTGAGCGTGGTTGAGCGACAAATACAATTTTTTTGATTTGTAGTATTTATATTTATTCTACAAAGATTGTGCCTTTTGCCTGGCAGTGTTGGTCTCTCATACTCACTAAAATGTCTTGCCGGTGGCGATGTGTATCGGACCGTTGGAGTCCCTACAGTATGGTTGGGCTAAACGATGTTGATGCATGCGTCTTACTCGTAAACGAATGCTATCTGTCGGGACTGGTCAGCCGTTAACTGCTATGGCAAGTACATTATTGTATTATGTTCCATCTTTGCACACTTCACACCTACAGTTTTCTCCTTATATGTTTTACCATAATTGTATCAATCTACATTGTAAACTCAATTATTTTAAAAGAGTGTCCATGGAGGTTCTTGCCAGCTCTTCTCCATAGGACCAACCAATTGGAGCCGTGCTACTTAAATTCTGACGTTTCATAAGTGCCAGTAAATGGTTTATTTGAAATAATAATCTTTCACTTTGATTTATGTTATAAACTCAGAATACAGAAGATCTGAAATCGAATCTTTTGGTACCGACATTGTTGCTATTAAACACGACATATTATACCGGAGTTGGACCATTTTGACCTGAAACATGGTAATTTAGATGACACTAGTGTTACAAGTTCCAACATCAAAAGCGTTTTTTTTTTCAAACCAGACATTATAATTTTTTTTATTTTTCATATCTCTTACATTCGTTACTACGCGATAAAAAATATAACCTTTTAAAACGTGTTTTATTTTACCCGAACAGAAGCATCATCTGTTAATAGTTAATTAAATATTAGTATTTATAAATACGGTGACGTTATGAGGCGGAAACATTACAATGGTAAATTAAACTATCTATTTAATTTATTGCAGCCTTCATCTGATGTGTTATTTATTATGTTTATTTTATTTTATATGGTATCGCAGATGAGTGTTCGTGTGATTCCCGACAAAAAATAGACCACTCTTCTCCATCTATGGGTGTCGTAAAGAGCGGCTAATGATTGATATCAAGAGCAGGCAGCAACATTCTCCTGTGTGTGAGTATCAACTGTACTGCGATCACTACTCCGCCTGCCAAGCATGGTGATTGTGGTGATATCATCTATGATCGCTTAGTGTATTGTTCATTAGGAGGCCCATGTTCAACAGTGGACGTTTACGGGTTGATGTGATCTGTGTCACGGACGCACGGAAAACTAGAAAAATACCAAATTAGCTCGGTTAAAAAGTATTCGGCTACACACAACCAAAACGTATTTAATGGTTAATCATCATCAACATTTCGGCCGAATAAAGTCCAGCAGTGGACTTTATTCGGCCGAAATGTTGATGATGATTAACCATTAAATACGTTTTGGTTCGGCCTAATGAAGTCCACTGTTGGACACAGGCCTCCCCCAAAGATCACCACAACGTGTTTTGCCATAATCGCCACGCTTGGCAGACGGGTTAGCGATCGCAGTTGAGTTGTTAATGTAATCGAAGGACGCTGCTGCCCATCTTCCGGCTGACCTCATAGTAGTCTTTTATGACACCCACGAGATGACATGGGTTGGTGCTATTCGTAGCCACACCTGGTTACACAAATGGTTAATAATAAGTAATCATTGCAAAGTTGACTTATTTATTTTTAACTTCTTTTTATACCACTTGTTGACCAGCCTTGCAAGCCCGAATGACTTGCAAGGCTGTAGGCTGCTTAGGGGTACGACACGACACGCCTGCCCATAACAATTAGAATGCTACCCGGGGCTAGTCCTGCGAGGCATCACACTGCGCTGGTCACCTCGAGACATTATTTAGCCTCTTATGCCCAGTATTTTTGTTATTTTAAACCTTGCCCCACACTAGCATTTCTCCTGTGTCGTGGATGCGTTTACAGACATGAATTCCACACACAATACACCCAGACCCGGAACAACTACCTGCAGATCATACAAATATTTGTTCCGTGCGGGAATCGAACTCACGACCCGGAGCGCAGCAGCCGACTGTATCAGCCACTGCACCAACCGCTAAAGTAAAACTTCACTAGCTACAGTGCCCTTCTAACCGGAATACAGTAATATCTAAAGTTCAAACACTACTGCTTAGCGGCGAATATCGGGCACTGGAGTGGTACCTATTTTTTTATTTTTTTGATGTCCAGTGAAAATTCTACATGGAACTTCCTTCGCCCCGGGGAAAGGCGAATGGGTATGCCGGACTCCTACCGGCTAAAACCACTGGAGCTGTCATCTTCGACACCGAAGGGGGGCTCCAGGTCCTCGTAAGATCACACTAGAGCCGTCCATTGGTGCCACGCCTTTAGGCACATCACGGAGGGGATGACTGTAAAGCTGTCACCCCCTCTAGCGGAGGGAAGGCGACTGTAAAAAGGTCGCCCCCCCCCAGGCACTTCTCGGGGAGGATACCTACCTAGCCAGCCTCTTGCAATAAGAGACCCACCACCAGCTATCAACTTTGCAGGTACTATTTTGACAAACAGCTTACTTATTTTTAACCCATATGTTTTTTCAATCGAGTGTAGATAGGCTTACAAAACAAAATCGGATGCAATACGAAATTTATAAGCAAATGTATCGTGTGACCTATCAAAATCTATTAAGTCTGAACGCGATGCACACACCTTCGTGTCATACTAAATTTCAAGAAGACTCCGACATTCCTCGACTCATTCTCTTGACCTACGACCTGACATAGTCTGGCTCAACCTAAAAACACACGTAGTCACCTTGGTGTGTAGACTTTCATCCTAGCGGTGGTACACAAGAGGTAAACAAGCAGACAAAATACTAGTGTAGTGTAAATGGTTATTTATAATTATTGTATACAACACCTTTTTTTCAAATAGATGAATACTTAACCGTAGTGTCAGTCACTTAGTGGCGACTGAGGGACTGACAGTACGGTTAAGTATTCATCTATTTGAAAATCTAAAAGGCGTTTTACGAACTCCACGGGAGGCGATGGAGTGTAAACCACTCCACATCTTAATATGGACATACGATAAACATATTTCTGTGAAATTTTAATTGCCAACCGCTGTTGTTACTTTGTGCATAAACTCAGCCTAGGATAGGTAAATAATATATTTTATTCGCATTGCGATATTAATACTGCATTTCTATGATAATTTGATATTGGACTCTAACGTTCAGTATTAAAAACTTTCGTTGTGGCGGATCGTGTTTTATAATAAGACTTAAAGTAAATCTACATTCAGGTAATATAATTAAGTTTTACTCCGGTGGAACAAGTTTTGAAAGACTTGATGTTTTCTGTTTTTTACGGTTGCGAACGTCGCTCTGTCCGTCTGTCCGTCTGCCACAGCCAATTTGCTCCGAATCTAGTGGACCGATTTAATTGAAGATTGGTATACATATGGATTTCTTTTCTGCGACCCAAACACGGACGTGTAACGTAAATAAATGAGTTTTAATATGGGGGTTACTTTTGGGGGGCAATATAGAAAATTAAAGAATAAAGTTTTGCAAACTGTGCCGTGTAATATATGAAATTGAAGAGATTTTTATGAGGGTCTCAAATATATTTATTTTATAATGCTAAAATGCATCGTTTTAAAGTTATTTAATAAAATAGACGAAAATTTACCGTTTAAGCAAGCCGTAATGCAAATTAATAAACATTTTGGCAAGCATCTCTACAACACGTGGCATTGCGGTGGCCCAAGGCCACCCTAGCCGCACCCAAACTTACTGTGATAGTTATTACTTATGGATATTATAATCTTGCTGACCAAGTAATAATTTTGTATCGTGACTATTTAATAAAGTATTTTCGCTAAAAATGTATGGGAGTCAATTGTTTTTACTGCCTAAACACTACCTAACTAACTAACCTGCTGGCAAAACAATATGATGTGTAAATGATCTACTAGCAGACTTTTCTTGCTTTTTATTTTATAACAAGTCTGTTAAAAAGAACAGTGAGTCTTTTATTAGAATGAAAATACATAATACCTACGTATTTTTATTAATGAATATATTACGCGAGTGTAAAATTTTTGGACCGCATAACTAACCTTTTGATTTCTTAAAAATTATGCCAGTTAGAGAATACGCTTTATTTTTGTGTTTTTGTAATATTTGTTCCGTGTGGTTCCGTGCAAATAACGACGACAAAAAGACACAAGACGGGTAGACTTCACCCATGGGTATCGTAAAGACAACTAAGGGTTGATATCAAGAGGATGGGTTATCATCTTATGGCAATATTACTTTTTTCTCAGTGGAAATTCATCATGAATTTCCTTCGCCCCGGGGACAGGCGAAGGGGCATGTCGAATTTCTACCGGCTAAAACCACTGGAGCGGTCATCTTCGGCACCGAAGGGGGCTCCGGGTCCTCGTAAGATCACATTAGAGCCATGGCAATATCCCATATGACCGCTCGTTGGGAGCCCCATGTTCAGCGATGGACGTTTACGGGTGGATGTGTATATGTCTTTGCATAAAACTCTAATCACTATCATCATATCAGCGTAGTGAGAGTAGTAAGTATAATGGCACAATTGGTGCAGTGGCTAAGCAATTAGATTTCTGTGTTACGTTCGTGGGTTCGATCGCCACACGGCACAAATATTTGTATGATCTACAGATGGTTGTTTCTGGTCTGGGTGTTTGTGCATGTGAGATTTATGTCTGTAAACTATACCCACGACACAGGAGAAATCTAAGTGTTGGACAAAAAAGGATGTCCACTGCTGATCAAAGGCTTCCCGCATAGATTTGCACTTGTTGTTATTTTAGGGACACAGTACTCGCCACTATAAGAAATATTAATTTGTTTCGTGTTTGTTATTTCACAAATTAACCTACATTATTATCGTCTAGTACTAATCACATTCGAAAAAAATACGTTATTTTAAAAGAGTGTCCGTGGAAGTTCTTTCCATCTCTTTTCCATAAGAACGACGACTTGGAACCGTGCAACTTTCATTCTTGACGTATTACAAGCGCCTGTAAAAGTCCAACAGGAATAAAACAAGTCTCGCATGATTCTGTACTTTCTAATATAGACGGTATTACTAACACTGTGATATATAGAAAGAAAGAAAATTCATTTATTGCCAAACTATAAAATAAATTCATTTTCTAAAAAAACAAATAAACAAAAAATATCGTAGGCCTTGACAATTCTTGTTGGAGTACAGTATTGGCTGCAAACCATACAACGCTGATTTTCTGGCCAACCCTTCAGTCTCTCCATCAGAAATATTATTTTTTGCAGGTTACATTTCAGCAATCATAGATTGGTTGTTTACTTGTATTATGTAATGCAAATAATATTGAGCCGGCTATGAATACCACCACCCCATCTCATCCTGTGGGTGTCGTAAAAGACTATGGAATATGCCGGAGGATGGGCAGCAGCATCCATCGAGTAAATTTATAACTCAACTGCGATTGCCAACCCGTCTGCCAAGCGTGGCAATTATGGCAAACCCCCCAATAAGCACACAACAGAAACCCATACCGGTCATTGTGGCAATATTTGGGGGAGGCTTCTGTGCAGCAATGAACTCTTGGTTCTTGATTTTAACCCCCGACACAAACATAGAGATGTGATAAGTTTAACGTGCGTATCTGTGTATATGTCTGTGGCATTGTAGCTCCCGAACGGATGGACCGATTTGAATTTTTTTTTGAAAGGTGACTTGACTGCACTTTTGGTGCAGTGGCTGATACAGTCGACTGCTGCAATCCGGGTTGCGGGTTCGATTCCCGCACGGAACAAATATTTGTCTGATCTTGTTGGTAGTTGTTCTGGGTCTGGGTATATTGTGTGTCTGTAAACGCACCCACGACACAGGAGTATCCAAATGTGAAGCAACGCTTTAAAAAAAAAGTGTGATTTAGATATGATTCAAAAATATCTGTTTATACGTTTAGAGATCATCAGCTCTTTTCTAGTTGATGAAGGGATAGGAGCAACTTCACAGGTTCTGATCGACTCGAAATTAGGTTAGCCTGTTAGCTGTTACTCGTAGTAAGCATTTTTTTCTTTTTTTACTCTTTAGAAGTATTTTTTGGACCGTACTTTTGATAATGAAACCCTAAAAATAGGCATTAAAATAAGCTTGACACTAATAGAAATAAAGTACGAGCATGCCTTAAGAAATAAATAAACATTTTGATTTAAAACGCCGTATTGTGCGAGGAAACGGCGATGACATCCTTAGAAAACAATGGTTTTTACGGAAGCCATTGTACACCATGATTTATAAAGTTTCCGCTTCGGGCATACCGCTGCTACTTTTCTTTCGTTATTGGCCGTTTTATGGGTTCTTCAGGGCGCTTTCTGCAATTCATACCCGAGATTTATAATTTACATATATTTCTTCGAATGGGTGGATATAAAAAGCGTAATTTCACTTTATGATATCAGGTTGTTGTTATTAGAATTAATGAATGTAAATATCCAAATATTGTGGATTCCAAATATCGGTTTTATTATATTTATCCCTTTTTATATACAAATGTCGGGGTAAAGAGTAGTGCAGATAGCTACACCTGCTATATTGCTTATTTACCTATTAAAAATAATACTTTACTTAGACAGCTATAAAAATAACAAAACCAACACACAAGTAATAAAAAATAAAAAATTTCAACAACTGTTGGGGCGCACACATCGACTCTCAACACATACAAAAACATGCATACTTAACGAGTGTAAGTGACATCGTAGCGAAAACTGATACAATAATCACGTAGCGTTTCGATCGCGTTGTTTACGATACATTGCGTGCTCAAAAAAGACAAACTATAACCTATTATTTCCGAGATTAATGGCTTCCCTATTTTTTATAGGTGTAACCAAAGTTTTCGGTTCTTTGATACATACGCCCTGTATATATATATATGACCATACACATGTGTTACTCAAGGGGTAGTTTAAATAGAGCTCTACTGTATTAAAAGACCACGATTTCAATGACTTAGATCTTAGGAGGATCTAAATACACGTCATAACTGGTCCCCGCTACAATCTGTTACAAAAACTTCAAAATAACAGGTGCCTTCTTGTTAGAAATAATTCTATTAAACGTTCCAACAAGTAAATTTATGTGCAATCATTGCAAGAGCGTGGATTATTAAAGGAATAATTCATGAAGACACCGTGTTAGTGCCACGTATTAAGCATATTTATCATGTTTTATAAAAATGGCGGTGTATGTATTAATATAATAAATATTTCTGAACTTGCATTTTGGAGGATTAAATAGAAGGGTAGGTCCCACGCGAGGAACCAGCGTATCATGATGGAATCCAAAATTAACTTTTTAAGAATGAAATTTGTAAAATATCCTAGCATAGAATGAAGTTTGCAAATATGGAGAGTAAGTATGGGCTGGTATTTCTGTGTCGTGTCCGGATTGAGAATATAGCACCACTCCATTTTCTCCCGTGCATGTCGTAAAAGAGAGTCCTAAACCAGAGGGACTGGCAGCAGCGTCACTTCTGTGGAACAGAGAGAATGACGAAACAATTGTGGAAATTTATAGGGAGGCATTTGTTCAGCAGCCCTTTGGCTGATATGATGAAGTACGGTATCATCATTTCGGCCGAATGAAGTCCACTGCTGGACACAGGCCTCCCCCAAAGTACACCACACCGACCGATATGGGTGTGCTGTGGGCTCATTGGGGGGTTTAACCATAATCGCCACGCTTGGCAGACAGGTTGGCGATCGCAGTTGAGTTGTCAATGTACTCGAAGGACGCTGCTGCCCATACTCCGGATAATTCCTTAGTCGACTTTTACGACACCCACGGGAGGAGCTGGGGTGGTGGTATTCTGAGCCGGCACCACACGGCCAGTAAACGTAAGTACGGTATACAGTAGGATAAAACTGGACATGGGATTTAACATGCTAAGTATGCTAAAAACTAAATAAATAAATGCTAAAGACGACGGCAAAACAAGTAGCTTTTTGAATTTTTAGGTTTCCGAACGTCTGAAGGAAAAAACGGTGGAACCCTTATAGGACACTCGTGTGTCTATCTGTCCGTCTGTCACAGCCAATTTGCTCTGAATCTACTGGACCGATTGAGTTAAAATTTGGTACACATATGGATTTCTGCGATCCAAACACGTACGTGTAACGTAAATAAATGCATTTTGAATATAGGGGTCACTTTAGGGGGGCAATATGGAAAATTTAAGAATAAAGTTTTGCGAACTGTACCGTGTAACATATGAAATGAAAGGGCTTGTTGTAAGGGTCTCAAATGTATGTATAAATGTAATAACATTCTGAAACAAATATAGGTAATAGCTGTTCACTTATAGATTACTGGAAAACCTATGAGAAGTCTATAGTCTTAAAATAATAAACAAAATATTAAAACCACTCAAAACCTTCGTGGTTTTAATATTTTTATATTGAGTAGAGATTTTGAAGTCGGTATTTTTTTGTTAAAAAGTTTATAGTGTAAATAAATGTAAGAACTTTTCCAATTTGGTTTCTGTATTTAACACTAAAAATAAGGATGACTCAAATCGGTTCTCTGATCTGAGAGGAATCGAAACTATTAAGGCATCATCTAGATAAGCGCAGTCAAATTGACCTGTTTATTGAAGCTGGTTACAAAACTACTCAATCAAATGTAACGAAATTTATATGGGACCAAATCGAAAGCATTTTACAGCAGTTAAAAAAAGAATTGCTCAAATCGGTCTACAATTCTCGAAGTAATAGGTGTACATACATAAAAAAATACGCATTGAATTGAGAACCTCCTCCTTTTGGAAGTAGGTTAAAAAGGATCTGTACCACTTGTTATGTACGTACGTTAACTCTGTTCAGATAATTAGAGTTGAGTAATTAAGTTTACTTCCATCACCCATGATACAATATCAAAATATAAACTCGAGGGATCGACATGAGGTTTGTAACATGTTCTATAATTTATTGCATATCTTTGAACCCATGTCCTCAACGCTCTCTGCGTGGAATCGCGTGGAATCGCGACCTCAGTGTATTGACAATAATAGTAGTTTAATCAGTGATTTGCATACCGAGAAGGTTAAGATTAAAATAGTTAAATATTTACAGTTACTTGACTCATCTAATCAACATCCTGGTCCTGAGATTTTTTTAAGATTACGGCCAGCAGTCTTTATGTGCCGTTGTACATTATCTGCAATGATGGCTTTTTGGCTTTCGTGGTAGTTGTTTTTGAACTCTTAATCGACTGTCGTTTGTGAACGTATTGAACTTAGGTATAATGACTATCGACCTTTTTAATCATTCGATATTTTAATCATCAATACAATCGATATTAATGTTTTCGATGTTATGAACATTGCCATTTTACCCGTAGGTATTTTAATTTTCGACGTTCAAATATGAATTCAATGTAAATCTACAGCTTCCCAAATCTTTAAACGGTAACCTTTTTTCGGCCAATTTTAAAAACACTCATTGTGACCCACGTATGCGGATAATGTAGTGAGTCACAATGATTGTAATGTGTGTTAATTAAAAACATATACACTTTAAGTGTTGTGGCTGTTTATTGTGCCTTAACTAATAAATAGTAGCTTATATTATTACGCCTAAAAATTTTGGACTGTAATTAGAAATATCATTTCAGATATTTTGAAACATTGGCTTGGCGGGTGACGAATGTAAGAGGCGGAATTTATATTTCAAATAATAATAATTCCTTAAAATGAAATAAATAATTAGTAAAGAAAAATGGAATAAGAACAATAATATAATACTTGCATCATCGCTATTCTGTCAAGTTATCGATTTGTTACTAGACGCCTCTGCCATTTGACCTCAACAACAACAATTTCCTGCAATGACTAGCATTCTCACAAAACTCTCGTTACTCGATTGTTTCTACCAAATACCTGCAAGTTGTTGGTTGGGCTTTCTCCAGAGGTCTGTCTGCTGAGCTACAGTGGGATAGCTTCACGAGCAACTTAAAGAGAGTCCTTTCTAAGAGGTAATCAACGCAACGGCGATGCTTTTGGTATTGCAGATGTCGGCGCAGACAAGTTACCATCATCATAATTTCAGCCAAACGATGTCCAATGCTAAACAAAAGCCTAGACGACCGTTTACATGCCGTGTATGGTCATTTTAGGGGGAGTTTGCCAGTATCCACCACGATTGGCAGGCGGTTGGTGAGCTCAGAATGCTGCCCATCTCTCTAGTTTAGAGTCTATTAGTCGCCTTTTACGACATCCATGGCAGGAGATATAGTGGTGCTATGTTCTTAATCCGGATACCATACGGACCAGTTACCATCAGGTGGCCCATTCGGGGGTTTCTAAATTTGTCATATAGTGTATAAGTGTTCGTATGAGTCTGGAACCGACGGCTTAACAGCAGCAGCAGTGTCAGAATTGGAGCGATCTCAGTACACAGTTTGTGAAACAGCTATTCGTTCGAGACCCTACTGTGTAGCACAAATAAACCTTTCAGATCTCAGCGACGAATCTACTCCAAGCACGCAAGATATGTAAATTAAAGGAAGTCTACATACCTAGGTATCTCTTTTATTCCTTTTTTACCTCCTAAGTAAGTCGTTTTCATTCCTAGGCAGGGTTGTATAAGGGCCATGAAATACTAAAGACAGTTACACCGTGACCCAAATGTTGCTAACGTCGCATCTCGTTACTAAATCAGGGTAAAAGGACAATATTTCTTCGTATCCGGAGCTCTGACAGGAAATAGTGCCTTATTATGGGCAGCATCCTCATCTACGTAGTTTCCGTAATGTACCTAAACTTAAATGTATTGAAGTTTATGTACGGCTAAATCTTTAAAAGTGAGTAAAATAAAGTATTCAATGAGGATTCGTATGTATAGTGATCTCGATTTTCTTTTATTTTATTATCTGGGGAATCTGCGTTCCCACACCGAGCGACCCACGAGCAACATAACACAGCGCACAGGGACGCTTCGGGGGATCCTTTACAATCCCCCCGGGCGGGGGTGACCGCTTAACATTCATCCTCTCCGAGATGTGCCTATAGGCGTGGCACTAGTGGGCGATACGTGTGATCATACGAAAACCTGGAGCCCACCTTAGGTGCCGAAGATGATCGCCCCTGTGGTTTAAACCAGTAGGTGTCTGGCATGCCCCTTTATCCTTCCCCGGGGCGGAGGAAATCCATGATGAATTTCCACTGGGTCAAATAAAGAATATATATATATAAAAAGCTGTCTTGTGTATGATATTTATTTGTATCTTTTTATATACCTTTTTTTTTATTGGTGCCCAGTGGAAATTCGTCATGAACTTCCTTCGCCCCGGGGAAGGGCGAAGGGGTATGCCGGCCTCCTACCGGCTAAAATCACTGGGGCGGTCATCTTCGGCACCTAAGGGAGGCTCCAGGTCCTCGTATGATCACACTAGAGCCGCCCGCTGGTGCCACGCCTATAGGCACATCTCGGAGAGGGTGACTGTAAAGCGGTCACCCTCCCGGGGGGATTGTAAAGGATCCCCTGAAGCGTCCTACGGCAGCGCGTGACCACGTGCGTGCTACCGTCTTCTCTTGGGTCGCTTGGTATGAGCACGCAGATTCCCCAATCTACGCACCCGCGAACCCAGAGGTCCCCCGCCAATCTTTTTATATACCTACTTTATTTATATATAGAAGATATATTGTACATAGTTTAGTAATAAAAATATATGAATAGCTTAAGATAATTTTAAAAATATTGTTGTACCTTGTAACATATATATAAACTAGCTGGGACCCGCGCCTTCACCCGTGGTTTCACCCGTCGTTTAATTTAAAAGAACTTGGATCATTTATAAATAATTTAGAGAACTTTGGCATAGACACTTTACATTGAGTATACATATTGGATTTCATAGGTTTTAATTTTTTTACGCGGACCCTTAATTATATTTCCGAAATTATAGTAGCATTAGTTATTCCTTATAACATCAGCTGTCTGCCAGTGAAAGTTCCGTAAAAATCGGTCTAGCTGTTTCAGATATTAGCGGGAAATAACAGACAGACCTACAGACAGAGAAAATAAAATAAAACAGTTGTTTAATTGTCGGCACCGTATATACTTTAATTATGCATTTAGTAAAAAGCTGTTATTTTGACATTACAAACAGACAGTTCAATTGTATAGATAGTTGTTAACCTATCTTTACTATCTGCTAGAAAAGCAGGTTGTAGTAACAAAGCCTGTCTTGCGCCGATGTCGTTACTGCATCCTTAGAAGTATTGGTAGATCAGATCCTGGTCTCCTGAGGCAACAATAATAATAGACTAGTCACCAACCAGACTGACGGGAAAAACTCTTTCACTGCCTCCGATCCGCTAGAAAGGGTGGCCACTTGGCAGCTTGCTATATTCTTAATCCGGACACCAGACGGAAATATTGACAGGAAATAGGTTGTTATAACTATGATAGTGTAATGTGGCTTTAAGACACGGCGAGATATTATGTAAAGAATGATTAAAAACACAAAGCATAACCGCGAAAAGCTCGGCTTCGCAGATCAATAGTTCAATGAGCTGATGGACGATGATTTTCAGCGGAATAACAAATGCTTTAGTATTTATATGATTTCATTAACATGAATATGAAAATATTGAAAGCAAGTAAGCATAAACAGACTGAGTGAAACATATAACATTCAACATAAAGAGGGTCTCACCCAGATGAAACTGTCAGAACCAAATAAGTGTTCTATTTCCGAAATATACTTATGACAAATAATGTTATATGTAATGAAAGAACGTCTAGGCAAAGAACGAGGGACCTACGCAGCGAACGTGACTAACATATGGTAGAGCGAAAAGATTTCACTGGGATATAGTCAAATTACATTCAAAATCCACCTCGGCTGGAAGAGATAGGTTTCGTATTGTAGAACTGTCTGGTTTCAAACTTATGCAACGTTGGTATTATAAGAACGTTAACTGTGTCTTGTGGCTTACAATATATTACTATAATATTCTTGTAAGGAGACCACACAGTCTGGTGGTTCAACGCTTGCTTTCCATACAGAAGGGTCTGAGTTTGTTGACGGCCCGCACCTCTGACTATTCGGATCCATGTGCGGATCAGGATTTGATTATTACTTGCGTAAACAGTGAGAGAAAACATCGTGAGAAGACCAGCATACCTGAGAGGGCTCGAGAATGTTCTCAATGGCATGTGTAGTCCGCCAACCCGCACAAGGTCAGCATGGTGCACTAAGGCCTAACCTGTCTAATCGTGAGAAAATGTCCGCGACCAGCAGGGGGACAGTAATTGACTTGGATTATGTATGTATATGCTATGTATTATTATAAGGCCAGCGCTGAAAACTAGCGCTATTGGTGAACTATGTAGCAGCGCCACAGCATTATGCTGAGCAATGATTGATTCTCGTTCAAATGCGAAAGTGAATATTTTAATCAAAATGACACATTACACAGGTCAGCATTTTATGAACTTTTTGTCCATTAAATCAGTTAGTGAGCAGATGAATTTGATCAAAAGTAATTTACCTGCATTGTATTAAAGCTGGCAATTACCATTTCATTGACTTTCATACTACAACAGACGTGTTTCAAACATAAAAGGGACAATTCCATTTATTGAACGTAAAAATCCTTACTATTTAACGTTACTTAGAAACGAGCTTCGTATATAATATTACAATTTTCTCAGTCTATAAAGAATCTAATATCGTGTGCTGTCTTTTTATGAGATCAAATAACTGGATCTTCTCCATAAGCTAATCAATTACATTTTGCTTAGATGATTCGAATGAGTTTGAGTGTCATTCGTAAATAGGTAAAGAACCATGAATAAATTAGATTTTGCGTTACAGTGAAGCATTGCTGCAGTTTATGCCGAAGTATCGCATTTGTTACACTTAAGTATTTTAAGATTATTATGTACTAGCTATTGCCCGCGGTTTTACCCGCGCGTTTATTTTTATCATTATAAACACAATCATAATCTATATTACTCAAAGATACTGCAGCATTCTATTAGTGCAAGAAACTTTAGAATCGTTTCAGTAGTTCAAGATATTTCCTCGTACATACAAACAAACAAAAACGTATAAAAAATACAAACTATAACATTTATCATATTATTAGGTATATGTATGATATATTTAAATTGCGGCTGCTGCGCTCCGGGTCGCGGGTTCGATTCCCGCACAGAACAAACATTTGTATGATCTGCAGGTACTTGTTCCAGGTCTAGGTGTACTGTGTGTGGAGTTTCTGTAAACTCACCCACGACACAGGAGAAATTCTAGACTGGGGAAAATAACAAAATTAAATATGTTTTTCTTTAATTATTAAAATACTAGTCTTTTTAAAGCGTATATAGGCACCGGCGACCAAGTTGTGGTGTGATTTAATAATTTGGACTTTCATACTATCTGACCACGAGCTCACTGCAATAAAACACAATTTATAATATTAGAATGCACTTGGTTGCAACCGCAAAAGCCAGGTACATGGCCGGTTTTGAACCCAAAAGCTACCATGTAATCAATGTTACTATTTCAATGTAATCATCATCATTTCGGCCGAATGAAGTCCACTGCTGGACACAGGCCTCTCCCAAAGATCACCACAACCACCGATATGGATGTGTTGTGGGCTCATTGGGGGGTCTTGCCATAATCGCCACGCTTGGCAGGCGGGTTGGCGATCGCAGTTGAGTTGTTAATGCACTCGAAGGACGCTGCTGCCCATCCTCAGTGTAATCCCTTAGTCGACTTTTACGACACCCATGGGAAGAGATGGCATTCTGAGCCGGAACCACACGGCAAATATGTAATGTAGTAAAAATGTATGTAGTCTTTTAAGTTAATTTTAATGTTTTTGTTTGAAGCATTAATCTATCCCTCTACATAATACAGGGTCCTTAATTGATCCATAGCATTAAACGTACCATCTGTTTTAACTTTACTCGTGGAATGCAATAAATAATTATATTGAATTAAATACATATATTGCACTGCTTGGAAAAGGCAGGTCTTAAGTACCATGAATAATAAATGTAAAACCATTAATTATGTACACTTAGCTTTCAATAAACATTTTGAGTTTTGCATATTACTTTATAGCAATAACACTTCTAAGTTGAAATACTATGATGTCACAACTTCTATTATAGAAGGCGCATTTTTTTTTTATTATTCTTTACATCAGCCAAGAGACGTTTACTGCTGAACAAAGGCCTCCCCCATAGATTTCCACAATAATGTCATTTGTCATTTTAGGGGGATTTGCCAGTGCTCACCACGTTTGGCAGGCAGGTGGGTTAGCGCCGTAGGGCTACTGTTTCACAGAAGGCTAGCTGCTGCCTATCCCTCTAGCATAATGGCCTCATAGTCGCCTCTAACGACATCTACAGGAGGATATATAGTGGTGTTATATTCTTAATTCGAACACCACGAGGATTTTTTAATATTACATGTTTTATTTTCTACAATTATGTATTATACTATATCAGTATATGGTAATAATAAAAAATGCATCCAAAAGAATAACATACGAATATACATTTACTAAATTGTTCTTTGTCTTATAGTTGTGATTTGTCGGCACCAATATTTTATTAAGAGCATTATCTATAATATATCTAGTTTATTTAGGTATTTATATATTAATTTTACTTATGTATTTATTTAATTACAACGGTTTCAACTAATTACAGTAATTAATTAAGATGTATTTATTTCTCATTAAAACGAGAATAATATTATATTGTATAACGAGTTACAGTACACATATACATATATATATACACACTCACTCGCTCACTAAACCACATGCACATGCAGAAATAAACACACAAACTCACACACATAGACACACATACGCTCACTGTAGTAGCCGCCTCATATGTTTATAACCTAATGGCAGTTAGTAACAAACTAACCAAATATAATTTATTTTAATCATGTATATATAATTGGTAGTGTACTTACCGAATACAAGAACATAGAACTAAGTAAATGGGAAGGCACTATTTCTTGAGATACAGCTTCCATCCTGGTTCAGAAGAGAGAGCTCCTTTGTATTGTGGCCTATTTTGTTGCTAATAAATGTTTTTAATTTGTTAATTATTTATTTAATTGTTCAAAACTTTGGAACGATTTCGATAACTTTTTTTGCTTGACTTGACTAGATTAAATCTATGCATCCATACCATAGTGGTTATTACAACCACACCAAAAGGTCAATAGAAAACCTCTTCGAGAAATTCCTAGACAAAGATAGATACCGTATATCTACGTATTCAAAATAAGGCGCAATGGTGTAAAATGCCATAATTAAAATAACTGCATTTGCTCAATGACACATACGCAACGTACACATCGAATTAAAAAACTTCATTTTCAAAGTTAATTTCAAATATTACCTAAATCGCCTTGAACAAGCATAGAATAGCTGGTTTTAAAACCTTTAATAGTCTACAGAATCGCTACAGAGTTTAATAACATTGGCAAAACGGTTCGTAGAAATTCAATAAGACTGAAATTGAGAGCCGGTGAAGTAATATCGTCAAAGCCCAATTCCCCTCATTAAGAACGCGTTCAAATTCAAATGGGGAAGAAAAAACTCCCGGCGCATTTTCAGACTTCCGTCGGCTGGCGATTGGCTATTCAAATCAATTTTTGTGTCTGATTAGACCGAGATTAAATAGGTATCGATGAGTATTTATATCGATATTTAATTGAAACTGAAGGAAATAAGGAAAAATAAGCTTCCATCGAATAAAAAGGTCGTGGTGGCGGCCCAAAGGCGTCACCGTTTTGACACAAGGTTAGAAGTTCAAAACCTTTTCTTTATTATCCCGGTGGCAATACATCCCCTACATGTACGTCGTCCTCCATCCCGGGAAGTGCGGGGGGGCGCACCGGAGTCCTACCAGCTAATACCACCGCAGCGGTAATCTTTGGCACCGAAGGGAATCTCCAGGTCCTCGTAAGATCACACTAGAGCCGCCCTTTGGTGCCACGCTTAAAGGCACATCTCGGAGGGAATGACAGTAAGGCGGTTACCCCCTCTAGCAGAGGAGAGTGACTGTAAAAAGGCCGCCCCCACGTACTTCTCGGGGGGTTTGTAAAGGATCCCCCGAAGCTTCGCTGTAAACTGTGCTGCACACGCGGCTGCACGTGACCACGTGCGCAGTGCCCTCTTCCCGGGGGTCACTAAGTATGATCACGCAGACTCCTCAACCTACACTCTCGCGACCCTGAGACCCCCGCCATATAACGACCAATGTGACTTTCAATGTCTGTACTTACTTAGTTAAATCTAAGACACCATTGATTTTAGGTGAAAGGAAACATCATAAGGAAACTTGGATCTAAAATGATCCGAAAACGCCAATGCAAAACCAAGTGCGGGTAGTTGGTAGCAACTCCCGCCCATCTCGCGCTGACACCCGCTACTCCAGTATACTCGTGACCAATTGTCAATGCAACTTGATTGAAAAGTTGAGGTTAGTTAAAACATAGATTAAACACTAACACTCAAAAACTTAAAATAATATTTTGATATTAATTTGTGCGCGAATAGACCCGATATTATTTTAAAATCACGAAAACGCCAACACGTATTGAGCAAGCGGACGATGTTCGTTCCTTCTCTGTATGAGTGCCATTGCCCTGGGGTGGAACAGTTACAGGCTCATATATTTTTTTGAGCTTATGTCAATTTGTTGAAAGTGTATTAATTTTGTATTTATTATTATTTCATTTTCTT
The DNA here is from genome assembly GCA_947459985.1 of Diloba caeruleocephala. Lineage (NCBI taxonomy): Eukaryota > Metazoa > Arthropoda > Insecta > Lepidoptera > Noctuidae > Diloba > Diloba caeruleocephala. Next base: position 8,130,906 of record OX381616.1, on the reverse strand, counting down.
GTTATTAACAATGCTAAGGCGCAGTTTGAAAATATCTATCTAGACGACATGGCGCATGGCACACAACACAACGCCGCGCCGTGGTGATGTGGCCGAGCTCTTAGGGCATAAACTAGAAATATATTCTGTAATCCATACAATTATTGATCCTATGCGAAGATCGCATACGCAACTCAGAGCGCAGAAAGCCAATCGCTTAGCCACTGCACTAAAGTTTTATATACGTGATTATAACCAGGTTTTAATAGAAAGTAGCTAGCGCAAACGCGATATTAAATCGTAGCTTTAAATTACATACGAGTATAACTCTCCGACTTCTAAACAAATCCGCTTACAAACAATACAATCGATCGATACGCTCGTTAAACATACAAAAGCTTATTCATGGGTCGTTAGAATCACAAATTGTTGAAAGCCACACAACCTCAAATAAGCCGCCTCTATGCCAAAGTTATAAAGTCGCACATTTTCATTTTTGCGTATTCATAGCGCTGTATTTTATATCTCATCACAAAGCCATTCGGCTTCATTAGCCACGAGTACGAAAGCTTTGAAAAAACTCGCTCTTCCATCTTTTGAAGCGGAATTGCTTATTGAAAGCGAACCATTAATACTACCTGTTACCGATAAATGCGGATACAGTCGCGTGCTCGCTGATTGGTGCTTATATTTGTAAACTGAGTAGTCTATTGATAGTTAGCCTGTACTAGAGTCTTAATGGCCGTGTCATCATCATTTCAGCCGAAAGACGTCCACTGCTGGAAATAAGCCACCCCCAAAGAACGAACAACGACCGGTCTGGGTTTGTTTTGTGTGCTCGGGGGGTGTTGCGATAATCACCACGGTTGTCAGGCAGGTTGGTGATCGCAGTTGAGTTGAAAATGTACTCGAAAGACACTGCTGTTTATCTCTCGGTTAATCCCATGGTCACCTGTCACGACACCCACGGGGTGACTTGGTTTGGTGCTATTCTTAGCCGGCATCACACGGCAATTGGCAACGGTACGGCAATTGGACGTGTTTTTGCTGCCAAAGACTAGGCCATCACCTTTTAACACGTGGGTGTCTTTATAGCAACTAAGGGATTACGTCAAAAAGACAAGTAGCACCTTTTTTGTGTCAGGCTTCTCCCAGTAGGCTTAATAGATTTATATGCTTCATAATTTTATTTTATTTTATCAAATTAATGCTCATCTTATCTTGATATCAGCCAAAGGACTTCCATTGCACTGTGTTGTGTGTTGCACATGCCACCCGCATCCAGGTCGTCTGTCCACCTTGTTGGAGGTCATCCCGCGCTGCGTTTTCCGGTGCGCGGTCTCCATTCAAGAATTATTTAGCCCCAAAAGCCATCAGCTCTACGAGTAATGTGCCCCACCCATTGCTACTTCTCGTAATCCTTTCAGCTATGTCGGAAACTTTAGTTTTTCTACGGATCTCCTCATTTCTGATTCGTCTCGTAAAGAAATACCAAGCAGAGCTCTCTCCATAGCTCGGTGAATGACTTAGAGCTTTCTTACAAGGCCCATAGTGAGTGAGCACGTCTCTGTGCCAAATGGTAAAGGTTACTCAGAATGGTATAGGCAACAAACTTAGAAAAAGGTAAAATCCGACTTTAGAAGATACTGAAAAGAAAATAAGAAAGTATCGAATACAAATGACTAAATTTACAGTCTGAAGTCGATAACATATCGTTTAGTGGCTTGGAACACACTACAGAAACTATGAATATTATTCATTTGTATTTGATATTTCAGTGGTTTTTGAGAACAGAGTTTTTTTTAAGTGTATATTATTCATAATCTGCAGAAAAGCCACAAAACCTGCAGTAGCGTTAATTACCACAAAACTTACACTCTGTTCGACATAATTTTTCCTCGTAATCATAAGATTGCTTTAGATCGGCAAGGGTAATATGATTTTGGAGTTTAGTTTGAAATTGTATGTAATATATTGTGAACGGCTGGTTTGATAACTTGCTTTGTTTTTAACCTCTTTATGGCCATGGCCGCCCTAAGGCAACCCCCTCCCCCTGAACCACCCATATTTATGGGCTGATGATGCAGCTGGTATAGATTGAATGACTGAAAGGCAGAGAAAAACGGTAGTAGAGTTCTGTATGAAGGACTCAACTTCAGCAGTAGTACAGTCCTACTATATGTGCGATGGCTACTTATCATCAGGTAGGCTCTTGATCATTCGTAGTCATCATCATCATTACCATCATATCAGCTCAAAGACGCCAACTGCTGAACAAAGGCCTCGCCTATAAACGCCCGGTTACATGGTCGTCGTTTTGGTGGAAATTTGGCATTATTCACAACGCTTGGCAGGCGGGTTGATGAGCGCAAAATAGCTGCTATGCCACAGAAGGGACGCTTCTACCCATCCCCCTGGTTTACGATATCTACGGGGCAGATGGAGTGGACACCACATAATTCAGGACTTACAGTCCCTGTCACAAAATTAAATCTATTTAAGTATTACAATCCTGCTTGTGAGAGGTATACGTCCAGCAGTGCACTGCGATAGGCTAAGTTGACACTACTTATAGAATGTTAAGGCTTTCGAGTTCGTGACTCCTGTACACACAGCTACACATCAAGCTATACAAAACAGTTTATGCTGATCTCGCATCATACGGAAAGCCCATACAATGCGAAATTAGCTTATACTGGTATTGTACGAGGGCAGTTTGGCAACTCAATGACTTTAAGGTTGAATAAAAACATTTTTAATTTTTAAAAAATGTCTCATATTTGGAAACTCACTACGAAGCGTAGTATATACATATAATGAATTTCAAGGGCTTTAATTTTTGTGCGCGAAACGCTAATTAAATTATATTTCTGATTCAAAAGTAGCCAAAGTTATTCCTTATAACATCAGCTATCTGCCAGTGAAAGTCCCGTAGAAATCGATTCAACCATTTTGGAGACTAGAGGGAACAAACAGACAGACCGACAGACACACAGACAAAAAACAATAGTTTTTTGTTTAAGGTACCGTATATATGTAAAAAAAACTGTTATTTTGACATAACAAACAGACACTTCAATTTTATTTATTTGTATAGATTTGCAGATATTATCCCACACATCTGAGGACATTTGCATACATATGAAACTAATTAGATACCTACTAAAACTAGCATTTCTTAGAATCAAACTTACACCTACACTTGCAGTTTAAAAAAAACTATTATTTACATTATCGTAACACTATGTTGCTGTAATAAACGTGACCTGAATAATTCACATGCGTATACGCATCTATTATGATGACTAAGTAAGCATTGCTTCACAATCAGTCATCGTCTGCTACCCACAATCGGATTCCTGCATAGACACAAGTTTGACATTCAAGTTCGGATGAATAATCGCGTGATCGAGATGCAAACCTTTCGCAATTGATGTAATCGTGGCTTCCCACGATGCTTGTTTGCAAAGCCCGTAGCTAGCTGGGCTAAACAAGCCTTTTACTGAAAAAAAAACATCCATTTAAAGCCAAATAAAATCAAACATAAGAAAATCACGATTATTACTCATTATAATAAAATACTATAAAACAGATTACATGGCGTATATTACGTACACTTCATCTGTCGTCAAGCATAGACGCTCTAAAAGTCTGCAGTGGGTGAACCTACTTTTTTTTTTTAGTAATGGTCCCGTGGACAATGTCCTCATTTTCCTACAAAAAAAGACCTAGACAAAGCTTTATACAACAAGTGATGGAGAAGGTGGCAGCCGAGTCGTATCAGGAGGTCAAAAAGAGAAGAGATTAATGGCGATTGCCCCACTGACAAGAGTCGAGCTCTTAAATTGAAGGTCGCGCCAGCGCCATGCGGCGCTCAGTGTATTGCAGTATAGACTTGGTAATATCTGCCAATATTCGTCACAAACACATACACACAGCAGCCTGTAAACGTCCACTGCTAAATATGGACTACATGTGAGAGACAAGGAGCTTCATCAAGGGAATATTGCCAAATTCACCGCGCCTGGCAGGAGGATTGTTGATCGTAGTATGGCGTTATTAGCAGGAAGATGCTGCTGGTCATCGTCTAGATATTCAACTCGTAGTTCCATTTTACGGCACCTCTGAGTGGAAAAGGCTGGTTTAATCTTGTCCCGACAAAGTACGATTGACATCCCGATCCAGGCAGAACTTTATGGCACTTATAGGTAGAAACGTAGTATTACTCATCCTTTTGCCATTCATCTAGTTACTTAGTTAAATCTCAGAATGTAGCGATTTATACATCTAGTACTCACGAAATTCGTAAACTGGTATTCCCGGCCTTTGTATTTGGACTAGCAGCGCTCACACTTTATCATATATTAAATTCATGAACCAGTGAAATCAAGAAGAGTTATATCTAGATTACCTTGAGATATTATAGCGATCGTAATACGTGTGGTGCCCGGATTAAGTATATAGCACCACTTCATCTCCTCCCGTAGATGTCGGTAAAGGTGCCTAAGGGACTTTAAAGTAGAGGAATGGGCGGCGGTGTCCCTTCTGTAGAACAGCGGCCAAGCTGCGCTCACCAACCCGCCTACCAAGCGTGGTACTGGCAAATTCCCCCCAAATTGACGACACATGGCGTACTGTAACCGGGCGTTTATGGAGGAGGCCTTCAGAGTAAGAGGGAGGAGGTTCAGCAGTGAACGTCTTTTGGCTGACATGATGAAGAGTGGTCCCAAAATAACTCTTATGAAAAGTCGAGATTAGAGGTGTACGTAGTCGGGTTGGATAGTCGGTCCATTAAAGAAGAAATAAAGAAAGACCAAAAGGATATTCTACTTTTGAAAAAAGTAAATAATATTCCTATCTTGATTAGTATATTGTGATAAGTTAGGTACGTGAAAACAAAGTATACTATAAGTGTGTGAACTAAATTCGCTTCTACAATTACAATAATATTAATAACCGGTTCAGGATCAACATTTCGAAAGATACCAATTTCTTTCATGAGTTGGACGCGTGTATGTTCAACCATTATAAAAAGAATCCTTACTGGATTAACGACATAAGACCCCGAACACCCTTGCGATTTTTGGAGATTGGCGTACTAAATCCGTCAAGCACTAATCAATTCTACGAAGTTCGTGTACTTCATAAATGTAGAAGCTATTAAATCTATCTATACAAATAAATAAAATTGGAATATCTGTTTGCAATGTCAAAATAACAGATTTTTACTATATGCATATGAAGGTTTATCTATATACGCTACATACAACAAAAAACTATTCTAAATTTTTTGTCTGTCTCTCTGTCTATTTGTTCCCGCTAATCCCCGAAACGGCTGGACCGATTTCTACGGGACTTTCACTGGCAGATAGCTGATATTGTAAGGAACTTAGGCTACTTTTATTTTAGTAGAAATTATTAGAGTTCTGCGCAAAAAAAAATACCCATGAAACCCAATATATAAACATACTCTATGTCAAGTGTCTATGCCGAAGTACTCTAAATTATTTATAAATAATCCAACTTCTTTTAAATAAAACGGCGGGTGAAACCGCGGTTCCCAGCTAGTTATATATAAATGGGCATCAAAGCTTTATGATTAATTTCATATCGAAATTTATGCATCATCATTTCGGCCGAAGGAAGTCCACTGCTAGACACTGGCCTGGCCAAAAGTTGATTGTAAAATAGTAATTTTATTTCATATCTCGTAAACATATGAGCCATGGTTTGGCTAGAAATTCTAACTGCTCAATTTGCTCCATACCCTTGCTCAACTTACCTCACCTATGTACGGGGTACGTTGAGCATGTCTGACTTTCTTCACTTAAGCAGCTCTAGCTCTTAAATGCGACTTATATTAGAAATAAATTACCATGGCAATTTTTAGAAAGGAATATATTACTTACCCGTCCGTAAGCATAGCAAGCAATTTGGACTTTTCATTGAGAAGCTTTTATCGATCAAGTGAAAAATTGCACAACTAGCCCCGCCCTACCCTACTTCCAAATTCTCCCAAAAATGACAACACAATTGTGAAAGTCTATGGAGGAGGCCTATGTTCAGCAGCGGACGTCCTATGACTCAAATAATGATGATGATGATGATAATGATTATGCTTAGTAATGTCTTAGATTTTCGCGATTATTACACATTATAATAAAACACTTTTAAACGGATTCTATCGCGTATATTTTGATTTTTGATTTTCCTGACGTTTCGAATACTTTGCAGCATTCGTGGTCGCAGCTGCTGCAAAGTATTCGAAACGTCAGGAAAATCAAAAATCAAAATATACGCGATAGAATCCGTTTAAAAGTGTTTTATTATAATGATTATGCTTTTTATAATGTTCCAAAGAAACTTAATGTGCAGAAAGAATTAATGCCCCATATACCTGTGTTCAACATATGTATTCTTTCTTCTTTATTTTTGTGTGTGTGGCCAACTTGTGTCACAGTTGTTCAAGCCGCCCAAAGGCCTTCCGATTTGGTTTAACGACTGCCGTTTAATGACAACAATTTGTCTGACCGTCGATTAATGGAGGAGCACGGAGATGCTCAGTTCAAATACCATCCATAGAGTGACCACGGCAAGCGATGCTTAACCGCGCCAAATCGTTTACCGATCAGTAAGTGCAATTGGCTTAACGACTGCCGGTATGAACTAGCTATTCGATTTTAATAAGCTCGTTTAGTCTGGCTGGGAAAATAAAATACTGTTAGGTAGGTACATATTATGATTTTATGATAGTATCGGATCTATTCGCGCACAGATTTTTACCAAAATAATATTTAAACTAAACACAACGTTTCGATCAAGTTGCATTGACTGTGGTCACGAGTAGACTGGAGTAGTAGTGTCAGTGTCGAGATTGGTGGGAGTTGTTACCAACTACCAATTAATCTGTGCGCGAATAGCCCCGATATTATCTTATAATCATGAATTCAAATCGCTAAAGTTGAACAATTACTACAGGTACATATTATGTCCCACAGTTAGATATATCTACATTGAGTATTAGTGACTGTAGACATGTAAAGATCTTTTGACAATAACTTCTATTTTTAGTGTTCTTCTGTTCCATTTCTGCTTCTTCCTAGCCTTTTCCCACCTATATGGCTTCCAAGTCTTACTAGACTGGCTACGACCACAGTAGCCTAATTACTCGCTTATACTTAAACCGGTTAATTTAAGAATTTCGGGCTTCAAACTTGTTCTAACTACTTTAATACTGACAGTTTAACGTATTCTCAGAGGCACGGAAGGGTCTTGATGTAGAAAGAATGGTCACCCGTCCAAAGCTTGACCGCGGAAAGCGCAACTTAAGTTCGTAGATCGACTGTATACTGTGGTATTCTGCGTTCTAAACGCGCTAATTTTAAAGTGCTATAATTAGGTATCTCTCCGGCGCATACATATTGTATTTTACAAAACAAACGTTTGCCCTAGAGCTTCGAGTGACGGCCATGAAATTGTGTGTACCTTCATTAGTCAACGTTGAAAACACGCTAATTAGTCAGCTATACCTTTCTTACCACGGAAAAGTATCAAGATACTTCGCTAATTAGTCAGCTATACCTTTCTTACCACGGAAAAGTATCAAGATACTTCGCTAATTACTAGAGCTAAATTAAAATTCAAAAACGCTAGGTAATTATTTAAAAAGTTAGGTACTGATTGATACATGATGTATTTGTTCCTGTGGTGCTCCATCTCCTCCGGTGGATGCCGTAAAAAGCGACTAAGGGACTTGAAATTGTATTTTATGTCTGATAAAATATATTTGTACTAAGCATGGACATACGGCTATATAATATACACATATAAGCTACACATATCCAGTTTACGCTCATCTCTCATCGTACGATAAAGCCTAAAAAATGCAAGATCAGCATATACTGGAAATGTACAGCTTGATATGTAGCTGTGCGTACAGTACAGTATATTACATGTTGGTTCCCGGCAAAGAATCGACCACCCCTATGCGTGTAGTAAAAGGCAACTAAGGGGACAAGAGGATGGGTAGCAGTATCCTCCCGTGTGGTAATACACGTGGTGATTGTAACAATATCCCCTATAACCTCTCAAGACAATAATTTGTATCAATTATCGTTTTCGCTTTATTTACCTTCCATCACCGATTAGATTATCTTTTTCTAATAAAGCACGCCGTGTAATAAAATGGCAATGTAATTTCATGTATCGCAAAACGTAGCTACATTAGTGCGACAGGTGCGAACGTTGCTGTTTCGGGAGAATATTCTGGAATACTTCGTTACGTAACTGCTTTGGTTATTGTAGAAAGTTTAAAGCCAAGCGTTGGCGTTCCAGCTCACCACTCAACTCCGCTTCCGCCATCTTCGAGAAGTCCCATAAAGATTCACGTGACCTCACCGCTCATGCCCAGTAAGCCCATGTTCCACTTACGCTGCCACCCGTCTGCTCGCCGTTTTCAAAGACACGACCTTGGAATTTGTATAAGTATAGTCCACACGAGCTCTAGATAAAGAAGCGGGCTGGTTATCAAAGTTAAAATATTCTGATAGCGTCAGTAAATGAAACGAAGCCACGGGCCGTCTAGTCTATACAAATAAATAAAATTGAAGTATCTGTTTGTAATGTCATAATAACAGCTTTTTACTCAATGCATGTGAAAGTATATACGGTACTTATAACAAAAAAAAACTATTGTAAAAATTTATGCCTGTCTGTCTGTTTGTTCCAGCTAATCTCCGAAACGGCTCGACCGATTTTGACGGGACTTCATTCGCTGATAGCTGATTTTATATAATTTTATTTTAAAAAAAGAATAAGAATTAGGGTACCGCGCAAATAAAAATAATACTCATGAAATCCAATATATATATTATATATACTCGTATGTGAACGGTGTACGCCGAAGTACTCTAAATTATTTATAAATTATCCGATTTATTTTAAATTACGGGTGAAACCGCGTCGCACAGCTAGTAGGTATACAGAAAAACAAATTCGGCTCGCTACATGCCTACGTATAGGTGCAGTCCTTGCAGCGCTTCTCATCGGTGTCATTGTGGTGAAGCTGTCGACCGCCTCGGACTATGGGATTAGCCGGAGGATGGGCAGCAGCGTCCTTCAAGTACATTTATAGCTCAACTGCGGTCGCCAACCCCTGTGCTAAGCGTGGCTATTATGACTGAACCCCACAATGGGCCCACAACACAAACCATATTGGTCATTGTGGCAATCTTTGGATAGGGGACTTATGTCCAGCAGTGGACGGTTTTCGGCTGAAATTATGATTATGAGGCATACATATATTTATATAATGTGTGAGTGTATATTATTAGTTTTAGGAATAACTAAGTCAAAACTTGTAGCTACTTTCCGCGGATGTCATAAAAGGTAAAATACATCAAGAGACGGATAGAATACTTTCTATAAGTTTATAACAAAATACTACGATCACTATTTGGTTTGGCGGTGTATTATGAATAAACTAGACGCTTATGATCTGTTATGCTGAATTATTTTTTTACCTATTTAATTTTTCTTCTCCTTTCGCGGTCTACTTTGGTTACTGGCCTATTGTAATTTTTAATGGGTCCTTAGTCCTTAAAAAAATGGCAATTTTTACCGACTTCGAAAAGGAGGAGGTTCTCAATTCGATGCGTATTTTTATTTATGTATTTTTTTTTTTTGTGTATGTACACCTATTACTCCGAGATTAGTAGACCGATTTGAGCAATTCATATTTCAACTGATGCAGAATGCGTTCGAATTGGTCCCATATAAATTTCATTACATTTAATTGAGTAGTTTTTAAACCAACTTCAATAAACAGGTTAATTTGACTGCGCTTATCTAGATGATGTCTTAATAGTTTCGATCAGAGAACCGATTTGAGTCATTCTAATTTTTAGTGTTAAATACTGATATCAAATTGGAAAAAGTTCTTAAATTTATTTACACTAAAAAGGAATAAATAAAACGTTTTAACAAAAAAAAAATACCGACTTCAAAAACCCTACACGATATAAAAATATTAAAACCACTAAAAAAGGAAAGAAACTTTATGAAGTCGGGCGGTGCCAGGTATAAAATATAACTTCTCGTTGGTCTGCATGAACCATGGATGGGGCATACCTGGTATTTTTTTTGTTAAAAAGTTTTGTAACATTAGTTGAGATTCGATCGCGTAAGTGAAACTTTGTTAAAGTGTCGTGTTGGTCGAGGATAACATGTAAAAACCTAATCGAAAATAATAACTTTATCAATGAAGGAATCATATACATTATTCACTTGAAATAATTTTCTTGTATTTGTATATAAATATCGCTTTGGGGGGAAGCCAGTACACAACTCGCTTGACAGGCGGGTTGAGCGCAGAATGGCTCTCCACAAAAGGGACGCTGCTACTCATCCCACTGGTTTAGAGTCCCTTATTTGCCTTTTACGACATCCACGGAAGGAGATGGTCTAAACTGGCTGGAGGCTTCTTTTGGCTTCGCCAGAAATGACCGATTAAGCAACCACATTTCTCAGAAATGTATGCGAGAAGCCCAACTATAAAAAAATGGACTAATGCTATAATTCTTTTGTGTTCCGAAATCCATAGTACATGTATGCATTTATGTTATCAATGCATGTAGATATGTAAATTAAAGAGTTCGGTATTCGAACATAGCCAGTTGCACTTCCTAATCGGTCAACGATCAATGAAGTTATGCAGCACTCAGCACGATCAATATATGGATGGGTAGGCATAATGGTACTTGAACTGAGCGTCCCCGTGCTTCGGAAGGCATGTACAATCATCAGTCTCGGTTTTTTTTTTTTTTTTTTTAACATTGCCCCGCACTAGGTTTTCTCCTGTGCTTCAGTGTGATCTTTCGAGGATCTGGAGCCCCCTTCGGTGCCGAAGATGACCGCTCCAGTGGTTTTAGCCGGTAGGAGTCCGGCATACCCCTTCGCTCTGCCCCGGGGCGAAGGAAGTTCCATGTAGAATTTCCACTGGACATCAATAAAAAAAAAAAGATTTTCTCCTGTATCGTGGGGGATTTACATACATAAATTCCACACACAATACACCCACCCAGACCCGGAACAACTAACTGCAATATTTGTCCGGGCATCCTCGGCGGTGAGGGCGGTTAACAGACTGTTTAACGAGACTGCGCGAGTCTCTTCATATGATATACGGTTACAGACGACCAGTCTGGGTCAAATAGTACGTGCCTCGGCCGGGGTACGCTACTGATACGGGTGGGTCGGTAATCGACGGCCGATACCACGAGGGGATTCGAGTGGGGTAGGGCAGAGTTAATGAGGCGTTTAGAGGCTTGTTTCATGAATTGCCTGATGGTCGGCAAGTTTAAATCGATATGAAGTTGATCATTGCGTATGTACAAAAGCGCTCGGGTGGCCTTACGTGTGAATCGATTTTGGGATCGAACCCACGACGCGTAACGTAGAAAGCTAATCGCTTAACCACTGCGCCAACCGTTCTGTTTCATATGTATGTTTACGCCATTGTAGAATATATCATACAAATCCACTTACCCCAAACACAACAACGTCTCACAACAAGGTCTCAAAACGCAATCAAAAACTGCCGCGAATTACGTTGGTACGTAACTACGTAATGCAGTGCCCAGAATAGGGCTTCGGTTGCATATTTTAATGCGCACCCGAATGCGACGAAGCGTGAAATGGAAATCTTTCGGGATCGTAACTGCCTGCCTTAACTGCAGCGCAATATCGGAATACTGTTTTGGAAAAAAAATGCCATCAAGGATATTGCAGAGCTCTTCCACAATATTCGGTGTATGAAATTTTTGAATTAATTATAGAATTTAGCTGTGGTTACACTATTAATCTTGTCGCTAATGTCAAGATCAAACGATTGTAATTGATACGGAAGGATATTGCTATTTTTTTAACGTGGGTTGGCAGCTTATTTATTGAAAGAAAGTAAGAAAACCAGTTCATTTTTGTGCAAAATCTACGCACCAATACACAAAAAGGTTAAAATCCGACATCTAAATGCTTAAAATCTACTGATATAACGCGTGTAAGTGACATCTTAACTAAAACTGATACCATGGATTCAGTAATTGATTCAGGAACCCTCAGTGTAAAAATTTTACGTTAATCTTTTCATGAATTTTCAGATTAATTCCAATTTAATTAACTGATTTCTGTATAAAATTATTGTTTTCATCTATCCTAACGCTATTTAGAATAAATAAACAATAAAGAAACTATTTACTTATTTATATTATATATAAAACTGCAATGTGAATAAAAAACTAAATAGCTGTTGTTTCGCTGCATTTCACGGATGAGGTACCTACGTTATCAGCCTGTATAATAACTCAAAGAATAACCTGTAATAAATCTGGACTGGATTTACAAAATGACAACTACTTTTTGTGCCGATATGAAGCGCCTCCTTGAACGTCTCCGGAACTAAATTTGTCAAATTTTGTTAACATAGTTGTCATAAGTCACATCTCTATTGTTAGTTCCGCATACACTCACTGCTACTCGCTGCTGCTATCAGCGCTATACAGGCCAAAAATAAAAAAAGTTCACTACGACGATATCCATCTCCAGTGCAGCGTACTAGTATAGTGGTGGTCAGTGAACTAAAAGCTTAAGCTATTATGATTACATTTTAAATCTATATAATATGATGTCAAAAGTTTACATAACTTTTAGTTTACTGTCTATGGTTGACAATCAACAATTACCAAATATTTCTACGATTACGTAACACGGTCTTTTTATGACTGGAAAAGTGGGATGCATCGCATCTGCAGTAAACTTAGGCCGTTGCTCAGCATAATGCTGTGGCATCAGAACAGGCATCGACCCTAATGATAAATCCTACAAATGTTTGAAAGCGTTTTAATGCTTCATAATTATAACTTAATGTAACCTTGATTTAGAAAGCTAGTTTACCAGCAGTGAACGACAGAAGTGTAGGTACATGAATAATATCAACGTTTGGAGCGTTGACTGGCAAGCAAAGAGCCGTGAGTTGTAGCCCAAATACCTTTGAACTGTTGCGGTAAACCCTTTCTCAACATAGCCTAAACAGTGGTTAAATCTGGCGGTAGGTCTCTTATTGCAAAAAGCCGGCTAGATAAGTACCACTCCACTGCCAGATATTCACGGCTACTACTGCTTAGCGATGAATATCTGGCACTGAAGTTTAAACCTTAGACATTACTTTGTTCCGGTTAGAAGAGAATTGTAGCTAGTGAAATTACTGGCCGTAAGAGACTAAATAAATTAAGGTCTCGAGATAACGAGCGCAGTGTGGTACCAGGATTAGTCCTGGGTAGCATTATAATTGTTATGGACAGGCATGATACTTACTGACGCTGCCTCGCTTTTAGCGTAGGATTCCTTTTCAAATATGTAGTAAAATAAAAATGACCAAAATTGCATTCCCGAGGTTTTCACACTAAGGGGATGGTGTCTGGATTCAGAATATAGCACCAATGCATCATATCCCGTCGATGTCGTAAAAGGCGATTAAGAGACAAAATCAGAAGGATAAGCAGCAGCGTCCCTGCCCTTAATGCTAAACGTGGTGAGTACTGCTTAATCCCTCCCAAAATAACGACACAATTGTGGAAATCTATGGGGGAGGTCTTTGTTCAGCAGTGGACGTCCTTTGACTGATATGAGGATGATGATGATGATGAAAATATCTAATAATAATAAATAGCCGCATACGGTTTTGGAAATTTAAAACTTTTAATATCTATTACCACTTTTTACAACTACACCCAAAGTAGATAATACATAACGCTTAGTTCTATCAAAACTTGGATAGTGTGTATCATAAGCCATCAACTGATTTAAATCTTTGACACCGACACTGTCATTGAACTAATGCAATAGATGTTTACTAATTCACCGTTCTTTACAAAATATTATTGGTGCTACCAAACTACAGAAATCAATTTCATTATTCCTGGAATTATTAACTCTTTGCACGTAAGAGCAATAATTATTTCCGCTAGCACATTGAACATTGCAACATAAAGGCAATGGCGAACAGATGGCAAGAAAATCCAATAGAAATGCTAATGAAAAATAAACAAAACAATTATGAGCAGCAAACAAACCACGTTTAAAATTTATTTATTTATGTTACTTTAAAATGTATTTATTTTTGTTGCTGTTATTTTAACTGTTGCTGAATTGCTGTGAAGTGAAAATACGAAATAGCGATTACTTTCTGCACTAATGAATAAATCAGGAGGAATTATTCTCTGTCATATATTACAATTATTGGTGGTAGGTCTCTTGTGATCTTACGAGGACCTGGAGCCCCCCTTCGGTGCCGAAGATGACCGCTCCAGTGATTTTAGCCGGTAGGGGTCCAGCATACCCCTTCCCCGGGGCGAAGGAAGTTCCATGTAGAAATTCCACTGGACACCAATAAAAAAAGGTCTCTTGTTGCAGTAGTTGGACTAGGTAGGGACCACAAAGAGCATGAAAATTGGAGTGCAGGAGACCATCCTTCTAAGAGAGCATCATGCTCCAGAAGGAGACTGCAGAGCGGGATCGGGAGAGGGCTGATCCCGCACGGAGAAGGACGAGACGGCGCCGGGGTAACAACCACCCCGGCACCCAGGACCAACACACCTGAGCCCCTTGCCATCGCTTCAAGGTGGGGGACCTCAGGGGTCGCGAGTGCGCAGATTGGGAAGTCTGCTTGCTCATACCGAGCAATCCCCGGGAAGAAGGTGGCGCGCACGTCGTCACTTGCTGCCATATGCGCAGCACAACGCACAGCTAGGCAAGCAAGGTTTGGGGGATCCTTTACAATTCTCCCCGAGAGCCTAGAGCCTAATGCCTAGACGGTGGCCTTTTTACAGCCGTCTTCCCTCCTCTAGAGGGGGTGACCGTTTTACAGCCATCCCCTCCAAGATGTGCCTAAATTGCGTGGCACCAATGGGCGGCTCTAGTGTGATCTTAAGAGGACCTGGAGCCCCCCTTCGGGATTTTTAAGTTAACCGTTCCAGTGGTTTTAGCCGGTAGGAATCATACCCCTTCACCGTTCCCCGGGGCGAAGGAAGTTCATGTAGTATTTCCAAAGGATTTTTGAAGAACAATAAAAAAAAAGGTAGGGATTACAAAGATTCGCAGTACGAAACGGAAACCACGGAGGGGTGGACCATTGCGGGCAAGAAGAAACGGTAGCCCAGGGCTCTTAAGGCGCAGATGGAGGCTGCTATTGCGCAAAATGTGAAGTCCTCTCTCAAGATGGGTAGAAGGCGTGGACGGAAAGGACCTGCATCAGCCGCGATAACGGTCACGGTGCCCGAGGACTCACCAGGTTGGGTGAGGTAACTGCCGAGGCAAGGAATAATAGTGTCAGAAATTTGCCGCCGTAGCATTTAAACTGTAGACATTAGTGTGTTTGGTATGGTACTAGCTAGGTGAAATTACTGGGCATAAGATACTAAATATTTAATGTCTCGTGGTGACAACCGAAGGGTGGTGCCACACAGGGCTGGTCCTTGGCAGCATTACAATTGTAATGAGCCGGCATGACGGTTACTACAAGGCAAATCACTTGCTTGTCTCATCACTAAGGTATAAAAAAGGGGTTATATAAAAAAAGTTACATTTCAATGAACTGCAATTGCACGCCTCTTAAGCTAAGCGTTGGGGTTGGTATTACTGTCAGTTTACGCACACCGAGTGATTCTCCAACTTAAAATGTTACTTTTTTTATTCTTTATTGCTTTTATAAGTGAATATAAATAGACAAATATTGAGAAAAAACACTATTTTTAACACTCATGATATTTTTAAATCTCTTTTTATTATTTAAACTAATTAAAAAATTGTTTAAAAAAGTTCTGTCTTGGACGTCCGTGTGTCTGTATGTGCGGATCCCGTATCTTGTGGTCACGATAACGAGCGAAATACTTCACTTATCGAGTAGGTTTTTTTTTATAGGCTTCAGTATTTTGAGAAATAGAAGCCTATTACTTTTCACGGTAAAATTCGATGTAGTTTAATTATTATTTAATAAATTAAAGATGAAGACGAAGAAGAAGACGTGCACTTTTGGATTTTCCAACTATTTACTTTTGTACACATCCAACTAATATTAGAATGGATAAAGCTTTATTTGCTACTAGCTATCTGCCCAGGTTTCGCACGAGTAGGTAGTTTAGGTTAATATCATTTTTCATTTATCACGATATTTTACTAGGGCAAAATATAGCCTTGAATCTTGTCAAAGAACCATGTTATCCGACACCTAAGCCCCATTCGAATTCAATCAGTGATTTTGGCGAAAAGAGTAACAACGTGAACTTTAACTCCCATTTAGCGTAGTTTCGTTAAGAGTTCACTCAAACCGATTGTTTGTTTTTATGAATCCTGCATATATTCTAAAGATTGTACAGCATACATTTAGATTGCAAAATCTCATTTTCCTTATTAATATAGCTAGTAAAATAACTGGGCATAAGAGTCTACATATTGGTTATTTAGCCTCTTACTTATGCCCAGTAAATATCTTGAGGTAACGAGAACAGTGAGTCACCCCGCAGGAATAGTCCTGGGTAGCATTACAATTGTCATGGTCAGGCGTGACGCTTACCACCAGGCGAATGACTTGCTTGTCTCGATAGTAATTTATTTAAAAAGGAATGTGCCGCACACACCTCCATAATTATGAAAGCATTTTATTTCTTGCAATAAAAAAAATTGTGACTAAGGGAAAGTTGGCAAATAATGCCACCTATAACTTTTGCTATAAACTAGCGACAGCCGTACAGCAACCTCAAATTCGAAGCTTTCGTTGTGGATTCTCGCCGCGTATAAGCTAGTACACACAGCTACACATCAAGCTATACATAACCAGTTTATCCTCTCTTATCATACCGAAAGCCTATACAACGCGAGATCAGCTTATACTGGTATTAAATAGCTTGATGTGTAGCCGTGTGTACAACACTTTCATGCGCGATTCACTAAAACCAAACGGGCGTGCAGTTTATACGCGTGTCTCCACTCGTACGAGATTGACTTGAGGTTCGAGTCACCTTGGCGCGCATTTACAAGTGTGCAAAAACGAGCATATAAGTACGCACCGAAAACACGCCCAATCTAAAAACGCCTTTACGTCTAGACAAAAATAAAACAGTTCAACATACAAACTATTAAAACTAAAATAAAAAATTGAACGACTTCATTGCACTAATATTTTGTTGACAGCTCAGATGGCGCCGCTGTTAGTAAGTATTTCGCTTTCTGCGTTACGAATCGTGGTTTTTATACCCATCGCTTAATGCTATTCGTCTAGTTGTCCGAAGATGGAATCGCCACGGCGAATTAAATAAAAATTAATTTCAATTCCAACGCACACTTGCCGAAATGTTTCGGATAAAAAACCGATAAGCTTGCTATTCTTCGTCTATGTTCGAGGCTCTGAAGCTTTGCTTCGACCAATGCATCATTGTTAATGAGCCCCCTAGCGCATCTCTCAATCCCTGTACTACAAGCTGATATTTGGCCGTACCGTCCCAAAGATGAGAACAGTATAGATTCATAGTTATTTTTTTTACCACAATTATGAAAATGTTATAGTTATATTCAAATTTACTGTGGGAGACTGGTGCCTAAACCAGGCTGAAGCCTGTATTTCAAGTCACCAGGCCTTCCACCTCAGAAATCAAATTTTGCTCTTTCATAAACAACTATGCCAAGCGAAATTTATTCCATTTTCTTGTTCTTCGTGTATATGTTTCTATCAAGTTGTTTCCTCTTGTTAAAGTTCTCTTGATGAATACTCTCCAATACGTTGATATCACTATATAAGACCCCGATACTGGTTGATTTTGTCCTTTATAACCCAGTTATCATCTTGCATCCCATAAATGCGCACTTTCGCTGCAGACAACATCTTGATATAGCAATAGACTCGCTGTTCCAGTAAAAAGTGTATATTATGGCTTTGAAACATCCAATATTGACGATTTATCAAAATTTTCATATTTTTACTTTGTATATACGACAGTCCTTATACGACCGAACTCGCGCTTGGTATAAGGTGAGCAGTTCCGATATGAAACACCGTCTCACCTTCGATATGATGTTATGGCTGTTTGCAGCCAGTTGAATACTTTGGCCTTGGAGTTGAAGCCTTTGGTCTTCAAGATGTCAAGCCAGTGCTTCCACGTGTTTCTCAAGCCTCGCCCTAGACGCGAGGGGCATACGCAGTATCCAGTAGACAGAGATGCTTATAGGGGACGGATGGAGGCCACATACAAAGAGTGTTTACTCTCTGTCAACCGATCGCCGAAAGCAAGTGCTGAGTTTTGTTTATTGTTTTTATACTGGCACGCACCAAGTTATAAATTACAACAGTAATTACAGACGACAGCATTGAACAGTCACGAGAGAGCAATTGCAAGACATCTGGCACATTATGTGTGAGCTACCAAAGCAGCCAGTACAGATGTGCTTACCATTAAATACTACTTGTCTACTATGTATATGATACTCTATAAATTTAAATTTATCTGTCGCTATGTACATAACATACATAATCAGCCCATTACTGTCCCACTGCTGGGCACGGGCCTCTTCTCACGATGAGAAAGGCCTTAGTCCACCACGACTAGAAGTTGGAGGACTACGCACACCATTGAGAACATTTTGGAGCCCTCTTAGGTGTGCAGGTTTCCTCACAATATTTTCTTTCACCGTTAACGAAAGTGATAATCAAATTCTGATCCACACATGAGCCCGCAGTCACATGTGCGGGCTGGGATCGAACTCAGTCCCTCCTGTATGGAAGGCAAGCATTCAACCACTAGGCTATTAATGCTATTGCTATGTACTTAGTGCTTACTAGCCCTTAGCGACATAAAGTACAAGTTGGTTCGGATGTGCCTAAAGTCGTTTCCTCTGCGACTCCGATGCAATCGTTCTAGAGAACCTACAGCCTCCTTCGAGCCTTTAGAATCAATGAGATAAAAATTTACGTAAGCGATACATCAAAAAATCATTCAGATACTCTTATACCAATTTTACTTCAAACAGCAATGGATTTATTTATTATCGTTATCAATCATCACCGTGCATTTGATATACTAGTTTCTTACTACAAGCGAAGTGGTTCTATTATTATACTTATCTATTTAGAACGTCACTTATGTTCTGAAAGATCACATCAATCTTTCATCTGGTTGCTATAAAGCGTGTTATACACGGCGAAGATAATATAGATTACACCCTAGAATCAGTATCAGTTTTTTTTATATAACTACAATTTATTATCTTAGACGTCGATTCAAATCTTACTCTTACACATGTAAGATATAACAATTATATTTGTCATATATAATGGTTTGTTGATTAAAATAGTAAGCAATATTTTTGCTCAGAATTACGATGTATATCATCTTCACCGTAAGTCATTTCATCATTTCGGCCGAATGAAGTCCACTGCTGGACACAGGCCTCCCCCAAAGATCACCACAACCACCGATATGCATGTGTTGTGGGCTCATTGGGGGGTTTTGCCATAATCGCCACGCTTGGCAGGCGGGTTGGCGATCGCAGTTGAGTTGTTAATGTACTCGAAGGACGCTGCTGCCCATCCTCCGGCTAATCCCTTAGTCGACTTTTACGACACCCACGGGAGGACATGGGGTGGTGGTATTCTGAACCGGCACCACACGGCAAGAAGTAAGATGTATGATATAAGAATTATATCTGTCATATTTTTTTTTTTATTATTTAGATTAAAATAGTAAGCAATATTTTTGCTCAGAATTACGATGTATGTAATAATATGTATATGCACTGTCATCTTCACGGTATGTGACACGCTTAAATTCTACTTTCGCTGTTTTGTGCGGATTAGTAGTAAAACATGGAAAACGGCGGGCGCGACCTTGCCTTCGAGTCCGTTGAATTATTGAGACGATGCTCGCGTCGAAATTGAGTTCGTGAGCATCCATATACAATGTAACATGTATGTGAGTTATGCTTGTTCACAATGAACAGAATTTATTATTAACTAAAAGAAAAATATACTCTTAAAACACGCGCTTCCTTGTAATTTTACTGTGGGCAGGGGTGTAATTCCTTGTCCTCATACATCAATACATCCTTAAATACAGAATCGAAATAACGATGTATAACCAATTTCGGTATTCGCAAATGATTGAAGCTATTCAAGGACACGTTGCAGAAGGTAAGCCATGAGGACCAGTCTTAGCGAATACCAAATCGGGTTATCACTATTATTTAAACTCTGTTTTCAAGGATGTGTGGATGTTTGAGCTACGAGAATTGCACCCCTGCTCTCCTTAATGGTAAATTTACTCGTAACATATCGGCTATCAATTAATCATTATTCAACTGACTTATTATTAACGGAATCGCGGAAAAGTATAGCTGTTAAAAGACGCAGATTCATTCTATTTCCACAGTTTTTCGTAGAATAATTTGGCGGTTATAAACTGTTCTTGACGATCAATATGAAGTATAAGGACATACATAGTTGTTGACAGATACGATTACCTAAAAATAAATATGTACTCGTAGCTATGCAGTGCAAATGCAGAATCAATAAAATTATTTAAGATAAAAGGTACTGAATTCTATTATATCTGTTATCTACCTCTCAGAGATAGCACGCACTCGGGAAAATATTGATTGTTAATATTTTTTATTTAAACACGTTACGGTAACATCAATACATTAATAATACCTCAAGAGATTAGCTAAATAAAAGAACATCCAGTTTCAAATAAGAAAGGGACAGGAGGTGAAGATACCATAGGTATATCTGTAGTAGTGAAGAGTACTCACGACATACGGTAGCAACTACAATCGAGGGCGACCCTGACGACCCGGCCGCCGAGCCACCGCACATGCGCACTGCGCGCTACCCACCACGCAAATCACAAAATGACGTCGCCGGACAGCGCAACGTAATATCACGTTAAAAATATTCACGAATAACCCACAAACGTGAAAATTAATAAACTATTAACTACAATCTTCGTATATTGTTTAACAATATCGTGCAGAACGCGAATAGAAACACACGCACGCGCGGTTCTATGTCAAAACAAACAAGTGCTTTTGCGATGTAAACATGATTGAACGTAAAATCGTGATTTTCATTTTATCCGTAATTGTTTACAGTATCTACAGTGTTCAAATGTGGTTTATGAAACAAAATGTTGTAGCAAACGTGGCTCCGCCTGCGACACCAATCACTAAAGACAATCAAACAACTCCAGAAAATATACCGGCAGCGTTTAAACGTGTGTTAAAGTCAAAAATCATTCCATTGTTCATAAAAGACGCCTGCAGTGTTTTAGAAGTATTTACTGAGAAGCCGACAGTAAAATACAAACATAAGCAGCAAGCGATTCGCGTATCAAGATTGAGCTCTGATGAAAACGCTCTCACCGTCATAGGCATCACTGTGTTTCTCTTGATACTATTGGCAAACGCTATTCTAGATGTTATCAAAGTGAAGGAGGAAGAAAGAGCTAAAAGAAAGCTTAATCCTGATGGTGAAAGGAGGCAGTCGTTAGCAGAATTTGCTAATAAGAAAACATTACGAAGAGAATCAAGTAAGTTTGGACTGCAGCTGTTTCAGATTGATGAATCATTTGTAAATACAGACGAGGATAAGAAGATTATTCGTCAAAGCAAACCGTATAAGAGGGGAGATTCTACTAACTCGTACCTGAGTGAAACACATAGGAAATCTCAGGAGGCATCAGCCTCAGCGTCAATCGTCGAAACCCCCGCAGGAGAACCGAGACTCGTCAAAAGGCAATCCGTTGCCAAGCTCTTTGGTATGCAAACTATTTTCAAATTTTGTTTGTTTTCTAATTCTGTATCTCGACGATATTATTTTGCAAGTCTGCTCTTCATTGGTTAAAATTTGAATGTAAACATTATGTGAATGTAAATGTTTATAATTTTATGTTTTTTAAAGTTCTGTCTTTCCTATCACTATTTTTATTCTCTGTTTCATAACAAGGTCTGTCTGGCGACTAATAAGGTTTTCAGGTAAATGATGTTACTTACACTAGTAGTTAGTATGTTTATTTCTGCTGAATGTATAACTCATAATATTTTCAATCGTTTTAATTAGTTTTGTAGACACAGTTCTTTTCTATCATTAGCAAAACGTAACTCTTATACTTCAATTGTTTCATGCCTTTCCTGGACAACTACTGTTTATTTCACCAATGCAATTATTATTATAAAGGATACACGTCCTGTTAAGAGACAAAGCATTTTACAGTTCAATTAATCTTTCATAGTCTTGCATGTAAGCACGAAGATAGATAATATCTATATAATAGCTATGTTCTTCATCAAATCCGTCAACACACATCCAGTATTCGCAAGTTTGTATGTAATCAATTGAATTCACAGTACATTGAACACAAGATTACATTCCAAATGGTTAATCAAAGGTTTCATATACAAACTGTAGCAGTACAATCATTTTCTATCATGGATACTTAATCGATAGTACCTTGGAGGCTTGTGGTAGATTTAGTTGGCGCCTAATTGGCTTTTAGCTGTAGCAAATCGGTTTACTAGGTAGTGAATCCCTTACATCTAATTTATACTTACTTGTTAGCTGACAAATATGGCTCGTTTTCCCCTGATGGTAATGTTAATTGGTACATATTTTGCATACCTACTGTTAATCGATTGTTAAATCCGGTTGGTTTAATATCCTTACGCGAACAATTGTGTCTAATTAAGGGAGTATTTGTATAAGAATTTCAATTATGTGCGCCATAAGTTTCGTAATCAATTACAATATCATAGATAAAGAAATCATAAAGCTGCCTAATATTTAATAATTTATAACTATGAATATTCAGGGAGTTATTTATTCAGCACTACAAAGACATTTGAATTAGAGCGATAACCAGAAAATCAGGCAAATTACATGTATGTATGTCATTTATACAATAACGTAATAATTATTGGAGGAACCTAATTGATAATTAGGTTCCTCCAATAATTAATCAATCTACAAAGGTTAGTTTACATAGGAATTAACGATTATTACCATTAGAAAAAATTAAATTTGATGGGCCACTTAAATCAATAACGAAGATCAACTAAACAAACACTTTAAATCTTGCAAATCTAGATGTATCTGGGGCATTTCCAGAAAAATAATTATTATGTCATATCAAAGTGCTTAACGGTTGGCGATATGCCAAACCATACCAAGCAATCTGCTATTATGTCCATGAAAAAAGGTAAACACTGCGTCTCTTTTTTCTTTTTTTTATTGTCAATCATAATACCTTTTGACAATAGCCAAAGCCAGTCATAACCTTTAAAAAGGTATATTTTGAAAAATGTTTCATTATTGAGTCATATTTTATAAATATCTAAAGATTGACATTGGCGAAATTGTGGAAACTACTCTACAGAAGCCAATATCTAAGAGAAGAAGAAGGTATTTTTTTAGGGTTGGAGTTGTAGTCATAAATTATTTTGACTCGGTCTCTTTGGCATAATACATGTTTGGTTCTGGACGCTACGTGAAAGAAACATACCTAACTCGTTGTACACAGTTGTCTCTGAAAGAGAAGTCACTACGCGGTCTGAAAGACTCCCGTTAGATGGAGTTACTTACTTACCTTATGTAAGCCAATGCTGACCGCCCTAATACTGGCATACATTTTTACTAAGTAACAATAAGACAAGCGTCGTATTCGTCATAACAGGAAATGATTAAACGAGTTTTATATCTTTAAAGAAATGGCGCTGTTTCATCATTTGCCTGATTCTACGCTTCGATTATAACATTTATACAATTTTTTATTCGTTTTGTACGGTAGATAAAATACCTTTTTAAATCTGTAACGACGCTAGTTACCTTACGGCCGCAATTAATAATCAATATAATCCAAAATCTTCAGATTTAAGATTTTAAAATTCATCCGTTGTTGTGTTATAATCACATTGAACACAAAAAACAAAGATATCCGTAATCCTACATCCAATAATTTTGGATTCGTTCGATTATTAATTTCAGCCGTTAGTCATTCTGGGAGCACGAACCCTGCAAAGTGTTCGAAACGTCAGGAAAACCAAAATCTATAATATACGCGATGTAATCCGTTTAAGTGTTTTATTATAACATTTATACGTTATGCGTAACTGATATATATATTATTTAAATTGATATTAGATATTTTTCATTAATTGCAACAAAGTTCCGTTTGGTTGCGATGAAGAATATACCACCCCTTAGTGGGGTCTATGGGTGTCGTAAAAGGAATATACCATAAAATACCGTTGGTACACCTTATTATATACCAATTATGTGTCATTTTCAAAGTTCTTGATTTTTAAGCTTGCGTAGCGTAAATTCAATAAAAATTGTAATACGATATTATTGCCACCACCCCATCTCATCTCGTGGGTATCATAAAAGGCGACTATAGGATTAGCTGGCGCAGGGACAGTTGGGTCCTTTGAGTTCATTATATACAACTCAACTGCGATCGAATGCAAAACCATGATGAGCACACAACATAATCCCGGACTGATCGTTGTGGCAATTTTTGGGGGAGGTCTGTGCCCAGCAGTGGATGTTTTTCGACGGAAATGATAAATATAAGTAAAGAGTTAGTGGCACAGAATATCGATTTTAGATAAGTAATATGAAGCAAAATTTTACTTGACTTCGACTTTGACGTGTCTGTGCGTAAATTGTTAAACCTGAAAACAGTAGATTAATTCTTTTTGGATTACCGGTTTCATGGCGTGTGTCTTCACTTTAGTGGTCATTTGCCAGTACCCATCACGCTTAGCAGTCGGGTTGGTAAGCACAGAATGACTGCTGTTCGGCAGAAGGGACGCTGCTACCTACCCATCCATCTGGTTTAAATTTAAGTTACTCATAACTAAAGTTGCAAGTACTGTAGTGTCTACTTACTGAGCATTAGTAAACGCGGTCTACGGTTTACTGAAAAAAACTGTTATCGAACCGTTTAGACGTTTTGATATCCGATGTTTTTCAGTGTGTATTTACTGAAAAATATCCGATCTAATAATTCAACCAGAAGTTATGATAATAAAATATTTAAATCCAAATTAGACTAGCAGCGTCTCGAGTAGTAAAGTCTTACGTGGTAGATATCTGGGATACGGTCGTTTGATATGTCTCAATAATTCTATGCTCTCATAATGGATTTAGTGATTGTGCTGAAGGATTACAGGATCTCCACAATTATATCATCATCATATCGGCCATACAAAGTCCACAACAGAACAAAGGCCTCCCCCATAGATTTCCACAACTGTGTCATCATATTGGGGGGTATAGGTATAGGGGTATTGCCAATACTCACCACGCTTGGCAGGCGGGTTGGTGCGCGCAGAATGGCTACTGTGCCACAGAAAGAACGCTGCTGCCCTTCCCTCTGGGTTAGTCCCTTAGTCTGCTTTTACGACCTTCACGGGAGGAGATGGAGTGGTGCTATATTCTTAATCCGGACACCACCACAATTATATACTAATGTTTAAACCTCCAAAATTTGGGATCATTTAATTTGAATCTTTGAGAACACTAGTCCTAAGTAGAATAAAAAATCTAAAGATATAAAAAAAATAGGTAACTAAGTGACCATGCCCGATCGTGCCCCACCACATAACATTAATTTACAAGAAATATATAATGAAAATAGTCGTATGAAAATACGACACTCTGTAATACTTGCGGATAAGAAGTTATTGAAAAAAGGAATTTAATCAACCCTTGGCCTATTTCCTGTTTTTCTCGCAACCATCTGCGCTACTTTATAATCATACATGCCGATCAAAACGTGTTTTGTTGATGACAATAATATTTTTATTGAATACGTTCAGTTAGTTAAATATAAGTTGATTTTTAACGTAAATAGTCGAATATTATTGTTATATGATTCGCACGGTAGTTGTAACAAAAATTCATCACCTCGCTAATCGCTATGTCAGAATGACAATTCACATTGACAGTGCCTGCATCCATTTGCTCTCTCTGATTTTATGATTTTACGAATAGCACCAACCCATCTCATCCCGTGGGTGTCGTAAAAGGCGACTAAGGGATTAGCCGGAGGATGGGCAGCAGCGTCCTTCGAATACATTAACAACTCAACTGCGATCGCCAACCCGCCTGCCAAGCGTGGCGATTATGGCAAAACCCCTCAATGAGCACACAGCACACCGGTACACAACATATCGGTCGTTGTGGTGATCTTTGAGAGAGGCCTGTGTCCAGCAGTGGACTTTATTCGGCCGAAATGATGAGGCATGCTTATAAACCAACTTTTATTGGATAGGTCGAAGCTCTGTAGAGTTTCTATCATTTCCCTTTATTATGAGAATGTCTCTCGGTATGAAAGGGACAGAAAAATATGCTCATTATGTAAATATTCCCGTAAGTGTCGGTGGGTCATTAGAAGTTGGTTGGTTTAGTATTTGGTTACGACTTTTACAGATAGAGGAAAGGTTATGTTACATCAATAAAAAGGTAGTTATTTTTCTTAGATTTAAACAGAAACCGCAAGTTCTAAAGGCATTAAAACGTGTATTTAGTTATCAGTATCAGTAAAAAAGCTACAAAACGCTGCATATGGCATGTTTGCAAACTACTTTTTCTGGATGGGGCAAAGTTCTTTAGAGTTTCTGGCATTGTCCTTTCCTGAATACGAAAATGTAGTTCATAGTGACATTTTGTCAAACTTTCGAGTTTAAGCTCGTTTGATTTGTCTCAATTATTTTCTTCTCTTTAAATAGGTGTGATTGTGCTGGTGGCTTAGACAAACTCCACAATTATATGATAAAATTTCAAACTCTCAAGGGCTCCTTTAATTTGTATCTATGACGGCCGAATACTGAAACGCCACAAGGCTCACTAATCCATTTGAGATATCCGATTTCCTACCGAAAATGGGCATATCCTGTATATTTGCCATTCAGCTGTGACTACACTGGACCTAAGTATGTATTGTATGTGAAATGTATGTCTGTAAACGCACCCACGACACAGGAGAAATCCTAGTGTGGGGCAACGAT
Source organism: Diloba caeruleocephala (assembly GCA_947459985.1). Classification (NCBI taxonomy): domain Eukaryota; kingdom Metazoa; phylum Arthropoda; class Insecta; order Lepidoptera; family Noctuidae; genus Diloba; species Diloba caeruleocephala. The sequence continues at coordinate 8,103,822 of OX381616.1, read as the reverse complement.
TAAAACAAAGAAAAAAAAAGTAGGATACGAACTTAAGATACATTTTAAAAAGGCGGCAAAGTTTTTTAACTATAAAATTTCCTGAATATGAAAAAGTATATTACGGTTATGTAAGTTATCTGGTAGGTTAAAAGTATCTAGGTGCGGTCGATGAGCGAGCGGACAATGAACCCACACAGATAGATAGGTAGGTCGAAGGAATACTGTGGGGTTTTACTCGGTACCAGTCCGTCACGCTCAACCACTTCTCCCAAGGGCGACGAATCCCCGAGGATTTTGCAACGCACAAAAAAGGTAATGAGTATCTTGGCCAGCATGGATTGAAAGACAATTTTTTGTGCCAGGCAGCGCTTGCTTTGAGAAAACTTTCTTCATATATATTTCATTCATTGAGTGTTTATGTCTGGAATCGCACATTCCGAGGATGATCCAAAAACAAAGCCTTTGACAAAATCCGTTTAAAATATTTAATGAGGATTGCCTGAGGTCAACGGTAGTTTATATCGCACCAATCAAATGAAAGCTTCCATCTTCAGTTTTATATTTTTAATGAAAGCCTTTGAATTTAGGATCTCGACCAGTGCCGATGGTACGTCGTTCTTCATTTCCCGCTCTACCCCTCAACCCTGAGGTTCAAGCACTGATGTTGGGACATCGGCAGATGTCAGTGGATAGCGACGATGAGGGAGATGGAAAGGGACGTCGTGTCAGGATTATACGTAGATTTTAAATGTTTGGCAAAACACATTACCGTGTTCTAGTCCTTTTGGTAATTGCCTAATTTATTCATTTTGTGGAAGTTACTTACTTACTGTATTTCACTTAGTAAAATAATGAAAATTGTAACAAATTTGTAAAAATTTCTTGTTATTGGTTGTCCAAGTTTTTAGATGACGATATTTAAATTGAATGTGGCCATGTTTGTTAACTTTTTGTTGAACATACGTAGCAACAACGACACGTTTAATTATGTAGTTGAGTTAAATAGCATATTATTATAACTTACATCAAATTTACAGGTTTCAAAAATCGTGTTTACGTATAAAAAATAAATGTAATTAGAAATCCTACAATATTGTAAATGTATTCCCTGTCTGCACCATTTTTAAAAATATAAGGTTTTGGCAAAACAATGAAAATTTACTACGAAATTATATACTGTTGCTTAGGTAATTTTTAACATATAGTAAGAATATTTGTGGTAAGCAGAGGCTCATTTATGTCTAGGCGCATTTTTCTCAAAAACACTGAATGCATGTTTATTCTTCCAATTTGTATCGCTGATGGGTAATATATAGTGATGCAACGAATACGAATATTCGCCAAATAACAGCTAATTACCAAAAATTCGTATTAGCCGGATATCATGATAACATTCATAAAAAATATTAAAGGGGAACGCACTCGTTAATATGTTTTTTTACTGCGATTAATTTATCCGAACATATTTTTTGACGTTTTAGTTTATTATTCGGGGATAACCATCAAACCAATCAACAAGCCTTCTACTGCGGCTTATTTACAAGAGTTGGCAATATACAGCCAGAGAAAAGAAATCGTCTGTCACCAAGAAAATTGCATAGAACAGTTAACGATTTTCAAATAAAACCTTCATCATCATCATATCAGCCAAAGGACGTCCACTGCTGAACAAAGGCCAAAGATTTCCACAACTAATTATGTCGTCATATTAGGCGGAAAACTTCAGGAGTAAATTTTGATTCCGAAAGTACTTATATTTATAATGAACCCCGTGTATAGACTGTTGCTTAGGTTCATCATCATCATTTCAGCCAAATAAAGTCCACTGCTGGATACAGGCCTCCCCCAAAGATCACTCCAACGACCGATATGGGTGTGCTGTGTGCTCATTGGGAGGTTTTGCTATAATCGCCACGCTTGGCAGGCGGGTTGGCGATCGCAGTTGAGTTGTTAATGTACTCGAAGGACGCTGCTGCCCATCCTCCGGCCAATCCTATAGTCGCGTTTTACGACACCCAAGGGATGAGATGGGTTGGTGCTATTCGGAGCCGGCACCACACAGCGTGTTTCATTGCCTTTATCTAATTACATCCAGCGTATATATTCGTATTCGTGAAAGCAGTATTCATGCATCACTATTAATATACTTTTCAAAGTTCTAGGACGTAATAAAATCATGGAACGTATACCTAAGGCAGCATAATATATGTATAATAAAATATTTAAGAAAAATGTAATTCTTTAACAAATGTACCTACACCGATTTACATAATTATAATGTTGTGTATATTTATATTAATTCCGGTGACTTTTGTAATATTCGTGGTCAATCATAGAAAACTATCTAAGGCTACCAATTACGTTGTAAGTTCCAAAACATATTGAATGTTACCAAAAAAAGTGAAAGAATTTGTAAAGTTAATCGTTTCACCTAAGCTCTAACTGGAATTTGGTGTACGAGAGTGAATGTTAGAAAGATCTCTTATATTTAAGTAATAAATTGAAATGTCCATCTATTATAATTGTTTAAAAAAATATGTTTCAAACTATGTTCATCAACTAGCTTAAACTGGTTTTGCGACAATTTTAAGCGCATAATCAGATTTTTATCCAGGAAATTTATTCCTTAGGCGTGTTGATGGCGCTATTTGGGACATGCCTTTGTCTAGCAGTGAAAAGATTATAGTGCTGTCCATTAAAGCGTTTAGAGGGAAAGTGTACAAGGGGAAGTTTAGGAACTACAGGGAGAAATTTAAAGCTTGTGAAAAACTCCTATGATTACTTGATCAATACAGCGCCATATCATGATTATAAGAAACTAATTAAAATGCTATTTGGTATAGTTATATATAAATAAACCCATGATTTAAATTTCACCCTCTATACTATGTTTTCAATATCTACCGGAACTGATGCTAGATATTTATCTTAATTACATCAAAGTCTGATCTATTTACATATGTTGAATGTGTGATACTTCTGTAATGTGTGATACTTATGTATTTTATATTAGTGGACACCATGTGACCTGAAGTTTTGTATAGCACCTTTTGTGAATTATAAAAATTCATATATAAGTTAATTTGATGTAGATTTTACTTAAATAAATAAATATTACAAATATAATATTTCAACCATTTATAGAACGGCTCAGCAAAGCTTGCTGCACTTTACTCAGTAGTACCCGGAGTTAAACCTCATAGGTGAGAAGGACGAGACGGCGGCGGGGTAGCAACCACCCTGGCTCCCAGGTTCAACACGCCTGAGCCCCCTGCCGTCGCTACATGGTAGGGCCTCAGGAGTCGTGGGTGCGCATATTAGGGATTCTGCGTGCTTCATACCGAGCGACCCGCAGGAAGACGGCGGCGCGCTCTTGCTCACGTGCCGCCGTGTGTACAGCAGAGGTGACCTTTTTATAGTCGCCTTCCCTCCGCTAGAGGCGGTGACCGCTTTACGGTCCTCCCCTCGACATGTGCCTAAAGTCGTGGCATCAATGGGGGGTTCTAGTGTGATCTTACGAGGACCTGGAGCCCTCCTTTGGTGCCGAAGATGACCGCTCTAGTGGTTTTAGCCGGTAGGAGTCCGGCATGCCCCTTCGCCCTGCCCCGGTGCGGAGGTAGTTCATGTAGATTTTTTTATTAAAAAAAAGGTGAGGCGTTAGCCTGGACATCACCGAAACATTGCTTGCCTTGCCTGTTGGTCTTTTACAAATTGTACTGACTTCGGGTAGTGCGAGCGGGGCTACACGAACTGATCCCACCACCTCCCTTCTACTATCACTGGGTTGATATCTCAATATGTGCCACTCACCGCTTATCCTTATTCACGTAGCCTTACAGCCGAAATTACTAATCAATCTAATCCAAAATCTTTAGATTTAGGATTTTGAACTTCATTCGTTTTTGTGTTAGGATTACTTTGAACACAAAAAACTGACAAATCCCAAATCTAAGGTTTCGGATTAGATTGCCGTAAGTGTGCCACGTAACTCCCCGCCATCATCTGTGTTCACTACATATAACCTTTAAAGTAAGTGACCTTATCATCTCGGTGTGCTCGTTTCATCCATTCCATAGACTTCATATCTCTTTCCAGTAGGCAAGGTTAAGAGCAGACCTAATAATCGGACATAATATAATAAAACTGAAGCGTATATCTGTAATTTCATAATAAATGCCTAAATTCAAGTAGACTGCTATTTCTGGAATGCCTAATCATACATATTGTCTGTTGGTCTGAAAGTTTGTATCGGATAGGCTCCGAAACAGCTCAACGGATTTCAATGAAACTTTTAGGGATTTAAACATGAACTTTACTGTTTTGCATATTCCATTTCGATATCTTGCTGGGTTCAGAAGATATAAATATAATTTACGCCCAGTGAAGCGAGCGGGTAATGGCTAGTAAATAGTAATACAAAACAATTATCTTACTTTTGATTAAAATTGAAACATGAAATGAAATTTTAGTTACACTGCATCGGTGTTTAAAATTTTTACCTGTCACATAATTACTGTTACGATTGTAAAATATCTAGTAGCTTACAGGTTCTCATAGAGTCGTAGATTTAAATAAAAGTTTTGTGATATTCAAAGTACATGAACCTGTGGTAGAGTATTTTTTTACAACGCGTATCGATTAAATCTGTACATTTAGAACATTTTATGCAAGCGTGGGTGGTCATTTCAGACCGACAACATACATTTAGAAATAAACGCATATGGAACATGTAAACCTTAATGAATTCGTCTGAAAATCACAACTATCGAGGATAAGAAAATATCTAGAAACGAAAAGCTAATGTAAACAGAGCTGTAGAAAAATATCTCTCTATTTGATGGTAGTTACAAAAATATCAAGAGATTTTAGTGTGGCTTTTAGGTGTCCTACTACATAATATGCGCAGGAATGTCAACTTGCACCAAATTTAAACGTATAAGTTCCTAATCTATATATATAAAAATGAATGTTTGTGTGTATGTCCTTTATAGAATCGTTAACTGTGTGTGATCGTGTTATGATCTTCAGCAAAGTGTTGTGCATGAGCCCACAAAGGTTTCCGAGATGGTACGACCAATCTGTGACAGATGGTGCCACTGTCATTCCAATGAATTTCATTTCTATATATATAAAATTAAACAGCGGGTGAAACCGTGGGTCCCCGCTAGTAATATAATAAATTTAACGAATTGAAACTCAAGCCGCGTCGTCAACTTCTTGGAAAACTAATATCTTCGGTACACTTTTTAAGCTCAACACTTTTCTGTTTCGATTCCTTGTTCGAATTAACCTCATTCAACAAGGCAATGGCTATCCAAACTGATGAAAATAGCCATGATCTATTCATTTCTAGCTAAACAAGCTTACAATACAGGCGAATATAAGATATAAGAATAGCTTGCGTCGTTTTTAGTGTACATGACCTACATGACAAACTATTTATTGTTCTTAATTTCACTTGTTGCTTGGTACCGTTTGGTTTCCGGCAAAAGTAGACCATCCCACTGCACTCGAGAGTGTCGATGAAGGGTTGATAACAAGAGGATGAGCAGCAGCATCCTCATCTTCAGCATCATCATTTATACGTCCACAGCTGAACAAAGGTTTCCCACATTGATTTCCACAAATATGGATCTTTGGTTCAGAGTCGCTAAACACCATTTTATACTTAATCTGGACACCACATGGAATAGTAGCATCCTCTCGTGTGCTAATTACAACAAACTGTGATCACCAGTCCGCCTGCCAAGCGTGGTGATTATGGCAACTTCGGGGTATGACCGCTCATTGTGGTGACCATTGGTGGGTCCATGTTCCGCAGTGGACGTTCACGGACTGTTGTGTGCATATTGTTTGGTTTGTTCAAATGTTGAGGATATAAGAGCTGGTTCTCACTTACCACATTTGTCGTGCGCTTGAAGCGCTGACATATTTTTGCTACGTATGCAATTCTTGATGTTATAACCGAAGAGGAGGCGATCGAGAATAGCCTAGTTAGTTTGTCTTCTTATGCTTCATCAAAGTCAAAGTCAAAGTTTTTTATTTTAAATAAACCCAATATTGGCACTTATGAAACGTCAGAATTTAAGTTGCATGGTTCCAAATAGTTGAGCTCATGGAGAAGAGCGGGCAAGAAACTCCATGGATACTCTTTTAAAATACTTGGGGATTACAATGTTGATTGATACAAATGATTGTAAAATTGTGTAATGATGGAACATACCACAATAATATTGTAGTATTGAATTTGCCGTGGCAGTTAACGGCTGACCAGTCCCAGCAGACGGCACCCGTTCAGGAGTATGACGCATGCATCAGCATCGATTAGCTCAACCATATTGTAAAGAACCGAACGACCCGATACACATCGCCACCGTTAGCAAGACATTTTAGTGAGCATGACATGGTCTAATAAATAATTATTAATTATCAGCCGCTAACTATTGTTCTGTGTGGTTCCCGGCAAAGAACAGACCTCCTCTCTCTACCCATGGGTGTAGCAAAGACGACGAAGGGTTTATATCAAGAGGATGGGCAACAGCATCCTCGCGTGTGCTAGTGACAACATACTGCGATCACCAATCCGCCTGCCAAGTTTGCTGATCATGGCAATATCGCTTATGAGCGCTCATTGTAGTGATCATTAAGCGTCCCATGTTCAGCAATCGACGTTTATGGGCTAATGTGTTGTGTGTAGTGTTGTTGTTGGTGCAGTGGCTGATACAGTCGGCTGCGGATTTTCGCACGGAATAAATATTTACATGATCTACTTTCCGGGTTGTCTGGGTTTATTGTGTGTGGAATTTTTGTTTGTACCCACGAAACACGAGAAATCCAAGTGTGAGGCATAGCTTTAAAAAAAACGATTGTTTTACCGTAAAGCAATAAACAATTTCTGAAACTTGTAAACAATCGGATGGAATGATTCGAGGAGATAAAAGTGCTGGAATTTAAACTTTGATTCATAATATGAAATGGTCGATATTTCGTCAATATGTGCACTCATTATTTGTTATTGTGTTACGGTCGAATGTCCTCGACCCACCACCGAGTGTAGTTTGTGTTGGACCGAAGCCAAGCTCTTCTACAAGTCTGAACTTATCATTCCACCTTGCCTTGCTTTTCAGTTTCGTTTATAATGACAATACGGAAATATCATCAATTATTCGCATGTTTATGTGAATTTAACGAATTTTGGACAATAATCATAGATTTTTGATTCGATGATAATTGCTTTATTGTCAAGTGTAACATAACAAAAGGTAATTCTTCGAAAAATGTATATACTCTTATCCGATAAGTACAAGCTTTGATTAATATAAAATCTATATAAAAACGTTTTTAAACTTTGAAAACATAAACGTTTCATGCAAAATTATATTTCACAAGCTATCTTAGGACTAATATCATACGGCAGAAATTATTTCAACAAAAATTTCAATACCAAAGACCTTGTTATAGTTTTAAAAATAATTCATGTGCGTCCGCTCGGCATGGGATGCAGTCTTCTTTAGACGGGAATCAGAGGAGCCCGCTTCTGTCTTTTACGTATCAAAGAGACGTCACCGCGTAAATTTTCACTCAAAAACATTATAACGTAAACAAGAACTGACTGTTTTGGTGCATTACTTAATGAACTTAATAGTGAAGTGTAAAATTAACTAGGAATAACAGACCATAGACACAAGAATTAACTCGTGCATAAGTTATAGTAAACATGGATTACAATGAGGAAATAATACCTACCACCGTTTTACACTGGAACTATAGAGGTTTCACCGAGTTTCCTTTAAATCTACTGAAGGAAGAAGAAGCAGAAGTGACTGATATATATTTAAAAGAGAATCTCTTGACTCATTTGCCAACTAACATCGGCATTTTGGAGCATTTAGAGAGTCTCTACGTAAGCGGTAATGATATAACCGAGTTGCCAAAAGAGATATCTAAGTTACGATGTCTGAAGTGCCTTGATGTTAGCGGGAATAGGTTGAGGCGTATTCCTGAGGAGATAGGTGAAGCGAGGAGCTTAAAGTTCCTGATATTAGATGAGAATGAATTAACGGAGCTGCCGCTAAGGATTTCAGAGTTAAGACGTCTACGGTACCTATCGGTTTGTGGTAATTTCATGATTTATTTTAATATTATGTGAACACGTTTCCTCGAGATGTTCGTGTAAAATATGGAGATGTTTCTGCGTGTGATAGATAATACTAACAAACTGCGGGAAGTATGTCGATTTCATTCGCTTTTATCTCTAACATTGAAATTAAACAGTTTTTAATTATATAGTGATTGCATAAATAAAACCTAGTGATGTTTATATTAAAACTTTTGGCAATCAGTGTCTACGCACGCATTCTATTTGACTATGACATATCTTTTCAAGGTTGTGGGTCACGTGATACATTGCGTACATACAGAAAAGAATGATGTCTATAAATATCGTGTTCAAATTCAATTACGTTAGAGCCGCTTTCTTTTTTCAAATCGTTTAAAATCTAATAAGATAAAACCTTATTCCATAAACGCTAAGTTGTACTCGTAACAGCTGCGTTATCATAAACTGAATGACTGAATGTAATTGAAATCAAAACATTAGTATAAATATGACGCAGTCGAGTCCATTGTGGTAAATAAAAATGTATTTAATGCTAAAAGTATAATATTTTAAGATTCCTATTATTTACACAGACTAAAAATAATTCTTGATGGTCTAGTATCGACGATGAAAAAAGCGTGTTGACTTTAATCAAATAAACTTCCAACTAGCGCGGCGCTACACTAATATCCGCATTGCCAAATGTATTCTTAACATCACAGAACTTATTTACTGCCATCTCTAACAGTGGTCAGTGCTGTACGCTCTAGTTACGTTTTACTGTCCGCCGTAAAGTTAACGAAGACAGCAGTTTTGGCGCCTCAGATAACAAACTATCTGCGATAAATCAACTTTAATGTTTCCTCATTGACTCGGTTGACCTATTTTGGTTGTATATGTTAAGACTGGCGTAACCAGAGACCACCTCAGTTTGTTTGAATGTGTGCTATGGATTTTATTTTGTAATTGGTTGTGGTAGTAATATTGACGACACGGTTGGTGCAGTGGCTGATACAGTCGGCTGCTGCGCTCCGGGTCGTGGGTTCGATCCCCGCACGGAACAACTATTTGTGTGATCTGCAGGTAGTTGTTCCGGGTCTGGGTGTATTGTATGTGGAATTTATGTCTGTAAACGCACCCACGAAATAGGAGAAATCATAGTATGGGGCAACGATTTAAAAAAAATGAAACAAAGTAATAATAATTACCTATTAATATGTTTAAAGTTATCTATTTGTTAGATCATTGGTATTTTCCGTGTGATGTCCGGATTAAGAATATAGCACCACTCTATCTCCTCTCGTGGATTTCGTAAAACGTGACTATGAGACTAAACCAGAAGTATGGGAAGCAGCGTCCCTTCTGTGCAACAGCAGGCATTCTGCGCTCAACAACCCGCCTGCCAAGCGTGGTGAGTATTGGCAATTTCCCTCCAAAATGACGACACTTGGTCGGAGGTAGGTCGTTTATGGTCCCCAAGCCTTTCTTCAGCAGTGGACGTCTTTTGACTGATATGATGATAATGATGATGATGGATAATAGATACCGTTTCATAGGTCAGTGTCACACGTTTGATGTCTTTAAATTTCAATTCAGTGATAGTAGTGTAGTCCAGAAACCTAGAGGAAACCTTAAGATTTATTTAATTTGATTTATGCATTTAAAATCAATGAAAACAAAAATTCACATTCTTTAGACACAAACGCATGTAGGTACTAACTGATACCTAAGTTTCACCAATTTGTACAAAACCAAGTCTAATTTATTATACTAATGTTTTCAAATTAGCGTGGGACGACTACTATATCTATGAGATTTCTTTCAATCACTTATCTTTGAGGAAAATACAATAAACATTTAGACATCTAAAAACGGAAGTAAACGCCTTTTAGCAGAATTGGTACCAATTCATCACCGAAGACCACCTGAAAAACGTTGTTAACTTAGTGCCACGGGTACGTGGGCTGATACTAATGCCGATTTTTGATGTTTTGTAATACATTATGAATCCTGTGAGAGATAAACAGACTTCATCTATACAAATAAATAAAATTGCAGTGTCCGTCTGTAATATCAAAATAATAGCTTTTTACTAAATGCATATGAAAATAGGTATATACGGTACCCACAACAAAAAACTATTTTTATTTTTTTGTCTATCTGTTTGTCTGTCGGTCTGTCTGTCTGTCTGTTTGTTCCCGCTAATCACCTAAACGACGGGACCGATTTCTACGGGACTTTCACTGACAGATAACTGATGTTATAAGGAATAACATAGGCTACTTTTATTTCAGATAATTAATTTGGGTTACGCGCATAAAAAAAACCCTTGAAATTCAATATATACAGACACCCAGTAAATAGCACGACATACTGCAGGGAGTGAGAGCTTGGGTCAATTCCTACCAAAAAAACACAATATATGTTCAGCAAAATCTTACGGATTTACAAGTAGTACAAAATTTTCCTAAATATCGAAAAATCTCTACCTTGACACAGATTTTTAAGCATCTCGTAATGAAAAATTCCTTTTCTAGTTTTGTTTTTACCTCAAATTATTTGTGAATAGTTACTTTACTCGTTGATAAGTCTTTATTCTATTAAAAATTAAATGTTTTCAAGAAATACAATATATATTTAAATTTTCACAGTACAATTTTCTTATCGCTTAACTTTAACCTACAGTGGTGAAAAAAAAAACCGTAAGATTTTGCTGAACATATATTGTGTTTTTTGGTAGGTATTGACCCAAGCTCTCACCCCCTGCAGTATGTTGTGCTATTTACTGGACAGCCTGTATATTCTATGTCAAGCGTCTATGTCGAAGTACTCTAAATTTCTTTTAAATTAAACGCGGGTGAAACCGCGGGTCCCAGCTAGTTATATATATTAAACTGATCAGTTTCATAGCAGAAAAAAGCCACCCAAATCAAGAAAGCTATTTCTATTCAAAAGATTTGTGTTCATATAACCATCTACAGGCGCTTATGTATAGTCAGAATTAAAGACATCACCATCACGTCAAAAAAAATAGAAGGCCAAAGTACGTCCACTGCTGATTAAAGGCCTCCCCCATAGTTTACCACAATATTGTGGCGTCATTTTGGGGGGAATTTGCCGGTACTCGCCACGCTTGGCTGGTGCGCGCAGTATGGCTATAACAGAAGGGACGCTACTGCCCATCCCACTGGTGTAGAATATAAGTAGTTGCACAGTATCATATGGAGAAGCGGGCAAGGAGCTCCATGGACATCCCTAAAATATAAAACAAAGTAATTTTTTTTATAGTTACGTTATAATTTTGAGAAGAGTTAATTAAGTAAGAATGAATTGAATTAATTATGCCAAAACGTGAAACGTACTCAATTAAAAAACTTTCAATGTTATCTTAATTGATTGATTTATGTTGTTTTTATTCGTTTCATTATTGGCACGTTCATGCAGAGATGGACCAGCACTCCTGGCCACTCTAGGCTATGTAGTACCAGCTGCCCTCCTTCCCTCCTTCCCAGCGACCTTTACCTACCTTTTTCCGCGCTGGGCCGCCATAGGCTCGAGCCTAGTCGACTTTATGGAAAATACGCCTCTGCGTTAATGAGACAATTGTTTTTTTTTTTTCAGATAACAATTTACAATGGCTCCCACAGCGACCTGTGTTTAACTACCACCACTGCGAGTTTAGATTTTGGAGAAACTCCAACCTGAAGACTTTACCGTACTCGCTATGGTATCACATGTTTAGGGATCAACAAACTAGATGTCTCAATATTGGGTAAGTTTTGATGGTGCTTGTATTTCCCAACTATTTCCAATAAATCCAAGTAGACATGTTCTCTCCCACATATTACCTATATCGGAAGAGCGCCAGGAACACTTGAGTTATACATTATGCGCAAATATAACGTAAAGAAATTTGAAGGAGCATAGTAACTAGAAATTTCTTCTATGCGGATATAGGAAGATGACAATTTTTTTTTTTTCTGATAGCGTCCATAATATAGACAAGTTGTAACTAATCACTTCTCTTTTCATTTTTAAGGAAAAAATACTATTTACATTACATTTAGTTCTATAATAGTAGCTATAATATGCGATATGGCCGATTATGGAAACATAACTAAGATTTTTTTATTGTTTTATTTCTGATATTGTACAGTACAGGATAAGACATATTTAAAAAAGGAAAAACAACATCTCATAACCTGATTTTGTGGCTCTTATTACGAAACCAGATAGAATAAACGATTTGTTAGAATACAACTCCATGGTCCATGGCATAATGGCAAGATATTTTATAGACGCGTAGAAGAGCTAGTGCGGTATTTTTTTGGGTTTTTTCCTAATATGGCCGACTTTTCGAGACATCAAATAAAATAAGAAATATACAAATCCGTAATAACACGGAAATAAACGATCACAGAACTTTGCTGATAGCTCTAAAACGCAGGTTTTTACTACTTTTAAACATTTCGTGTGGTCGCATTGCGACTTTACTTGGAAATAGTGTTCGTATTAGTAATGATCTTCCATTCGACGGCCCTCGCGCTACATTATGGAGACCCTACTTCTCACGTAGGTATTTTTATATATTACTAGCTAATACGATGGAATGCCTCTTTGTGGGATGGAATGGGATGCCTCCTTTTTTCTCTGTCAGAAATTTTCATGTAAATTCCAACAATGACTGTAAACTTTGTATAAGTTTCAACTCAATCGGATAAATGCTGTGGGAACGCATATAGGACAAACAAAGAAAGTAACAGTCATTTTTAAATACCTGTAATATACAGGGAACTAAGGCCAAAAGTCCGTGTGGTGCCGGCTCAGAATGCCACCACCCCATCTCCTCCCATGGGTGTCGTAAAAGTCGACTAAGGGATTAGTCGGAGGATGGGCAGCAGCGTCCTTCGAGTACATTAACAACTCAACTGCGATCGCCAACCCGCCTGCCAAGCGTGGCGATTATGGCAAAACCCCCCAATGAGCTCAAAACACATCCATATCGGTGGTTGTGATGATCTTTGGGGGAGACCTGTGTCCAACAGTGGACTTCATTAGGCCGAAATGTAAACATTTCGTTAAACATTTTTTTTAATATTTAGGTTTGTGATTTTCTGGGTATTCAAAGTTAGTCGATTTTCAAAAATAATATTATACTACTAACTAGGTGTACCTAGATTAGATGTATCTGATACCTGTAAGTTCTCTAACATTTAGTTTAGTTAAATCAGTCGAGTGTTGTAATAAAAAAAAGCATGTCGTAATACCTCACTGTAAGTCACTTTCAAATCAAGACAAGCTGTAACTAGTATACATGTATTTGAATTTCTTTAAGCAAAAAATGAGTTTATATCGCACATTGCGTTTAGTTTTATGATAGTAGCTATATGTCAGATGGCAAATACTGAAACACCACTCAATATTTAAGACCCTCTCTACTATTAGAGACACCACTTATTCTACTGAAATGACAGGCGTCTCAAACAGTTGAGAAGGTCTAAATATTGATTGGCGTTTCAGTATTCGGATGTGTGGCTCTTAAATTGTTGTATAATTTATTACGAAACTTATTTTTTCAGGTGTTTACATGCTGCTAATTGCCAAAATACCAATAAAAGAATTCAACAGTGTAAGTTACAAGTAAATAAAGACTCCAAAGAAATAGAAGTCACAGTTGAATGTCCACCCCAGTACAATGTTATTTTAGATTCTAAGTCCTTCTCCCCGCCTAGTCTCTATGAGAGTTGCAAAAGACAATTATACCAATTGATTATCGCCACAGTGAAAAAAAATAACCCACAAACGTATAGTTTTTACTCTGAACACGTAAAAGAAAATCTTTATAAAGAGCACAATAATAACATAATAGACCTTCAAGAAAATTTTCATGGATTTAATATTGATGCATGCAAAAATAATGAATATACTGATAAAAATGAAAGCGAATATAAATCAGTAGTCATGACAAAAGGAAACAATAGGAAAGCACCAAAGGCGTACTATGTGCCAGCTGACATTATCGAAGACAATTTAAATTTCTTACCAAATTTTATTAAGTCAGATTTAAGTAATGGACCAGTTTCTAGATGTGAGAACTTGAACTGTAAGAAACCCGTTTTCGATCACGTCTTTTATGAATATTGTTTCGGGTAAGTCCTACGCAAGTTATCAGTTATTTGAGAAGATTGTTTACGGAAAATTCTTACCAATTGAATTAAACGTAAACGCTTTCTATTGCAGGGAAATTGTTCTTATTGACAAAGTTGAAGACGTCCTTCTCAGTGCTGCTTTTTGTTCAAAATCATGTGCTGATTTCTGGAAAAGAGGCAAAAATACAATACCATGGGAACTGAATATAAATGAATGAATAAGTAATCTAATGTACCTATAAAAAATAAATTATTATACTATTTACTTGAAACTATATGTATACTAACTAAATATATTATATCGATTTGACTACTAGACAATAGACCGAACAATAATACTGTATTTTAATCCAAAGAGATCTGCGATAAAATTTCGTTCTTTTTGGAATGACTAAAACAGAGTGGTTACTTACTCTGTGGGAATTACTTTTGCTTGATATATTTGTTCTGTGTGTCATTTTTAGATTCTAACAACGTGAATATTGTTAAAAAGCTGAATTATCTTTACACTTTAGATATCTGATTTGTACCATTATGACTATATTTAAGAAGAAAAGTCAAGATAAAATTGAAACTGGTAATATACAACAAAAATTGGGCGTTGTAACATCCCATGGGTACTTTCATGGCCACGAATGTAATTTGCCGGCTGCAAGTTTATCTGCTTATGAGATAAATTGCCGTGGATACAGGAAAGTTGTCTTCGATTTAATTACCGTTCAAGCTGATGATATAAGAGCTCTAAATATGTACAGGTAATTCGATTTTTACTCAACCCCACGAAGTCCATTATTAAACATGGTTAAATAAGGCCAAGAACATTTCCTTGGCCTTAAGGTCACTTTGGCCTTTTTTGTGCGTGAGGAAACTTCCTTCGCTTTATGAACCTCATGCACTTCCTCCACCGTGGAGAAAAGGGCGTGTCGTACATTGGGGTTTTTGTCGCAAATATTCATTACCCTCTAAAACCCCACGGCGTTCCTTCGATGTACCTATTGCTGGGAGTGCGGAGTTCGCTGGTGCTATCGCCACATCGCATGAACTTCTGCCGTCTTATAATTCATTCAACTCAGCCTGTAGCATT
Organism: Diloba caeruleocephala; assembly: GCA_947459985.1. Classification (NCBI taxonomy): domain Eukaryota; kingdom Metazoa; phylum Arthropoda; class Insecta; order Lepidoptera; family Noctuidae; genus Diloba; species Diloba caeruleocephala. Next base: position 8,088,509 of record OX381616.1, on the reverse strand, counting down.
TCACTGTGAAACATAGCACAGAAGGCTATCACAAGTTGTATCACAATATTCAGTCTTCCGTATTCCTCATTCAGTTAACTCCAGCTACCTTTACCTTTACCAGAATTAATGGTCCGATAGTTCTATAGATCCGTTTTTCTTTTGATTTAAGGAACATGACATCTTTATATTTTTGGCGCGCAATATGATATCTATTTTTAGTCGGGGATCTTAATATGAACTTTCTGTACACCAGTAAAATTCTAAATTAAAAAAATTCTACTGCGCCAACCTTTTTAAAACTTTGATAGAAACTTACAATTTACATCAATTTATAAAAGCACCAACTATGTAGTATCACTTTTAGCAGTGAAACGTTACTTAGCGTTATTTTTAAGAAAACTCCCTAATGCCTGCGTTATATTCAAGTTATAATTACATAATAACAACTTCAGTAATCACGCACCAGAGCCGCCCATTGGTGCTGCCAAGCCCTTAGGCACATCTCGGATGAGACATCTTTAAAATTGCTAATCCCTCTAGTGGAGAGGGAGAGGAGGCAACTGTAAAGAGGCCGCCACCAGGCACATCTCTGTTGTATAGGATTCCCCGAAGTCTCACGACCGCGTGGGCATCATGTCTATCCAGTGGTCGCTCGGTATGAGCACGCAGATTCTCCAAAATGCACGCATGTGACTCCCAAGGTCCCCCGCCATATAGTGACTGCAGGGGACGTGTCGTCAACGTAATAGACCACGCTGTTGTTAACGGAGAGAATGATACGCAGGACCATGTCATAGGAGAGGTACCATAAGAGTAGGCTATGAATCGACACCTGCGGAAGCTCGCATCTAATCTCTCTCCGTTTACGCTACCGCTACCATCCCTGCCCACGCAGCGAACGTGCTTATCACGCAGATAGGCCTTGACGCCGTGACGCCTAAGGCGTGTGGTGCCGGCTACGAATAGCACCAACCCATTTCATCCCTTGGCTGTCGTTAAAGGCGACTATGGGATTAGCCGGAGGATGGGCAGCAGCGTCCTTCGAGTATATTAACAACTCAACTGCGATCGCCAACCCACCTGCCAAGCGTGGCGATTATGGCAAAACCCTCCAATGAGCACACATCACACCCATATCGGTCGTTGTAGTGATTTTTGGGGGAGGCCTGTGTCCAGCTGTGGACTTTATTCGGCCGAAATGATAGGCCCTGACGACGCCTTGCAGGTATGGGGGCACCGATGATGGCTTAGAGCCCCCCTAATCGTACCCCTCAATATGAGTGTGACGGGTGTATTTCTCGTATTCGGCGCTTACCTGTAGGTAACCTATGCAAACATATTATAGATTCCAACAATATTTAATTATTTTTATAAATCTTTACACTTTATTTTTGAAGGGCCTATCAGCCCTCAGCTATTACCCACGCTGTAGTTCTCTTAGAAAAGCCTTTGGTGGTATGTATATTCAACGATGTATAAACTTGATATGCATATATAAAACAAATTCAAATAATTGTGTATGTATATCTGGATTGGACAAATGACCAGCAGATGAGCATGGTCCAAAATCATTTTGTCTTGTAACTCTTGTACTTATTTAAGTTTTACTTTGTTATTGTATTACTTTTATTTTAAAACACAAATATCTTCTAAGAATAAGATATAGCGTAGCACCTTCGTAAAGGTACAAAAAATATCTTATTCCAACGAAAAGTCAGAAAAAGAACATCATTTTAGTAGCTTCTTAAATTAACGAGAGGTTATGAATTCAATTACAATACAAATTTGATACTATAGAAGTATACTAGCAAGACGAGTCAAACAAATTGTATCTCTATAAATTTATATTACACCTACAGCAGGTCTCAAGTAAAAACTTTTTTTTATAACTGAAAATCAGTTACGTTGAGAACTTCGAGATGGATCTAATTGTAAACTTAAAACAAAACGCACTAAATTATTGCGTGTAGGTTCCCACTGCATGATTTGATGTACTGTCTATTTATATATCCAGTTCTTAACTGCGAGTATTATTATATTATTAATTAATACCTACTTTATAGTTATAATACTAATACTATATATGAAGTGCCTTCTGTTTTATAATAGGTATCAATGTTGTATTTACCCAGATCTTATGCTGCCTTATGCGCGGAGAAGTATCTACATTACAAGCAATTCCGTTTCTCTATACATCCATTTAGCGCATTGCGACTTTACTTGGAAATAGTGTTCGTATTAGTAATGATCTTCCATTCGACGGCCCTCGCGCTACATTATGGAGACCCTACTTCTCACGTAGGTATTTTTATATATTACTAGCTAATACGATGGAATGCCTCTTTGTGGGATGGAATGGGATGCCTCCTTTTTTCTATGTCAGAAATTTTCATGTAAATTCCAACAATGACTGTAAACTTTGTATAATTTTCAACTCAATCGGATGAATGCTGTGGGAACGCATATAGGACAAACAAAGAAAGTAACAGTTATTTTTAAATACCTGTATACAGGGAACTAAGGCCAAAATATAATAACTGAAGCTTACTCAGCCAGTTAGACGAAAAATCCTTCGTGATAAGTCTGCCTGTCACCAGCCGCTGTCACGGCAGCCCGGAGGTTTACGGAACTGCATATTTAAAAGCACTATGATCCGCTAGACACTCTACTTTAGTTTTGTAAGAAATGTTATGTAGTGACATGAATTTGGAACTAAATTACGACATGTCCAGAGATATACGACGTTTGGAATATCAAATTGCACCCTGGGCTTTTTAAATTACATTATCAAGTAGATACTACTACTTATTTTATAAAATAGCGCCGTTTCATGTTGTGCCAGGCCAGAGCTCATCCTAATGTGCCTAATTCGATTTCGATCCAACTTAGCGTGACGTTAATTTGGCGCTTTACTTAACCGATGTAAGCGCTGGATGGATTTTCAGCTCTAACCTTATAATTATTTACTAGAACTACCACAAGGATATCATCACCATCTGCGATTTCATGGTCATCGTCAATATAGTCGCCAATTTTTTTACCGGCTACATTGGGGGGCATTCCCATAAATTTGTTGTATTGAGCTTGAACAAAATCTGCTGGAAATATATGGGAACCTCTCTGTTAACGGACATATTGGCATCTGCTGGGTTCTTCCTTGACATCTCCAAAGTAGAAGCACTTGCTCCTGTTATAATCCTCGATTCAATGAAGCTGTTCCGTCTGCCTGTTATATTTGCTTATATTCACAATATTCTTACCGTCAAGAGAGCCACCGTAAGTACCACAAATATTATTTTATCTTAAAAAAAATTACTATGGGTACAGTCACGATAATGTGTCCAACGATATATTTAAAACCGCTGATAATAGTTAACTAGCTATACCTAGATAAGACTGATAAACACATACATAACTGTGGTGTGGATAGACTCCCTAGATCTCCTCAGTAAGGTAAGTTTCGTATGTTCACGCATTAGTGCAGGAAAGAGATTTCGCTTAGAAAAACTAACTGTAGCATAAATTGGTGCGGATATTAAAAGGCCTAGTCGCTCATATACATAACCTATCCCTAAGTGACTGTATGACAGCCGTTTGGTCTTGGTTGAAAGACAAACAACCAATGTTAGTAAGATTAAATATCAATCTTTTTTCAGTTGTTAGGTCCTAACAGACGCTTTTAAGCTGCGCGTCCACTGGCTCAGCATCGAAGCGTACAGTTTTTCTTAGTTTGTATTGAATGATTTCGGCATTATTTCGAGGCAAACGTGCCGACGCTCCGATACCAACGGTCCGTATGCTCCGATGCCTATGGATGCGCAGCTACATGCCATATTGAAACAACAGAGGGAGATTCTCGTAGCGTAAGCAAACTTTTATTGGTGAACTTAAATCCGTTGGTTAACGCAGAATTATTATTGCTCGTGACTGGACTGGATTATTGCTCGTGACTCTTATTCATAATAGAACACAGAAATCTGAATTATTATTATTTTCTACAGTAAATGGCTCATAACAATTTCAGTTATGGCTTAACACGTTGACGGACAGCACTAGCTCACTGATTGTAAGTGCGGACTATGTAGACTACGGTACTAGCTCACTGGTTGAAAGTTTTGAAACAGTACTCATTGTCATACATTGCCTACAGGCGTAACGTTACAACGCATGGTGGAAAAAGTATACGCCCCGACACAGAAGGGATCTAGACGTAAACTCCATACTCCATACTCTCCATCATCATAATATGGTCTTGACTCAATTCAGAAACAGAAGCCGTATCAAAAAGGTCCTGAATTCGTTTTTGTTATAGTTCACACGACTCACGAGACGACATCTGCAAAAATATTGGTTTCTATTTTGTAACAGTTCAACAAAATCGTGTTCAAAACATACATAAGCAACGTAAATAAGTACGTTGTAAAGATGTCTTGTACGCACAAAACAATAAAAAATATGTTGAAAACAAACAGTACCCACCTTCTAAATAACAATTGAGAGTGAAAGCATGTAGCGAACGGCAGGCGTAGCGTGGCGGTACTAGGTTACTACTACTTACTAGGTACTGTCCCGAACTGATCATACATATGTTAGTATGACGCCCACGGGCGTAGCATCCGTACAGGAGTATCCATAAGAATATAAATGAGTGCGTTGAAGCAGGTTTCTTTGGCCGTGTTTTTGAACATTGTGTTGTGCCAGTACGAAGGTCTTAATTACACCTCTGGTGACAATAAAACATGCCTTTCCATATGATAGTAAAATCGATCGTCGTGGAGCGTTCTGATTTTATACAAGTAAAAACTTTAACGTCGACGGGCGGACTGTTGTATTGCTTGCCGACGCCTTCACGCCTGTGGGCAGTACTGTCCGTCAACGTGTTAATAAGTAGTAATTACCAGGAGTAACTAGGTAATCATATTTTTGAAGTGAAAACTTCTTTTAGCGCGGTACGCATATTTTTAGATGAGATAAAATCTTTGGACTCGCGACACCGTTACGAGACGCAAGACGTTTAGTTTGGCGTTTCGCCGTCGGGATCGCATTAACCCTAGTACCCATCTAAAAAACGTCTAACGCGCCAAAATAAGTTTTCACTTCTGTCGGCACACCCGGAGTGCAACCCGTTTTTTTTTTAAATTTACTAATCCCGTAGATCTTTTCATGTGATATCAGATTTACCAGAAGACAATTGTGGACATACTATTCTTTTTGGTAATGTACATATCATGGAACATCTACTTCCAATTTTGTGTGAATTATATGATCGAGGGTTCATACAAGCCGGTGAATCCTAGGAACTGTTCTTGGCTAGCTGTGGGCAATTTGTGGAACCAAACTGCATCTATCAGATTAATTTACGCTTTTGACAGAGCTGGTAAGTTTTATGACGTTAGTTTAGTTGATAAGACGTAATGTATATGGATAAGTAGGCACTTATTTAAACAATAACTAAAATAGTCGCTATCATCATCATCATATCGGCCAAAGGACATCCACTGCTGAACAAAGGCCTACCCCTTAGATTTCATAGCTCTCATCCAACGACTCCCAGTGACCTTCACCAGGTCGGCTGTCCATCTCGTTGAAGGTCGTCCACCACGTCCACGGTGCGTTTTTCGGTGCGCGGTCTCCATTCGAGAACCTTTTTGCCCCATTTAGTTTTCTTTCGTCTTCGTATGCCACTTCAGCTTTCACTTTCCGTAGGTGCCAGTGCCACACAGAAGTAGGTAGGTAGTTTACATTCTAAATAGTACGTGTATACTGCATTAAAGTGATATACTCGTACCGTTCAATCTCAGAAAGTGTTATAGTTATAAAGCATGAGACAGTATTTCCTACGTAATGTTACCGCTATGGAGACTACGCCTGGGCCACGTTATGAAGTATTTTCAGACATTTGCACACCTATGAAGTTCCGTTATTAGCTACGTTAAAACAAAGCAATGCATTACTTCGTGTATTGCGAGGGATTTTCTTGATCCTTCTGTATCCGAATGGCGTCCGGATTAAGATTATATAGCACCACTCCATATCTTTACGTGTCGCAAAGGGATGGGCAGCAGCATCCCTTCTGTGGAACAGCAGCCAGTCTGCGCTCTCCAGTACTGGCAAATTCCTCCTAATGTGACGACACATAACCGACGACGTCGACGGCATGTAACCACTGTGATCTCCAATCCTTCACTGACCGCTCAAGATCCATGCCATTACTATAGATGGACACTGGCTCCATGACGAGTGCTGTGAATAATACATTAATTTAATGTTATAGTTGGTATGCTTACGACAAATACAAATATGAACCAACTTGAACAAAAGGGATGCTTTGAAAATTTCATGGTTGTATGTTGGATTGCTTCCAAGGTACTAGCAATTTTTATTTATATATCTTTAACTGCCTCAGATAATATCCATTGGCGTACCCAGCTTTTGGCATGGGTACATGAAGAAGGCAGGTGCATTTAGTTAAGAGAGTTTACAATACATCTATAATCGACATTTATATTACAGATCTTTGTATTTCATTTTGCGCTTAAATACATGATAGCTTTATTCGGGAAGGAATCCGCTCGTGCCAACTTCTACATTATGAAAAAACAGTTAGAAACGTATATGCTACAAAGGAACTTTCCACCGCGACTTCAGAGGAAAATTCTGAAGTTTTACGCTATTCGATTTCAATCTAAATATTTTGAGGTAAGATAGGGAAATATTTGTTTATTTATTCTTAATGTACAACAGTGTACGAAGGCGGTCTTAATTAAGCCATAGGCAACAGAAAATAATACATCGACTTCAATATTTGTAAGTAACACGTATGTGGTGCCGGCTGACAATATCTACGCCTACGACTATCGCATCTCATCCCGTGGGTGTTTACAACTTGACTGTGATCGCCAACCCGTCTACCAAGCGTGGCGATTTTAGCAAAACTCCTCACTGATCCTACCCTATGTGCGAATAACACACACCCAGACCTGTCGTTGTGGCGATCTTTCGAGGAGGCCTATCTCCAGCAGTGACATATTTTGGCTGTAATGATGAAGCAACACAAGCTAGAAGTGAATCGAATATGATTACGCTGGAAGTGTGTTTACGTTAAGAGAGCAACGGGGGATTCAAACATTGAGTAGTTTTATCATAGTAGGCAGAGGAAGCTCATGCTCGAGAAGTGTCTTGCGTGGACTGCCGAGCGGCGGATCGTAGTCGATCAGATTAGGCAAGATCTCTTTCTGCTGGCAGTAGTTGTCGGCTTTGCTGGCAAAGCATGAAAATTGGAGTGCAGTGGTCTCAAGTATTTCCATCGTGATAATAAAAAAGGTAGAGGAACCCACTCACAGCCTCTACACCGCCAGGCCAACGCGACACCTTAGCCGATGGACTGAGTCAATAGTCGAGCTTGAGTAGGATCCTATTTAAAATACAAATTATATACTAACACTTATAGCGAACTAGCTAGCCCACAATCGGATTTCGGTAAGCTTTAAATAGTTATTCACGCGCCGAGACCAGGCTTCAGAGCGCATTTATAGACAGTTTAATGTATCGATGGGACGAGCGCAACGTGGTGCCAACCAGGACTAGTTCTGGGTAGCATAACAATTGGTATAGGCAGTAGTACCGCCGTTTTAATTAGAGAAAGTTACGCATAGGTAACTACCTCTTATTATGAAGATTTTGGTTTGATTTTTAAGTTTTGGGTATCATCTATCTGGCTGAAATTACCTATAATAATTAACCAGTTGGTGCAGTGGCTGATACAGTCGGCTGCTGCGCTCCGGGTTGCCGGTTCGATTCCCGCACGGAACAAATATTTGTATGATCTGCAGGTAGTTGTTCCGGGTCTGGGTGTATTGTATGTGGAATTCATGTCTGTAAACGCACCCACGACACATGAGAAATTCTAGAGTGCGCTAAAGTTTTTATTTTAAAACAAAAAAAATACCTATAATAATTAGTTACCAAGGTATATTTTTCTAGCAATTTCTGAACTTACAGCGAAACTTATTTGTAATTCTGTCAGGAATCCCGCATGCTAAGTTGTCTATCTGGGCAACTACGCGAAGACATCCTTATGCACACTGGTCGGCAATTGGTGATGGAGCTGGAATTCTTGAAACAGCTGCCAAGTTCCTTATTAGTGCAGATCGCTTTTAAGCTACACGTCGTTATATTCATCGCCGGGGATATTATATTCAAGATTAATACCATTGGTAAGTCAGCAGAATTCATGGTATAATTTACAAAGAAAATACATTTATTTATTTTGACCCTTTGGAAAACCATCACCGACTGCCTCCGTCCCGGGAAAGGTGGAGAGGTATAAGGAGAAGAGATATAAGGAGACTTACAAACTAAAACCACCCGAGTGAGTGATCTTCGGCAACGATTCTCCAGGATATCGAGAACAATCGCACCGGGGCCGCCCACTGGTGCCATGCCTTTAGGCATATCTCAGATGAGGTGACTATAAAGCGATCCCCCCTCTTGGGAAGGGGAGGCTACTGCAAAAACTCTCGGGGGACACACGCGTGCGCACCACCGTCTTCTCGGGTATACAAAGAAAATAATGAACGTAAAGGACAACAAATCCAACCTAGGTACAGACTGCGCCAAACTTATTTTTCTTCTTCTCTTCTTAGGTAGTCTATTTAGTAATCACAGTAATTAATAAACGCTCAGCGTTTGTGTAATCCAGACATATTTTTAACACGGCGTAGGCGTCGATTTAAAAGGAATTTGGTAATGAAATTTTACTTAAGGCAAGGAAAAAATTGTATTGTTAAGCAAAGTAAATATTCCAAAGAAGTTTCCACGCTGTACGAAATCATGCTTTGAGTGTTCTGTTCTTTTCAAAAAGAATGCGACCAGTATAATATACCTGGTTAATTCTGTGATTGTTTCTTCGAACGACATTAGATACCGCACACGCTCTTAACATCGCTGCAAAATAAACTGACATAACATTGCAGCACGAGGAAACCTTTTTGTTAGGTATTCTCAATGTATCTGTTCATACTGTAAATGGTTTAGTATTACACGCGACGTGACGCCCCGCTCGTCACAAAAAGCTTGCCAAATCCACCGGCCGCATCGCACGGGCGTCACTTATTCTGTTTGTATGCGTATCCATGCGTTTAGCACGAACGTCGCACGCACCGCCAAGCCAAACGCGCTTCGGGCACGCAGGCTGTGCTAAGGAATCGAGACGGCTGCTCCGGTCGAGAACTAGCGCGCCGGAAATCGACCTAAGGGTTCGCGCACCTGAAATTCGCTATTCAGCACAGCAACCTATGCTATGATGATTACAGCATTACCAACTTAGTATTGTTGATTATCACGATTTTGTTAATCTATAGAACGAATGGTCCCAAGGAGCAATCTCCGTGACTTTTAAGTTCAACATATAACAGTAAATTTGACGGCACGGTTGGTGCAGTGGCTGATACAGTCGGCTGCTGCGCTCCGGGTCGTGGGTTCGATTCCCGCACGGAACAAATATTTGTATGATCTGCAGGTAGTTGTTCCGGGTCTGGGTGTATGTATGTGTGTGTATGTGGAATTCATGTCTGTAAACGCACAACACAGGAGAGATCCTAGTGTGGGGCAACGTTTTTTAAAAACAAAACAAACCAAGTAAATATTCGGCCCCGCACATTCGATTTGGAATTAGTTGCTAAACAACAAAGTCGTTCCAATAAATCGTGACACACGCAGTGAGGCTTCGGGGGACCATTTACAATCACTGCCGAGATGTGCCTGGGGGGTGGCGTCTTCACAGTTTCTCGAGGAGTTCACCTTTTTACAATCCCCCCCTTCCAAGATGTACCTAAAGGCGTAGCATGAATGAGCAGCTCCACAGCGTTGGCTCTCGAGATACTGGAGCCCCCTTCTGGTGCCGAAGATAACCGCCTAGGTAGTTTTGCCGTTAAGGAAAAAGGTATTCGATCCTGCCATTAAGGCGCCGCACGTGTGCGAAACATGTTTGAGCTTACGTTTTATTCTCCAGGTGACTGCCTCTACTTCATCGACAGGGGAACAATAGCTATCTACTCTGATTCAGGCAAGGAGATATGTCACTTAGAAGATGGGGATTTCTTTGGCGCATTAGCGTTAGTAATGAAACATCGCGTTAGAACATCTTCAGTTGTAGCTGTTACTAACTGCGAGCTGTTTAGGCTGGATAGGGAACACTTCGAGAGTACAATAGGGTATTACCCAACGGTGTACGAAAATATAAAGGAGATAGCGATTAGGAGGTTTGAGAACACGTGTGTGTTGGATGAGCATCATAAGGCAGAGTTGAAGACAGCTGAACAGTTTAATGTACCCACATAGTGTAATTGTTGAGTTGTTTTGCAGCAGAAAGGAATGTATTCTGCAAAACGTCATTGTTGGTCCTAATTTAAGAATAATTAACTTATTTAATTTATATTCTAATTTATGATTTTGAGACTTGCATCGCATCGTCTCGGAGTAGAATTACTCATATTTTTCTACCCACAATTAATTATAGAGAGGTGATTTTTATTATTATTTAAGGAGTTAAACATTGGATTATATGTAGTCACCACTTTCGTTATAAGAATTGTTCTGTTATTAAGTAATAAAATGCTTTATAAAATATTCTGTTTATTTTAAAACCAGCCACCATTTAGGTACAAGCGGAATTATTTTGATGTTCGAAAATATCGCTCTTAGAACGCACTGCGATTATATAAAACAATAAAACGTACTCAGCAGTTGGAAATATTTAGGAGTAATAAGGTGCGATGAATCGTAGTGTGCTCTAAGCAGAGCCCTTACTCGCTATGCCATGTGAAATAATTCCACGCACGGAACGCGATAGTGATGCAATAACTATATAAAAATACCGCCTTCAGTCCGTTATTTCACATCACATAGCGAGTAAGGTCCCAGAACTAATTTAATCATTTGAAAAATACACAATTTTCGAAGCTTTTCTTCAGATTTATGCTATGAAGTTGTTGCAGTATGTTTTTTTAGCATAATTGATGAAGACACATCTCTTCACTCTGTATAACAAAATTTAAACTTTTATCAGTCGGTTTCGCCATTCCTTAACATACCCCATAGGTACTTAACAACACAAGACATATACATGGAAGGAAAAGTAATATTACGTTATCAGAGCGACAATATACTTAATTTTATCTAGACGACCAAGAGCAACGCCAATGACGAACTGAACATTGAATGGAGAGACAAATTAGGTCTTTGTTACCAGAGCCGGATTTATAGGAAACCGGCCTACAGCCTCCGGCCTCTAAAGGAAAAACGCCCGCCCAATAGAATTTTCTAGGTATTTTTTGTTATATTTGACATATCCCGCAAGGTTCCTTTCGTTAACGCTTTAATTTGATTTTGTTTATTTCTTGTATTTTGTTTGAGCTACATAATATGTTTATTGAAATAATTCGATTTCTCTCGCAATAAGTTATTGACGCACTTCCAAGAAAATAAAATGTTTATCTAAAAAATATTTAGAGGCACTCCTTCGTTGCCCCGGGGCAACCCTCTAAATCAGGCCCTGTCTGTCTGAACAAGGATCAGACATACAAAGATCACAGACAGACACAAATGGCGAGGTTTCGTGGATCAAGTGCGGCGCGTGAGTGCTATATCATACGATACGTCACCACACCATGCGTGATAAAGCCGTGCCGCACCCGACCCACTAACCGCGACATGGGTGCCGAGGGTATTAAAGCTGTTTTAAAATCCAAAGATATGCTTTTAAGTACACATGACATAGAGGTAAAAACATACTATCACACCTGTATTGCGCGGACAGTGCTGTACCGTTTTGTACGTTCTCATTTCTCAAGTCTACCTGCCTCGCTCGAAACAAAAGGACGAATTCGGCGATCATGTTAAAAAATACTAAAACGACAAACTTTAAAGTCAGAAATGTATTCTTTATTCTATCAGTCAGTGCTTGTCAGCTCATAATAGTTCTTATTCATTTATAAAAACGATTATAAATTACCCCTCCATAAAATTTATAAATTGTCAGTATATTTACTGCACTACAAAGAAATTTGATTTTTCTGGAAAATTTTATTAGAGCCACAATTTCTAGCTTCATTAAAGCTGGACCAACACACAGTTCGACATCACGATTTGAAGGTTTCTGCAGGCCAAACAAAGATCCATATATTGTGCTGTAATAATACCTACATTATTTAATGTTGACAAAGTTACAAGAAGATATAACAAGATACAACTTTTAGAAGCGTGACGTAATATTTATTTATGTAAATGATAATTACTTACGACTGAAGCTAATAAAACCGTTCTGAACACCTAACTTTCAAATCACTATATAATAGTGGTGGCGAAAGCCCGGCCTTCTGATCATACTTTCTTTTAAAAATCATGTGGATCTAAAGACTTGATAAAGCTGCATAAGCTCCTCAAATTTTGGAAAATATTAAGAACAATTTTAAGAAGACAAGTTAATAACGTGGTCGTACAAGTCACAAATACGAGAATTTTTAGGTCCTTACAGCCATTGAGTTGCTCGTGGTTAGTCAAGATGCTTTATTACATGGTTTTATGGACGTATAATTTAGTCAAAGAGGAAGAATTTGGTAATTTGTTAATTTACCAGTACTGCGTAATATCACAACCAAAATAAATATTTCTTACATCTAAACAATAGTATTTATTGTGAACAAACGCAAAACAATGTGTTCTGTGTAAATGTGTTTCTATAGCCAATTAAATTTCAAATTTAACAGGTTATAATCTCAAATTAATGAAGTCTCATTTTGCAGGAAGGCAAATATTTTTAAATAAATTAAAAGGACTTACATAAATATGGTTCAAGCTAATTTCAAAAACAGACAAATAAAAAATACTTAGGACAGTCAGCTTCATGACTTCATTCATTTACCTATCAATAATCTACAACAATCTTGAGTCAATAGAAATCTCTTCTCTATGATATTGTTTTCAAAACTTCACAGTACTTTTATAAAAATACACACTACAGACACACCGCCTCAAAACTTAGTATGAACATCAAACTTCATACAGGAACGGAATATGTTTTGAGGTAGATATTTGCGCATTATTAGGCTTTAAGGATACATATTTCCGTATTATTATAGCTTTTAGGCACATATCACCGCATAATAACTGCGTGTTGTATATCAAAAGGCTCGCCAAGTTTTGAGATGGGGCAGCTGTCTCTCCATATGAGTAGAATCTGTATGAATATAAAATATCCTTCATTACGTAACTAAATTTTTACACATTTCTTATCCTCAATATTTGCTTGTAGAACAAGGCGTAAGCAGTCGAGAGTTCAAAGAAGGCTAATCATTAATATGAGCCCCCCAGAGCATAATACTGTTGCCAAATGTACAGTATGTAGATTAGGCGTACAAAATAATCACGTGGATAAAGTTTCGCGTGACACTAGTTTATAAATAAAGACTGAAAACAGCCACATATGCATGAAAATTATATTAAAAAGAAACTAAATCGAAATAGCTTACGGAAATATATCGCGTTTATGTGCCGAATACATACGTGCAACGTATGTACAACCCTGGCACATACAATTATTATATTATGAATGCCCAAAAATATGAATATGAATTATGAAATAATATTTCATGTCCTACTCTATATACTCACATTTGTTCTTAATATACACCTGAAACGTTATACGTGCAATACACAATTAACCACATAATTGTATAGTGGAAATAAATACACGATATAAATATATAAAATAAAATACTACCCTTAACTCGTTTCGAACACGTTGCAGCGCCCGTGGCCACGAACAGACTCGTAAGCTATTTCGATTCAATGGATGCTATTCGCGTAAACTTCAGAAAATATTATTAAAAATCAAAATACCAATCGTAACTGCGTTTTATCAGGTATGTCAGCTTCCAGATGAGGCTGGAGTATTTTCGCGACGCATCTGTTATCTGATCTCAACCCAACTCAATAGAAGTGATACGGGTATCCTAAGGTGAGGCAGATTTCATACTTCTGACTTCGAACTTACGCCTTTACACATCCGAGGTTGCAACTTCACAAACGGCGCGATTTACACATAATACAATTAGTTCAGACATTTTTCACACAATTTTGTGCCACCGAACATTCTCTTGAGCTTACCGTAATGGAATTATTGAACATAGTTGAAGTGCGCTTGCGCCGGTACCTGGTAGTACATCTGGCTCATCATGTATGGACCTATGATAGCACTGGAAATTAATAGAAAAAGAAAACAATATTAGTAAGTCAGGTGGCTACAAATTATAAATACTTATAGTAGGGTAGTATTTAATCGAGCGACTGTAAATTCAAATTACAAGTAAAAAATACTGAAAACGGGTAACAATAATTCTAAGTTATAACAATAATAATATTATTTCGTGTGTACAGTCAGCATCATATATAAAGTGGCAGCCACGGTAACCAAATATTTAGAAACATCCAAAGTGATCACTGATAACCTGTCAACTATGGTCGTCTAATTGTTCAGGTCACCAATCGTGATCAAATATATCGGAACAACAAAAACGTCACTATACGAGGTCATTCAAACCGTCATTATTATGGTAACAAGCAGAACGCCAATAGTTTCCAAGCAGCCAAGGTATTCAAAAATATGAAACACACTAGTGAACTGAAGGGAGGCTCCAGGAACTCGAAAGATCTCCATCTAGAGCCACCCGTTGGTGCCACGCCTTTAGGCACATCTCGGAGGGGATGACTGTAAAGTGGTTATCCCCTCTAGTGGAGGGAAGGCGACTGTAAAGAGGCCACCCCCCCAGGCATCTCTCGAGGGGATTGTAAAAGATTCCCCCAAGGCCTCACTATGCGCTGTGCTGCGCACACAGCGGTACGCATAGCTGACACTACTGCTGGCAAAGAGAGATTTTGCCCGATCCGATCGACCAGGATCCGCCGCTCGGCAGTCCACGCAGGGCACTCTCCGAGCATGTGCTGTGCGGTATCCTGATCGTCTCCACAGTGGTGGCACTGTGCCGTGACCTCGCGTCCTATCCTGTGCAAGTGCGCACTGAAACAACCGTGTCCGGTGAACACCTGCGTCAGGCGGTAGGTGACGCGCTCGCTCCTTCTGAGCCAGGGTCCGAAGAGCGACAAGACAGCCTCGACGACGCGCTTGGTTGCAAACTGCATCCGCAGGCGATGACGCCACTTTACAAGTGCGCGCCGCCGAGCCAGCCGCCGCAGCCTGTCCAACGCCCCTGGAGGCGCTCCTTCGCCGCTCTGGCGGAGGGAGCGTGTCTGATCGTAGACCCACGCATCCATCTCTGCCAGGATTTCAAAAGGCGAGACACTGTTCGGTATCCTCGTGCGATCCGGATAGCCACTCTGCGCTGCAGACCGTGAATTTTGGTTCTGCAGCGAGGATGTCTCTAGCCTAGACAAACCATGTCGCCCCGGATTTGCTGGAGGGAGTGCTCTCTACGCTCTTTCCGGCGGTCCGGGACTACCCCAGTCCTTCTGTACCGCCAATTGCAGTGCAGTGCCCTGCGTGGGCCGCCGAGCGGCGGATCCTGGTCGATCGTATCGGGCAAGATCTCTGCCAGCAGAAGTGTCGGCTATGTTGGCAGAGCACGAAAACTGGAATGCAGTAGTCTCCTTCTGTGAGAGCGTCATGCTCCAGAAGGAGACCGCAGAGCGGGATCGGAAGAGGGCCGATCCCGCTCGAAGAAGGAGGAGACGGCGCCGGGGTAACAACCGCCCTGGCGCCTAATTCCCATACGCCTGAAACCCCCTGCCGTAGCTACAAGGCGGGGGACCTCTGGGTTCGCGGGTGCGTAGCTTGGGGAATCTGCGTGCTCACACCAAGCGACCCACGAGAAGACGGTAGCACGCATGTGGTCACGCGCTGCCGTGGGACGCTTTGGGGGATCCTTTACAATCCCCCCGGGGGGGTGACCGCTTTACAGTCACCCTCTCCAAAATGTGCCTATAGGCGTGGCACCAGTGGGCGGCTCTAGTGTGACCATACGAGGACCTGGAGCCCCCCTTAGGTGCCGAAGATGACCGCCCCAGTGGTTTTAGCCGGTAGGAGTCCGGCATACCCCTTCGCCCTTCCCCGGGGCGAAGGAAGTTCATGAAGAATTTCCACTGGGCACCAATAAAAAAAAAGAAGGCTAGAGACATCCTGCGTGTACTACCTATGTATATATATATATATATATATCCATTGTATTGAATTTAAAGTTTCTAGGATCGTAAAATAATAGTGTTTACAATCCTGTTTTAGTGCACCGGGCTAATTATAAACAGCCTGATTGCCGATTATTATAAATTCAGTTGGTGTTGTGTGAAACGGGCTTTCGAACTATCAAACTAAAATTATTATGATAATGGAATAAAATTCATTTCTAATTTTATTGAAACAGCAAATTACAAACTCTTTGCTTTGTGCCTTTTTCCCCGAAGCCGTCGTCGATCTCGTATGTAACATCTACTATTATACATACTGATAATAAAATGAGGTTCACTTAGCATCTAAAATTATGACGTATACTTAAACTCGCTCGTTTTAAGAAAAAGTTTTTATATCTCATTAAAAAAACAGTTGGGACTCAAGGGAACAAGCCTTCATAGTCTTGTACGCATTTATTTGCCAATTTCAAAATATAATCATAAAACAAAACAGATGCCAATGACGTCACGCATGAAATGAAAGAGATAGGTGGTATAAGAAATATTTTATATTCCTCCAATATTGTCAAGTTCAATGTTGTGTTTAGATAAATGAGACGCTATGAGGTTAAGATAAAGTTCATTTTACTAGCGTGTTACATATTTTTGAACACCTTGGCTGCTTGGAAACTACTGGCGTTGTGATTGTTACCATAATAATGACGGTTTGAATGACCTCATATAATGACGTTTTTGTTGTTCCGATATATTTGATCACGATTGGTGACCGGAACAATTAGACGACCATGGTTGACAGGTTATCAGTGATCACTTTGGATGTTTCTAAATATTTGGTTACCGTGGCTGCCACTTTATATATGATGCTGACTGTACACATGTTTGTGGCATTGGGCACAGCCGCACCATAACCTACTGTGGCAGTATTTGTTCTTTAAGATTAACCTTTTATTATTATACAAGATAGTATTGAAGCGAGTGACTATAAATAGTAGCCCACTCGACATTTCTAGTCGCCCACTTAGTATTTTTTACCTAATTCTTATTTCCATAAACGAATTGTTTAAGTTGGTTTTCGGCTGTCGGTTCTGTAACTATTTATTGTATTAAAAGCGTTCATAGTTTTTTAAAACATAAAGGGAAATTCTAAATGAACAACGATCAAGATACGATACGATTGAACCTTGAATGGTTATGACATAGCCAATGCACCTTTTTTTTCACCGAGCTGGAAATCCACATGGAGTGGACACACACAGGGGACGGATCCAGGAAGGAGAGGGCATGTCGGTTGTTGAAGCAAGAATTGTGTTTTTTACTTTAAATCCAATAACTCCTGAACTTACTGGTCGTACAGAGACAATTTTGAACTTTTCGGAATTCTTAGTAAGTACCTATCCCATCTCTAGAGGTGAAAAAGAGTAAATGTTACGCATGTTGTGTGACTGCGACGCCCTTGCTAAACGTAGGGCGAATCACCCGGGAACAGCTTATCCTGTACCAGATGATTACGCGCAGTTCCATGTTGGCACAATGGCAAGGAACCTACCAGAACTCTTCGATGTGCCACTAACGGAGTAGAGGGCTCGGGTCAGTACAAAGGTCGAGGTGCTTTTCGGCGACAGCTGAGCCCAATCTATACGACCTATGACGACGGCACGGTTGGTGCAGTGGCATGATACAGTTGGTTGCTGAGCACCGGGTCGTGGGTTCGATTCCCGCACGGAACAAATATTTGTACGATCTGCAGGTAGTTGTTCCGGGTCTGGGTGTATTGTGTGTGGAATTCATGTCTGTAAACGCACCCACGACACAGGAGAAAACCTAGTGTGGGGCAACGTTTAAAAAAAAAAAACCCGGCAAATAGATAAGTAATCCTATTTCAAACCAGCATAGTAATTTTGAAGTGAAAACTTCTTTTAGGTACGCATATTTTTAAATGAAATCTCTGGACTCGCGACGCCGTTACGAGACGAAGCTATAGTGTGTGCATATGCATGTACATATAGCAGACCGCGAACGCGTCTAGATAAATTAAAAAATTATAATTGTGATTCACTAACCCCCGGCCGTAAGGTCCATACAAGAGCGTCGGCTATGACATCGGTTCGTCGTCACCGTGCGCTAGTCTTGCGCTGCTCGATGTGTAGAACAGGACACAGGGCGTCTTCCACCACGCGCTGAACTGAACCACCTCGTCCGCACTTACTGGCATGATACTGGGGAAAATAAATGTATCATTATCATAGTATTGTCTTAGGTTTTCGCGATTATTACACATTATAATAAAACAATTTTAAACGGATTAAATCGCGTGTATTATTGATTTTTGTTTTTCCTGACGTTTCGAACACTTTGCAGGGTTCGTGGTCGCAGGATGACTAAGGTGACAAGCGTCGTTACAGATTTAAAAAGTTATATTATCATGTGAAGCAAGTTCTTCAAAATAACAATTCAAGAGCGCCACATCCCCGTCGTAGAAGCCGCCCGAAACCCACCACGGTTGATCGGAGACCTGCAGTCTTACCATTCATCAAGGGAGTCGCGGACAGAATTGGTCATATCTTGAAGCGTGCTTCTATTAAAACCTACTTCAAGCCACATAAAAAGATAAGCCAACTTCTCAAACCCGTGAAGTGTCACATTCCTCTACAAGATGCAGGGGTCTACAAGATTAACTGTGATTGTGGGTTGTCATACATAGGGCAAACAAAGCGTAGTATAGCCACCAGAGAACACATAGCTGACGTCAAGCATAGACGCACCACAAAGTCCGCAGTGTGTGAACATGCCTTAGCCAAATCCAACCATTTTCTTCGATTTGATCATCCTCAAGTCCTCGCGAAAGAGAACCGTTATGTACCAAGAATGTTTCGAGAGGCTACTGAAATTAAAAAACATCCTAATTTTAATAGAGAAGATGGTTGGCAGGTACCACCTGTTTGGAATCCGGTTATTAAATTAATAAAATCCCAAACAACACACCACACTAAAAAACATCAAGACACTGAGTGATTACTGCGTGCATCGAAACAATTTTTGATTAGTTTTGTACGGTAGATAAAATAACTTTTTAAATCTGTAACGACGCTTGTCACCTTAGTCATCCTGCGACCACGAACCCTGCAAAGTGTTCGAAACGTCAGGAAAAACAAAAAATCAATAATACACGTGATTTAATCCGTTTAAAATTGTTTTATATATGTATAATTGTTTTAAGACTTTCAGTGTTGAACAAAGCCGACCGATAAAGACTTTGATGTTACCACATTTATTTTTATTCTTAGACACGTTTGGCAGGCGGATTGGTGAGCGCAGTACGGCTACTATTCCACAGAAAGTACGCTGCTGCCCATTCCTCCAGTTTTGTCCCTTAGACGCCTTTACAACATCCACGAGATAAATGCGAAATAAATGTATGTTTATAAACTGATCGCAAAAACTTTAACTTGTTGTTACATTTTGTTCAATAAGCATCTTTATGCTAAAAAAATTGAAAAAATGTTATTTTTGTAATCTAGTGTGCCTTAAAGTTAAAAAAAAGAAAAACATATTGCACTATTAAATCTCAGGAATACGAATGTTGTTGGAGATTAAGATGTAATCGGGCGTTAAAGTGCGGCCGCATATCTTGTCCGGCATAATCATTCATAGTTCGTCGCCATAGCCCGAGACAGTAATTTTCCGGCGAATGTAGAACACTTGATTTCAATTTGTAGGGCATTTTACAAACTCACGGTATGTATGCGACAGCGATCATTCAATGAAGGAAGTGCCGTCCCTGCCACGTCTCGCGACATGCTCAAATATGCGACTGAGCACTCCATTCGTATGGATGAAGTTACTCTCACCTCAAATCATTGAAAAGATACCAGACCGGTTCCAAGTCTTTCGAGGCAGTCTGTATATACGCGACCAGGTGCTTAGGGTTGTCCTCTACACACATCACGGCCGCTGAAAGTGAGTATTCTTCTTCGGATTGGGTCATTGGGTGCTGTTTCTTGTGTTTGTCAGCTCTGTTGCTCGGCGAGAGCGGTTCGGTTGGGGATTCGACCTGGAAAGGGTGGGTAAGTAAAGTAAAGTAAATTTATTCAAACACTTCAAGTACAATAGTTACAAAAAACCCAGTATTACATAAAAGTAAACGTATGGGCTACAGTTTTACAATTGCACTAGACCCCACACTAGGCTTCCCTGTGTCGTGGGGTGCAGTCTCTTCCCAGTTTAACATCCTAACAAATAGCATTCTGTACATAACAACTTGAATACAACATATATCTTGTACATATAGATGCATATATTTTAAGAGTTCACGAAAGTAACAGTTTTCATTTTTTATACTATTCATTTTATAGCGAGCGTGTGGTGTGTGTGTATATATGAGCGTGAGGCGTGTGAGAGTATTATGAGTGTGGGTATGTGTGTGGTATGTGCGTGTATGAGCGTGCAATTAGTATAGTATATTTTTTATTCATTAAGTAATTATTTTTTTATGTCCGTGTGGTGTCCGGATTAAGAATATAGCACCACTCCATCTCCTCCCGTGGATGTCGTAAAAGCCGACTTAGGGAATCTAAACCAGAGGGATGGGCAGCAGCGTCCCTTTTGTGAACCGGTAGCCATACTTCACTCACCAACTCGCCTGCCAAGCGTGGTGAGTATTGGCAAACACCCCCCGAAATGATGACACAGTTGTGGAATCTATGGGGAAGGCCTTTGTTCAGCAGTGGATGTATAAATGGTCGATATGATGAATTATTTTTATTTATTTAATTTTATTATTGTTATTATTTTAATTACATAGTAGTAGAGTAGCTATACCTTTGTAATGAGTGTTATTTATTTTTTATTATTGTTATTTAGATTAGATGCCGGTGATCATTAGGTCTTCGGTTTGGTAATAATTTTATGTTAGTAGCCATTTAAAAATTGAACTTACATCGGAAGTAAGTTAAGTCGAGTATATTCTTATTATAGTTATAGAATTTTGAATACAGAAATGGCCCAAGAAATGCACAAGATCTCCGTGCAAACGAAGAGCGTACTCTTGGTCGATCCCACTTCAATGTTCTATGAAATATATGCTTTACAAAACTATTTTCAACGTGGAGAGATTATGCTTATGTGATAACAAATCTGACACAGGCGTGACTGTGAACCCCGGGGGGTAGGCAGGTCTGATAAACGTTTGCGTTGCAAACGTTAGTATTCATTTTTTTATTAAAGAAAACACGCAACGACTACCGGCCTTGTCAGTAAAACCAAGTGTGTTGCACGTTACTAGTATTCCTATTAACCGTTACAACTAATGACTTAATAAAATACTGTTCAAACCCGTGTATTTCATAGTCATTTGAACTTCGATACACTCTTGACAGAGTAGTCGTGGTCTTCACCCAAGTGTTAGTAGCACGCTTGACAATCTCACGTGCCGTTGCTTCCCTCGTGCACTCATGTAAAGAGTAGCATTGATAAAAGCCTTAACTTGGCCGGTCGAACGCATAGGGCGCGTCATACCGCTAGGTCGTTTTGCCTTTAAAATGTTGCCCACCACAACAAGACGCTCCCCGTCTCGATACATGCCTAGTATGTAAAAATTCGGGCCTCAACGGTGGAAAACAGATGGCGCTGGATCTCCAGTTCTTGCATAAGACCTGTCTTACGATTACGATTCTGAATTGAGTCTATGATATTCCAAGCATTCTTCGCCAACACCACATTTCCAGGGCATCTATCGTCCTTTTCTCACTTTCCTTCAAGGTCTCAGCAGGTGCTTTAACCGGGTATTCGTAGCTCTGGTGATATGTTGGTTCTTTCATATCATATTTACTCTCAAACCATGGGTGTTGGAAGTATCTGGGTCGAATAAACCGAGAAAGGACGCTCAGATGTCATCACTGCAGAGGATATCCGGAGGACACGGTGCAGCACACGTTGGAGGAGTGCCCGGCTTGGGCAACGTAGCGCCGTGATCTCGTCGCGGCGGGCGAAGGGGTAACCACTCGCTTCGGGTCGTGGTTCAGTCCATCGTCCGGAGCAAGGGCGCGTGGGATGCCGTCGCGTCCTTTTGCAAGGACGTGATGCAAGCAAAGGAGACTGCAGAGCGGGGACGGGAGGAGACTACCTCTGATCCGCGCCCCAGAAAACGCCTCGGGCGCAGGCGCCGGAGGAGGGCGCTGAACGATCTCTTGCAACCATGAGGAGCGGCCTGCGGGCGACGAATTAAATGGTGGCGCGTGTGTTCTGCGCGCGCCGCTCTGTAGGATATTTGCGGCCAGGCAGGCCGCACAGAGACGGGGCCCGTCAATCAGTTACGGGCCGATACCTGTCGGGGGCACGGGATAATGCTGACAAAGCGTGCACCTCACCCTCGGCTAGAGGTAAGTGGAAGGACACCGTGGGATTTTATCCGGTAAGAGTTCGGCATGCCCCTCCGCCCTGCCCAAGACGAAATCCACGAGGCTTTCCTCACGACAAAATAAAAAGGTTTTAGTTCCGGGTCTGGGTATATTTATTGTGTGTGGAATTTGTGTTTATAAATGCACCCACGACACAAAAGAAATGTTAGTGTGAGACAACGTTTAAACGATGAGCTTATACATGGCCGATCTTGTGATCGCCATACAGGGTTAGATTTCGTCAACGCACCCACTGTTATTTAAAATCGATGCGCCTAGATACAACAATATATCAACAACATAGTAGTCCGCAATTTTTGTTTTCTCTTGCATGTTTTTTTTTTTGTTGCAGTCGTAAATCATAATTTTGGTCTTACTTTGGTTGATCTTAAGTCCAAATCCATGGCTAATGCGTTCCATTTTGCTCAGAATATCCTCCATATAGTTGATGCTGGTCTTGAATAAGGTCGAGTGATCTGCATATTGTAGATTGGAAAATTTATGACCTCCATTATACATTCCGTTTTTCCCGTTTTTGAGGCTGATTCTCATGAGTTCTGTGTAGATGTTTAACAGAAGCGGTGATATGATGCACCCTTGGGCACTAGGGTGGAAATGGCTCGGTAACACATTGTCTGCTTCAAGGGAAGCCGTAAGCCGAAGCTGAAGCCTTCGTAGTTGCCTGAGAAAATGTAGAGGTGATTAGGTGTACCCATGGCTAGAAGCTTCGATCAAATATAGTATAGATCACGACCACTGCTTGAAAAATGGATACATCTAAATTGTGCATAAATCAGTTGAATGTACAGTTTCGCTCTCAGCCGATTCACGACCGCGCCAGCAGTGTACGTAAGTGTGTGTTCACGATGCCAAAGTGTGCAATAAAAAATGCAAATACTATATTCCGTGGTGCTATGAAGACGAGGATGAGTCTTCAAATAGTCACAATTTAAACTACAGGGTATGAATTCGATACACGATCAATTCATTTTTTTAAATGAAGCCTGCTTGTTCGCGAAGCGACTGCTGTCCGATCTATGCAACCGTTATGAAACTGGAATGTTGTACAATTGCATGTACTGCTTATAAATATCATCACCGTAAAGTCTCTTTTCGACTCTCACTTGGCAGATCTGATCAGCTATTATCTTTTTATTAATATTGATATGGTTATTTATAGTCAATTTGTGATATATTTAAGTCTTAGGCACGAAAAATAATAACGGAATTATGTCCCATTGTAATAGTCTAGGTTAGGTACCTAGACTATTACAATGGGACTTAATTCCGTTCCAGTTTCCAGTACCCACTGCGATGGTCATCCCGTCGTGAGGTAATATTTCCACAGTAACCACACTTTGCAACAGAATCCGTAGTCGAAGTAGATATTTATAGTACAATCTTACAAAACACGTTCAGTTTTTGTAAATGTACACAAAAGTACTGATGCTAAAATTCGGGATTGACACATGTGGTAGCGTGGCCGAGCGGTCTAAGGCGCTGGTTTAAGGCACCAGTCTCTTCGGAGGCGTGGGTTCGAATCCCACCGCTGCCAGATATCTTTTTGTAATATGTATGGGTTTCAAATAATATAAAATTAATTCCCGTGATGTATATAAATGACGACGATGCAGTATTGTGAAATGTAGCGTTATCGAAGTAATTCACTTACGTCTGTTAAAGTACTATGAACTATATTCATTCATATGAATAATTTGACTACCCAGTCGTCAAAAATATTATGGACCTACGAAAAATGTTAACTTTATTTCAAGTTAGCTATGGCTGGGGGCGAGGTGATCGCCGTGTAGGCATTGGACCACACCCCTGGCAGGTATCGGCCCTTTACTTGGTCAGACATGCCCCGTCTTAGTGCAACCTGATCGACCACACATCCCTTCAGAAAGGCGCGCGCCAAACACAACGCGCCATCTACTCGGGCTTGTTTCTGTCCGACGGACTGCCCCTAGTTCCAATAACAATATATTTTTCCTCTTCCTCGGTATATTTTTCATATAACGCACCCCAGTGGCACAATCAATTTTTGGAAAATATGTAACATATTATAACCTGTTTTTGAATTATTATGACCAATAGTTAACTTACTGAATGTACACTTAAAAAAAGTCTACTATTTTAGTAGTACGTTGTTATGTATCTATATATACATAATATTTGTATGAATATGTACTGATCATTATAATTTCAGCCTAAAAAGCATCCACTGGTGGATATAGGCCTGAAGATCGCCACAACTACGTCTTTGGGTGTGCTAATTGGGTAGTTTTGCTATAGTCGCCACGCTTGGGCTGGGTTGGAGATCGCAGCTAATTTGTTAATCGACTCGAAGGACGCTGCCCATCCTTCAACTAATCCCTTAGCCGCCTTTTACGGCACTCACGGGATGATATAAGTTGGTGCTATTCTTAGCCGGCACCACACGGAAGATTAACTATAACATGCGAATAAATTCTCACCTTATCATTAATAATAACTTCGCCATCGGCTTGTAGTCTTATAAGTAACTGATGTGGCAGTACACAGTGCGACTCTTGCGCTGTAATCTTTGACGAGCCTGCTTGCGGATTTGTCCTGCAAATAAACACGAAAAGAAATAATTTATTAATTGCATTGACAAAGCACATTATATAACTAGAGAAATAATACTAAAAAAGAAGCGCACATTATATAAAAAAATAAAGCTTAGCGAAATTGTCGACTATTGCTTATGTAACTACCGGCTACATTAAGTTTATAAGACAATAAAGACTGGTGTTATGTTATAACTTATAAATGTGTACAATAAAAATAAAGAGCGTAACTGGCTTTTGCATCAATGACGACACGTGTGGGATCATCTTATAGCTATGGCACCTTTATATTTTCCAGCAATTTTCGAGTGTAATAAAATATTATGTAGGTCACTCCTGTGTTGGTACGTAATTTAACTAAAAGAAAGCCGGAGGTGTTCACAGCCAGTTGCACTCACTGATCGGTGAGGTTAGCAACCCTCGGCACGGTCAGTCTATAGATGGGTGATCACCTGATCACATAGTTGTATCTATACAAATAAATAAAATTGAAGTGTTTGCAATGTCAAAATAACAGCTTTTTACTAAATGCATATGAAATATACGGTACACATAACAAAAAAACATTTAGTTTTTTTGTCTGTCTCTCTGTCTTTTTGTTCCGGGTAATCTACGAAACGGCTAGACTGATTTTGACGGGAATTTCACTGGCAGATAGCTGATGTTATAAGGAATAACTTAGGCTACTTTTATTTTCTAAAATTAATTAGGGTTCCGTGCAAAAAAAAAACTTGAAATGCAATATACACATTTTATGTCAAGTGCCTATGTCGAAGTACTCTAAATTTCTTTTAAATTAAACGCGGGTGAAACCTTCTTCAAATGACACGTAAAATCGTCTGAAACGAGGATGTCTACAAACAAACGAAAAAATATATTTGCTGTTGTTACCTATCGGGATGTTTGAAGTGACAGCCTGGTCGTGCACACTGTAGGCCATACCGACACGGCTTGCCACCGCGCTTGGCTTCCGGCTGAAATGCAACAAACAAATACCAATAATCATGTGAAACGGTCACATTCTTATATTTACATCCATAGCTTTCGAAAACGCAACTAAGGGATTAAGTCAAAAGAATGGACAGCTCTTAAGTGCAATAAGTAAATAACAATGCACCGCGATCAGTAATCCTTCCGATACGTCTGGTGATTACGTCAATATCTCCATAACCACCAGTGGAGGGCCAATGTACAATGGTGAAGTTAAAGAAAATAACAACGAAAGTATTACGAGACATGAGGTATGTGTGAATGCACGTCCGCGCGCTCTGTTTAAACCGGTTTGTAGAGGATTTCGACCAATCAGATTGAAGCGAGGCCGCGCAGCCCCGGCCCTTCTTGAAAAGCCCACTCACACAGAGGCAAAGTATATCTTGCTACGAGGACTGAAATAATAAGTATATACTGTAATATTTAAGATGTTATTGCTGTAGTAGTATAATATTATATGTTGGGTGCGAACCATATCCTTTTGTGCGCTTTTTGCCCAGTAAACCTTTTCCCGAACAGTCGCGCCGCCGCAATTAATTGCTAGTATCGGTGGCAACCTGCAAACAAAAACATATTAAAGAGGTGTCTTGCAGCATATTGTTACGCCATCTAGTATTTCATATCGGAACCAGAGCAGATGACGCTATCTGGCGCCTGGTGGAACCTAGAAACTTCTAGATGGCGAGTTTTCTGCATAATTCTATTAGGACATCTACTATTTAATAGCGGATCTATGGAACGTCGCCATCTGAAGCGTAGTGGCAGTTCAGATAGCGATTTTTCTTGACAGTTCTATATAGTTATGGTTTGCCTGTGGCCGCGATGGACGAAGAGTCACTTTACTATAGGATACGACAAAGTGGACACGAAACGCGCAAGAAACAGTGCAATAATTGAGATTATTAATGCGTGTTAAAAAATATATACTAGAGAATATTGTGGTATTTCATGATTTTGAAAGTAAATGAAATGTGAATTAAATATTTCTTTGGCTATCTTGATTTATACCCAACCCCGGCTCGTAACAATATTTGGCGCGTAGGGAACATTTAAGACCAACCTAATAATCCTGCCTCGTTGCACAGTAGGAGTGAACCTAGAACAGTGTTCGCACCAGGCGGGCGTGCTACGTCGTGCCGCTAGTGACGCGCGAATTAACTCCAGGAACCCTCGGGGTTCAGTACCTTCTCGCACAGCTGTTGTGGGGTATTGTAGAGCGCATGCCAGCACTACGGACTCTCGACCTTCCTGTCATAAAGCAGTCAAGTATCAGGTTTATGTTGTAAACATTTTGAATTATATCAAGAAAGTAAAAAAGATGAAGCGCATCTCTAGCTACCACTAATTTCAACTGCATGCACGGCACTGCCACTGACAAACAAAGCCTCGAAATAAGCTGGCCTGCCAATAATGAAGCTACATGTATTTGTCCAAGAAACAAGAAACCTTACCTCCTTATTACATTTAAGGCACCTGTTGAGCTGGTGCCTGCCGATGGCGAAAAGTTGCGATATTTCTGACTCTTCCCTATCAGCTTGCTGGTTGTTGGGCAGCTCAAGATTATCCAGCTGTACCATATCTGCGTCACCAGCACCTGTATGAAGGTAACTATAAAATACTGTAATGGGGGCGCCACTGTCACATAAGGTGTCAACTGAACGATATCTTGAAAAATTGTGAAGGCAAAAAAGTACTACTAAAATTCACAATAAACAGCATAGTGCAAAGATTGAAATCGTTAGACAGGCCCTTACTACCTATATATACATTACAACGCTCCACATAGGTCATCACTCAAACGAGTGAACGAGTGCATTTGGCTTAAGACTCGATCGAGCACCCGTCTGAGAATGTTATGAAACATGACAAATTATAGTTGCGTACTTCGTCAAAAATGCAACTACATGTTTTTCATTAATCGACACAGTGCGGAATTATTACGAGTAACATTGCAAGTCATCGGCACAGTGTCTTGCATGTTTATGCTATTGAATGTAGTTTAACGATAAACTTGTGTGAGTATTCCATGCACACGTCCAGGGGTTTAGTTCATAAGGGCCTATCTAACGTTTTGACTCTTTAGTCAATCTACATGAGAGTGGGAGATCTATGAAATGGCAGCACCTATTGGACTCATTTTAAATCACTCATGCAATACAATAATTACATTCCAATGTATGAAGACAAAATATGCATGCACAAGCGGCGTCGGCTGAGTGTCGGTGACAATAGCAACAACAGTGAGCAATGCTCGACCTTTATTAAGTTAGAAAGACCGGTACGTTCGGCCGAATATGCTTCATGTTGAACTTGTCTCGTGTAATACTAGTACTCGCGGCTTTAGAAAAATGACTAAATATATTCATAGGTATATCTGACAAGTATAGTCATAGGAACCTATTACCTGAATTGTCTGTGTAGTAGGCCAATGGAAGACTAACATCATAATTTTTAAAAATCGTCAAGGAAAATGTATTATTGAGCACACAAACACCCCGTACAAACGCTTAATAGCAACTGAATAAAATACGCCCATCTGACGAGTCAACGCAATATAGTAGTGACGTATAGTAACGTAAACGCAACGCTAATGCGAGTGAATTTTGAATTGAAAATACTTGAATCGAACATATTTCCTACTTAAATTTAAGATTTTATTAATATCTATATATGATACAAATTGTGTTTGTCGCATAAATTTAAATGGAAATGTTATAGGATATTTGTATTTTTGATTCCCAATTCCCTCACATTAACGTTACGTTTACTTTACTATTAGTCAAATCATTCGTGCTAGGCCTACTCTGGCCTCAGCCTTGAGATGTCTCCAGGTGACAGGCATAGCATTTTTTTGAGTATTTCAACTGCTCGGGCATACTTGAGAGGTCAAGTATGTTTAATTGTAAAATACTTTGTGTAATGGTATGAATGTGTACCGCAGCTGTCGTTATCGCAATTTGTATACTACGATTAAATTTATGAGCGTCGGCAATTTTTGTCTATCTTCGGAAATACAAACGCGCGATAGTAATATTTAATTTAGAGCTATTACACCATTTACTTGTGAACTTTTTTATAGTGGTTCGGAAAAACATGATTAAAATATCCATTTTAGTTTATAAGAGCGCAATAGCTTCAGTTAAAGATATAAATACTCTCCAAGAATAACCTGTTTAATTCCTTTCAATCTGGTATTCGCGCTGGTCACAGCACTACCACAGCCCTGATTAATATTACGGATAATATCAGGTCGGGCATGGAAATCGGTAATCTAACGGCCCTAGCATTGTTGGATTTTAGCAATGCTTTTAATACCGTGGATTGCGATATTTTGCTTGGCATACTATGCTCTCTTAATATATCTCCACCAGTAATTGACTGGTTTCGCAGTTACCTGTCTGGTCGCCGAAAACGTACCTGCATTGAAGACATCTCATCTAAATTGTCCAATACTACTGTCGGTGTACCACAGGGTGGCGTTTTATCTCCATTACTTTTCGCAATTTTTATAAATTCTATCTCTAGTCAACTTCTTTCTTCCTATCACATTTATGTAGATGATCTTCAAATTTACTCTCAAGCTCCCCTTGTTAAGCTATCAGACGCTGTTGTCACTGTTAATATGATCTGGTCCGAATATGTGACTGGAGTAAGAGATATGGACTAAAGGTAAATCCAACGAAGACTCAGATTATTGTCGTGGGCAGCTCTAGGATGATTTCTAGAATCGACTGGAACGCACTTCCTCAGGTTTCTTTTGAAGGTAGTTCAGTTCCTTTCAGTGAAAATATTAGGAACTTGGGGGTGATCATTATATATTTTTGTTTTTTTTTCACGTTTACCTTGCCCATATGTCACATCACATCTGTGTTATCAGTTGTCCTAAGTCGGAATAAACTTTTTTATTTATATATTATGTATATATATTACATGTATGTATATAATTATGTATGTTGTGTATATATGATCTTCATTATTTATATATTTTTTATAGTATTATTAAAGTATATAGATATGTATTTGTATGCACCAGACTACCCCGCATCTTGTGTAGTAATTTTGTTTCTCCATCCTAAGATTGCCTGGAAGAAATTGCCGTGTGCTATAAGGCCGCCCATTGTACTCTATAATCTAAGTGATACCTTTTATTGTATTTTGAATAACTGGTGTACAATAAAGAATATAGTAAATAAATAAAGAATAAATTGTATATTATCACACGAAACTGTGACTTTATAGGCTTTCCTCTTTCTAATTTCGAATCCATTACGAACACAAAGTGGCTCTCTTAATTGCATTTTTCAATGCGCTGCCCATACCTAACATGTATGTACTGCTATTAAATGGAGCAACTGAGGCAGTTCTCAAATCTATACACATCTAAATACTTAAACTTGAACCATACGTGAAATTAAATAAGAAAATCCCTTCTAAATGACGACACATGGCTTGGAACCAGTCTATGAGGGAGGTCTTTGTTCAGTAGTGGACGTACTTTGGCTGATATGGTGATGATGATGATGATGGTGATGATGATGATGATGACTAATTCAGAAACACGAAAATTGCCGAGGCGCATAACTTTTATAGTAGTCCTTCCTGTACTTCCAAAACCATTATATTTAGATATTTGAAAAATATTAGTTCTATTTTGATTGTCCGTGTTCTTTAGTGCACATGTAATAGATATCAAAACAAATCGACTATTTATTACATTGACAATTTCGTATTTAACTTAACAATATAAATTCATGAAAATATCTCACCATCCTCTCGTCCCGTCCACCCATCGTCCCTCAATTCTTCCTGACCATTAAACACATTCACTGGCCCAATAAATTTCAGTTCTGTATACTTATATTCTTCATGGAACAGTCCATTAACACCTTGCGAAGGCGCAAGTCTAGTTGCTTTGGCATGAACATTTTGAATTCGGGCCGGCTTTGGTGGGCTGTTGATTTGCAAAACCTTCTCTTTCTTGCGAGTTTCGAGTATTTCATAGTGAATCTGGTGTAATAT
Source organism: Diloba caeruleocephala (assembly GCA_947459985.1). Lineage (NCBI taxonomy): Eukaryota > Metazoa > Arthropoda > Insecta > Lepidoptera > Noctuidae > Diloba > Diloba caeruleocephala. The sequence goes on along the minus strand of OX381616.1, from coordinate 8,057,332 downwards.
GAAGCGGTTCCAACTCTGTGGGATAGGACTAAAATTTTGAATTGATTTTTAATTTACTTTCGGTTCCATTAAACAAATTATGAGTTCTAAAATCAATATGAAAGCGTGTTATCGTAGATATCAGTGAGTGCATTGGCATCTCTTTATATGATTCAGAAGTTTCTAAACCTGTTTCGTTCATCAATACCTGTTTTAAAGTTCTGCAGTGTTCGGAGTGTAATATGCAGATCTAAGGATGATGGATGAAGTCGTAAAAATAACACCAGAACGCGAAATTATTATTTCTCATAAAATAAGTCACGTTTGCACATCATTACATGTTTTATCATCATATTAGCCATTAAATGGAAAAAAAGCAAAGATTTCGTGATCTCTATTTCAAAAACCATAAGGCTTACCTGTATCAAAGCAACTAAATCGAATCTCGAGTCCGCGCCGCGGTCTGGCAATATGAGACCTAGTGCAGCCGCTTCCGGCACCGTACGGAACGCGCGGAGAAAGTTGTTAGCTTGACATGGCGTACCGCCTGACGTGTCTAACATTCTGAAAAGGAACCCTGAAACATTTTAAAGCATTATTACTATAATGTAACGTTTAACGTTCTATTCTATTCTAAATGAAGTCAGGTACGGGAGCAGGAATTTGGTCCAATGACTGTAATATCGGTCAATCCATGGGGCACTATACATCGGTTTTCCAGTCGGAGTCCTATGCAATAATTGCCAGAAATAAGAGAAATTCTAAGGAGGAATTTGAAGGACAAAACCGTAGACATACTCAGCGACAGTCAAACAGCTTTGAAGGCATATTAATGCCTCCTTCAAAGTAAAGTCGAAACTAGTCAAGGAAGGTGTTATCCTATTAAATAAACTAGGAAAACACAATAACGTAAAACTTATCTGGGTACCTGGGCACGAAGGTATTGAAGGTAATGAGAAGGCAGATCAACTAGCAAGGGCGGGCTCGAATGAGCAGTTCATCAGCCCTGAGCCATTTGTAGGAAAACCTAATGGAATTAATACCAACAGGCATTACATGCATTTGCTGATAAAGAGCATGTCAGAGAATGGAGGCAAGCGAGAGGCTTAAACCATTCTAAGACTTTCTGCAGTACAAAACTAGACGGGTTTAAGAGATTATTAAATTTAACCAAAACCCATTTAAGGCACTATACAGGCGCAATGACAGGACACTTTGGCACCAAGGAGCACCTCCGTAGGATGAAGCTTAGCACAACGGATACATGCAGATTCTGTATGGACAATCAAGAGTCAATGCAGCACATTTTGTGCAGCTGTGACGCTCTGGGAAGACGTAAGGCAAAACATCTAGCTGACTTCCTCAGAACATCCGATGCATAACTTGGCACGAGATGAATTAAGTGGCTACAAGCCCGAAATAAACTAAAATATACTGAAGACATTCACGTTCACGCCGCATGCCTTGATAACGAGGCAGGCGCTTGTCGCGAGACTTAAAACTTACACGTATTGGTGAACAGGCTCAAACGCACACACACACCCTCACACACATATGCACTCACGCGTATGCACACCCACAAATACACACCGGCCCGTAAACACCCACTGCTGAATAAGGGCCACCCAATGATCACTTAATTGAGCGGTCAGGCGCTTATCGCGAGACCTAAATCTGACACGTATCGAGTAACAGGCTCACACACGCGCAAACATACGGCCATACACACATAACCAGACACAAACACACACAGATACACTCGCCCGCATGCATGCATGCACGCACACACACCCACCCATATACAATAGCCCATAAACATCCACTGCTGAACATGGGCCACCCAATGATCACTATAATGAGCGGTCATCGCTGTATATTGTTATTAGTACACAGGAGGATGTTGCTGTCCATCCTCTTGAAACCCTTAGTCGCTTTGTACGACACCCATGGGAGGAGAGGGGTGGTCTATTTTTTCTTTGCCGGAAACCACACGGAATTAGCACCAGCCTTACAACCAGGCGCGAAATCCATGCACATATATCAGCCGATCTGTGGTTTTGTGGCATGAAATGGGAGCATATAAATCTAGGGTCCAACAAAAATTTACTATAATCTCCTATTTTAGGCATAAAAGTAAAAGGTCACACCATCTGTTACCGTTATAATATCGAAATTTGTTTCAAATGCAATAAAATTTAAGTTATGAAATAAAAAGTAAAGTGTTTGAGCGAGAGACTAATCCGCCGTTGTTGGTTATCTTAGAAAAATATGCTTTTTACTACAGAGTTATTTCCCAACATAACCAAAACCGATGAACTCCGGCGTCGAATTGGCGCACGGATAGTAACACTTCCACTGTTAAATTCAGTTTTTATCTGGAGAAATTACGATAGGCAAATACTGCAGAAATTGCGATAGACTGATTATTAACAATTCAAAATGTTGATTTCATTAATTACTCATATTGAGAGTTTTCAAACGTACGTACTAGAACGTGTAGTTTAATTTGATTGCGGATATATGCTTCTCTTTTTAATATACTTTCGGTATCTATTGTGATGGTTAAATTATTATAATTTCTGTTAATCTTAGTATCTTTCCTATTCCCTCTAGATCTGTTACATCATCCATTTCACTACACTACGATTTATGTTTATTTGCGTTGTTACCAAATTATACAATAGCCTTGCACCTCCGGGGACACTCCGAGACTACATTCTCTAAAGGGTCGCTGCATGTAGGACCAATAACCCCGTGTAAGCCTATCAAAAGACCGGGTTCCCGCTACAGGGGATATAAACCTGTGAACAGAGACACATAATAAATAAAATACCTAGCCTGGTCTACTTCAATTTATAATCTCTCGAAGTAAAGTATTACATTGCATTTAAAACAAGTTCCAATATTAATAATTGTAACTGGATACTAATATTTTTATAACTTTTATACCAATATAAGACGTTAGCTGAATATTTTTCTATTTTTTTTTATTTGCTTTAAAGGTTGAGAAAATAACTTTTGCGATCTGTCCCCAGGTCAACGATAGGGGACCAGATCGAACAAATTATTTCCATCTGTCCCCCCCTGTTGTTTTCCCAGGGGGACAAACAGGAATTAAAAGTTCGATCTGTCCCCCGGTAACTGACGAGGGGACAGGCCGAAGTAACTTTTCCGGTCTAGTTAGGGGGACCTAACAGCAGGGGGACGGACCGGAAATCTAAAGAAAATAAGCGTAAAAAGTTTGATCTGGTCGGGGCGGGCCCTGGGGCCTTATTCATCATCATCATCAACCGAAAAACGTCCGCTGCTGGGCAGAAGCCTCCCCCAAAGATTGCCTCAACGACCTGTACGGGTTTGTCTTGAGTGCTCAATGGGGGGTTATGCCATAATCGCCAGGTACTTATGACATAGCTTAGATTTTAGCGACACTGCCCATGAGCATTGTCCTTTTAAATATTTAAGAGTTGAGCAGTGTCCCTTCTGTGCTGACGAATTCCCCCTAAATGATGACACAATTGTGGTGACCTATAGGGGAGGTCTTTGTTCAGTAGTGGATGCACTTTCGATATGATGATGACTTCTTTTGAATGAAGTATGAGCCGGAATACTGAGTTTACTTTGTACAATACATCTAACATTGGGCCTCACGAGTATCCGTCAGCCTAAACTTATGATTCATCATTTCGGCCGAATAGAGTCCACTGCTAGACACAGGCATCCCCAAAAGATCACTACAAAGACCGAGATGGGCGTGTTGTGTGCTCATTGGGGCGTTTTGCCATAATCGCCACGCTTGGCAGGCGGGTTGCCGATCGCAGTTGAGTTTTTTCTCTTTTTTTTTTAAAACTTTGGCCCACACTAGGATTTCTCCTGTGTCGTGGGTGCGTTTACAGACACAAATTTCACACACAATACACCCAGACCCGGAACAACTACCTGCAGATCATACAAATATTTGTTCCGTGCGGGAATCGAACCCACGACCCGGAGCGCAGCAGTCGACTGTATTAGCCACTGCACCAACCGCATTGGTACCAAAGTGTTAATGTACTCGAAAGATGCTGCTGCCCATCCTCCGACTAATCCCATAGTCGCCTTTTACGACACCCAAGGGATGAGATGGGTTGGTGCTATTCGGAGCCGGTACCACACACTTATGACTAACTATAAAATATTATAAATAAAAAGTTTGCATACCCAATTCGCAACTGAGACAAAATTCTTTGGCACACGTGTGTGCTAACAGCGTCGCCTTTAGCGGCAATGTATAATATAAGACCTGAAAAAAGATGCGTTTGTAAACTAAAGATCTTTTAACCATAGATTTTGCGTCTTAACTTCAAGAAACCACGATTAATAACTTTAGGTAAAACAACAACATTCTAAAATATACTACTAACTATACTAAGTAATAAGGTGCTATTACTCTCTGAAAGACTTTTTTGATGACAGATATATATTTAGTCATTTAGAAAGATAAATATTATTATGTATGAATTCCATTGACAATTTATACTCGTAAAATATTGATAGTCTCGTGTAATATAGTTTATTGCTGACCTTATCGAACTACTCAATGTTATTAATTATTAAACAATTATAATTAATTAATCGTAAACTATTTGAAATTATTATGACCATTATTAATTATTATACTGATGTCGATAATTTAAACTATTACTCAGATTATTTTTATGCCTAAATTGTATTGTCATAAATGTTATTCAGCTACACTATATTAGAAAAAGCGAAAAACTGTAAATCATATAGGTATCAAAAATATTTCTACGCTATGTGGCTAAACATAGTCACAACAACATTTACCTACCAAATGCTGTAACACTCTACATATAATATACATTTAATGTTTACAAATTAAGTTTTCTGTTTCTGAACAATCCTCGAAGTGTAGGTAAATATACTATGCCTATGCCTATCTAATGATAACCTAGTTATTATAGATATTTTCTCTTAAATGCCTGGCACACACACAATACTACAGGCATCAGTGGCAAGCGATTTTGCCGACTGCAACGATGCTGTATCACGTTTCAAAAACTATTAGGCTGACGAGCGTAATTTCACATTCTACATCATAATATCAGCATGTAGATGGCCACTGCTGAACATAGGCCACCCAATGATCACCACAGATACTTGGGGTATTATATTACTTGCGTTACAAAAAACTATGCAAATACACTAAATGGGCCCCGCGGTTTCACCCGCCGTTTAATTTAAAAGAAATGCGATTATTTATATATGATTTAGAGTAGTTCGGCATAAACACTTGACATACAGTATGTATATATATTGGATTTCATGGGTTTAATTTTTTTTGTGCGGAGCCCAATTTCTTTTTTTGTGCGGTAGCCTAATTATTAAAAAAAAAAAAAAGTAGGCTAAGTTATTCCTTATAACAGCTATCTGCCAATGAAAGTCCCGTAGAAATTGGTACAGCCATTTCGGAGATTAGCGGGAACAAACAGACAGACAGACAGACAAAAAATTCAAATAGTTTTTTGTTGTAGGTACCGTATATACTTTCATATGCATTTAGTAAAAAGCTGTTATTTTGACATTACAAACAGACACTACAATTTTATTTATTTGTATTGAGTATAGATAATTTAGTAATTACCTGGAGCATAGAATTGCAATAAGAATTAGGTAATGTTGATTCTAATCCTGGAAGACCTGTTCTATTACATTTCTCTATTTCTTCGTTGGGACCGTGTTTATTGTAGCGCAATTCAATCTGCAAAATAATAACTTTACATCCATTTCAAAAGGTATTACCATTTCCTATAATTATATTACTATATAATATCAGCACCTATCCCACTGTATAGCAAAGACCTGTCTCATAGATAACGGCAATTTGACGGCACGGTTGGTGCAGTGGCTGATACAGTCGGCTGCTGCGCTCCGGGTCGTGGGTTCGATTGACACACGGAACAAATATTTGTATGATCTACAGGTATTTGTTCCGGGTCTGGGTGTATTGTGTGTGTAATGTATGTCTGTAAACGCACCCACGACACAGGAGAAATCCTAGTGTGGGGCAACTTTTTTTTAACTGGAATAAAAATGAATATCCTTATTCAACTACATGCGGCTATACAGCAAAAGCAGTATTACAACACTGATTTGCAATGAGGGGCCCGGATTGATGTTATGACGAATATGATTGATGACTTGAGCCAGTGGCCTCTGGACTACATTGTAAGTATCTACCAGTAAAAGTAGCACTCTATAACCAAGAACTAGTATTACCTATTCGTGAACAAAATCGGTATTTTTGTACAATGACTTTGTAGCTATGTTTGGAGTTTGCGCAAATCGATTACGCAGTTTGCCGTGTGGTGCCGGCTCAGAATGCCACCACCCCATCTCCTCCCATGGGTGTCGTAAAAGTCGACTAAGGGATTAGTCGGAGGATGGGCAGCAGCGTCCTTCGAGTACATTAACAACTCAACTGCGATCGCCAACCCGCCTGCCAAGCGTGGCGATTATGGCAAAACCCCCCAATGAGCTCAAAACACATCCATATCGGTGGTTGTGATGATCTTTGGGGGAGGCCTGTGTCCAACAGTGGACTTCATTAGGCCGAAATGATGATAATGATGATTACGCAGTGAAAATTGTGTCCGTTTGAAGTCAACAAACACGATATAACGAAACTAAGACAATCGTGACAGCTGCGCGGATTACCCGCTACACGCACTAACACCTCGACATACGCCTCGCGTTTATTAGGCCAATTTTTTTGGGCTTCTCTCATACATTTCTTGGAAATATTGCTTAACCGGTCGTTTCTGGCGAAGCCAAAATAGGTCTCCAGCCAGGCTTAAAATTTATATTATTACATACTAAGCAACTTGCGCTAAGGGCGGCCCCCTGCGGGACCCGGACCTCGGCTTGGGGCGTTGCTGGAGATAACAAGCTATTGTTTTGGGGACAGCTGGATCGGTAGCCCAAGAAGTTTGGAGCAAGCTATATTAGTACTATAGCACGACCGTGCAATTGGCAGCCCCGCTACGGCACGAAGGGAGCGCTGGAGAGGGCGGTTTGAGATTAGGTCGAAGTGGGGCGTCGTGTATGTCCCGTATGGTCCCACTTACGGTTTGCTGTAGTAAGCTCGCAGCCCGCTGCGCAAAAGGCTAGCCTTTTTGTGTGTATATGATGTTTTCTTTTAAAGTAGTGCACTCTAACGTAGACTAGTCAAAGAGGTTTCCGAGCTCGGCTCACGAGGAGCGCGTTATCTTTTTTTTATTTTTTTATTTATGTCCAGTGGAAATACTACATGGAACTTCCTTCACCCCGGGGAAGGGCGAAGGGGTATGCCGGACTCCTACCGGCTAAAACCACTGGAGCGGTCATCTTCGGCACCGAAGGGGGGCTCCAGGTTCTCGTAAGATCACACTAGAGCCGCCCATTGGTGCCACGCCTTCAGAGGGGATGACTGTAAGGCGGTCACCCCCTCTATCGGAGGGAAGGCGACTGTAAAAAGGTCGCTCCCCCAGGCACTTCTCGGGGAGGATTGTAAAGGATCCCCCCAAGCCTCGCTTTGCGCTGTGCTGCGCACACGGCGGACCGTGACCACGTGCGCGCCACCGTCTTCCCGGGGGGGAGCGCGTTACCTACCACCTAACACAGATATTCACAGGACACGGTTTCTTCGGTGCTTATCTGCACAGGAAATGACGCGAGGTTACGGCCCAATGCACTCAAAAGCGACCGGGATACCACACAGCACACGCTCGGAGAGTGCCCTACGTGGGCTGCCGAGCAGCGGGTTCTGCTCGATCAGATCGGGCTAGATCTCTGCCAGCAGTAGTATACCTACTACCTATAATCAGCTTAAGATTGTATTTTACCCTTTGATAATGCTTGGGAATAGGCTGTGCAGTACTATTATTTTCGTTTTGTTTAGAAGCATTCAAATCTTCCAAGTTATCTTCTATGTACGGCATCTGCAAGCGTTTTTGTGAGCATTAGTATGTTAATATATGTACATAAAAAGAGGACTGCCTATTTTGATCGCATACCTGATTCCTCCTTAACGTTCTAGGATTCGGAGCATATCCAATAGGGCCCTGCATTTTTATCGATTTCTCTACTTCGGGGTCGATCGGTTTTGGTTTCCTGCATAATGTATTATTTTATTCAAAGAATTTAATTATTTACTAGAGCCACAATAAAATAGTTGTTTCATACCACGAGCGCACGTCTTGTCTATATGTCACTGATATAAGGTTCAAATAAAACTTAGCCGAGCTTGTTTAATTGATTTCAGCCATTCCTAACAGTGATGTAATAAAATACTTTCAGTCAGTCGAACTAATGAAAATTGAGACTTATACCATATTAATAAGACTGGATTTAAAATACATTTCGTACAACGTGGACTTATGCACTTACAATATAGTAGTAGCCTCACAAGAGTGAATTGAATTTGGTCTGGAATATTATGTAACCCCAACATCTTGCCTACCTGTACGTTTTCTTGAAGAAATCCTCAGACAGTTCATTGAACCACTTGCTGCCCGTAGCTAAGGGTGGCAAGGGCACTGTAGAGTACTGGAATGTGGTGTTGCTGAAGCCAGCATACGGCATTCTTGGTGCTTGGTCCGCAAACTCTGTGGCTCTGGAATGTTTTTATTCGGTGACGTTTTGTTTTATTCCTTTTTAAAGGTGTTTTACTTGTATGTTAAACCGTGTGGTGCCAGTGACGAATAACCGTGTAGTGCCGGTTAAGAATAGCACCAACCCATCCCATCCCTTGGGTGTCGTAAAAGGCGACTATGGGATTAACCGGAGGATGGGCAGCAACATCCTTCGAATACAGTAACAACTTAACTGCGATCGCCAACCGGCCTGCCAAGCGTGGCGATTATGGCAAAACCCCCCAATGAGCACACATCACACCCAGACCGGTCGTTATTACGATCTTTGGGGGAGGCTTGTGTCCAGCAGTGGACTTTATTCGGCTGAAATGATGACTTGTATGTTTGTTTTAGCAGGTTATGTGGCGCCCGCCCGTGAGGAAACGCGAATAACTTGTATACGTGCCAGCTTTCCGTGCATGTCGCAAGTTCCAAAGGCTCGCGTCATGAGAACGTAACAAACAATATTTTCAACGCGGAGGAGAGAAAGAAGCGGAAGCGTTGCAAGGCAAAATCTCACCTGAATGCGGGTGATAGAGATACAGCTATGGTCCCACCTCAATATGGAAAATCCGCCCATAATTAGTAAATCCATCTGGCGTCGAAATCGATTATTATAGCGTAACAGAACGGTTTTGTTTTTCATTTTAGTTAGTCTGCTCGCCATTATGGCGTAACAAAGCACGACACTCGACTCCAGATCATTTTATGTGCGTAAGGGTGGCGGTATCACATTATTAAAATGTATAATATAAACTGTTACATAAGTACGTAGGTAGAATTTGTACTCGTTTTTTTTTATTTTTCAACATAGAGTTAGGTTGTCATAGGGAAATACACGAATAAATCAAAATTCAAAAACCTGTTAAAATCAACCAATTAACAATCCATGATGCAATTTTTTTGAGCCATTTATACTTTTATAGAAATCATTGAAATGAAGTGAACCGATTTTCGAATATTTTGTCCAGTCTAATTTATGTACTAACAGGGAATCTAAAATGATACCAAAAATACATATCATAAAGAAAAACAAATAAATAACATCATCATTTCGGCCGAATTAAGTCCACTGTTGGACACAGGCCTCCCCCAAAGATCACCACAACGACCCATATGGGTCTGTCGTGTGCTCATTGGGGGGTGTTGCCATAATCGCCACGCTTGGCAAGCGGGTTGGCGATCGCAGTTGAGTTGTTAATGTACTCGTAGGACGCTGCTGCCCATCCTCCGGTTAATCCCTTAGTCGACTTTTACGACACCCACAGGATGAAAAGGGGTGGTGGCATTCTGAGCCGGCACCACACGGCATATATATAATAAATAACATGAAGTGAATATAATCGATATAAATAGAGGTAGTCTGTATCATACCAGATACACACATTTTTATTGTCAGTTATTACCAACTACTTAACGACAGAATGATGGCACATTTTTCCTATTTCTTGTTCTCTATATTCCTTTTATTTAATGTAACTATATAATTTATCTATGAAGTACCTTACATTTAAGGAAGTAAAATGAACTAAAACAACTTATCGAATTGTTTTCTTAAATGTTATAAAATGCAAATAAATATTGAGACTTCCACATGAAATGTTTTACCATCAATATGTTTCAGTTTTGATCCTGAACAATTTTGACATCCAACAACGGCTCAATTCATTTTTAAGACAATTACTCCTCCGCTTCTTTTTCTCCTCCGTGGTTTTCAATGATTGCCTTACCTTGAAAAGTTATTGAACACTGGTTCATGATTGTGCTGTGGGGAGAACAAGTTCAAATGTCCAGCTTGATCGCCGAACACTATCGCTTGGCTAGTAGATGACACATCCATTACAGTGCATACGGAACTTCTAGTTTCCACCTGAAAATATACCTAATTAACATTGACAGAATAGAAGTAGCATACTTAACAATGCTTGCTTATAGAAATTGTTAATAAAAATTATAGAATGGGAAAAAAAACCGTGTGCAGAACGTCGATCCAGGCAACTTTCTTAAACTACTGGAATAGGTATCCGCGATCGAGCGTCACACACAAAAACCGATCAAAAAGGAATGCAACGGGCATTCCCTTTTGAGCGTGCAGGCCCAATCGTGGACACAACAATAAGTCTTGTATGAATTATGCACTAATTTATACATAAAGAAATGCATTTTTAATACTAGTTGAAAGTCTACCCAACAACTTATTACAAGATATATATATTTAAATGGGGTTTTAAGATAAACAATGAAATAAAACAAATAATATTACTGGAAATAATACCTTAATCGATTTTGGTTCTTTTTTATTTTGCTAATATATTCTATCCGCCATAATTGATTGCAGTTTAGTTAACAACAAATAGTGTATTACTTTTAATGTTATAATGAATTAACTGTATCTCATATATCACTAATATCAAACATAAAAATACATATTATTCACCACGGCGATATCGATTATCAGACTAGATAGATTAGATCTCATATATGACATATCTACGAACCTACAAACTGACACACGTTTACAAAATGTGACTGTCCGCTTCTGTAGGCGTAGCCTGAACACCGAAGACTACGGTCTTGTCGACGGAAGTGTAGACAAAAATGACATTTAGGTGTAGACAGTGGCAATAATTCTACCATTCCGAGCATGGCGACCTCAAGAATGAACGGAAGGAGCAGTTTCTACTCTTCCCTAGACAAAAGTCTTCATCGTCGAGTATGACAAACGTATTTTGTCTATCTTTGACGTTTAGGGATAGAGATATTTCATCTCAAATAGTCTACATCCCAAGAGACGTAGACAAGAGATTCTTCGTATCTATATTGTGAGATTTTGCGTTGCGTTAAAGGATTACGGAAACTTAGTTAACACAAAATAGTTAATACGCACTGCCGAGGTCATAACGCAACTATTTAATAAGCTGAAAAAACTCGAGGAAGGCGGAGAGGAACTCTGTGAGAGAGCTCACTGAGCCCTCGACCTGCCGGAGAATGAATTCCTCGAAAATTTTAATGTTAGCAAGGAAATGGTCTTCAAAATTCGCAACTGCACTCTGCCTTAGACCGATAGCGGAGGAATTTTTTTTCTAATAAGATGAGATATTACATAGTAAGTAGGCTAGGTAGTAAGTAATATGAGCTACTTTTTTTTGTTGCCATTATTCACTTTCACTTCACAAGAACCACAACAGAAATTGCAAATTTTCCCGGGTCTAATGAAATCTGAAACTTTAAAATAATACCATAGATAAAATTGACATTAAGCGTTTCGTTTCGTATTAACTTCTATTTAAAAAGGGTAGCAACCATTTTCCATCCTGAGGTTGCCTGGAAGAGATCGCGGATAGCAATAAGGCCACCTATCGTACTTTTACTTAATTGAAAACTTCTGTGACTATTTTTCATGTACAATAAAGAGCGTGTTCACTTTGCGTAAACAAAATAACAAAATGAATGGAATTTCTACGTCACTAGCGGCATTCCGTTGCTATGGAAAGGATATTCCATGTCTATGTCTACGAAGACACCCGAATCTTCATGTCGGCTCATCAAAAAGAGATATCGATACGTGCAGAGAGCGCGTTGTCTATCTTCCGAAGAGAAGACTTTGAAATGGTCAACCTACGCCTACTGGTCAGGTACTGGGCAGTCCCCTTTTGAACCCAGTGTCTCGTAGATATCAAAGTTAAACGAAAAAATAAGCGTAATGTCTATTTCAATCATCAATCTTCTTTTCTTTTTCGTTTGATTAGCGCCAAGCTTATGTCAGAGTTGTTCAAGCCGTTCAAAGGCCTATGACTTGGCTTATTGATGACTTGCCTTCTGAACCACGGAGACCGTCTGTTCAATCAGTTGAAATACCAGTATGTTAAATTCTAGAATGAGCATCGTACAAAAAAAGATAAAACATTCAAGAAAATATAGGAACTCACCTGAAACACAGACTGGTTTGCAGCATTAGCCGCGTTAACATGCAGCAAAACAACTTGGCCATCTCCTGAGACCGCGACAGCTCTCCCGGAGAAAGCGGGAAGGAAGTGCAGCAGCAGCGGCGGCGCTGCAGTGGGCAGCGATAGTGCGCCACCAGCCGGCCGCCGGCGCGCACGAACACTGCGCACGTCCCACACCAGCACGTACGGCTCGGCCACCGCCATGCCCGCGCTGCCAGCGGTATGAGAGCTTTACTTATGAGCTATCCGTGTGGTGTGTTTATCTATTAATTATTCTGAATTGCGATGAATGAAGATATAATTCTTGTTAGAATTGATAACTTTTTTATATAGGACATATTACATATGTCCTTTTTGACGTGTTAATGTATACAATATGACATTGTTTACAGCTTGATGGCCATATTTTATTATAATTTAGCATCTTCTACATTTTGTAAATGTGAGAACTTCGTTGACTCGTACCTGTGCGTTAATAATTATCAATTTCTGATTGTGTATTACAGAAGCAATAGTGTGTTTATTATCGTGCATATGTAGTCCACTTTGTTTCCACATAGCGCGCAATGTGTTAAATTGTAATATCACTTTTTTTTAAAGAGTGTCTATGGAGTTTCTTGCCGGCTTCTTCTCCATAAGATCAACTTTTCCGAACCGTGCACCTTAACTTTCGACTTTTCTTAAGTGCCTATTAGGGCCTATATGAAATAAAAACTTTGACTTTTTTGACTTTGGACTTTTGTCCAGCTTAAAAATAAAGCACCACTCCATATCCTGCCATGGATGTCGTAAAAGGCGACTAAGGGCAGTCCCTTCTGTGGAACAGTAGTCATACTGCGCTCACTAACTCGCCTGGCAAGCGTGGTGAGTACTGGCAAATTCCCCGCAAAATGATGACACAAGGCTACATGCCTTGCCGGTCTTCTATGGTGGAGGCCTATGTTCAGCAGTGGATTTCCCTTGGCTGATATGATAAAACATGGGCAAGAAGAAGGGCTATAAGAACAACACGGACGAAGTGTGATTGGGGCGAATACACACAAAATGTTAGGTATTCGTAATTCAAGTCCACATGTCGGAGATACATACGATTGTGTAAATCCACAGGTGATGAGCAGATCTCCCTGCATGTCCAAGTCTGAAAGGCAGGCTGAATGTGCCCTGAAGGTATATTCGGCCGACCGGGGCGTCCTAATGTCTCGTAATGCCACCATGCCATTGGCGCTTCCACACCCGACCAGAGACCCGCCGCCGCTACGGAGAACTGCACAGCCTTCTTCAGGTATTGGCTGGAAAGAAGAAGTTTTTAAATGCTTACAAGATTTACCGGAAAGTGGGTACTAAGCCGAGGGCAATTTAAAGTGACTCACGTGACTTATTTTTAACTAGCTGGGACCCGCGGTCTCACCCGCGCTTAATTTAAAAGAAATTTAGAGTACTTCGACATATACACTTGACATAGAATACATAAAATTGTATATTTTGTGAATAATTTTGTGCTTCGTCAGTTCTAATCTTTGTGATAATCATTACCCATCGTTTGTGGAACAGTGCAATACCTAATTACTGAATATTAGTAGCAAAACAATAAGAAACAAAAGCGTAGTCCAACAAGTTATAAGGTGCATAAATGGTGTTTAAAACTGTGAAATAACTATTTTACTACAGTATCCTACCCATACAAGTGTCTAATGTACAAAAAAATCTTAAAAACAAAATTAGGGTAAAGTGTGAAAAATAAAATCATTTGTGAGTGATTCAAATTCAAAAACAAGTACGGTATAACTGACAACTGATTATGACGAGTTATCTTTATAAGCAGTACACGTATTTCGTTACAACTTACTAAGTTCAAGTGGCTAGTAACGAATGTGAGTCCGGTAAAGTGTAGAGCGTGTGAAGTCTGCCATTCGCATCCGGCCGTGATTTTAAATTTATATCTCAACTTTTTTCATTTTTACGATTTTTTGTTATTATATTTATACAATAATGGAAAACCAATCTAATATTACAATGAGAAAAAAAAGGGTATCCAGGTCATTAGAAATTTTGGATATTTCCGACTCCTTGGATTGTTCTCTGTCTTGCGAAAATCTGGGAAAAAGCCTAGACCAGAGGGGTGAAAGTCTCATACAAATGATGGCTACGAAAAGTTGCATAGAAACTAGAGCCATCTTCTGCCGATGGTCGGCCATATTTCATCTTAGTTTCATTCATTATATAACTAGATGGCAGTAGTATCTAGTGCATTAATCGACAGATGGCAAAATAAAATTATTTATGATAATAATTAATATGAATACATTGTTAACTACAATCTCTTTTTTATGTGTAAATTAATAAAACGCTACATTTTATTTTTGTCGACAAACCGTAACACTTATTATTAAAATTGCAACACTTTGTTAAATAGAAAAGTTTTTAATCACTACCTTCATACTTTTTACAAAGTTTGAAAACTTTATTTCGTGTTTACGTGTTATAATATTGGATTGAATTATTATACGACTGCGCTTATTTTACGAATTACGAGTTTCCAGCACTTATCAGACAACAAGCTGGTTAAATGGCAAGCATATGATTATTATATGAAAAGGGAAATAAAAAAACATCAAACTGTTTCCCTTGTTTATTTTTTGTAGAACTATTCTAGTTTTGAGAAATTATTAGGTCAGTTTAAATTGAATAACTTTTTTCAATATATTATATATGGCCTGCGGCGCAATTCAAACGATCTTGTGATTTTTTCATACAATGAACAAATTTTATTAAAAGTACGTTTGGAGAGGCACGCCACCTGCAGGATTGTTTCGGTACTAAATGCAAACGTAGCGCCATCTGGTAGTGAAGGTCGCATATTTGATGATTGTGGTCTCAGAGTTGCGCATCTATGTCAGTATTAGTGTATAGTCTATGGCCTAGACTTATCTACGACTATGTACTTAGGTTGTGTGAGCGAGATGAAATCAGAGATTACAGCTTTAAAATCGAATCTTGCAAGCACACAAAATGAAATGGATAACCTCATCCTTGAAAACATAGATTTGAAGAAACATGTTACTCATCTTTCCCAAGAACTTCTAATTTTAAAACAAATATGCAGCAGCCCAACACCATCTATAAATAAATTACAAGTTTCAAAAAAAAATATCTTATCGAGCAGGAAAAATAGTGCGAAACATAGACTAACAGATAACTTTGTAAATTCCCTAACCAGTTGTCCGATGGCAGAAGTAAATAATTCCTCGGAATTATCGACGCCATCTTATAATAATGAAATTCAAGTACTGACGAAACAACTGGCTGACCTAGAGCAACAACTGCAACAAGCTAGAAGCGAAATAACATATCTTACCAAACAAATTCATACCCTCCAACAATTAAAAGAAAATGTTGATTCCTCGCCTACCCAAGACAACAAAGATACAACTGCTATTGACTTACAGAAATACATGAAATGTATGAAGAGAAAACTATGTATCCTGACCAACAGTACCTCCTATGGCACAGTACAAGCTGTGGACGATGCATTTGGCTATCAATTTGATTACTGTCGCTATTCTTTACCAAAATGTAATATTAAACGATTACTGCAGGACATTGATATCAAATTAGTGAATTACAACATGAATGACTATTGTGTTGTAATGGTAGGAGAAGAAGATTTTAAATCTACAAGCAATTACATCGGACTGCTGGAGACAATAAGAGAGTCTTTAACACATATAATCCATACAAATATTATAGTATGTACTCCCACGTACATATGCGGGGCCCTTATTTATAACTACAAAGTTGAATTATTTAATAACTTACTAAGCATGGACGTACAAAATAATAACTATGCTTATCTTTTTGATTCAAATCGTAATCTCACATTTGACATGTTCTCAAATAAAACCGGGAAAATTAATATTAATGGAATAAAAAATATTTATAAGAGCATTTTAGATAATATAAATTTTGATTTTTGTAATTATTCTTCTTCTATAAGCAAGCAACAGACTATGAGTTCTGACGAAGAAAGTAAGTTTTTTCTCGGTTAATCACAGTAAAAGAACAAACAGAACGGTTTTTTCTCAAAAAAAGGAAAAGTCTAAAACTCGAAAGCATAATAAGAATATTATTATATATTACCAGAATGTAAGAGGACTTCGAACAAAATCTGCAATTTTTTACAATAACATTACCTCTTACTCTTGCGACTTTATTGCAATTACTGAAACTTTCCTTAACAGTTCTGTATATGATTCGGAATTATTTCCTTCAAACTACGTCATATTACGAAAGGATCGTGCTGGTGATGCCGGATGGGGTGGTGTTCTGTTAGCGGTAAAGGACTGTTACAAAGTCAAACGAATCACTGATATAGATACATTAACAGACGATAAAGAATTGTTATGCGCTAAAATTTCTTGGAAAAATGTTACATTGGTCGTATGTGTTGTATACTTACCGCCTAGTTATAATGATAAACAATATTTGGATGTACTGTCTTGTATAGAGAATGCTATTGATATGTACTCTGAATATCAGTTTGTGATAGTTGGAGACTTTAACTTAAAATCTTGTAATAACTCTACTAGAACTCAATTCAATATTTTTTTGGGACTACTGTAAGCTAAAGCAATGCAATAATGTTTGCAATAAATATGGGTCTACCTTGGATTTGGTTTTAACGACTTTAGACAATGATAATATCAATATTATATCTGATGTTAATCCAGTGGTACCGATGGATGCATACCATCCTCCCCTAGAGATACTGCTCACGTTACCTAGAAGTGCAATAATTATAGACCCACCATCGCCGGGACAAGGCCTGAACATAATTTCTGAATGGGATTTTCGAAAAGCAGATTTCCAAGGTTTATATTCCTCAATATCTAATATAGATTGGACGGACATATTGACTCACAGGGATGTTAATGTTGCTGTAGACATACTTTACGGTAAATTAGAAAATTTAATTAGCGACCATGTTCCTCTAAATAGAAGTACACATTCACGCCATAAATATTCATATCCATCATGGTACACTAAAGAAATAATAAGACACATAAAATTAAAATACTATAATTTAAAAATGTACAAAATTCATAGATCGCAATACAACAGAGAGCTATTTAAATACTACAGGACTAGAGTAAAGATTCTCATAAAGACCGCTTTTAAAATGTATATAAGTTCAATAGAAAACAATATTGCTTCTGATCCCTCAGCTTTCTGGAAATATGTAAAAGATAGGCGCAAAACCAACAAACAATGTAAGGAATTTATCTACAACAGTAAGACAGTAGAGGGACTGGACGCTGTTGACGCGTTTGCACAATACTTTAGTTCAGTTTTTCACAAAAATATCCCATTACTGGATCCGGAAAAGGCTGAGCGCGATGCAGTAGTAGACGCAGGCCAATTAATAATTAATTTAGATCACATTGACATATCAGATTTAAGGCGGGCAGTACGCCGTCTCAAAGTATCGTCCGCTTATGGTCCTGACAACATCCCTGGGTTCTTAGTTAAAGATTGTATCTCAGTTTTGGCAGAGCCCCTCTTGTATGTATACAATTTATCGTTGAGACTTAGTATCTATCCCAATAAATGGAAAGTTTCTAGAGTTACGCCAGTACCTAAGGGATCATCGACTGATATCACTAGTTTTAGACCGATTGCAGTGTTATCAGTGTTTGGAAAGATTTTTGAATCAATTCTCAATCATTGCATCTTTAAACAAATTGGCGGACGATTGGACAATTCTCAACATGGGTTCCGTCCCGCACGGTCCACTCTTACTAACCATATTAGGTTCGCTGATTACGTGGCCACCAAGGTCAAGGCAGGCTGCCAAGTTGACGCAGCTTATTTCGATTTTAGGAAGGCGTTTGACCTTGTTGATAACGATGTGCTGCTAAGGAAGTTCTCTTCTCTGGGATTTAGTACGCAGCTGCTAAGATTCATGGCAGACTATCTTAGGGATCGGAAACAGTATGTTAAGTTGGGAGGATATCGGTCGCGAGAGTATTTTACACGTTCTGGAGTAAGCCAAGGTAGTACCCTGGGACCAACCCAATTTCTCATTATGGTTAACGATTTGCCAAGTGTTCTTTCTAAAGCAGAATGTCTAATGTTTGCAGACGATCTAAAGTTGTTTATATCTGTAACTAGTATTGAAGATTGTGCAGCATTGCAACGTGACATTGATTCATTGCTTGAATGGAGTACAGTAAATAAATTGTCGTTAAATGTTCCCAAATGTAATACCATTACTTTTTCCCGCTCCCGTTCTCCGATTATAATGTCATACGTGTTGGCAGGTACACCGCTGGAACGAGTTTCCACAACACGTGATTTAGGATTGATTCTGGACAGTAAACTGAATTTCCGTGAGCACATTGCAAGGGTATGCAAAGATGCAAATAAATCTCTAGGATTCATAATTAGAACTTGCTCTCAATTCAGTAACGTCCACATTATAAAGCTACTTTACAATGCGTACGTGCGTAGTAAATTGGAGTATAATTCAATCGTTTGGGACCCCCAAGAAAAATTGTACACCCTAATGATCGAAAAAATCCAGCGTAAATTCTCCCGGTACTTATACAAACGTACGTATGGATACTACCCATTTTTATATCCTTCCTTATTTGTGTCTGGGATGGTTGGTCTAGATACTCTGCAACTAAGGAGAAAATTTGCACACATAATGCACTATTATCTGCTGTTAAACAACAAGGTCGACAATCCATCTGTGCGGGACTATATCCATTTATATGTACCTGATCAATATATGCGTGGCGCAGGACGACGGCAGCACCGGCTTCTTGCTTGTCCACCATCATGGCATTTTTCACATACTAGTAGCAGCCCTACAGCTCGAGCAGTTGTTTTAATAAACAAAATGTTACAAAATAATTCAGATACAGACATATTCTTTGATAGAACACATGCTGTGATTAAAAATATAATGTTGTACTTAAATGATATTAACTTGTGGTATTAATTTACATTTAATTCAATAATCTTGAGGGTATATTGATGTAATGTTGACATTTTTTCATGTCATTTTTTGACACAGATTAATTAATTTATGTAAAAATTACTTTGACACTTAGTATTATGTATTAGAGATTTTGTTATTTATTTTGACATTTTTATTGTAAAAGAAATATGATTCAATTTAATGTTTTCTTTCAACCTGAGATAGTGGTATAATAATTGAAATATAAATTTATTAATTTGTGACTACTATTTTTATGATTTTTGCTATGGTTGTATAACTTGACACGACATATAAGCGTTTTGGTTTTATTTTTAACTGTAAGCTTATTGTTATGTAAATAAATAAATAAATAAATAAATATATTGGATTTCAAGAGTTTTTTTTTTGCGCGAATCCCTAATTATTTTTCTAAAATAAAAGTAGCCTAAGTTATTCCTTATAACATCAGCTATCTGCCAGTGAAAGTCCCGTCAAAATCGGTCCAGCCGTTTCGGAGATTACCCGGAACAAACAGACAGACAGAAAGACAAAAAATTAAAAAAATGATTTTTTGTTATAGGTACCGTATATACTTTCATATGCATTTAGTAAAAAGCTATTATTTTGACATTACAAAAAGACACTTCAATTTTATTTATTTGTATTGATGCAAAATTCAACAAAGTTTTAATGTAAATTTTGAACAGCTGTAAGAACAGTAGTTAACAAACTACTATACTTTTAAAGTCTGGCGATAACTACTGACGATACACGTCTAATTGCAACTTAGAAATATGCATTTATTCCAAAACAAAAAGACACTTCAATTTTATTTATTTGTATTGATGCAAAATTCAACAAAGTTTTAATGTAAATTTTGAACAGCTGTAAGAACAGTAGTTAACAAACTACTATACTTTTAAAGTCTGGCGATAACTACTGACGATACACGTCTAATTGCAACTTAGAAATATGCATTTATTCCGGGCGTGTCCATTATAGACTAATCGGCCAGTCGTGAGAGAAGGTCGTGCTCGTGCGACCAGTGTCGGATGGCATGTGAAATAATAGAAGAAGTTATGTTTACCCAATATTAGGGCGCACCTTGCATTTTCTCTTTTTTTTAAAAACGTTGCCCCACACTAGGATTTCTCCTGTGTCGTGGGGGCGTTTACAAACACAAATTCCACACAATACACCCAGACCCGGAACAACTACCTGCAGAAATATTTTTTCTGTGTGGGAATGGAACCCACGACCCGGTTTGCGTGCCCCACTTCTTTATCTAAAAATATTTTAAATAGAAATATTCATCCATTCAAGCTCTCTGTGGATGAATGAACGTGCGTAGTATTATTTCCCATGTATTCAGCCATCGCAGGCCGTCGTGATAGTTGGGATCTCCATGATTATATTACATGGTTAACACAGACCCAAATATTTTTGTACTTAAGATATCAACATCTGTTTATTCATTTTAGCGCGATGATAAATTCCAGTCAGCGCGCAATCTGCTTCCTTGCATCGACTGAGGCGCGCCGAATCAAGTACAAACGCGCTGCCGCCCAGAAAATTCTCTTGATGAGCGATGCGCGAGAGTAATTCGGCTCCACGATTCTGATCGACGCAGTTTTATAGTGAATGTATGGGAGGCGAAATATTGCGATTCGATTCAGCATAGCAAGCCTTGTTTGTGGACGCTAAACATATACCCTTTCGGCTTAGCACCACCTTTGTGAGCTACCTGGTATATTATTAAATGGATCTCTTTGTTGTAGAAATAAGATCAGTGGTGTATCTGTGTTGTCATTATTCGTAATGCGCGGCCAATATAATGGTAATGATAGTCTTTATCAGGACACATAAAAGAAATAAGCAACATAGCTTCTTTGGATACTATTTAAATAAGGCATTGGTGGTACATTCATACATGCACAAAAGCCTGCCTTAAATTTACGTTCGTACGTATTTAGTATTCGCGCGTTTTGTCCATCAAACCGTTTAATGGTAAGGTCGTTTCTTAAACATTGAGATTAAAACCGTATAATAAGGCATCGTGTACCGCGAAAAGTGACTTGATTGAACCGCTACAGAGGAAGCAAGAGAGAGAATACACTAATTCAGCATTGTCGTGCTTGCAATGGGCCTTGGCACCCTGAATTATCCGCCTTTCTCGCGCAACCCGTTAAGTCATCGTGATAAAAGTAGTAGTAAAAGTTCAAAATGGTATATACAAGTATTGTCAGTATGTAAAGCACTAGTCTGTATTATAAAACTAATCTGACCTTAAGTTGGACTTTTGTAGAACCGCGAAATTTTAAAAATAAAATTGATTTCATGACGATACTGATTATGACCTTGAAAATCTATCAGCCGGAGGGCGCCCACTGATGGACAAGGGCCTGTCCCTTAAATTTCCTCAACCACCCGATACATCCACCCGCATCGAGGTTCCGTGACAGTGACTTTCACCAGCCAATTCACCCACGCTGCGTTTTCCAGTGCACTGTCTCCACTCGAGAACCTACCTTTTTTTCCCATCGGCGGTCAATTCTACGAGCAATATGCCCCGCCCCAGCCACTTCAGCTTACAAAGAAATGCATAGCAATATGATAAACATAGACTAACGTAAATGTCAGGCTTGCCCTATTGTTAAAACTTAGGCACGTCACTAATATAAGATATAGTGAACCATATCTTATATTAGTACTTGTAGAACTAAGAGGTGAACCTCTTAGTTGTAAAGTTCGGTATTTTTAGCTTTGGTTGAAAAATACGCATCATTTATAAAACGGAAACAATGGAATATCACGAATTTAAATCGATGGTAAATTTATCGGGTTTGTTTACTTACAATAGTAGACACAGCCATTTTGGTGAGGTCCAGATCTATCAGCTTGTTTTGATGTCCACCCATCAAGAGCTTAGTGGCACTCGCTTGGAAGAGACATTGCATATCCCGCATATGGACTGATCTAAAATCATAGGAGAATTTTTAGTAGTAGGTATTTATTTATTTATAACTTTTTATTGTACACCACATCATTAAGTGGTTTTAGTTATACATTTATAAAGGATAAATATATAGGTTCTTAAATAATATTTTATAGGTATATTGAAATAATATTTTATATACATAAGGGCTAGAGTATATGTCGCCGTGTATATCTGTGGAACTGAGGGTGGGATTCAGAAACGAGTCTAAGCGTGAATTTACGATTCCATCTGTCAAAATGCACTACTTACGCTCATAATAGTATTCACAGACGATCGGAACACGACTTAAGCTTAGTGTAAACTAAGCTAAGCCAAGTAGTGAAAATCAACTACTTTGGGAGTCTAGCGTCTAGCGCCACTAATCCGTCAAAGGTGTGCTTGCAACAGGAACTATGGATATATGAGAAATGTTTACTTTGATTGTCATAATTCAAATTTGCTTTGAAAGCTTCGTACTATGGAGGCTACATTAGTCCAATATGTTCAATTATTCAACAAAACGATATGTATTTAACTTACTTACTCGCAGTAATACAGCATGTAAGAATAATTATGTATAGAATAATAAACTTAACTGATTATTATATGACCTTGTTATTTCAGTCCACAACCCCAAATTTCTTTTTATTCAAGTCTTATTGTCAGTATTTTTATTTCTAGTATGGTGGATGTGGAGTTTCGGATAATCATTTTTGTAATAAATATTTCTCGTAAAATGTTATATTCCTGCGGTTTAGAAGGACGTTACAACATAATTAAATAGGTTTATGTGTCATATAATTTGTTTCGCCCACTCCAATGGCATTTTGTAGATTGCTACCCTTTTTTATTTTTATTTATGCCTGACTACACAGTTTTGTAAAAACCGTATCTCACCAATAAACATTCCCGTATTAAAAATGGCCATAGCGAATAGAGTTCAAACTTAGCCAAGATCGACCTAAGTTTGAGAGGGACTGTGTCTCTGAATACGAATTTAGAAGATGCGCTTAGCCACTACTTGGCTTAGAGGGTTCTTCGCCCGTCTTACGTTCATGTTTCTGAATCTCACCCTGACAGTTACTAGTCAACAGAATTTAACTAGCTGAGAAAGCTATGCTGAGGTTCTTTGAAGGATAATATTCAAAATTAGATTATCTGGAAAAGAGATAGAGCCATCGACATATTTTAGGCTTTGAGCAGCTTACATCTAATGACTTTCCGATTTCGTATCATCCTACTGATCTGGCTGTCCATTGCCAACTCAACTTGCTAAACTGTCCAGTCGAGGCCGCGCTTCTTGACCGCCCTGAAGATTGTGCGCGTTTGCGCAGGCTGAGATGGTGCACACATGCATTAGGCGATAAGGCGTTCATCTCAGCTGCTCGAGTCGCGACCAAGTGTTTCCGAACACAACAAAATACGCATTACTCGGGCTTACGCCTCGTGGTTAAAGACGGCTAGAATATTATGCACGTCATTTTGGCCTTGCCTTGTCGCCAATTTAGTTTGCAAATCTTGAACTAGTGCCTATATCTCCCAACTACTGGAAGCTAAGAGTTGAGTACCAAAGCACTGACTATAATAGGCTAGTTAATTGATTGTAGAATATTGTACTGTATGGTTCCCGCAATTAATAGGGCACCTTCATTTCGTTTTCCTTAATTGAACTATAACTAGCAACATAATGACAGATAAATTATGATTATTTCATTTGAAAACCATATACCAATAAAAAAATTGCACTCCGGGAGTACCGACAGAAGTGAAAACTTATTTTGGCGCGTTAGACATTTTTTAGATGGGTACTAGGATTAATGCGATCCCGACGGCGAAACGCCAAACTAAACGTCTAGCGTCTCGTAACGGTGTCGCGAGAGACGTTTTCAGAGACGTTTTAAAATAAGTTTTCACTTCAAAATTAAAATATAATATACAATCACTGCAATATTTTAATCCACTATCTAACCTAACTAACATTTCCCTGGCACCAAAAAATTGCAATACCTAACAATAATTGGAACGTACTTGAAAGTGCGTTTAGGAATCCCTCGGCGTATTTGATGGCGTAAAGCCGTTTTAGTCAGCGCAAATATGCCTTGCTCAACTGTTACGATGTCCCTCACTTCTTCTGATTCATGCACTTGGAAGGATGTGTACTTCTGCATTCCAGGACCGTAGTAAGATGTTACATGCCCCTAGAAATTATGTAAGAAGGAACTCGTACAACAATCATATTGTACTTTCACTAATAATCCAGGTAACTTTTAGTCTCAAGGAAGTTTGCTTAAGTAAACGCTTATAGAAGTTGTAAATTATAAGAACAAACTAAGAGCTCTTACAGACGAGCGGCACTTTGCCAAAGACTCGGTAACTGCAGCCGTCGACGCGACGCGCCTGCTCCTGGTATCCGCGACAGCCGTCACAGTCGGTTCGAACTTTAATATAGCAAGGAGCCAGTAGTGGCACAGTGGCTAAGGGATTATCTTTTTATTTGGTTAGTTTCCCCGCAAGGATGAAATGTTTGTATATTCTACAGATCATTTTTTCAGGTCTGGATGTTTAAGCATCTGAGATTTACGTCTGTCCCACGATACAGGAGAAATCTTAGTGTGGGGCATTACTTTTCCAATTAAAAACAAATAACTAATATTATTAAAATGCAATCATATTTTTAACTGCAATAATAAATAGTACTACCTTACTGGAACTTAATTTGTATGCGAGCACTCGCTTAACTTTTTGCAGTCAACTGACAAAAGGGCGTAGTGCGCTACAACTGCAGCCATCGCCGCTTGTCGACCGTTGCAGTTACTCTGTCGTCAGTTATATGCTGCTAGTCTGTAATAGCTCTAAAAGGTACTGCATCACACATTTGCGAACTGCTGAAGGATATTGGGCAACCAAATTATATAGTATGCACTTTATATGCAAATATAGAAAATTCATTCAATGTTTAATGGAACAGTACATGTATATGTGTGAACAATTTTTATTTACGTTAACCACTATTTGTGTGGTGTGCAGATTAAGAATATAGCACCACTCCATCTCATCCGGTGGATGTCGTAAAAGGCGACTTAGGGGGTCTAAACCAGAGGGATGGCCGGCAGCGCCACTTCTGTGGTACAGTAGCAATACTGCTTTCACCTACCGGTCTGCCAAGTGTGGTAAGATCCACCCAAAATGGTGACACAATTGTGGAAATCTATGGAATAAGCCTTTGTTCAGCAGTGCATGTAATTTGCCTATATTTTTTGTTTAGGTACATAATATACCTATATGGGGTATACTATACTGAAACAAAAAATATAGGTAGGATGGTAAAAAAAAACTGCTAATCGATTGAAGATACGGGATTATAAATGGTATCTCCACTAACTGCATTTCACATGTTGCACACGTACATTACAAGCCACATAAATGCGATTAGTATATTACACTTACACCCTGATTCCCCATCCATATCAGCTCCTCGTACTTATCAAACACCACTGCAGACACCCCAAACCTGTCGCCGCCGTCCACTGCCACACTGGCCCGTGCTTCATACTCTGCTGCTTGGGGTGGGCCCAAGTACTGTGGAGCATATTCTGCAGCATATGGACCTGAGAGTTATAATCCACTTTGACAAATAATTTTAGCATTTGTGTATTGCTTTAATACATAGAATAGCATTATATTATATGGATGCAAAGGCTGCAACATCCCATTTTCACATAACAGCATCATCCAGAAATCATTAGTTATATTTGGAAAATGAGGAATTTCTTCAGAAATTCTTGGTATGGTATATATCATAAACGTAATTATCTATGGTTGTAACTTATGATAACTAGCTGTACACATACAACATGAATCAAAGAAATCATCTACACTCTATTGAATTGGAATTAATGTTGCCGCTGCTTCTATGACTCATATATCTTTTGGGGCTTTAATACTTGTTGAGTCATCAGATGGAACCATACAGTACACAAACTTAAATTCACATTTATAAAATTAAAAAAGAAGTCGGAATGCAGATGTTGTAAAATACTCATGGATGGATAAGTAATAAAACCCAGAAGAGAAGAATATCATGTAAAAAATAATGTAATACTAATTTTATAATTCTGATGACACATTGATATGTCTAAACTGTTAAGTCTGTTCTGGATATACGTAAAGTAGCCTATTGCAATTATACACAGGTAGTTTAGTTTCCTTTAGGGCACTTATACCATAAAGGTACTATTCCTTGACACCTTCCATACCTGACAAATCTTACATTAAAATTGAGACAAATTTAACACTGACATTTCTTGGAATTGTTAGCTTAGTTATTGCTTATCAAGAATTGTAATCATATCGGCCATTTATACGTCCACTGCTGAACAAAGGCCTCCCCCATAGATTTCACAACTGTGTCATTATTTTGGGGGGTATTTGCCAATACTCACCACGCTTGGCAGGCGGGTTGGTGAGCGCAGTATGGCTATCGGTTCACAAAAGGGACGCTGCTGCCCATCCCCCTGGTTTAGATTCCCTTAGTCGCCTTTTACGACATCCTCGGGAGGAGATGGAGTGGTACTATATTCTTAATCCGGACACCACACAGACTATTGTAAACATGTTTGTATTTAAAATACTCAAGGAATGAGCAGAGCCAATTTCAATCACCCTAATTGTACAAAGGCACCATTTATTCTTTCAATTATTGAACCATTCACATCTAGGCCACAATGTATCAGGTGTCACAGGTAAACAAGTAAAGACATGGAAACGGAGTTGTTTTAATATTAATAAAATGTAAAACGAGCTATAAATAGCAGTTACTGAAAGAAATAATATTTGTTTACTAATCCATTTAAAAATGAAAGAACAACACTTAAATAATCTGACGCCTGTCTCATGGGACGCCTTAAGGAAAATTAAACCTTCAGTATAAAATGATACCATAAACATTTATTTATTAAAACGATTTACATTAAAAAGTACAATACCCACCAGTTAGCAGATGATCCGTGGGTATACAAAGGTCGGAATAATGATATTCCATATTAAAAATTACTTTAGCTCTTGTTTCACAACATTTATATGCAATATTTAACTCAAAAGTTTCTCATTAATCGATTTAATTTAAAATACAACGAAATCTAAAATCATGACTCCGACGACGGCAATCAGGAATATTTTCAAGCATATCTACAAGGAAGTTAAAGACAAACTGTGTACGTCAATACGAAATTCTTCTTTTTTGTCCACGAAATACAGGTCATAGAAATGACACCGTGTCCTTGTTGGAAAACAAAATGCTTTCGCGTCTTGTCATCAAACTGTATCTACGCTCCGTTCCACGTTCTATGAATACAATAAATTTGTCCAACATTGCTATTTTTATTTGTAGTTAAGTTCGTTAAATGGAATAGTATGTCCGGACTTTCGAACTTATGGTACTTGCTTCGGCAGTACATAAACTAAAACTAATTAAACGAAAGGCATTAAATAGACTTACAAAACGGAAGAAATAATTAACGTCATACCAGGCAGTATGGTCAATATACTGCCTAAAGGGCGAACGAAGGAAAAAAAAGTTATACGGACTTCCGACTTTTTAATAGGCCAATTTTTTTTACTTAGATTGAAATATTTGGACTGCGTATTTATTATTCGCAATCTTACTTACTTTTGTGATTAAAATGTTCGGACTTGATTTGAATCTTTGAGAAAAGTCCTGCTTTATGTCAGGACTTTTCAAAAATCGAAATAGAACCGTTATCGATACCTGACATAGATAATTGCTTTTACATTGTTTTTACACAAATCAACAACAAAGAGTGTTTAGAGCTGTGTTTAGAACCGTGAGGGGCGATACAACAACACAACACGACTATGTGGGGCGTAGCGTAGTCATGGGTAGCTCCGGATAAACTGAATTAAAGGAATCAGTACCGGTTCCAGTACCGAAACACTTAATTATTCCAAACACAAAATTCGTATCGTCCCCGAGGAATAATTTATTCCTCTAAGCGGAGTGACGCCGGTTAGTTATAGAGCTGGACTGGCTTAACGCGAGAGAGGTTGCAAACTTGTTTGAGTGCGAGCAAGCGTACATAGGCTGCACTAAAAGTATCGGGAATGGAATATCTCCACTGTTCCTGTCATATTAAAATCTTTTTAATTGAAAACTCCTTTGTTTTACAAATCGAATACCATTTATTTATTTAAAAAAAGATTCACGGTCTTGTCACAAGGTTTTGTCAAACTTGTTTAGTCGTTGAGAAAATGGAATTGACTCGAGAAAATTCAAGAGCGATGATTTATTATGACTTTCGAAGTGGTTTAACACAAAAACAGTGTGTTGACCGGATGATTTCTGCATTTGGTGATGAAGCCCCATCCAAAACCACAATTTATCGCTGGTTTGCTGAATTTCAACGTGGACGTGTCAAGCTCAGTGATGATCCTCGTCAAGGTCGTCCAAAAACTGCAGTCACCCAAGAAAACGTTGATGCTGTGCGTAACCTGATTGAGGAAGATCCACATGTGACATACCGCGAAATTCAGGCAACTTTAGACATTGGCATGAGTCAAATCCAAATAATCTTGCATGAACAATTAGGTGTAAAAAAGTTGTTTTCCCGATGGATACCGCATTTGCTATGTGAAGAGCAAAAAGCGGCTCGCGTTACTTGGTGCGTCAGAACTCTCGAAAGATTCCACGCAGGATCCTCAAATGCTGTATACAACATCGTATCAGGTGACGAATCCTGGATATATGCGTACGAACCCGAAACAAAAAACCAGTCACGAGTTTGGGTGTTCGAAAATGAGTTAAAGCCAACAAAAATTGTTCGTTCACGGAGTGTTGCAAAAAAAATGGTGGCCACGTTTGTCTCCAAAACCGGCCATGTTACGACTATTCCTCTTGAGTTACAAAGAACGGTTAATGCAGAATGGTATGCTAGCATTTCTTTGCCACAGGTCGTTTCTGAACTCCGTAGAGAGAACTGCAACCGCCGCATCATCCTCCATCACGACAATGCGAGTTCTCACACCGCGCACAGAACAAAAGAGTTTTTAGAGCAAGAAAGCATAGAATTATTAGACCATCCGCCGTACAGCCCCGACCTAAGCCCTAATGATTTCTATACTTTCCCTAAAATAAAGAATAAATTGCGTGGACAGAGATTTTCATCACCTAAAGAAGCTGTGGACGCCTACAAAACGGCCATTTTGGAGACCCCAACTTCCGAATGGAATGGTTGCTTCAATGATTGGTTCCATCGTATGGAAAAATGTGTCAAATTTCGCGGAGAATACTTCGAAAAGCAATAAATACATTTTTAAATAGTAATGTTGTGTCACTTCCTTGATTCCCGAAATTTTCAGTGCCGCCCTCGTAGTTCACAAAACTGTTTTAGGACTTCACCTCTAATTTCAGCCTTGCACCGGCAGCTGCCCCAATCTCGGGGACCGAGAGATGTTCGCTTCCACAGCCCCAGTCGAGCGTCCGTGGCCCTCTATGGGGCGTCTGTGTAGTAATCTTGACTGTCGGTCATCCGGCACTGCAGAATCAATATTCACGGTCTGCAGCGCAGAACGGCTATGCAGATTGAACGGTGTTATTTGAGGCGGCAACTGTGTTGGCGCACTTTCCACCTTTAGATATCATAGCAGAGATCACAGAGTACATTTACATCATTTCGGCCGAATGAAGTCCACTGCTGGACACAGGCCTCCCCTAAAGTACACCACAACGACCGATATGGGTTAGTTGTAGGATCATTGGGGGGTTCTGCCATAATCGCCACGCTTGGCAGACGGGTTGGCGATCGCAGTTGAGTTGTTAATGTACTCGGAGGACGCTGCTGCCCATCCTCCGGCTAATCCCTTCGTCGACTTTTACGACACCCACGGGAGGAGATGGGGTGGTGGTATTCTGAGCCGGCACCACACGGTGCCATACATTTACATAGCAGAGATGAATGCGTGAGTGTGACATCAAGGCGCTGGAGCGGCGAAAGCGCGCTTTCAGGAACGCTCAGAAGTCTCAGTTGAGTAATCGGTGTCTTCCATTTTGAAGTCTGTTAATTAAGTAAACAAATAGGCACGCATGTACAGTAGGCAATCATTCTAAAACACTGAGAAAAATCCCGAGCGCGCAACGAAATTACGAACGTTGAACAAGATAGCGATACTGTCCGTTTGGAGAATATTCAAAATTCAGTCGGAATCCGTAAATACCAGTCCCAATCAGTTTTATTATTGTATGGTAAAGCGGAAGAATACCACCGCCCTATCTCATCCCGTGGGTTTCGTGGAGGATGAGTACTAGCGTCCTTCGAGTACATTTATAACCTTACTGCGATCGCCAACCTGTCTGCCAAGGGTAGCGATTATGGCAAAACCTTTTGCGATTAGCGTTTATGGTTGTGAGTGAGTGAGACAGTGCAGGTAGTGCTTTGGACGCATGCAAAACGTACCTAGTGTGCAGGGGTAGTCGACTCTTACTGTCGAGTCAGGGACATGCCTACGGGGGCCAAGTTTATGTTGCCAGTAATATGAAACATTAACTTTTTTATGGTCTTGGCAACATTTCAATTAAGAAAAAGAAACTACTTTTCTTTCTGTTGCTATCTTTTGAACGTTTACCTTAATTGTAGGTAAAATCATTTTACTCCATGTACCAACTTTATGTAAAAGATATTTAACATAATAGAAGCGCACATATCGCTTACATATTCTATGGAATAGGTGCAGTACATGTGACGTGCCTTCACCTATTGAACTCTACTACACCTAAGTATATAAGCATACAAGACCTTTCTGATACCGATTTGTTAATTAACATTTATTAAAATTAACATTAATTTATAAAATAAACATTCTAACCACAGTACCCTATTAAATAAAAAAATATTTAATTTCATTATTTGAACTAAATCCAGGATAAATGAGGAAGGATAAAATTTGGCATGGCAACACTTCATAAAAATGGCTGTTCGCTTTGATCATTGTCGGTATTCGTTTAATTTTTACTTTTTGTTGATTTTTTAAGATCAACAGCGTTTTAGTTCCTTGTCATTTTCTTTCTCGGTCTTAATAGCTTTCTGTTAGTAGTGTTGAAATTCGGCTAGTGCAAGCCGAGAACGTGTTAGCATAGAATACATTTACCTCAGGGCACCCCCTTATCACCTTCATTAATAACTGATAAACCGTTTATTTGAGTATAACACAATGAGAGAACACAAAAGGAAGTGCTTTATGTGTGGTACTTCACCTAATGACGATCCAGCTATAACCTTACATCGGTTTCCCAAACCGGGAAGTAAGAACTATCTCCGGTACGTATTTGAACAGATTTACATTATATATGGTATAAATTAAAACAAACAAACTAAAACATTAAATTGATCTAAACAAACTTTTTATTTAATCAATCTAATATTGTTTATTTTTAGCTGCGAACTATGGGCGAAATTCTGTTTCCCTCATGGAAAGTGGTCTTCACCTGATTTTCAAATGAAGCTTTATAATGAGCATCGAATGCTGTGCCACACACATTTTGATGAATCCTCTTATGTGAACTTCACTACTAAGAAACTACGTAGGCATGCAGCTCCTGGAGAAAATTACGTAAAGGTTAGAATTTGTATTGTTTTATACGTGGTATATAAATGGATACTGTCTAACAGTTAAATTTGGTTAGATAGTTATGGATGGTTGGTTTATTTGTTTGAGAGAATATTCCTATCCTGCTGCTATATGTTGTTATTTTAGTTATAATATTTCAATAACATAAAGCAGCAACATATTGATTTTTAGCACAATCTCATGCGTCAAGCACAACATCCCATTAAAACTTCAGTAGGTCCCTTTATGAAAAGTAATGAAGAAAACTATAACCAGTTTTTCTGTTTTTTACCATACCCAAAAGGTGCTAACAAAATTTCAATACTATGATATATATTTATCTGTCATAAGGCTTGATCTCAGTAACAATAAGAAGTAGCAAGAATCTTGCTAAAATCTAGAATATAGATTCCAAGCAAATATGATTTGCATTTGCCCAGTTTTATTTGAATGTTCTGGTAATAATGAATCATTGTGATTGTTAACTTATAATTGGCTATCAATGCTATTTTAAAATTTAATTGACTATCCCTTTCCATATTAAAGTCAAATCAATGAGTTTACAATAAGTTCTTTTCTTTCAGGTTGTACAACCATTTTCAGATGTCACTAACCAGGCAGGCAGAAATAATCCACAGGTATTGTTTTCTTTTTAAAATAGTTACAAGTATTAATGATTAAACAAACCTTATGTGAAGTTCTATCATAATTATATGAGTGGCTTTGTCCAATGAGTAAGCTTTATGTTTACCTGTAATAAACACAAGGTGTCACCCTCTGAATTGTATACAAGTCTTTTTTACCTAACTTTGTCGCCTCTCGAGACTGTGCACCAGAAATTCAGTGTGAGATGACCTCCAACGAGGTGGACAGATGACCTTGTGAAGGTCGCTGGGAGTCATGGATGCGGGCAGCATGTAACTGCTGTAATGTGGAAATCTATGGGGGATAAAGCAGCAACATATTGATTTTTAGCACAATCTCATGCGTCAAGCACAACATCCCATTAAAACTTCAGTAGGTCCCTTTATGAAAAGTAATGAAGAAAACTATAACCAGTTTTTCAGTTTTTTACCATACCCAAAAGGTGCCAACAAAATTTCAATACTATGATATATATTCATCTGTCATAAGGCTTGATCTCAGTAACAATAAGAAGTAGCAAGAATCTTGCTAAAATCTAGAATATAGATTCCAAGCAAGCTACCCTAGGCCCGTATTGTGCAAATATGATTTGCATTTGCCCAGTTTTATTTGAATGTTCTGGTAATAATGAATCGTTGTGATTGTTAACTTATAATTGGCTATCAATGCTATTTTAAAATTTAATTGACTACCCCTTTCCATATTAAAGTCAAATCAATGAGTTTACAATAAGTTCTTTTCTTTCAGGTTGTACAACCATTTTCAGATGTCACTAACCAGGCAGGCAGAAATAATCCACAGGTATTGTTTTCTTTTTAAAATAGTTACAAGTATTAATGATTAAACAAACCTTAAGTGAAGTTCTATCATAATTATATGAGTGGCTTTGTCCAATGAGTAAGCTTTATGTTTACCTGTAATAAACACAAGGTGTCACCATCTGAATTGTATACAAGTCTTTTTTACCTAACTTTGTCGCCTCTCGAGACTGTGCACCAGAAAATTCAGTGTGAGATGACCTCCAACGAGGTGGACAGATAACCTTGTGAAGGTCGCTGGGAGTCATGGATGCGGGCAGCATGTAACTGCTGTAATGTGGAAATCTATGGGGGAGGCCTTTGTTCAACAGTGGATGTATAAATCGCTGAAATGATGATGATCTATCAGATTTAGGATCAGTAATAGATTATTTACAGCACCCTACAATTGTTTTATTAACTTGTTATTTCTCGGAACTTTTATAAACAGTTTAGTTTACAGCATTCCCGCTTAGTGTCTATTTTATACTGAACAATGTTGAAAACTATTTGTCATTAATTTCAGGTTGCGACAAGTCCTTCACATGATCCAAGTGAACCTGTACCAGGGCCATCGCATTTATCGCCATTGTCTCTGCCACAAAGGAGGAAAATAGAACAAGCGAAGCAATCTGTACCTACAGAACACATGATACATATAAAATCAGGACACACACAAACTGAAAAAGAAAAGCGGTTGCAAAGTAAATGCAGAAAGCTAATGAAAAATATTTGTGGCCTAAAAAAAAGAGTGAACACCCTAAAAAATTGTGCAGTTTTAAAAATTTTAGAAAAGGATGACAGTGTCAATGAATTAATTAAAACCAAAATTCCATCTACGTTTGCATTGCTACTTCAGAGCCAAATTAAAAACTATAAAAGGAAATCAAGGGGCCGGAGGTGGACACCTGAAGCGAAGATTACAGCACTGAGATTGTATAAGAGATCGCCCACGTGCTACCGTTTGCTCAGGCGATTATTTTGTTTGCCAACACCATCTACACTTAAGGCATTGTTAAATAAATTAAGCATGGGTGTTGGGATGAATGCACAAGTTTTCAGTGTGTTGGGAAACTATGCCAAAGCAATGAATCTCTCAGAAAACCAATTTATATTGATGTTTGATGAAATGTCTATCAGGAAAAACCTATATTATAATAAAAAGTTCGACATTATTGAAGGTTTTCAAGACCATGGGTCTCAGGGACGCACACCTGAAGTAGCATCTCATGCTTTAGTGTTTATGGTTGCTGGCATACGGAAAAAAGTAAAGCAACCTATAGCTTACTACATTTCTGGATCATCTGTAACAGCAGATAGGCTTGCAGCTCTGTTAAAAGAGGTACGTCATTTTCCTTAGGTTTGATCGAATTAGCCCAGATTCTTTAGAAATGTAATATCTAATAAAATAATGTTATATTTCAGGTTTTACGACACTGCTTTGAATGTGGGCTAAATATAACTGCTTCAGTGTGCGACCAAGACGGGGTCAACAGAAGAGCATTGTGCCTTCTTGGCGCTTCGGTGGAACATCCACATATTTTTATAGATGACAATGAAGTAGTTACGTTGTTTGATACTCCTCACTTGCTCAAGTGCTTTCGAAATTTGTTTTTAAAGTATGACATAAAGTGTCCTACAAACATATCTTCAAGTGGCAGAAGTGGCACAGGTGAATTTACTCTTTATTGTTTGAATAGTTATATTTACTATGATCTTTGGGGGAGGTCTGTGTCCAGCAGTGGACTCCATTCGGCCGAATGAATGAAGTTAGCACTTATAACTTAGAGGCCTACTACAGGCGTGGCTAATTTGAGGGCTATATTAATAATGTAGACCAATCATTTATATTAATACTTTTTGTATTATAATAAAACTATTAAAACGGATTCTATCGCGTATATTTTAGATTTTTGTATTACCTGACGATTCGAATACTTTGCAGCATTCGTGGTATTTTTGCATTTGTGTATTATTTAATCTATATTAGTTTGTATGATAGTTATTTTAGATTAGTTACTTTGTATTGGTTTACTTTATAGTCGAGTAGGTATCTAGTTATCATATAAAGCTTATTGGGAAATCTGCGTGCTCATACCGAGTGACCCCGGGAAGACAGCGGTGTGCATGTGGTCACGTACCGCTGTGCGCAGCATAGCGCATAGCCGGGCTTCGGAGGAATCCTTTACAATCCCCCCGAGAAGTGCTTGGGGGGAGGTGGCCTTCCCCTCTAGCGAAGGGAAAGTGACTCTCACTTTCCCTTCGCTAGAGGGGATGACCGCTTTACAGTCATCCCCTCCGAGATGTGCCTAAAGGCGTGGCACCAATGGGTGGCTCTAGTTGGAGATTATTCAAGTTCCTGGAGCGGGAGGCTTCGGTGCAGAAGATGAGCATTTTAAATATTTTGTGGTAGTGTGTTATACAGATTGTCCAGTAAATAGCACGCCATACTGCAGGGGGTGAGAGCTTGGGTCAATGCCTACCAAAAAAACACAAAATATGTTCAGCAAAATCTTACGGTAGAAAATTGTACTGTGAAAATTTAAATAAAAATTGTATTTCTTGAAAACATTTTAGTTTTTAATAGAATGAAGACTTATCAATGAGTAAAGTAACTATTCACAATTAATTTGAGGTAAAAAAAAACTAGAAAAGGAATTTTTCATTACGAGATGCTTAAAAAGCTGTGTCAAGGTAGAGCTTTCGATATTTCGGAAAATGTTGTACTACTGTAAATCCGTAAGTTTTTGCTGAACATATATTGTGATTTTTGGTAGGTATTGACCCCAAGCTCTCACCACCTGTAGTATGTCGAGCTATTTACTGGACACCCTGTATATTCTAATTGCCATGAACTTGTGGACTTTCATTTAACATTTTAATTTTTGAGGGAGTTAGACATAATCGATGTTTGTGGCTTTATTTATTAATTGGCTTTAGTTAATACACTCCACCAGTGGGGACTTGTATAGATTATTGTTTGCGCGCCTACTAAATTTATGTCAGCAATGCTGATCTTGTGGCTTGGTTGCCATTTACCTTTTTATATATTTTGACTCTCGCCATATTGTATTATATAGCGTCAAGTAGATTCACTCTCACAAGCTCGATCTAGCAACATCTGATAAAGTCTATTCTAAATTGTATTTTACCTTTTTTATTGTCCATTAAAGTCGTTTTGTCTAGAAGGAATATTTTATTAATATAAATCTGCATCAGCGCAATTATCGTTGTTTCCTGAAGAAACATTTTGGTGACCCCGACGTGATCCATGTGCAATCGTACGTGGATACTTGAGAGTGAAGAAGACATCCTTGGATAAGAGGAACAGTGGACAGCAACAGCTTAAGCTTCACGCCGCAAGACAGTAATCCAAGCTAGATGACCGATTGATTCTGTTGCTCGGACCAGTGAATCAGCTTAAGATCACACCGTAGCACAGGTCAGAGAAGGCAAAAATCTGCAGCTCGGACCAGTGGATCAGCCTAAGACCACGCCGCAGCGCAGGACAAGAAGGACAAAAATCTGTAGCTCGGACCAGTGAATCCGCTTAAGATCACACCGTAGCACAGTGCAGTAGGCGAAGGCGGATCCTGTTCCCCGGACTAGTGGCCAGCTTAAGGTCCACACCGCAGGGCAGGCCGTACAATACAGATAAAGATATTTCTACATACTACCCGTTCCCCGGATTAGTGGCCAGCTTAAGGTTCACACCGCAGAACAGGGCATAAAATACGCAGAAGGCACTTTATACACATACTGTTCCCTGGACTAGTGGCCAGCATAAGGTTCACACCGCAGAGCAGTACGTATAATACGGAGGACATATTTTATATACAGTCGCTCGGACCAGTGGATGAGCTAAAGATTCACACCACAGTGCAGGATTTCAATCAGATAAGTGCCCTTTTTTGAACTTTCCTTATATTTCCTTTTCCGTATACCTATCATGTGATCTATTATCCATCTTAATCCCTTTAAGCATTTGCACCCTAAAGTGTATAGTTAAAGGTCATCATTATAAAAAATAAGTAGACACAATTATTAGTTCTATCTATTTAATAAAGTTCTTAATACATTTGCAATCATAAGTGTAAAATTAAGACAATTTGTCAATTTTCCCGTTCATCTCGAAAACACGTGTTCACAAATTACTGCTACATAAGGTATTAACTAAAATTTATACACGTGATAATACATAAGTAAAAACAGAAATATACAAAATACCATAATATTTAATAGCTATATTATATATACAACCTATATATAAACAACCTAATCCTAACTTAATCTACAAAGTTAGCAATATTATACAACATACAATCAACTTGGTTCATTATTTACAATATTCAAACTAGTTTACAGTTCAAATGAATTCGGTAATTAATTGGTAATTAAGATACAAAATGCATACTAACAAATAACTTACATATTTGCGAAACATAAAAGTTAAAGATTAACTCCTCCTCTTAAGTCTATTAGAGGTTATAATTATCACAAACCTTACTTTGCACCAATACATACAGTCAACATTAAATTGTTAATTTCACCAGTTATACACTGCCACTATTGAATATTGTTATTATTCCTATACTCTAATTGTTTTCATGATAAACGTATTCCATAGTTGATCACAGTTATTTACAAATTATTCGCCGATCAATTCCAGATTGCGCTCCGCACTGCACATCTATTCGCCGAGTACTAATCCAACGGGTGGCTTATCAGTGATCTATTGTTAAGATCGGCTGTGCAGCGCGTGCGCCCGCGCCGGTGACCGGCCTACATATCTACGTCAGGGTGAGGAGCGTATGGTATCGTGATTCGTGAGAATATCTGTATATATTTGTTTACTTTAACTTGATCCGAGTCTTATTCAAGTTTGTTAAGATTTAAAATGGAGGTTAAAACATTAGTGGCTAAGAGAGGCTCAGTTAAAGGACAAATCACCAAGTTTAAGAAATACTTGGATGAGTTAACTGAGAACATTGGTGATAATTTTGAGTTGTTACCGCTAGAATCAGCGGAATTAACGCTTAAGCTTGGTAAATTTCAAATCTTGTCTTCTAAGTTTGAGGAGGTGCAAAGTGAGATAGAAATAATTAATTATGAGAACATTGATCGGGAGATAGATGAGAGGGACAACATTGAACGGGACTTAGTTCGCCTTATCGCCCGTGCGAAAGATTTAATTGAAAGGAGTACATAACCTTGAATCAGTCACGAAGGGAATCTACCGTTCATTGTCACCATGATCATCAAGATACAGGAGTTAAATTACCACAAATTCAAATAGCTAAATTTGATGGCGCCTTCTTCCGGTGGCTCGAGTTCCGCGATACATTCACTTCCTTAGTGCATAAAAACGAGCGCATATCTTCAATTCAAAAGTTTCATTATTTAATTTCTTACCTCGAGCGTGAAGCGGCCAGGATAATATCAAACCTTGAGTTATCATGCGATAATTATGTCACAGCTTGGCAACTACTCTGCGAGCGCTATGATAATAAAAGATTATTAATTAATCATATATAATCATCAAATCATCATCTTAATTCGCTTTTTAACATTCAGCCGGTCACCCCTGAGTCAGAGAAATCATTGCGTTTTCTTGTCGAGGAAAGCCATTTGAGATATTTTGCGATAATGGGCGTAACTTCGTGGCTGCATCTAAGGAATTAGGCACCTTCATAAAAAATAATGTAGAAAACATATCTGATTTTGCATCTCACGAAGGCGTACGTTTTCACTTCTCACCGTGTTACGCTCCCCACTTCGGCGGGATATGGGAGGCCGGGGTAAAATCGGCCAAATTTCATATAAGGCGAATAATAGGAAATGCTAATTTAACGTTTGAAGAGCTTACTACTATATTTACGCAAGTGGAGGCAATTTTAAACAGCCGTCCCTTGTGCCCATTGTCCTCTTCGCCTGACGATCTCCTTTTCCTTTCCCCAGGGCACTTTCTGATTGGAAGGCCGTTGACTGCCTTACCAACCAGGAGTCTAGTTGAAGTTAAGGAAACAAGTCTCAACAGATATGCTCGTTTGGAGAAAATACGCCAACATTTCTGGCAAAGGTGGCAGAAGGAGTATATTTGCGAACTACAACTCCGAAGAAAGTGGAAAACTAACTCTGGCAGTTTGAATCCTGGAGACCTGGTTATACTGCAGGAGGATAACGCTCCCCCACTGAGTTGGCGTCTCGGCAGAGTAATGCGTCTGTTTCCAGGCGCTGATGGCATATCTCGAGTGGCAGACGTGAAGACAGCACGAGGTTGTGTGCGGCGACCGTTAGTCCGTCTTTGTCCTTTGCCTACGGAGGAAGATTCCGGCAGTTGAAAGGATTGTATTATATAGCGTCAAGTAGATTCACTCTCACAAGCTCGATCTAGCAACATCTGATAAAGTCTATTCTAAATTCCAAATTGTATTTTACCTTTTTTATTGTCCATTAAAGTCGTTTTGTCTAGAAGGAATATTTTATTAATATAAATCTGCATCAGCGCAATTATCGTTGTTTCCTGAAGAAACAATTATATTTTATATAGTTTATTAATATATTGTTTTTTGCAGGTTTAGCAAAATGGAGCCACATAGTGACATTTTACGAAGAAGACAATAATAACCCAAATTTCGTATTTGCGCCTTCACTAACTAAAGACCATATCCAGCCAAACACCAGACAAAAAATGCGGGTATACCTTGCCGCCCAAGTGCTAAGTCACACTGTTGCTGCTGGTTTATACGCAAAAATATCTCAAGGTAAGCAAATTACTTATAAAAATTATATTGTTTCCTTTGGTCCACATGTCTGCCTTTTAAAAGTTGTAGTTACTCGTGTTAGCCGTGTGGTGCCAGCTCAGAATGCCACCACCCCATCTCCTCCCGTGGGTGTCGTAAAAGTCGACTAAGGGATTGGCCGGAGGATGGGTAGCAGCGTCCTTCGAGTACATTAACAACTCAACTGCGATCGCCAACCCGCCTGCCAAGCGTGGTGATTATGGCAAAACCCCCCAATGAGCCCACATCACATCCATATCGGTCGTTGTGGTGATCTTTGGGGGAGGCCTGTGTCCAGCAGTGGACTTCATTCGGCCGTTAGATAGTTACTCAATTAACAAAAAATGCCGGATAAATTCTAGTATGTGTTTACCGGTACTTCTATCCTCCACAGTATCACACCTCCACAGTATCACAGGTCCACAGTATTGCAAAATTAACCAGGAAAATCGTAGAATCCTCACACGTTGATTTTAAGGTACAGTGTTTGTCTGATGCTAAGAACGCCTGGAAAATGGCTTGCCTGAATACGAATTCCCTGTCAATTCATCTTCCCGGAGCTTTGTTTCCCAGTGGGATGAGCTGCTTTGCAGTTTGATACGGAATGAGCTGGTAAGCGTGCTCGTCTACTTGCCGTGGGTGAATGGGAGTAAACGGGTCTCTGGCTTCGGGCGCTTCCGTCGCCCAACATAGGCATTATGTTGGACGACACTACATTCCGGCTGGTTACATGCCTACGTTTAGGTTCTCTTTGTGGTGTTTCTCATTGGTGTCATTGTGGTGAAGCTGCCGACTTCACTACGGCCTGTCTTATAGTAGGAGCGCGAGCTGCATAGCACGACACGCAAATATTAATGACATTATTCGTCGAGCTGTCGTCACCTCCGGCGTGCAACTATATTAGAAATCAGTCGCTTGACACGTGATGATGGGAAGAGACCAGATGGTATGGCGCTGTTGCCATGGAAGTTGGGAAGGCTTCTGGCATGGGATGTTACTTGTGTCGACACCCTTGCTCCATCTCATCTTTCAAGCTAAGCAGGCTTTGCTGGCGATGCCACTGCAGAGATTAAAACGGCGCAAATATGTTATGTGTTTGAGCCGTTTGGGGTTGAAATGCTTGGATTATGGGGTCCATGGTGCCCTGAATACCTAACCTGTATCACATGACCTTACCTGTATAACATGACCTAACTCAGTAGCTAGTATAAGAATACTACCTTACAATTAGTTTACAGAGAAGTCTACATTTCTGCCCTACATTTATCTCATGTAATATTGTATCTAAATATGTCTAGACTCTAAAACAGAAAACTTTGAGTGTTTCTGCATTTCTTCTCAGAGGCAGTCAGTAGGAAATGCCGGGTTAATCCAAATTTATTGACGAGTGAAAGTGTTTTTTGAAACAAACTTGCTAAAATAAAGATCATGTCAACATTTAATTTCTCAAAACTAAATAAATATTCTTACATTTTCAGGAGTATTACCTGCGGAGGCTGCAGTAACTGCAAACGTTATTTCTAACATCGACAAACTTTTTGACTGTGTAAATGCTGACACAGCAGACTTGAAAAAAGGCAAACCACATGCCACAAACCTAAAAATTAAAGCACCACATCTATCCCATTTCAAGGAAATGAAAGAGTTTTTTAAGAAGTTACAGTTTGTGGGATGTAGAAGCACTCCTCCTACTCAGGAAGGCTGGGTATGGACTATTATTGGCATAGAACGGCTGTGGACTACCCTTACAACTAAAAATGCTAATATAAAAAGTTTAGCAACACGGCGACTTCAGCAAGATCCGCTTGAAAATTTATTTGGTTGCATCAGGGGAAACTGTGGATCCAATTCCAACCCTACTGTAGGACAATTTGTTGCAGGCTTGAAAACAGCCATTCTTAGCAATTTGTCTCACATTAGTATTGGCAATTGCAAACTGGATGAGAATGAGGCCATGTTAGACAACTGCAAAGTATTATTGTCGAATGATCAGATGAGACATCAGACAGGTGAGACATGCACTGAAGAAGAGACTGAAGAGGACACCAGAGGAGCAATGCAATTGGATATGGATGACGATTATTTAGAACAAGGTACGGTAGATGATGCTGAACTACAAGCATGTGCCTATGTTTGTGGTTTTATTCTTAAACATCATAAAAGTCAATGTTTGACATGCAAAGAAATGCTTTTTGCCAAAAAAATGGACACCACGCACCTCTTCGTCGATTTCAAGGAGTATAATGAGTTGAAAAGAAGTTTAATGTACGCATCTCGCGACTTTATATTATGTGTCGAGAACTGTGCTCAAAAAGTAAATGATATTTTAAAAGAAAAACACCATTCGCCAAAAATTAAAAGTTTAATTATAGATATAATAACAAGCGAAATTAACTTTAATTTTTTAAATAAATGTCAAGAACACAAGGCCGATACTGTAAAATATATAGTAAACAGTGTGTTTCACATCTGTATAAAAAGATACTGCTTTGTAAGAAACAGAAAGTTTGTAGAAGAAGCGGCACATTCAGCGTTGAAGAAAAAGATTGCAATTCTTAAACATGTTTAATTTTTTTTTTTTATATGCTTTTAGAGGAAGGCTGACAGACTAATAACATTTTGGTTTGTATAATATGTAATAAAGATTGCTAATAACAAGCCTCCACAGATAAATAACAGTCGATTTGCTATCGCAAAACATGTAGTAAAGTAATATTAAATAGAAGTAATTCAGTTATCACACCGACATCTACAGCTTGAGTGCAACTTGCAATTGCTTCCTGTCGAAAAAAATGGTTCAGCTAAAAGCCGCCTTGCTGTGCTTGCATTAGTACAGAACAAATCAATATCCACTTCGCGGGAAATTTTATTATAACCACGCGCACTATTATGGAAAAATGCATTAATTTATAATTAATGCATCTTCCATCCCCTTGGATATAAATTCATGTGATAGGATTAAATTCGAAGTAGTGGAACGCTTTCTAAGGAAACCATGTTGTTCTTCACCAAAACTGCATTTCATTGCTGCGTACGCATCTGTATATATTATACGCTCAAGAATTTTAGAGAACAAACATATCTTGGATATTGGGCGATAGTTTGCAA
Organism: Diloba caeruleocephala; assembly: GCA_947459985.1. Taxonomy (NCBI): domain Eukaryota; kingdom Metazoa; phylum Arthropoda; class Insecta; order Lepidoptera; family Noctuidae; genus Diloba; species Diloba caeruleocephala. The sequence goes on along the minus strand of OX381616.1, from coordinate 8,013,828 downwards.
TATCAGACTTGTTTCCTTTTTTGAAGACTGGGGTGACAAAAGCAGATTTCCATATTTTAAGAACTAAACCTTCGGATAGCGATCGCCTGAATAAAATACACAACGGGGTAACTATACTATCGGCACAATTGACGATGAACGCTGGTGGTATTAGATCTGGTCCGCCAGATTTGGGGAGGTCTAAGGTTTTTAGAAGCTTTAATACTTGAGAATGGCATATATCAATTGAGCCAATACACACTACATTATTATCAATGTAAGGCTCACAAGGTTCGCTTAGTACAGGGTCGGGTACCTGGAAAGTAGACTGAAAGTAGGTAGCAAATAAATTGCTGATCTCCTCACCTGTACTCGCAGGCATATCACAATAATGCATAACTTTGGGAAAAATACTGGTTTTTCTTTTGCCCTTGACGTACGACCAAAAGGATTTTGGATTTTTTGTAATAGACGTTTCAACTTCAAACTCAAAACTCAAACTCAAATCTTTATTGCATTCTTATGTTCATAAGTTAACAGAAAATTAGATGCGTATCAATATGAAACCCTGTTAGGGCGCAGCAATTTTACTATACAATAACAATAGTATTTATGTTTGCTTAAAATATTAAAAGGAAGAGATTAATACATACTTATTAAAGGTTAAGGCGATTATTCAGCGGTTATTTATATTAATTATAAATTTTTGATACATCTTGTACATTTTAATATTATATTATTAATAAAGCGAAATCTGGTCATTCTTATTATATTATATAAATATTATTTACTTAGTACGTATAAAATTTGTTTAATCACAAGATACAAATTTTATCTTATCTTCAAAAAACTCTTGCAAAGTGTAATAGGATTTTTGCTTTAAGTATTTATTTCATTTTACTTTAAAGACGTTGTAATTTAACGTGTCTTTTATTTCCTGGGGTATTTTATTATAAATTTTTATAGACATTGAATACGGGCCAGAGTGGAATATTGTTAGACTTGAGATGGGAAGGGACAGATTATTTTGATGTCTTAAATTACGTGATTGTGAATATTGATCTTTTCTCTGGGAGTACAGATGTTTGTGTTTTTTGACAAATAAACAGATTTCGAGAATGTACAGTGATGTTAGAGTAAGGATGCCTAAATTACGAAAGTATGGCCTGCAACTATCCATTCCTCCTATATTAGCAAGAATTCGTACACATTTTTTTTGTAATTTAAAAAGCACTTCATTGTCTGTACTGTTTCCCCATAATACTATGCCATATCTAAGCCAAGAATGTGCGTAGGCGTAATATGCAATAGTGGCTGATTTTATATCTGTCGATATTTTTAGCTGGTATAATGCATATGTAAATCTAGATAATTTTCCACATAAATATTGTATGTGAGATTTCCAGTTTAAATAAGTGTCAATATTTAACCCTAGTAGTTTAAATGTGTTAATGCATTCTAGATTAACGTTGTTGTGTATGTAACTAATTGTTAGTGGACGTTTTTGGTAAGGCCGAAATTGCATAATTTTTGTTTTTGAAAAATTTATCTCTAGGTTGTGTTCTTGTAGCCAAACTAACACTTCTGTTAAATGGTTTTGTATGATATTATTTAAGTTTAGTTCACTTTCGCATGGGAAAACAACTGAAATGTCATCAGCAAAAAGTATACTTACAGCATTTATTATTTTGGGAAGGTCGTTAATATATATTATGAACAACAGGCATCCAAGCACACTTCCTTGTGGGATAGAATTATTTATTTTCGCTTCTCGAGATCTAATATGAGTTATTTCACCAGTTTCTACATGATGGTGTTCAATTTCCACATATTGACTACGATTATTGAGATAGGAAACAAACCATTTGTGGGCTATACCTCTTATCCCTATACCATTTAGTTTATTTAAAAGTATTTTATATGAAACTCTATCTTCTGGTGGCATGCTTTTGCAACTTCTGGTCGCATGCTTTGCAATGTACTCCATCCAACAGAGGGTCATCACAGGCACCACACTTATGTTGTGAATTCATTTCTGGTCAGTATAGTTGATATCAATATTAAATTAAATTAAATTTGGTGTTGACAGCACTGACATTTGACACTTCGATGTAATAGTATATTTATTGCATATATCCCCAATAAAGTCTTAGGTGGTAAATATAAATTATGAGATCTATCATGGACCCTTTCGAGCACGTGCAAAGTAGGAAGCGAGAAAGAGGACATTAATCTATTTGTATTACTATAAACTATAATAAGAAAATTTGTATATATATATTACAGATATTTGTCCTTTAGGTAATCATTTATACTGTTATAACATTTGCCGAGTAATAGTTATTTTTCGATGTAATTGTAATTGTAATCTGTATAATTATAATAAACCTTTAAATGATTACTTCTGTTTATTATTTATTGAGCAACGGGCTAGCTGCACCTGCAAGAAAACTTATCAGTTTACCGAATTTTGAAACTGATACGATTTCTTGCAGTGCAAAAGCCAACAGTTAAATAATAATTTTGAAACTGGATGTATGTGGTGTGATTTGAAATTCCCGCTATGAATATTTTCTTGGGTATAACAAGAGATGGCGTGCATGTTGTCCCACTTTTTTAGTATTAAGTTGACATTCTTCCCTTGGTAAATGTATTCTATGCTAGTGTGTTATGTTGAATGAATCCTAGTCAATTAGCTTAGATTAGTATCGTCAACATTTTGAATAGGTACCACCTAATCTCGGAAAATACCTGATCTCCGCACCCATTTCTAATAAATACGACTCGTCTCTAGTTCTTAGAAAAGATGGGATTCTCCGATAACACACTAATGAAAACTACGTTAAAAAAAATCGACGTTTTTATTGAAGCTTAACAAATAGTTTCTTATTAGTTGATTATTTATGCTTTTATGTATTTCACATAATCAGTAAATAAATAGGTATCCTTATAGCAAAATATAAAATAAAATTTATTGTATGGTAGTTGGTAAAAAATGCTGATAATAACTCTTGGTGAATTCTGTCATGAGATCAGGCATTGCTTCGGGTAATGTGGTGATGAGTCGAGCTGGGCTGCCAGAGTATCTAGCAAATGAGGGAACAACAGTCTCTGCAGGTAGTACAGAATCGTCTTCAATCATACAGCAATCTTTTAACACACATCTCCGACCCTGTAAATGAAAATATAAATCCCATGTCAGGACAATATTCAACTGCCTATACTGACAGTCAATCCAAGAAATTGGAGAGCCAACTTATAAAATAATGTCCTTTCCAATGTGGGCCAAAACAGGTAGACTGCTTTATGAAATTGACATAGATTATTTTCAGTGTTTGCAGGGCTGCTTTGCCATTGTTTGACAAAACACTGTATTTGCAAAGCCATTAGCATGTAATGCTATAATCACTAAGCGTTTAGCATTGTAGTTACTACATTTTTCCAGCCAGTGTTATCACAGAACTGTAACAATAATTGAAATTGACTACTTGATGTGGCAATTCAGCATTGCCAATGCTATTGTCGCATGGTTGCTTATCTGCACTTTGTTGCTTTAATCAAACTGTCTCCAAGCATGGTAACCCAAGTATATTATTATAGATATTGGGATGGACACGACATGGGCATGTGACATGACTTTCATCTTGCCCATGTTCATTTTAAGGCCCACCTGTTGGGAAACTCTGTTGAGATCATCAAGCATTGCGCTGAGCTCTTGCAACGATTCTGCCTTGAGTACGATGTCGTCGACAAATCGAAGGTGAGTGATATACTCGCCATTGATGTTTATGCCGAATCCTTTCTACTCCAGTAGCTTGAAGGCATCCTTCATTACAGAGGTGAACAGTTTCGGGGAAATGACATCCCCCTGTCTCACACCTCTCTGCAATGGAATGCCCCCGTGCTCTGTTCATGAACTCGGACCGTCATGGTGGCGTTTCTGTATAAGCATTTCAACACTTCAATGTACCGATAATCAATCTGGCACCGCTCCAGAGATTGCAGCACCACCCAGGTCTCGATCAAAATCGAAGGCTTTGTCATAGTCCACAAATGCCAAGCATAGTGTCAGATTATACTCCTCGGTCTTCTGTATAACCTGCTGCAGCATATGGATGTGGTCTATGGTACTGAAACCTTTCCGGAAACCGGCTTATTCAGGAGGCTGGAAGTCATCAAACCTACGCTGCGAGACGATTCGTGATGACCCTTGATAACAGCTTATAAACATGGCTCAGAAGCGAGATGGGTATATAATTCTTTAATAGGGTGTTACCACCCTTTTTGAAGTAGAGCACCACCGCACCTATGTTCCAAGCTTTCGGCATTGTGCCCTTGTGTAAGACAGAATTGAATAACTTCTTCTTTAAGTACAGGTGTGCCACCCACTTTCAGAAGCTCTGTCGTAATTCCGTCCCCACCTGGCGCCTTGTTATTTTTAAGCTGTTTCAAAGCCATCATAATCTCATACAGGCTGATGTCCAGGATATCCTCGGTATAGTGTCGGGTTAGTTTGGCTCGCGGGTCTTTGTCAGAGCCAATGGTAGGTATAGTAACCAAGGTGTATAGCTGCTGGTAGAAGTTCTCAATCTCTCTCAAACCCTCTGGCTTAGTCAATGCTACGCTGCCATCCTCAGTCTCCAGCTGCATAATATGACTTATTCTGTAAACAGTGTGGTGCCAGTAAATAAAGCACCACCATATCTTAATATGTGGATGTTGTAAAAGCCAACTATGGGATAAGTCAGAAGATAGAAGCAACAGTAACTTACAAGTATAATTACAACTCAACTGCTATCGCCAATCTGCCTGCCAAGCATAGCGTTTAAGGCATAAACCCATAATAATCACACAACCCAGACTGGTTGTAGTGGTGATCTTCATGGGAGGCATATGCCCAACAGTAGACCTCTTTCAGTAGACAGATCTGTAGTATATTTTAACAGTACAGTTACAGTTTGTAACTGCCTTCGAATGAACTCACCAACTGCAACATTACTATTAATGCATTTTAAGCATGCATGTGTGGTGCCGGCTGTGCAGTGTGGTGCCGGCTCAGAATGCCACCACCCCATTTCATCCCATGGGTGTCGTACAAGTCGACAAAGGGATTAACCGGAGGATGGGCAGCAGCGTCCTTCGAGCACACAACAACTCAACTGCGATCGCCAACCCGTCTGCCAAGCATGGCGATTATGAGCACCCACTGAGCACACTACACACCCATATTGGTTGTTGTGGTGATCTTTGGGGGAGGCCTGTCCAGCAGTGGACTTTATTCGGCCGAAATGATGAATGATGAAGCAGTTGGGCAGTACAGCTATCCATCCTCTTGATTATAGCAGCCCCAGCCCCCTAAAGTTACATATTAGCTAACCAAGTGATCATACTTACAATGACAACATTAAATATTGTTGTATACTTACAATAACAACATTCTTTCCAATGTAGACATAAGAGCCAACAACAGCAGCATTTACAACAGTGTTTTCACCAACAAACACATGGTCACCCATTTGTAAAGGGAAGAAGGCAACACTGGAAGTAATTAATAACATGATGATTAGTCTCTTACATATTATTGTAGAAATGTTTCACAATGTTATTATACTTATGTAGTAGATCGCTATTCTATTGCATGTTTTTGCTATAGGGAGATAAATAATTAGAATGTCTATAGTTTACATGACCACATATTGTGATGATTATAAATATATATTTTTTATAATATTAAAAGATTTCATATTCCTTACGATTACACGATTTACAGTATCAGAAGCTGCTTAAAATAAATATTACCCTTTACTAAACTTCTTGAAAGGCGGCCGTATAACAGATCCTTTGCTTATAATACAAAATCTTCCAGTTTTCACATTGGCCAAATCTCCTCTGATTATAGCATCGCTTTGGACTATAACTTTCCCGTGAAGAACAATATTTTGAGATCCACAAAGCACAGTTTGCCTACTTACTTTATTACCCGAAGCCTGTGAAATTTTAAAATAAATAATTATGGAATGTACCAATCATGTAACACCATAACAACGTGCAAACTTCACATACGGTTTCTACGTATTCTGATTTATTATAATAAGTATCTTGAAGCTCCATATTGTTGCTGCTGTACAATATTTACAACTATTTTATTATTTGCATACAATTTACAAATGACAATGAAAGTAATGAAACTTTAAGAAACGTCATTTTATGAAATTTTTTTTTTTTTTTTTTTTTTTTTCATTTATTATGGGCATTGGACGAACCATCAACCCAACAAAAGATTTACAAACTCATAACAGTTTCTTATCCAAGGTAACAGAATATTTATCTTATAAATAACTAAAATACTTATAAACAAAGTTAAGAATGACTCTACCACTTATAAATTATAAACGCAAATTACAAAGATAAACAAAGTTATCTTAAAATTATGTATCTATACATATATCTTTACAACAACAAAAATTATTAACTATGCAAATAATAACTAAAATTCATACAGATCCAACTGTACTTTGGATGAATTGAAATATAGAATTATATAAAATAGGAAATTTTAATAAATCATAAATATTTTTAGGTAGGTCACATTTCCCTAGCAAGTCTTGACATTGACAAATCAACAATACTCGTTGCACTGAAAATTGTTTACAATCAAAGAACAAATGTTGCAGGTCACAACTTTCATAATTACAATATATACAAGATTTACTATCGATGAGTTTTAATCTGTACAAGTGAGAAGGTATTTTACAGTGTCCAATAGTACTGGGTCGTTTCAGATTTTTCGGAAAATGAAACGTAACAGTTTTATTTTCTCAAAAAAGAGTTTCCAAAAACAGATTTTAAAGAAACTGTTTTTCCATGACCATGACCTAAGTATCATCATATCAGCCACAGTACGTCCACTGCTGAACAAAGGCCTCCCCCTCGCATTCCGCCCTATCTATAATATACCTATATTATTCTTCCGTGCTTCCGCGTAATTAGACTACGAAAACATTCTACTGAAAAATGAATTCATCAATTAACGGATATTGGATGGTTTCGAAAGTGACTTAGGTCGTAATTATAAATTAATTTAATTCAATATATAAATTGTAATAAATTGCATTCATAAATACGAAAGTAATAAATTTATTAACCATTCGTCATACTTTTTCTACACATATAAAAAAGCGGGAACCATGCACGTATGACGTCAACCAACACTATACAATTTATGCAAGAATCAAATTTCAAACAAAAACGAACGTCCGACTAGCCGTCCTTGAAACGAGAGCCAAAAAGAAACTGTTTTTCTCCATCATGTTTTTCTACCACCAAATTTGTAGTTTGTGGTGATACATATAAGATTCATTTTAGCGTTGTAACTAAAAGTAGTTACTTGGCGGTTAAAAACAACTGGTTGTTCTTCATACGATAATAGTTCTTATTACAATCACCGTAAGGTATTTAATTAGATGCTTCGTTCAAAAAACGTGCAAAGTAGTTGTACCAACCGAACGTTTGTGAAGAAACGGCGACTGGAACGATTTTTGAGAGAACGAAGTTTGCAGTATGTGATTACTCAGGTTAGAAATCTCGTTCGTTTTGGAACGTAATGTCAGTTTGCCGAGAAACCGTCCGTTCGTTTTTCGTCTAAAAACTGTTTTACTAAAGTGTTTCTGAACAAAACGCCCAGTACTAGTGTCCAATTCTTAACCTACAAATAGTGGTAATTAACTGTCTACCAAGGAATATCTTGTTTCTTTCAAACCAAGAAGACGTTGATGGTTTGTGAGTGATTTCTGCTAACCATTTTCCTTTTACTTGCCGAGTATAGCTAAGCGATATCTCCCAGCGCTTAATCATTAAGTCTTTCACTTCATGGTTTAGTTAACCAGGAAAATGACTCTTTACCAGACTGTGAGAATGGTAAATGTATTCTATGGAAATAAGTGTTAAGATGGTTAAAGTCTGCATTATTAATCGGAGAAGTGATTTTATTTAGAAAAGCAGAAGCATATTCTGGATTGTGCATGAAGACATTGCTTTTACTTCCTTGGGCACAAGAGAACTTGTATTTACGTATATTATCCCAAATTATTTTAATGGAAGTTAAGCGGCTAAATGATGAACATAGGTTTTGCCAACTGGTACGTTTAGCTTCTAGTATAATTAACTTTTTTTCAGCATCTAACTGTTTATATATCAAATAGTTTTCTAATGAAGGATATCTTTTATATGATTGGAGTGCTAACCGTACTTTCGCAACTGCTAACTCACACTTTTCATCCCACCACACAACTCTCTTTTGACGAAGATGGACAGTAGACTTTTTTTGGAATGTTAACAATACTGAATATAATAATTGAACAAATCTATTATAATCACCAATAGGATCATTAGTTAGAGTAAACGATGATAATGCTGTATTGCACTTATCAGCAAAGACATGCCAATTAATTTTGTTAAAGTTTATTTCTCAAATTTCAGGGACATCAGTAGAAACACATCTTGGGGTATCTGCAAAATATATCTCAGAAGCCTGATAGAAGACTTTGACAAGAACAGGATAGTGATTACTACTCATAGGATCATCTAATATAGAAAAGGCACAACTGGAACTGAGAGATTGAGAAACAAAAACTAAATCTAACACATTACCCTCTTGTCCGAAAGGAGCTAAAGTAGTTATGTTATGGTCATTAATACAAATGCAGTTTTTATCATTCATGAAATTGTAAATCAAATTGCCTCTACTATTATTATTTTTACCACCCCAAGACAGATGAAGAGCATTAAAATCTCCAATGATTAAAAAATTATCTGTTTTTATTTTATTAAAAGTTTCTTCCAGCAAATGAATACGAAACTTACCGTTAGGTGGAGGAGGGCAATATACACATAAAATATTCAAGTACAAGGAACCAATTTCAATTTCACACAAAATATTTGGAAAATTGTAGTCCGAATAGGTATCAATAAAACTGTATTTATATAAACTTTTAATTGCAATGGCTACGCCTCCGGAGGACGCTCAGAGTCTATCCTGATAATATTATAACCCTTATGCTTAAATTTTTTATTGTTATTAAGCCAGGTCTCATTAATTGAAATAATGTCGATGCTATCAGTACTGAGGTCAATAAAGTCATTAAAAACATCAAGTTTAGGGGAAATGCTTCTAGAATTCCAGTGTATTATGTTTAAATGTTTTAAAACTTTATCCATAAATGATTATGTATTGCTTAAATTGTGTATTAACAATTCTTTTATAATCTTGGATGTAATTGGTGCCCCATCTTTCTTAGAAATCAAATCTACAATTGTTTTTATAATGCCGTTTAATGTTGAATCACAGTTCAATATATCGCTTATAATAAATCGTTTCTGAGGTGAAGTAGTTTTGGTATTAACATTAGAATTCAAAGGGATATTTTTAGATGTTTTTTCATTAGATGCAAGTAAGACTGATTTGGTGCCTTTAATAGCTGAAGCATATGTTGTACCTCCCAAAATTCTATTTTTAATTTCAGCAACTTTCGAAGCTTTAAGGGGGCACTCATATGCGACTGCTACATGAGGTCCTTGGCAGTTATTACACTTAATTTTATCTTTTTGTAAACAATCTTTATAGAAATGATTACCTGCACAGATGGAACAAACTTGAGCATTTTTGCAAGAACCACTAGTGTGGTTGAATTTGAAACAGTTAAAGCATTGAACTAAAGGTTTAAAATATTCTCTTACTTCGAACCATAAATGTTCATAAGTAACATGACTGGGCCTGTTAATATTCAAAAAAGTTACCAGTACTGTTGGCAGACAAGTAAGTGAGCCGTCGGGAAGCTTCTTCTTAAATCTCTTGATACCTAAAACTTCACACCCAGGTGATTTCAAAGACGACAAATGTTCAGTATCGGTAATTTCAGTAGGAACCTTGATGACTCCCTGACTTTCAATTTGATCGAAAGGTATCTTGACTGACCAGTTATATTTGCTATGAATGGATTTATTCAAAATGAAAGAGTTCGCTTCTTTTTTTGTTGGAAAGAATATCTTGATATAGTAATGACCAATGGGCTTAACGTACGTGTTAAGTGGAACCAAGTCCTTAAGAATTTTATTAATTTTAAATAGATCAATTTTTTCTTTGTTGTCCTGGAAAAGTAATACGGGATAATCTTTTCTGTTCAATTCTTCATAGGTGGGAAGGATGTCTTTGAATAAACCCCTCTTAGTATTTATGAACTTCGGTAACATCTTGGGAACCGGTTCATCTTCATGTATGCAAGTACTCTTCCGCTTTAAAGTGGTTTCGGAAGTAGAGGACTCCATGAGTCCACTACTAAATTCACTCATGGAATTAGAAAATAAGGGCTATAACTAGTTAATATACCTCGAAATTAATTAAAATTATTTTATTTAAAAAATAGCGCCTTTTAATTCGACTTTCCCGCCCTTTTTTTCTTTTATGACATTTTTTTTTTTTTTTTTTTTTTTTTTTTCATTTATTACGGGCATTGGTCTTACCATCAACCCAACAAAAAATTAACAATTCGGATTATTTTTACATGTTAACTTAAATCTTTTATGTCTAAGTTATACTTAACATTATCTATATAATATATATGACAAAACTAATATCTATATATAATATCGTATTTCAGCGGGGTAATTTTACTGGTTTGCATCCCTAGTACATAGTATAGTCTTATAACTAATTCATATAGATCTAACAGAACTTAGGATGAATATAAAATTGAAATTTTTAATAAATCACAAATATTTTTCCTTACATATAAAAATAAAACAAAACACATTTTTAGGTATGTCACATTTCGCCAGTATGTGTTGACATAGGTTGACAAATTGACAATTGATGAATTGACATTGCTAAATCAATCACAGTCACGGAGACACGGAGTAGGTTTATAAAATCAATAATCAGAGGTTTTATTTCCACTACGTTATCAACAATGTACATTATTTAAATATTTACAATTACCTATTAGCCCAAAAGCAAAGTAATCTGTGTATTATGTTGCGCTGCACCGAAAACTACTTACAATCAAAGAACATCATAAAAATTGTTATTTTACACTTTGCAAAGAACAATTAGCAATAGCTTTCCTATTTACAATATATTTATCATTTTTTTGTCCGGAGAGTTTTAATCTATACAAATGACAAGATGTTTTACAATGTCCAAATCTTAACCTATGACTACTGGAACTGAAAGATTGAGAAACAAAAACTAAATCTAACATTGACTCCTATTGTCTATAGGGGCTAAATTACAATATTAAGATCATTAAAACGAATGCAGTTTTTATCATTCATATTATGTTATTCATTTTAGCACCCAAAAAACAGAAGAAGAGCATTAAATTAAAGTATGCAATGAATAAGAAATTATGTTTTTATTTTACTAAATGTTTCTTTCAGAATATTAATATCAAATTTACCATTAGGTGGAGAAGGACAATATACACACAAAATAATAGAGAAAATACAAGAAACAAATTCAATTTGACATAGAATATTTTGAAAATTGTAGTCTTATATCAATAATAGTGAATTTAAAATATAAATTTAATAGCAATGGCTCTGAGAGGTTGATCGGAGCCTCTTGCAAATATAACCCATATGCTTATTTTTTTATTACAGCAAAGTCAGGTTCCATTTATTAATTAAAATAAAGTTGATGCTATCAATACTATTATCAATAAAGTTATTTAAAAACATCAAGTTTAGGGGAAATATATCTAGGATTCCAGTGCGAAATTTAGTTCTATTACATTAATATACTTTATCCATATAGTATTATATATTGCTTAAATTGTGTATTAACAATTCTTTTATTATCCTGGATGTAATTGGTGCTCCATCTTTCTTGGAAATCAAATCTACAACTGTTTTTATAATACCATTTAATGTTGAATCACAGTTCAATATGTCGCTTATAATGAATCGTTTCTGCGGTGATGTGGCTTTAGTATTCACATTAGAATTCAAAGATTTATTTTTTGAGGTTTTGTCATTAGATGTATGTAAGACTGATTTGGAGCCTTTAATAGCTGAAGCATATGATGTACCACCCAAAATTCTGTTTTTAATTTCAGCAACTTTAGAAGCCTTAAGGGGGCACTCATAGGCGACTGCTACGTGAGGTCCTTGGCAGTTATTACATTTAATTTTATCTTTTTGTGAACATTCTTTATAGAAATGGTTACCTGCACAGATGGAACAAACTTGGGCATTTTTGCAAGAACCACTAGTGTGGTTGAATTTGAAACAGTTAAAGCATTGAACTAAAGGTTTAAAATATTCTCTTACTTCTAGCCATAAATGTTCATAAGTAACATGACTGGGTCTGTTAATATTCAAAAAAGTTACCAATACAGTTGGGAGACTAGTAAGTGAGCCATCAGGAAGCTTCTTCTTAAACCTCTTGATACCTAAAACTTCACACCCAGGTGACTTCAAAGACGATAGAAGTTCAGAATCATCAATTTCAGTAGGGACCTTTATTACTCCCTGGCTTTCAATTTGATCAAAAGGTATCTTGACTAACCAGTTATGTTTGCTATGAATGGGCTTATTCATAATGAAAGAGTTTGCTTCTTTTTTTGTTGGAAAAAAGATCTTGATAAAGTAATGACCAATGGGCTTAACATACGTGTTAGGTGGCACCAAGTCCTTAAGAATTTTATTAATATTAAAGGGATCAATTTTTTCCTTGTTTTCCTGAAAAAGTAAAACGGGATAATCCTTTCGGTTCTGTTCTTCATAAATTGGAAGGATATCTTTGAATAAACCCCTTTTAGTATTTATGAACTTGGGTAACATCTTGGAAACCGGTTCATCTTCGCGGATACAAGTTGTACTCTTCCGCTTTAAAGTGGCATCGAAAGCCGAGGGCTCCATGAGCCCACCACTAAATTCACTCATGGAATTGAAAAAGGGCTAAAAACTGGTTATTTATAGGTCAAAACAAATTAAATTTATTTAGTTTCAAAAAGAGCGCCTTTTAATTCGACTTTCCCGCCCTTTTTCCTTTTATGACATCACACGAATGAGTGCTGCCAGCTGTTCAAAAATTCCGCCCAGCGGGTCATCAAATTCTTCCCAAAAAGTAGTATATTAGGAGGGGCCTAAATAAAAGTTTTTATTTCAGTGACAAAATAGCGGTGACACCTAATAAACAGGCTAATGTTTTAATCAAATTAATAATTAATAGATAATTACGACATGGATGGCGCCTTTTATTTTATTTTTTTTGATTAGCCACTAAGCGATTGCCTTTGTTCGCTATGTGACGCGATTCCGATTCCCAGACCAAATATTTGTACGATCTACAGATTTCTCTTCTTTTTTTCTTTCTGTTTCGGGTCGGGCTGCTTGTGCATGTGAAATTAATGTTGTAAACTGTACCCACGCTACAGGCGAAATCACAGGGTGGGGCTTAGTTCTTCAGTATAAAAAAAACTGTAACACATAACACAAAAGTATCAATCTCAGAAGGGAACTAAATATAGTATTGTCTTAGGTTTTCGCGATTATTGCACATTATAATAAAACAATTTTAAACGGATTAAATCGCGTGTATTATTGTTTTTCCTGACGTTTCGAACACTTAGCAGGGTTCGTGGTCACAGGATGACTAAGGTGCACGGGCGGTCAACTACCAACATATAAAAAGTTGCTTAGGTTGACAGTCAACATGCAAAATGAAAGCTACCTCACTCCCCGTGTCCATTTTGAAATGACGTCATTTTTAGTTTTACCAGCAGTCATAGGACGTTGCCATGACACTGAAAAAATATCAGTCTTGTCGAATTATTAAATTCTAATACTTTCCTTGTGAATGTGAAGTATTTTATTTAACAAATTGGTGGCGAGGATGGCGGAATCGCAATGTAAAAATATAAACGAATACGAGGTTCATTACGAGGCATCTTAATCCAACAGGACAAATATATAAATACTAATACTACCTAAATACGGAAACGAATTTACAAAATGAAGAAATACAAACCAGGATACAGGATTCTAGATGATTAAATCGATAAATCCATAACTCGTTTACAACAAGAAGATGAAACAGTAATTTCCTACACTTCCGAACTTAAGAAAGTTACATTAAATTGTGAATTCAAATGTTAGAACTATAGAAATCAAAACATAATAGTTTACTTTGCCTGCAATTTATAAGAGGTTTTAAAGACGGTGATATTTGTACAAAAAATATCCAGGATAAGGTCATTCTCTTCTACATTCCCTAAATTGGTGCATATCGCTACTGGTTTAGAAATGGGTAACATTGAAAATGCAGCAATGTCTTCAGACACTCGAAAACAAACTGGTTCAATTAACAGAATTACAAAAAATACAACCAACACTCCACCCACTTAAACTAAGATACATACAAGGTCACCATTGACAATTAAATAACTGAGATGGAAATGCTTTCGATCTGGAAAGGATGACCACAAGGCTAAAGAATGCGATGCCATCAAAAGCGTTTGGCGAAAATGTCACAAAACAGGCCACCTTGCCTGAGTTTGCTTGCAAAGAATTACCAATACGCATCAATTAGACGACTCTACAAGCAACGTTAGCCAAGACATCAATTTACTATGAAATGAAATATAAGGAAATTACACGATATCAATCGAATAGAAGGAAAGGTCGTTCGTATGGAATTCGACACTGGTGCAACTTTATCATCAATGTCACTAAAATACTACAAAAAGGCTTTCATCACATAACTAGACTGAATTATCTTAGGTCAGTTTGAAATTAGTAGATATATTTATTTTAAGAAAAAACTAATACTTAAGGAGATACTCTAAATAAATGGATAAATTATTAATATTTTTATTTTTCACTGTAAATATTAGCCCTAATAAGAAAATAAAAAATAATAAAAACGTTTTGGTACATACTATGGAAACTCTTTTTTGGCATTGTGGCTATTATGTCGGAGCATAAACCAAGGCCCTCTTTATTAAAAAAAAGTGTCATTTTCTATGTTAACTGTCTGCTATTGGCGAGAAAATATGTTCCGAGTCGACCGTCTGATACGAAGTATCCTACTACCTAGTCTGTGCTAAGGTAACAAGCGTCGTTACAGATTTAAAAAGTTATTTTATCTACCGTACAAAACTAATCAAAAATTGTTTCGATGCACGCAGTAATCACTCACAGTGTCTTGATGTTTTTTAGTGTAGTGTGTTGTTTGGGATTTTATTAATTTAATAACCGGATTCCAAACAGGTGGTACCTGCCAACCATCTTCTCTATTAAAATTAGGATGTTTTTTAATTTCAATAGCCTCTCGAAACATTCTTGGTACATAACGGTTCTCTTTCGCGAGGACTTGAGGATGATCAAATCGAAGAAAATGGTTGGGTTTGCCTAAGGCATGTTCACACACTGCGGACTTTGTGATGCGTCTATGCTTGACGTCAGCTATGTGTTCTTTAATTCTGGTGGCTATACTACGCTTTGTTTGCCCTATGTATGACAACCCACAATCACAATCAATCTTATAACGACGCTTGTCACCTTAGTCATCCTGCGACCACGAACCCTGCAAAGTGTTCGAAACGTCAGGAAAAACAAAAATCAATAATACACGGGAACTAAATAGCTTACGTGCTGATCCAGCCACAATATTTCTTGGATGTAGGCCATATGAAATTTAGTCTGCGTAGGCATCCCATCGCTTGGCCACTGCACTGACTATACTGCGTAATTCTTTATATCAGCGATCGACATTGTGAACAATTTATAAGGTAATAAGTGTTAAAGTGTTAATAATCTTATTTATAGACATGTATTAGTCTTTGAGTGTTATTTGTGTTAGATATCGACAGTTTAAACCGATCATAAGCCTATCATGAGCTTAAGAAACTAGCTTAGAAACGTTAATATTTCGAGTTATCACATGTGAGGATAATAGATTACATAAGCGAGATTAGTTAAGAGTAAAACCGCTTACATGAATACCAAGCATTGATTGGCTTATGATATATTCGATAATAAATGCAGCCATTAAAGCAAATAAAAATCTGAGCTTTGCTACGACAAAACTTTACCGTCACTAGAGCCGGAAGCTGATTTGGAATTAATTTGACTCTATATTATGGTAAATTTGTAGATAACTATTGTCGTGATTTAAAAATGCATAACTACTTTTTCTTATATAGTAATGTAAATAGCAGTAAGGTGTGTAATAAGTGATTCTCATAGTGAAAATCTAACGACTCCTGCATAATTCGTAGAGTTATGGTCGGTTTAAAACTGTTTTTATATCAGAATGACTATCTTGAGTTTAATGAGTATACAAATGAGATAAGATTGTGGAGTCATATAATCATATCTGATAATAATAAGGTTGAAAAGCTTCTGATAAGAATAACATACATAATTACGTAGGTTAAGTACACACCCTGGCGCGTTTTCCGCCTTTTGAAATCCTGGCGGAGATGGATGCGTGGGTCTACGATCAGACACGCTCCCTCCGCCAGAGCGGCGAAGGCGCGCCTCCAGGGGTGCTGGAAAGGCTAGCTCGGCGGCGCGCACTTGTAAAGTGGCGTCATCGCCTGCGGATGCAGTTTGCAACCAAGCGCGTCGTCGAGGCTGTCTTGCCGCTCTTTGGAGCCTGGCTCAGAAGGAGCGAGCGCGTCACCTACCACCTGACGCAGGTGCTCACTGGGCATGGTTGTTTCGGTGCGTACCTGCACAGGATAGGACGTGAGGCCACGGCACAATGCCACCATTGTGATAGCGACCAGGACACCGCACAGCACACGCTCGAGGCGTGCCCTGCTTGGGCCGCCGAGCGGCGGATCCTAGTCGATCGGATCGGGCAAGATCTCTCTCTGCCAGCAGTAGTGTCGGCTATGTTGGCAGAGCACGAAAACTGGAATGCTGTGGTCTCCTTCTGTGAGAGCGTCATGCTCCAGAAGGAGACTGCAGAGCGGGATCGGGAGAGGGCCGATCCCGCTCGAGAAGGAGGAGACGGTGCCGGGGTAACAGCCGCCCTGGCGCCTAATTCCCATACGCCTGAAACCCCCTGCCGTAGCTACAAGGTGGGGGACTTCTGGGTTCGCGGGTGCGTAGATTGGGGAATCTGCGTGCTCACACCAAGCGACCCAAGAGAAGACGGTAGCACGCATGTGGTCACGCGCTGCCGTAGGACGCTTTGGGGGATCCTTTACAATCCCCCCGGGGGGGTGACCGCTTTACAGTCACCCTCTCCGAGATGTGCCTATAGGCGTGGCACCAGTGTGATCATACGAGGACCTGGAGCCTCCCTTAGGTGCCGAAGATGACCGCTGCAGTGGCTTTAGCCGGTAGGAGTTCGGCATACCCCTTCGCCCTTCCCCGGGGCGAAGGAAGTTCATGAAGAATTTCCACTGGGCACCAATAAAAAAATAAAAAAGGTTAAGTACACACAGCTACACATCAAGCTATACAATTCCAGTACAAGCTGATGTCGCATTTTATAGGCTTTCGCTATGATAAGAGATCAGCGTAAACTGGTTTGAATAGCTTGATGTGTAGCCGTGTGCATAGTTGTAACTATATCATTTATCTTACAAAATGATTGATAAATGGTTTAAATATCTTATCTTACACACATAATAAATAAAAAGTAGGTTTACGTTGTGTTTCGTCCAAGCAGAAGTGTGAATTCACTATAAAATTGACGATTTTGTTCTAGAAACTTTTTTATTTATATATGCTTGTATGTAAATGTACCTATGTAACTTAATAATGTACATCACGGCACACATTATGATACCATTTATTTAGTACATAAGTGAGGCTTTATATAAATATATGAGTATAAAAGGGTTTGACAATAGTAAAAATTGCGTGCAAATGTTTGGTGGTCTCATTTGGGTAAGCCAAGTATGGTTTATAAGACCATGTAACATAGAGACCAGAAGGGGGACCTCAGACCATTGTGACGGCGTATTGGAGAAACGTTGTGAAACGCCTCAACGACACTTCGTCCGTCCAGTTAGATAGAATTCCCGATTGCATAACGTCAGTCACAGACTCCCTCGTTTGTATCTTGCATCTCTTCATTATTTTTTTCAAAAATATATTAGACAGACGACACTGACATAACATTCAATTATTTTCATGATAAACTAACCCTTTTTTATAATTTATGTTTTCCTATATTAAAGGTAAAAATCACACTTAAACCCATACCGTCTTATTACAAAACATGGTTTGTCGATAGTCTCGGACTAAAAGTGTGGTTTAATCAAATTTCTTATTACAAAAAGTGGTTTAACTCTTAGTCTTGGACTATCTATGGTACTAAAGATAAACCTAATGGGGACCTAGTTTAACTCTAAAACCTTTGGTCTAAGTCACAAATATACGTCAAATTCATTGTTTTGAGGTTAGATTTGGTTTATTTTTGTATGTTGCAATGTAATATTTCCTGAAATAGTTTAAATTTGCGTCGTCCTGAAGATAGTAATGTGCCGTAATTACAGTAATTGTAGGCAAGTACTAACTTTTTATTCAGAATTCCAGTTTTCACTTCTTCGTTTTTTCTGTTGTTCTATTTTATTAATATTGTTCCCTAACTTCTTATCAATAATAAGTACGAAGAAACGTCCAAATCTCAGAATAGTTTTACCTATGTTTAAAGATTTCCGTGCGATATAGACATTCCGTTACGCATTAGTGTTGTTTGAAAGTACATATTTCGGACATGAAATAAATGTCATAAAAGTATTCCTCAGAAAGAAAATAAATGGCATTTATTGAAACAAGAACAACCATTCGTTTCTAATAGTTATCGTCATTAAATACCCTATTATATATGTTAAGATATCAAAACCATTAATATAAAAAAATTACAGAAATATTCAGCATTTTGGTAAACGGAACGTAATGTATCCGAATGCTATCTGATTGAATGAATGTTTCCAAGGAATTCCGTGTATAATCTGTGGAAATAATTTAAGCCAGAACTAAAGTCAGGTTCTATCTAGTTCTGACTTATTTTGATATTTGTAATACGGACGGGTTTAAACCACGGAACTAACGTTAGTATCATCAAAAATCAAATCAAAATAAGTCAGGACTAGATAGTACCTGACTTTAGTTCTGGCTTTAATTATTTCCAAAGATTAAACACGAAATTCATTGGACACATTTATTCATCTCTCTAATGGGGATTAGAGCCGGAGTCTCACAAGGTTCCACGTTAGACCCACTTTTGTTCACACTGTACACCATTGACATCCCTAAACGGCCTGCTAATACGACCCAATTAGCACTCTTCACCGATGACAGGGCCATATTCTACTCCGGTTACGTTCTCGATAGTATAACTAAGATCCTCCAAACCATAGCCAACGCCTACGGGTTATGGTTTAGGAAATGGCGGATCGAAGTTAGCCACGTTAAAAGCAAAGCCATTTTATTTTGCAAATTAGGCGACTACCACGCACGCTTCAGGGCGATCTCGATGTCAGGCCAATCTGTTCGGCTTAGGAACCGTACGCCACCTATCTTGGAGTCACCCTAGACAAAACTGTCCTTTCTGCCCCCACACAAAGACGGTGCGTGCCCGCGTCACCTTTTTGCTCGGTCGCCTTCACTATCTACTAAACGCTCATAGTAAATTATCTATACACCACGTGCATTCGACCCATCATGACCTACAGCCAGCACAGCGTTCGCACACGCTGAATTCGCCCCACTCCGTTGATTCCAAACCCTCCAAAATCGATTCAAATCGAAAAAGACACCTGAGCCCCTTGGTACAAGCACATTAATCAACTCCACCATGTCCAGTATTAGCCGCTGATTACCAATCCTCCCGTATTAGTAGAGTACGTCCCCCGAGGCTCGTTCATTCATGCATCGCCTCAGCGAATGCCCCCCCCCCCCCCCCTGCGCTTGCTCATACCGGCCCGTGCCGAGCCTGTAGTTTTAACTGTCCCTTAATACATTTTAAATAACACCGATCCAGCTGTCCCCTAAACAATAGCTTGTTATCCCCAGCAACGCCCTAAGCCGAGGTCCGTGTTCCGCAGGGGGCGCCCTTAGCGCAAATTGCACGTGCTTAGCACGTAATCTTAATTTTAAGCCCGACTGGTTAAGCTACCACATTCCGTTCTTAGTCATAACTTAGCAGTTTCATAAGATGGAACAGTAGGAAGAAGTCGAACTCTGAGGAACTTTTACTAAAGTCTTCTGCATTCTTATTGAAAGGACCCCCACACTCGTCTCTCTCCGTGGTGGCTCATTGCGCATAGCAGGTGCCTAGGACATCATCAGTGCAGACCCAGTACATCATGAGTGCAGACCAGGGTTTTGGTAGTAACTCGTACACCCCAACGCCCCCCTTCACGTTACGTTCGATATTTGTGGGAGATTGTCCCAGGTGTGATTGGTGCAACAACCGCCACCGAAACACTTTATGTAATGAATGAGTTAATATAGTCGTTGTAAATTGATTCGCAGCCCTGTAATCTTAATAAATAATTGTTTTATGAGTAGAACTTTTGGTAATTTTTTCACCAAATTTTCGAATTACCATTAATTTACCAGGCTTACCAGCCGATTATTGGTCCACCCACTAAGAGAAAATTATGACAAAGCTGTCTACAATAAATAACTAACACTCCGTATCGAGTGTTACTGGATATATGCCTAAGAGGCTTTTCTTGATACACGGATGTATTGATTTTCTTGTTTTATGTATTGTTTAGCTGTGTGGGTCCGGCTCAGAATACCGCCACGCCATTTCCTGACGTGAGTGTCGTAAAAGGCGACTAAGGGATTCACATTAGCCAGAGGATGGGCAACATCGTCCTTCGAGTAAATTAACAACTCAACTGCGATCGCCAACCCGTCTGCCAAGCGTGGCGATTATGGCAAAACCCCCCAATGAGCCAACAGCACACCCATATCGGTCGTTGTGGTGACCTTTACGGGGGTCCACTCACACATTCAGCCGAAATGATGAAAATGATGATGTATTGTTTTATATTTATGAAATTACCGAATCCAAGTTCCGAATCACACTCGACCAAAATTTTTATTTTGTTTTGAATGGGCTTACTTTAGATTCGTCTTTTTCAATACTAATTAGTGACCAATTTTCAATTCGTACGCCTGATGGTAAGCGTCATGCCTGCCCATAACTTGAACATAATTTGAATTTTACTTAGTAATCTCACCTGATGTTAAACGATATATGCGGTTGACAAGTGTACGTTTGCCTAGAAAAAATCTGTTCACTCTTGATTGAAGTTTTCGAGGTAATAATTGTTGGGAAACAGACTTAGAAGAAAGAAAGAAAGAAGTTTACTCCTTAGCTGGACGTATAATAACTGTTTTAGAGAACCGATTCATGCGTACAATGTAGAATGTAACCATTTAACGGTGGCGCACTGCAGTACCTCTGGTTATCCAATGCCGGAATGTACACCAATTACTTCGCAACTCTGTCGATATCAATGCATCGATTTTAGAACATCGTTACTACTGAAATTCTCCCCCCAATACTTTTAAAACCCCCGGTATGGCAACACTATTGATAACATTGATGATTGATGTGTTATATGGCCAAAGGACGTAGACTCCAGGCCAAAATAATAACAAAAATAAGTAATTTATTGTTGAACTTTACGAAGTTTGAAGGTCATTTATTGCATCGTCTGAAATTCTGAATAGAAAAATATATAGAAATTGCACTTCTAATTGCAAAATAATATAGCAATATTAAATTATTCTATAAAACGTAGAAGTATTGTTTTAATCATTAGGGTATTACTGGTCATAATGCAATTAAAAAGATAAACCAAATCGGTATCTATAAGATAATAAAAACAGCCGGTAACAAATTGAAAACATTTGATATTTTTGGTTATTTTATTGTGTTATTTTGATTTTTTTATGGGCCTACTTTACTTTAAATACTATTAATAGAAAAGCTTTGAGCTCACTTAATGTAAATACCTACCTACATGAAAATTAAATAATGAAATAGGTATTTAGGCCTACCTACCTATACTGGCACAGATATTATAATACAAAAGTAGTAGGTACTGGCCATCCATAAAATATATACGTCCCTAAACTTATGAAAAAAAATATGAACATGAATTGGCGCCAACTCGTAAATATTTGTTACGTATGTACTCAGTATAGAAATAATATTTTCAGATAAAAAAAGAAAAGTAAACTCAAATATATTTAAATGTATAATGGATAGATACGTAATCAGAGAACCGAGAGTCGGAGCAGGTAAGGATTAAAATTTGATCATATTTCCGCAACCCATGTTACAATGTTGTCCTAAGAAATAAATATTTTTCAGACTATCCGCAGGGAAATCAGATGATGGCGTTCTCAATAAATGCAGGACGAAATAATGTGATGTAAGTAAAAACGCAATGCAATATTTACTAGTTCTAGTACTTGTTTAACGTGGGTGCAAGCAATGACATTTTATTAGGGGTGCATGCAGGTCGGTAATGCCTAAATAGACTTCAGCGTTTTTAAAATTCAAAGTTCCTTTTTCTCTTTTTATTTTCTTTTGAAAAAACATTGCCCCACACTAGGATTTCTCTTGTGTCGTGGGTGCGTTTACAGACACAAATTACACACACAATACACCCAGACCCGGAACAACTACCTGCAGATCATACAAATATTTTAGTTTAGTTCCTTAGTATACAGTATAATAACACCGAGAAGAGTCTCAGGCGGATAGATAGCACGGAAGTGGCGACAGCTCAGACAGCTGAGCTGAATGCGAGAAGCTACAAAAACGCGTAACCTAAACACTATACATGTCAACGTGTGTACACGCGACCAAGCGTGTTGTCCAGACCTTCAAGGCCGCCCTCTTCAGAACCTGGTTCAAGCGTAGCGAGCGCGTCTTATCGGGCACGGTTGTTTGGAAGGATACCTGTCCAGGATAAAACGCGAAGTCACAGCACAGTGCTACCACTGTGGAAGCGACCAGAATACCTCACAGCACACATCCGAGTAGTGCCCTGCGTGGGATGCCGAGCGGCAGATCCTGGTCGATCTGATCGGGCAAGATGTTTCTCTGCAGGTAGTTGTATCGGCAATGCACGGAAATTGGAGTGATGTGTTCTCCGTGTGTGAGAGCTTCATGCGCTGGAGACCGCTGCGAGTAACCAAGTCCAACTACCCCGGCGCCCATATCCAACACACGTGGACACGTGCCGTCGTGCGAGCAGCGCAGCATATAGTGAGGCTTCGGGCCCTTACAACCCCCACCCGAGATGGGCGTATTAACAGTCGCCTCCCCTTTGCTTAATGGGGATTACCGATTGTTGGCCAGTTTCTGTTAGCACCTGCGTTCGGTGGCAGGGGGAGTCGGTCGTGGACCTGACATGGGCGGCTCCTTCTGTGGCCCGCATTGTGTCGGGTTGGCGAATAGCGGAGGAGGTCACACTTTCGGACCACGGCAACATTATGTTCGACGTGGCCCTCCGCACGCCTTGCCCGAGCCGGTCTGGTCCCAGCCCACGGTCGCGGCGTTGGGCCCTCACATAGCTGGATCGCGAATTGCTCATCGCAGCTGCCAACGTCGCGGCCTGGCCAGAGGTCGATCAACGGCCTGGCCAGAGGTCGATCAAGGGATCTTGCACGATCCGGAGAAGGAAGCGTCCTGGTTCCGGGAGACGATGACGTCAATATGCGATGCATCCATGCTCCGGGCCAGACGCTCCCGGCGTACGGCAGTGTACTGGTGGTCGTATCAGATCGCGCAGTTGCGCGCGGTCTTACTGGCCTCCCGCCGCCGGTACCAACGAAGCCGACGCCGACACAGCGCTACAGCCGGAGAGACTGACGAGGCCTATACGGCCTACCAGGCGGCCACGCTGGCGTTTCAGACCGCCATCAGCGAGGCGAAGACTCGGTCCTAGAGCGAGCTCCTGGAGGGACTGGACAGGTTTCCGTGGGGGAGACCCTAGTAGTGGGCAAGTTACGCCCAATCGCCTTTTTTATGAACTGGTTTTACTAGTGATACTTTTAAGGGACTATCGGACAAGGCGCTATCCGCCTTTTATGCATATGCATATTCGTAGTTACGATACGGAGTGATGCTATGGGGAAATAGTAGTAGGTAATATCTTGGTTTACATAATAACCATTTATTATATTTGATATTGTTGACCGACTGCTGGCTGTCAAAAAATAACACGAATATGATCATCATATCGGCCATTTATACGTCCACTGCTGAACAAAGGCCTCCACCATAGATTTCCACAACTGTAACATCATTTTGTGGGGAACTTGCCAATACTCACCACGCTTGGCAGGCGGGTTCGTGAGCGCAGTGTGGCTACCGTTTCACAGAAGGGACGCTGCTGCCCATCCCTCTGGTTTAGATTCCCTTAGTCGCCCTTTCGGTCCGTGTGGTGCCGGCTCAGAATGCCACCACCCCATTTCATCCCGTGGGTGTCGTAAAAGTCGACTAAGGGATTAACCGGAGGATGGGCAGCAGCGTCCTTCGAGTACATTAACAACTCAACTGCGATAGCCAACCCGTCTGCCAAGCATGGCGATTATGGCAAGACCCCCCAATGAGCACACAACACACCATATCGGTCGTTGTGGTGATCTTTGTGGGAGGCCTGTGTCCAGCAGTGGATTTCATTCGGCCGAAATGAAGATAGAGTGGTGCTATATTCTGAATCCGGACACCACACGGACTGAATCCGGACACCACACGAATATGACACAAAAAAAAAATAAGAAGTACCTATTTATTTTAAGGAAGGTAATACGTATCGTTGCTTCCGGTTGTGCATTTTAATGGTTTTGGTTTTTTACAAAACAGTTTAAACTCTTCTATTTATTTTACAATAGATTAGGATAACCTATTCTATTGTAGACTTTAAATTATAAAAATCATCTATGCAGATGCTAAGGTAACGTTGAATTTTCGTTTAGGTCATCTGAGAACGTATACTACAGCGGGCCTTACACAAATCAATTTTCGAATGTGCAAAGTGTTCCTAATTCAAGTTACATGGAGGTTGCTCGTATGAATACACCGGTTTTTGGACAAACTGTAAGTACTTTAAAAAGCGTTTATTCGGTGCAACCAAAGACACAAAACATACCAGTTAAACGAAACATATCATAAACAGAAACCAAATAAAATAATCAGATCACATAATCAGTCTCGGAACGACCAGCGAGCAATGTGTGTCTCAAGATTGCACCAAATGGGTGTCCAGCTCAGCATGTGCCAGGTATTATTCCTGACGCTGGTATTCTGCTGGATCCCTGCAGTGACATACGGATGTCGAGCAGACCAGATACACGAACAGTTGGTGGTAATAGTTTTGTGTGTGCTGTGTTATTAAAGTAGGTACACCCACATTCTCATGTATTAAAATTGTATCCAATTTAAAATTAAAATTGCGAACTGGTAGCTATTGTGTTGATTTAATAATAATATAATAATGTCCACATTTGAGTTATTAATTATAAATTATGTACGTATTTAAATATTTCAATGTAATATAATATATAACATAACGTCTATTTTATCACCCATGAAGACAAAAATAATTAATTAGTTAATTGGTTATATTAATTATATCATGTAATTATTTAAATAACAAGAGGGTTATCTATAGTTTTATCTGGTATGCGTAAAGTGGGTAGTTAATAGATTCTCATCTTCTGCACACAATAGCATCCTACACACAGTATAGACACAGATAAAATTGGGTTAAAAAATCGCTGCGCCTTAGTAGCACAAGGATCTAATTCACTGGTACTGTACCAGTGGCTTGGATCTTTGTGCACTATATTAATGTCCAACAAAGATATAATAATAATGTTATATCATGGATAATATTTAAGAAATATCCTCAGGTTGGACCAGATAATAAGCATGAAACGACCGTCCATCCATTACCGCCACAAGCTCAGCATTCAACGAATAGATCTGCGTTGATCTACAAATAAGCTACGACTCCTATGAATCCTACCGAATTTGTGACAAAAAATTGCTTGCCTTATAGATGTTACCTGGTCAAAATCAAGCGGTGACGGGAATCGATCCTAGATACTTAGCCAACTATTCTGATAACAGCGCTCAATTTATAGTTACGGGTAAGTTATTTTTTTCAAATCAAAGTTCAGTCAAAATCAAAGCCAAACCTTTTATTTCATGTAGGTCCCACTAGACGTGCATACATTCCCACCGTGCCTCGTGACCACGTCAGCCCGGCTGATGGCGGGATAACCATCACAAGAGAGAAGTAGCTTAAATTACAAATGACACGACACACAGACGTGACACTTGTATATTGTATATGATTCCTTCCTTGATGATGTTATTATTTTCGCTTCGGTTCTTGCATGTTATCCCCGAACAACACGACAATTTAACAAAGTTTCAGTTACGCGATCGAATCTCAACTGATGTTATAAAACGGCCATTTTTTCCGGATGGATCAAATTGATCATGTCGCGGTGGCGCGGTTACGCCCCCGTACCACTTCTCCTTATTTCCTATTTCTGTGCATGGCACCCATTGTCCAAAATCATGTACCGCGGGCAATTAAGGAGCTGAATATAAATCTTTAAAGACGTCTAAAAGACTTCCTTGTTAAAAAAGCGTATTATAGTATTACAGAGTTTCTGGCGGAAAAGATAGATTATTGAACACAATCAGGAATATTTTTACATAGGTAATTGGATTATATTGATATTAATTTTATTAACAATTGTAATAATTTTTGAAACTACTTAAATGTAACCAATACTCGTACATTTCAAATTCCTTTTATTGCTGACATTGTAATTTATTTTGATTCGTTAAAGCTGTAATTTTTAAAAAAATATTTAATTTAATTGTTGACTTTGTTACATTATGCAACATGACACTATTATTTTTGTACGCTCTAGTGGCAAAACATAACGCGCTATTACCATACAATTTTTGAGAACTGTATTATTTACCTATGTTTGACAAATTTGATTAAAATTTATTGATTTAAACCAAGATAATGTTTAACTAGCATGTCATACCGGAACCGATTTTAGTACATAGAGCCCCGTGCTCTCGAAGTTTTTCAGGAATACGTTTACCTCGGGCAAACTCTGCAGTTGGGTAAAAACAATTTTAAGAAAGAGGCAAATAGAAGATTTCAGCTGGACTGGGCACCATTGGGGAATTTGTGTCAAGTGTTTTCGTCCTCAATACCACAGAGCCTCAAGACAAAAGTTTTTAATCAGTGCGTCCTACTTGTTAGGACATACGGTGCCGAAACGTGGACACTTACGTTTCAGCTAGTCCATAAATATAAAGTTGCTCAGCGAGCTATAGGGAGGGCTATGCTTGGCGTTTATCTGTAGGATCGAATCCGAAACGAGGTCCGACAGAGAACCAAAGTCACCGACATAGCCCGTCGGATTAGCAAACTGAAGTGGCAATGGGCTGCCCATATTAGTCGTAGAAAGGATGGCCAATGGGGCAAACATGTTCTAGAGTGGAGACCGCGGCTCGGCAAACGTTACGCCCTCAGGATCCGTGGAGTGACGATCTTCGCAAGGTGACTGGCATAAACTGAATGAGAAAAGCCGAGGATGGTCAGTGGTGTGACTTTGGAGCGGCAGTGGACTGCTATGGGCTGTTGATGTTGATTCGATCCTGATAGGCGCTTAAGAATGGTCACAAATTTAGGTGCACGGTTTGGAAAAGTCAGTCCTATGGTGCCAACTCTAGAAACCGCTTAGAGTACCTATTTATTCTAGAGTATTGACGACTGGGACGCCAATAAGTAACCGACTGGTTTTATAATGCCACCATTTTGTTTTGACACATCGCTGTCGGTTGTTTTAATGGCGGGAATTAACACATGTCTCAATTTGAATACCCAACGTTTTACAGCTTATTCTCCAATCGGCTCTTCTATTGAAATCTCAGCCGAATCAACGTACTGAGTGTCAATGGGATTCGTTGTATGGTAAGAAAAATAAATAAAGGACAGGCAGTGTTAGTGATCTGCCAAGATCAGGACGTCCCCGTTTTTTAATTTTTTTATTTATTTATAATTTATGTACACACAGCGATAATGTATTAGGATACAGTAGGTATATACAGACACTTGAGTACAAAGGTACCGCTTATTTCAAAAGAAATTTCTGCCAGCAGACCTGCGACAGGAGAGATAAGTTATAAAATGTAGACAGCAGTGTGTAATGGTAGAAGAGGAGAAATTACATAATTATTGTATAAATCTTAAAATTTAAACACATAATATGAAAATATATATAATTTAGTACAAATAAAATAACGAAAAGATAAATAAAATAATACAATAAATATATATCAATTTAAATACATACATACATATATATATACTAAAATATTACAAATAATTAGGAGAGGTAATGCTCTTTAACACGATTTTTAAAGACCGGAATGCTTTTTGATTCTCGAATATTAGGTGGAAGTGAATTCCACAATCTTACTGCGTGGACGGTGAAGGAATAAGAATAAAAATCGGATTTATGAGGTTGGAACTTAAGAAGGGTTTTGAGGTGGGATCTACACGGGGCGTCAGATGGGCGAACACAAGAGAAACGCTCTCGCAGATAGGAGGGATATAAGGGGTTGTGAAGGATGTTGAAAAGGATACATAAAATTCCCGAGTGTTCCTGCGAAGGCGGATCAGAAGCCACTTGAGCTGCTTACGGAAGTGAGAGACATGGTTATACTTCCTAAGACCAAAAATAAAACGAATACATAGGTTTTGTAGGCGCTCAAGCTTGTTTAATAGCTCCTCGTTAGCATCCAAGTAGCAGGCGTCAGCGTAATCGATAATCGGTTGAATCAATGTTTGTGCGAGAGAATTTTTTGTATTCAAGGGCAGGAAACTCTGGAGGCATTTTAGCGAGAGAATGGAAAAATGCACCTTTCTACTTACCTCACTGACATGAGCACGCCATGGTAGATTTGAATCAATAATTACTCCTAGGTCCTTGGCGGTTTCGGTATACTGGATTTGGATACCATCAAGATATAAAGGTGCCAAGGATGTCATGTCAAGTCTATTACGCATATACCGGCTGCCTATGATCATAGCCTGAGATTTCGCAGGATTGATTTTTAGCCCGTAAGACTTAGCCCATTCAGTGACACAAGCCAGATCACAATTCATAGCAGTAATGGCGGAACCAGCATCAGCCACTAGGAAATGCCGATAAAGTTGCATATCGTCTGCATATAGATGGAAATTAGAAGAGATGACTGAAGTAACAGAATTAATGAAGATAGAGAAAATAAGAGGAGAAAGAACGCCACCCTGAGGCACACCCATAGTGAGATCACACCAGTCAGAGGAGGTTTCTTCCAGGCGGACACACCGAGAGCGGCCCCGAAGATAAGAATCAAACCAGGCTAAAGAATTAGGAGAGAAATTAATAGATTGGAGAATGCCTAGTAGAATATCGAAGTCAACTGAGTTGAACGCGCTGCTAAAATCAAGTAATACAGTGAGAGATTTATTCTCCATAGACCAGCGTATGTCATCAGTGACTTTTAGGAGTGCAGTAACAGTACTGTGACCTGGTCTTGCACTGCGTTTGTAATCCAGGAACTCCTTATTGCAGCTTAATAAGATGTTAACTTTTGGCAAAAAATAATAATGAGCGACGAGGCTCAATTTGTAATGAATATAAAATTGTAAATAAAAATAATTACCGTTTCTGAGATTCCAAACCTCCTCATTTGATTTACGAAAGACGTGGTGGATAGATAGTAGTTCTAAGTTTTCGTGACTCTATTTCTGGCACAGAAAGTTCCACACCATGGCTCGATACCGTTCACTTATTACAGTAAAAGAGTTACCAGAGTTGTCCTCATACAATAGTGGCCTATTATTCCACTGCCCAAACTATCTGGTTTCAAATATGTTAGTAATAGTAGTATTAGTATAAACTTAATATATTAGTTTCGACAAATGATTGTTAGACGTTTACAAATACCGCACTCTCAAATATGTATAGGCAAGGCAATGTTAATATTTTCCTATTCTGAAAAAATTGTTAGTAGCTAGGCTTAGGTTAGGTTAGAACTGAGACTACAACGAACCAGAACCGAACGTGCCAGAACTGAATGCTACCTGTTTTACTTTATCGTCATTCTGTTAAATCGCAAATTTGACTTACGAAGTACTAGAAGTAATTGGTCATATGAGTATTTTTGGAGTTATATTTTAACATTTGAAATATTTGCAAAGTAAAACATTTGCGAAATCTGTATTATGTCAAATGATTACTTATAAAGTAATATATTTGCGAAATGAGATGTTTGTCAAATGATTAGTTTTATAATGTTATTTTTTAAATGATCATTTGTTATTCGTTTTTTGTCAAACATTAGTGAACCATATTTTTAAGCATAGTGCGCAAGATTTTATGTCTAACTTGAAAACAAAATACTTCTGGGATTACAAGAGCGAGTAATATTCGCAAGTTTCCTGAACATACTTCAAGCAGTTATAAAGTCGTCTAAGCATTTGTAATGTCTTACTAGATTGTTTTTTCAGATGTATTTGTTACACACGCAACTTGACTATTAGGAAGTCGTTATTCATAGATAAACACTTTGTCTTGTTTCTTGTTATCACAGAAAAGTAAGTAAATTGAGGACATCACATTTTCCGACAAGTTTTGTAGAAATGACTTAAACCAAAATAAAAGTCAAATAATAATGGATTTTACTCAAAATATTAAAAACGAAGTAAATGAATACGTGCATTTCAAGCCTTTATCATTCGAAATCATAACATGTGGTGTTCTTTTACATATATTGGTGACCCCGACATAATGATAATCTGATGTCATATCTAGCCTTGTAGCAGGTACCTTTCATCAACAGTTCAGAAGCAAACGTCCTCATCACATTCCCCACCAGACTAAGTTTAAGAAAACCTACGGATACATTCACAGAGCGTTCACACATTACGGTTTCTACGAGTCGGTTTTCTGACAAGATTTAGCCGTACACGGTAAAAATAAAACCAGAGCGTTCACATTATACGTTTTATTATTCAGTTATCTGTACCCCTAGTACGAGTTTCTTTTAACAATCAAAACGTAATAGTAAACTACACGTTTACCGCGTTCGGTGCTCTGATTGGTTGAAGATTTTGGAGCGGCCCAATCACAGCACCAAACGTAGTAAACGTGTAGTTTACTATTACGTTTCGATCGTGAAATGAAACTCGTACTAGGGGTACTGGAACCTTTCGTGGAACGTGGACGACTACGGGGAAGTTTTTTAATTTTTTTAACACGCTTTTTTCACGCATTATGTCTAATTGGACGGACGGTTGAGGCGGCTGGAGGCTGGAGGGGTGGTTGAGGCGTATCCTAGCTTTCCTCCAGTCCGTCATCGCGTGGTCTGAGGGGATTGTCATGTGTCCATGGGAACAAAACGGGAGGTGAGATGAAGGGTCAAAAGACGGTGGTCGGAGTCTAGCTCTTGTAGTACTTCAATGGAATGCAACTTAAGGTTGACATTCTTTAGAAGTGCTATGTCGAGTATATCCGGGCGATGGTTAACATTGCTGGGGTAGTGGGTGGCAGACATCGGGGCGATGATGTCAAAATTGAGAAGGGTACTGAGGGAGTACAATTTACTTCCTCTGTGGTTGTGGGTGTGGGAAAAGTATGGTGCCGTACGGGCCGCCCGGTCATCAGCGAGGGAATCGCTTACGCTTGGGTCGCTTGATGGGTCATCAGACTAGGCCTCAGGGTGGGGAACGCCTGCTGATGGTTCAGCGCGTTCCACGGCGTACGGGAACGTTGCGACCGCGGTTATTTTATACTAGTATAGGAGTAGATTATTTACGAAGAAAATATCTACATATACATATATATCAACGTTTAACTAAATTCTAAGAAGATTATTCCAAAAAAATAACTTGGCTATTAAGTAGTAAGGTACAAAAAAACCGGACTGTCTATGTTTCCGGTAATTATGCTTTTCGAAAGAATAATTACCGGAAAGTTCATTGAGCACGTGTTCCGAGTTGGTCCCTTGCCAACAGCTAGTATGGCTTCGTCCCGTGGAGCGCAATTAGGGGGGCACTAGTCCACCATCGATACCTGCAGGGATCAGTGGGGCCTATCGCGCAATAGGCACGTTTGCTACGTGGGCAGGGATGGTAGCGTAAAGTGGAGGGAGATAACGTGCGGGGTCACTTCTTAGCCCTATTTTATGGAACCTTGCCTACGTCACGGTCCTGCGTGTCATTCTCCCCGCTGGTATTAGCTTAGTCTGTTATGCTGATGACGCACTCGTGTTGGCCAGCAGGGAGTCCTTCGAGGGAACCATCCGGCTTTCCGAGCAAGGTCACGGTGCCACCACTACGAGGAGTACCGTGCGTGGGCTGCCAGTAGTGTCGGCTATGTTGGCAAAGCATGAAAACTGTAATGCAGTGGTCTCCTTTTGTGACCATGCTCCAAAAGACACCGCAGACCTTGATTGGGATAGGGCCAAGAGAGAAGTACGGCGTCGGGGTTACTACCGCCCCGGGGCCCATATCCAACTTGCCTAAACCCTCTGCCGTTGATATGGTCAGGACCTTTAGGGTCGCGGGCGCGCAGATTGGGGAATCTGCGTGCTCACACCGAGTAACCCCCGAGAAGATAGTGGCGCACATGTAGTCATATGCCATCGTGTACGTAGAAAAGCACAGCACACAGCGCGTCTTCTAGGGGATTCCCTACAATTCCCCTGGGGGACCGCTTTATAGTTACGGCGTTATTAGGTACCTATAAGCGCGGCACCTCTCGGCGGCTCTAGTGTGATCGTACGAGGACCTGGAGCCGCACCGGAGCACCGGAGCCGAGAATGACTGCTCCAGTGGTTTTAGCCGGTAGGAATCCGGCATACCCCTTCGCCCTTCCCTAGGGTGATTAAGGAAGTGGTGGAAGGTGGTAGGTAGGGAAGTTCATGACAAAAAAACTGACTCGATGCGTAAAGTTCACCTTCCTAACTTTGGAATTTTGGCCATCAGGAGTCGTGTTCCGCCGTTTATAAGGAAGCTAGACCGAAAAAAGCTTCCCAAGTTTAGTTAAGGTGTAAGTGTGGTGTAGTATGTTTAATATAATTATTATGTATGTTGATGCCGTGTGGTGCCGGCTCAGAATACCACCACCCCATTTCCTCCCGTGGGTGTCGTAAAAGTCAACTAAGGGATTAGCCGGAGGATGGGCAGCAGCGTCCTTCGAGTACATTAACAACTCAACTGCGATCGCCAACTCGTCTGCCAAGCGTGGCGATTATGGCAAAACCTCCCAATGAGCCCACAACACACCCATATCGGTCGTTGTGGTGATCTTTGGGGGAGGCCTATGTCCAGCAGTGGACTTCATTCGGCCGAGATGATGACGATAAGGTCAATGAGCCTTAGAATGATAATGAGTAAAATGAAATAAATAAGGTGTGTTAATAAAACTAAACTCCATTTAAAAATGAACCGATATAAATGCTGATCGAGTGAGCTCTTATTGTATATTATATATAATTACAAGACTTTTATTAGGTCCTAAGGTATTTAAAATAGGCTATCAGATGTTAATTCTAAAATAATTAAGGGAGCGTTCCCTACGAATAAATCCCTAACTAAAACACAATTTTACAGGAGAGCGCTTCAAAGTTTCCTAGTTAGCCTAAGTGGAACTTATTGACTTTTATGTGGTCTTTAAAGTAATCCAAATTCGTAATTGCCACTTATAAAATTGAACGTGGGGTACATGGTATAATAATGTTGTGAGCAGTATTTATATTACGCACTCACAAAACTGAGCAACTTTCCCCACAAGTGCATGACAAACAAATACAAAACGGCGCAGTTTTGACGGAAACTGTTCTTTTTATACTCAAAAATGTCATGTTTTCATCACGCGATTGCACATTACGATATTTAGTGGTATTTTTCTTTCAAAACATATTTTAGTAGACATTAATTTGGCAAAACATGAGATAACAGTCTCCTAGGCTGGCGCGACCGAATGTCCTACTTGCGGGGCAGTTGCCGGGAGACGTGCATGCGCGGGCACGATTCTACGATCTACGATTGATTATCCCAACGTTAGTATTTACGGATTACCACTACGGTTTTTCAGTGTCGAATTTTTTTAAGTGAAACTTCTTTATCACCGTGTTGATTGAGAAATTCGATGACACGAAAAAGAGACAAACATTTTCATAAATAGGATTTAGCCTGCGAGAGAATGAGATAGAATATAGATAGATAGAAGATAGAGAGTTCGGGCTTTCGTAGTCGCCGCACACTAGACTGAGCTAGACTGAACTAGACTAAACTAGACTGAACTAGACCCAATTAGACTGAACTAGACTTAACTAGACTGAACTCGACTGAAATAGACTGAACTAGGCTGAACTCGACTGAAATAGACTGAACTACTCTGTTTACTACCTCCATAGTGTATTCATCGCATTCTCTTAATAATTAACTAAAATACAAAGTTTCACTCCTACCGCGTGTGAACTCACACTCGACAACTTTTTTTTTCCCAATCTTGTAGTCGTGAGAAATTTCGTATGTGGGTTTTATAGTCAAATTTAGCAACAAAGACTTATTTTAATGATAGTATAATGTAGCTCGAAAGTCATGAAAACAAAAAATGTTAATCACGGATCTACCACCTATGGGATTATACTTATGTAGGGATCGTTGAATTGCAATTTTATCAAATTACAGGACAGCCGATGCAAAGAGAACCAAATACTGCACCACCGCTACTGAAAACTGAATTCGGAAAGAATTACCTAGACAATAACTTTACAGGAGCTGAAACAAATAAAGTTAAAAGTTTTACTCCACAAGTCGTAACCGGTATTAATAGCGGTAAGTTAATGACTTCTTCGAAGAGGATAAATAATACTAAGTATAGTGTCGAAATAAATAACGTATGCTATTGCAAGAAACTGGCTGCAAGATTACTATAGCGATTTACCGTCTGTTATTGTATTTATATATTATTTATATTTATATACCTAGGGGATTATACGTAGGGACCGTCGAATTGCTATTTTATCAAATTACAGGACATCCGATGCAAAGAGAACCAAATACTGCACCAACGCCACTCAACACTGGATTCGGAAAGAATTACCTAAACAATAACTTTACAGGAGCTGAACGAATTAAATCTAAAAGTTTTACTCCACAAGTCGTAACTGGTATTAATAGCGGTAAGTTTATGAATTCTTCGAAGAGGATAAATAATACTAAGTATAGTGTCTTACGGAAATCTGGAATTGAAAAAGAAAGAACTCATATCATCCTATCGGCCATACAACGTCCACTACTGAACAAAAGCCATAGATTTCCACAACTGTGTCATCATATTGGGGGGAATTGCCAGTACTCACCACGCTTGGCAGGCGGGTTGGTGAGTGCAGAATAGCTACTGTTCCACAGAAAGGACGCTGCTGCCCATCCCTCTGGTTAAGAGTCCCTTAGTCGCCTTTTACGACCTCCACGGGAGGAGATGGAGTGGTGCTATATTCTTAATCCGGACACCACACGGATATATTCTTAATCCGGACATAGGATGAACAGATAAGTCCTCGCCTGCGGTGTTGCAGATGTGCGGGGCGAGACGATGCGAGGTTCTTGCGGGGAGCGGGCGGTAAAAAGGGTTACTGATAGGCGATTCGTGTAACGCGCCGGCAAGCATATACTAATGCCGACCACATATGGTAATTAATAATGTGGCTTAGAAATAGGTTGTCAAATAATTGTATCGGAATATTGCTTATTTTAAGTTCAGTAAATACCACTAGAAGTGACAGTCTATTTCAGTTACTAGGTATCTGTGGCAGCGTCGGTGAAGCCATCCTGTGGCTCTTCGGAGCCTGGCTCAAGAGGGAGCGAGCTCATCACCTGACGCAGGTGTTCACTGGTCACGGTTGTTTCGGTGCGCACCTGCAAAGGATAGGATGTGATGTCACGGCACAGTGCCACCATTGTGGAAGCGACCAGGACAGGATACCGCACAGTCGGTCGGATCGCGCAAGATATCTCGCTGCCGGATATGCTGGCAGAGCAAAATTGGAGTGCAGTGGGCTCAAGACATTGTAGAGCGGAACTGGGAGAGGGCCGATCCCGCACGGAGAAGGACAGGACGGCGCCGGGGTAACAACCACTCCGGTGCCCAGGTCCAACACGCCTGAGTGGTGAAGGCGGCAAAGCGCACGTGGTAACATGCCGCCGTGTGCCGGGGGCTTTTTACTGTCGCCTTCCCTCTGTTAGACAGTCACTAAACCAATAATGTGAGACTAGCCGGAGACTACTGAACGCCACGTGCAAATTGACCCTAAAATACCTACTAGATTATCTTCTCTCATTTTAAATAAAATCATCTAATTACCTACAACACCTTTCTTGCCACAAATTAATTGGATGCATATAATAAACACACTAATTGTTCGCTGTCAAAACGCAAAAGTATCTTTAGCCAACCTGTGTTAAAGCCTCGTAACTCGGCCTAACAAGCTCATTACTCTGTATTTTCGGGTGAAGTAAGTTCTAAAGAGAAACTTCGCGATACTTGGCAGGATACGCGTTTTAAGTTGCGCTCCAATGGGTCGAGAGTTCAAAAACTCTCCCTTATCACCGTAAGAACGTGATTTAATTAAAGACGTGTACATACTTTGTTCGGAGACAGGCAGCTAATTGGTAGGGAACATCGCTAGATACTGGTAGTTCGATGATATCTGCAGATCTAGAAAGAGAACAATAGCAGTCTAGATACATAAGTTAGCTATACTTTAAAATAAAGTTGCAATCATTTTGAGCTATTTAGAATATTAATTTGACTTTGTTTACGATGCTCTTCCACGAGAATCATTGTCCGGTGATAGAGGAATATCGCTCAAAACTATACTCAATGTTTTTGTCGACGGTTTCCGAATATATTAATTTGTCATTGCATGTCGTCCTTAAGATCACCTTTTTAGTCGCAAGAGATGAATCTACCTAGTTTGAATTTCGGGAAAAGATAGTTAACCGGTGTACTTCATACTCAGACATTTTTAAAACATGTAAGGCTTTCAAATGTGCCCGAGTATTGGCGGATTTTGATTAAATGCTAGGCTTTCATTGAACCAATAACATAAGAAATAGGTATGGGCGGGCACCGAAACTGTTCACTGCTGCAATGAAGGATACCTTCAAGCTACTGGAGTGGAAAGGATTCGGCATTAACAACAATGGCGAGTATATCACTCACCTTCGATT
Organism: Diloba caeruleocephala; assembly: GCA_947459985.1. NCBI lineage: Eukaryota > Metazoa > Arthropoda > Insecta > Lepidoptera > Noctuidae > Diloba > Diloba caeruleocephala. Next base: position 7,976,518 of record OX381616.1, on the reverse strand, counting down.
TGCTGATGACATCGAAGTCATGGCAGAATCGCTGCAAGAGCTCAGCACAAAGCTTAAAATGAACATGGGCAAGACAAGTCAAGTCATGTCAAATGCCCATGTCGTGCCCATCCCAATATCCGTTGGGAGCTCTGTTCTCGAAGTTGTTGACGAGTATGTCTACCTGGGACAAACTGTCCAGTTAGGTAGGACCAACTTCTAGAAAGAAGTCAATCGCCGAATCCGACTCGGCTGGGCAGCGTTTGGGAAAATTCGCAACGTCTTTTCGTCAACAATACCGCAATGCCGCAGGACGCAAGTCTTTAACCAGTGTGTGCTACCAGTGATGACATATGGAACAGAGACGTGATCACTCAGCGAGCTATGGAGAGAGCTATCGAATCAGAAATGAGGAGATCCGTAGAAGAACTAAAGTTGTCGACGTAGCTGAAAGGATTAATAACAAGTGGCAATGGCCGGGGCACATTTATTGTAGAACTGATGGCTGTTGGGGCAAAAAGGTTCTCGATTTCGCGGTCTCCGCGCACCGGAAAACGCAGTGCGGGACGACCTCCAACGAGGTGGACAGCCGACCTGGTGAAGGTAGCTGGGAGTCATTGGATGAGGGCGGCATGTAACCGCTCGTTGTGGAAATCTAAGGGGGAGGCCATTGTTCAGCAGTGGACGTCCTGATGATGGGCGTGCACTTATTTATTACTGATGCGAAACTTTTTAACGCTCGTTTGGGATGGGGATTTTACACATTAAATGTGAAATGAGCAAACGCGGCGATGCAACGCACCTCATTGGCTGGGCAGTGCATACGGTTGCCCCTCACATGGGCACCGAGCTGCCAGTACAAGAGAGTGCAGTACTATCGTGTCGTCTATTGAATGTAAATATTATTTACTTCTGAAAAATAAATAATTGTTATTATTGTATTTGTAAAAGCGTCTTAATATTTACTTTGTTATTAAATAGATATTTAATTAAATTAAAAAGAATAACGTTCCTACTAAAATGTATAATATCAAGTACTTCTATTTTTAAAGATTTGCAAAAAAATCGATGTTACATACTAATGCAACACCAACAATGCGTAAGAAGCTTCGCTTTTGTCGGGTGTCCCACGACACCTGACTTTAATTTTTTAATGTCTTTCTCAATTTTTCTTCCCAAAAGTGCGTTCCTAAACGTACACTGTTGAACGGCCTATGTTCCTATAGTCCGGATAGGTCATTGCAATACACTACCAACCAAGCTTGGGAAACGGATTGTTGATCGCAGTATATTGCATAAATGTAGCATTGTTTGGCCATAATCCGTATTAAGAATAATAATTTATTCCCCCTAGTTGTGCCTAAAAAATCTACGGACATTGAAGTAACAAAGAAGGAACCGCAGAATCAAGTCATGTCGAGGATGGACAGACTTAAGGTAAGTAGGTAAGGATTGATAAAGAACATCAATAAATGTTTGATATTGAAACTGAGAATCTAGGACATAACAAATAAAAATAAATAATGGTGTCCACTAAAACTGGAACTGGGTCTACTTCGCGAGGTCTTAAAATCAAAAATAAATACTGTGTAATAATAATATGATAACTTTAAGTTTATAGCGATATATTCCGATAGCAACGAGCGTACGAGGTCAAGAGCGAATTATTTGCGACGTTCGTTTTTTCTTGACACTGGGTACTACTTTCTAAAATGTATTAGAATCTTTTTATTCTTTGTTTTAATTATGGCCGAGATTGCCAGTTTCGTTGATATCAAACTTCTATCGACGTTTGATATAGAACCTCTTACAGTAAGTTCATAAATCGTAGGTGAAACATTCTCTTCTTTCACTAACAAATGTCTGTACACGAGAAAGAAAAACAAATCTGCCTTCTTAATTTCATAATTCTCAATTGCTACGTTGTTTTAATAACTTCTTACTGAAATGTAGCAAACATTTCAACAAACGTTGGTATATAGAGAAAGGAACATAACACCACTCTCTAATTTTCATAATTCTCACACATAATATTTGAGTATCTACAACTATCGTCCCCTTTTTACGACCACTCTAGTATAATTAACACTCCGTATTTTTTTTTTTTTTTTTTTTTTTTTGTTGGGCTTCTCGCATACATTTCTGGGAAATGTGGTTGCTTAACCGGTCATTTGCTGGCGAAGCCAAAAGAGGCCTCCAGCCAGGCTTAAATTAAATATTAAAAACTAAGCAACTTTCGCTAAGGGCGCCCCCTGCGGGACACGGACCTCGGCTTAGGGCGTTGCTGGGGATATCAAGCTATTGTTTTGGGGACAGCTGGATCGGTATTATTTAAATTGTATTAGGGGACATTTAAAGCTACAGGCTCGGCACGGGCCGGCGCGAGCAAGAGACGGGAGGGAGAAGTGCTAACTTGAACGGGAAGGTGACGCGGCGATAGGCCTCCGCGACGTCGGTGAGGCGGGCATCCTCGGCGGCGAGGGCGGTACAACGGTCGGGTGTTTAGTGAACGAGACAACGCGAGTCTCTTCATGTGATCTAACGTGATTTCATCGTCTGGATCGACCAGAACGTGCCTCGGGCGGCGTACTCTACTGATACGGGAGGGTTCGTAGTCGGCGGCTGATACCACAAGGGGATTTGGGTGGGACAGGGCAGAATCGAGATAGCGTTTAGACGCTTGTTTCATAAATTGCCTGATGGTCGGCAAGTTAAGGTCGAAATGGAGTTGGTCGTTTCGCATGTACAGAGGCGCTCCGGTGGCCTTGCGCATGAACCGGGCTTGGAGGGTTTCGAATCTACGGAGTGGGTATGATTCGGCGTGTGCGAACACTGGGCTGGCATAGGTCATGATGGGTCGAATGCATGTGGTGTAAATTCTCACCTTATTTCTAAGGGATAATTTACTACGAGCGTTCAGAATATAGTGAAGGCGACCAAGCACAAAGGCAGCGCGGGCACGCACCATCTTTGTGTGGGGAATGAAGGTCAGTTTTTTGTCTAGGGTGACTCCAAGATACTTGGCGTGCGGTTCCCAAGGAACCGATTGGCCCAGCATCGAGATCTCCCTGAAGCGTGGGTGGTCGTCGCCTAATTTGCAAAATAGGACGGCTTTACTTTTGATAGGGTTAACTTCGATCCGCCATTTCCTAAACCATTTCCCGTAGGCGTTGGCTGTGGCTTGGAGGATCTTAGTTATATTATCGGGACTGCGACCAGAGTAGAAAATGGCCGTGTCATCGGCGAAGAGTGCTAATTGGGTCGTATTAGCAGGTCTTTTGGGGAGGTCACTGGTGTACAGTGTGAACAATAGTGGGGCTAGCACGGATCCTTGTGGGACTCCGGCTCTAATGGGGTGAAGGGAAGAGAGAGCGCCCGTGATTCGATATCGGAAACTGCGATTTGACAAGAAGTCTCGTATGATGAGAACGAGACGGTCAGGCACTCCGAGTTGATACAACTTATATAATAAGCCATTGTGCCAGACTTTGTCAAATGCTTTCGCAACATCGAAAAAGAGGACTCCCGTCATCATGCCGCGTGAGAATCCGAACGTGATGTGTTCAACTAGTCGGTGGACTTGTTGTACACACGAGTGTTTGGTTCTAAAACCAAACTGTTCGTCGGGAATGAGTTTCTTGGAATCGGCAAAATCCTTTAATCGGGAATAGATAATCCGCTCATAAATCTTCGCAAGAGAATTGAGAAGGCTTATGGGGCGATAGCTGGAAGGCTCGCACTTGGGCTTACCGGGTTTGGGAATACCGATAACGGTGGCCTGTTTCCACGTATGCGGAAAGAGGTTATTGTTTAATGCCGCATTGAAGATGACGGTCATTAAGGCGATAAGACGTTCGGGGAAGAGTTTAATCACCTTGTTGGTGATACCGTCAGAGCCGGGGGCTTTGCGAGGGTGAATCTTTTTCACGAGATTTCTGACCTCGTCTGCCGTGACCGGAGGGAGGGGGTCGTCAGGGTCCTCGGCAGGCGGAATAGCTGCTCTACGTTCGACTTCAGCGTCAACCTTTTTGAGGTGAGCTTGGTCTACAGGTAGAGTGCTTGGGGAACATTGCGCTTCTAGACTGTCAGCTAGGCATTCGGATTTTTCGTCGTCATCAAAGGCCGGCCTTTGGTTGGGACGGTTGAGGGGGGGGACAGCATTGGATGTTTCGGATTTGAGTTTCCGTTGCAGATGCCAGAACGCAAGGTGGGTTGGCTCTAAGTCGCCCAACATCTTATCCCAGTTAGCCTCTCGGCACTCCTTAATACGTTCCTTGACAGCACGCTGCAGGTGGCGCATAAAGAGGCGATTGGGTTCGCTGGGAAAAGATGAGTACGCTCTAAGGGCTGCGTTCTTCTCCGTCATCAGTGCACGTACATCGTCAGGGAGTTTCATGCGATGGTCTTCCATCGCAGGAACTCGCCGTGAACACTCGTCCACGACGGACTGTACATGCCCGGTGAGGGAGTCGATCGCGCCTAGCGTGTCTGCGACTGACGTTATGCATTCGGGAATTCTATCTAACTGAGCGGACGAGGGGTCGTTGAGGCGTTGCCTAACTTTCCTCCAGTCCGTCGTCACAATGGTCTGAGGGGGTAGCCCTGTGTCCGTGGGGCCAAAGTGGGAGGTGAGGTGAAGGATCACAGGACGGTGATCGGAGTCTAGCTCTTGTAGTACTTCAATGGAATGCAACTTGAGGTTGACATTCATTAGAAGTGCTATGTCGAGTATATCCGGGCGATGATTTACATTGCTGGGGTAGTGAGTGGGATACATCGGGGCGATGATGTCAAAATTGAGGAGGTTACTGAGGGAGTATAATTTACTTCCTCTGTGGTTGTGGGTGAGACAGTTCCAAGACTCATGTTTGGCATTGAGATCTCCCGCCACTATGACGGAGTCGCCTAGATCGAAGAGTGCTTCGAGATCCGATTGGATTGGATCGTCTTGGGCATTGGGGGATTGGTAAGCCGACACTATAGTGATCGGTTGATGACCTGTCATGCCTATTCTGCACACAGATGCCTCTAGATTGGAAAGGGACGGGGTATCTAGGGGCATGCAATAAAGGGATCTCTTATAGTAGATAAGAGTGCCTCCTCCACGGGAGTGGGTCCTATCGTTGCGCACTATATCATAGTTTGCAATTCTAGGGTTCCTGTGAGAGGGTTTCAAAAAGGACTCTTGTATCAACATAATGTCAATAAGGTGGTCGCGGAGGAATAAGGCGATTTCGTCTTTTTGGCCATTAATGCTGTTGGCATTGAAGATGCCTATTTTAAGGGATCGGGGTTTTATTCTGCACCTGCTTTGTGAATCCATTACGGATGAACGCGGTAGGAGAGGAGGGCGGATGAAACATCAGCAAAGTCGCTGAGAACTAGCATGAGGCCGTATTGGCCCTGGTTTGCCCTAATGGCTGCGGCCATTTGGGCGACTCTGTTCGGGTCGACAGAGTTGAGAAGACCGAGGCAAACTGAGAGGTCGTCAGTTTTGAGAAGGGGTGAGGGAGGGGCGGCCCTCTGAGAGTGCACTTGTGGTGCGGGTTGGTTGTACGGCACGGGAAGGTACGGTGCCGTATGGGGGCGGTCATCAGCGAGGGAATCGCTGATGCCTGAGTCGCCTGTTGAGTCAATAGACTAGGCCTCAGGGCGGGGAACGCTTGCTGATGATTCAGCGCGTTCCATGGCGATGGCCTTTGAGGGCTGAGTCGTTGGGACGTGGGAGGGGCCTGAGAGGCATAGTGGGCGGCCGCGAAGGCTTGGGTAGCCGCTTTGCGCTTAGCAGCCTTGTTGTTGGCTCGCGGGGCTTTGGGGCATCCACGATAGTTCGCTGGATGACCCGACTCACCGCAAAGCACACAACTCGGGGGCTCAGTGCATTGCGTGCGATCTTTGGGGCGATCGCAGTCGGAGGTGCTGTGGTCACCTAGGCACTTAACGCACCTAGGTTTGGCGTAGCAGTGTCGCTGCGCGTGGCCATAGAGTTGGCAGCGGTGACACTGCCCGGGAGGACCATAACGATGGGGAGGTTCAACTTTTATGCCTGAGAGGTGGCATACGGTCTTAATATTAAAAAATTTCCGATCGTTATCGGCGGTCTTTTCGCATATGGCGAGGACCATGTCGTAAGCTTCACCACTGCGACCAGCGTGCATGCGATGAACTTCGAGGACGGGGATACTTTGCGACAGAAGGTCGTCTTTTATGGAGTCGGTGTCGATCTCCTTGGGGATGCCTTTAAGGACTACCCGGAGTGGGCGTTCCTCGGCGAGGGAGTACGTGTGGAAATACACGCTGCGGTCCTGTAGGGCACGGGTCAAAGACCTGAAGTCTTGGGCAGTGGGAACTGCCACTTTGACGCCGACGGCTGTGGTGCGGGCACTTAGGTAGTTAATACCTAGTTCAACACACATTTTGGACACGTCATTCCACTTGTCCTTGGCCTGAATGTAGATTGCGGGCGGTTTTTTGTCCTTTTTAGGGACCTTGGTGGGCGGGGATTGGGGTTGGGAATTAGCGGGGGTAGGGGTAGGGGGAAGACTGGCCTGGGAAGTGGCCGTTGTGGGGACAGGGGCAGAGGGCGGAGCGGAGGACGAAGCCTCGTCCGTTTTCGGGGCTTTAGCGGGCGCAGCTTGTGCGGAGGACTTGGCCTTGCGGGCCCGCTTTTTACGGCTACCGCTGACGAGTTGGAACTCGTCAGAGGCCGAATCGGAGGAGGGGTTTTGGGGACGAGCAGGAGAGTCCTCGCTCTCTGACATGTCCGACATGTCCGAGAGTATGTGCATGTCGGCGTCGGGGGACGTGGAGGCGTTCGTGCTGGCGGTGGGGAGGGGGATTTTTGCCTGAGGGGCGGATGAGATGCCGGCATCTAATTCGGGGGTTGTGCCCCTTTTCTTGGGTTCGGGATAGGGGGGCTGCACTTTTGTGCCTGGGGACAGAAGGCTGCCATAGTTGGCAGCAATGTAGGGGTCTTTTAAAAGGATCTCCCTAATATTTTGAAGTAGCGTGGCGTCGTCGGCCATTTTGTTTTGCAAACAAAATGGCGGACGTGGGACAAAAAGAAAAAACAGAAATACGCTTAAAGCGTAGAGGACAATCGATTTACGCGATCCCTAACCTCCCGGGTTGGATGGGCCCGGGGGTGTGTAACAACCCCTCCCTGCCGGGTGTAGGCAGGGAGGTGTGTGTACCTGTGGTGAGCCCTAAGCTAGTACCATCCGTGGCCAGTCTTAATGGGCAAACGGGTCCCTGACAGCTCTCTTGCAAGGGGCGATAAGGTATCGCCCGCAAGAGACTGTATATCCTGAAAACGTAGACTCGAACTAGGGTCGACTAGGGTAGCCCCCAAGGCCGGTGGTCCTAGTCCGCTGCCGACTAACTGCTTTGCCCTGATGGGGCTAGGCGGGTGTGCCGGGTCAACACCCCACTCGGCTTCGTTGGCACCGTAAGGTATCCGCCGAGGACCACCAAACAGTGGTTTTTCCCTGAAGGGGCACAATAACTCGATGAATATAGTCGGTGAAAGAAATAAAATCAGTAGTCGCCTTGACAAAGGCAACGCGTGATTTATGTGAAGTGACTGCAATCCGACGGGACGGATTGCGAAAAAACACTACACGGCACACTGATCGGGGAGCGCGAGCACTGCACGACCGTCTGCGGCGAGCGTCAGACACGGAATGTAACACTCCGTACCATGCCAAGTGTATTATATACCCATACCTGTATTTAATCTCGCATTTATAATTCATATAACAGTTAGATTACATAACTGTAGGTACTTTAGTTTATAGCCGCAACCCAAGTATCTCACCTCATTTCATCTAAAGTCAAATATCAATCTCATGAATTTGAGAACCTCCATTTAGTTTGTTCTCCTATTACACCGAAGTGTTACCTAAATGCCTATCGGACGTTAATAACGTAAAATAAATATTATAAATGTGGCAGCGTATGTTTGCCTTTAACGTTTAAATCAATTTATCATGAACGCATGTAAGGACATCAAATTACAGTGCGATATCCAATAAAAATCTGTTGCTTACGGGTTTTTTAGATCAAGAATTCTCGCTTGGGTTGGGTACCTTTTTTTTATTGATGTCCAGTGGAAATTCTACATGGAACTTCCTTCACCCCGGGGAAGGGCGAAGGGGTGCGCCGGACTCCTACCGGCTAAAACCACTGGAGCGGTCATCTTCGGCACCGAAGGGAGGCTCCAGGTCCTCGTAAGATCACACTAGAGCCGCCCATTGGTGCCACGCCTTTAGGCACATCTTGGAAGGGGTGAATGTAAAGCGGTCACCCCCTCTAGCGGAGGGAAGGCGACTGTAAAAAGGTCGCCCCCCAGGCACCTCTCGGGGAGGATTGTAAAGGATCCCCCCAAGCCTCGCTTTGCGCTGTGCTGCGCACACGGCGGCACGTAACCACGTGCGCGCCACCGTCTTCCCGGGGGTTGGGTTGGGTACCTAGTTGGGTTTTTTGTTTTCGTATTATAATATAAAACATCATTTTCCAAAAAAAATGGTTATTAATATATTTATAGATCAGTAATATGATCAATAAGCAGATTATTTTCTACAATGTTCTACTAACACTAAGGCCAATACTAATGTACCTACTTGATATTATCATAGATTAAACAAACGTATCATATTATTAATCATTATCTATTGTTATCTATATTTTTTTTGTATTTTTTAATATTTTATATACTCTATACCAGTCTTTCCCAACGTGGGCGATAACGCCCCCTTGTGGGCGCTGCAGGCCTAAAGGGGGGCGGTAAGAGACCCAGAAAAAAAGGGGGCATTGTGTAGGGCTTTGGGGTCGATTTATAATTTCATCTACCTAGCTAGGAAGACTCTTAGACACCGACTGAGCTCTCGACTCTCGACTACATCTTGTGAACATCAACTAATATTAATTAAGATATAGCTCAAACTCGGTTCGATATAAAAGACCGCGGGCAATCATGTTTTAACAAGGTTTTGTTAAATAATCCGAATTGTACATTCCTATACCAATCGGCTGGTTCTATAATACTTGTTCTTGCTTGTCGAGTACGATTGGGCGTCGAATGAGTTAAACGAGTTTATGCACGTTTGTCTTATTCCTGTTGGTGCGTGCTGCTTATGCAATCCTATATAAACGAAGTAAATTTATTTTATTTTCATTTGCGGTTTCGCGCATAATAGATAAGCAGTACTTGATTTCAACACTTACGTATTTCTTAAAACAAAACAATGTCGGAAGTAAAAAAGAAGAGACGGCAATACTCTGCGGAATATATTAAATTCGGATTTATTGAAAATCCCACAAACCCGTCGTCGCCTTTGTGTCTTCTATGTCTAAAAACATTTTCGAACGAAGCAATGAAGCCTTCAAGACTGCAAGATCATTTGAATAAAATGCATCCAGATAAGACAGAAAAGAATGTAGCATATTTTCAAGACCTAGAGAAGAAGCATAATACTCAGCCAAGTGTATCAAAACTATTTTCGGCGGCTGCTAAGCAAGATGACGACGGACTTCGAGCTTCGTACAATATCTCTTTGTTAATTGCTCAAAAAGGCAAACCACACAACATCGGAGAAGAGTTAATTTTGCCAGCAATAAAGGAAGTAATAACTACTGTGCTTCATAAACCGGCCGCAGATATTATCCGAAAAATTCCTTTGAGTAATAATTCTGTGCAAAGACGAATTGATGAAATGGCTGAAAACATTGAAGAATCATTGTGCAATCATCTGAGGACTAGTCAATTCTCAATTCAGCTCGATCAGTCCACTTTACCAACTAATGAAGCGTTGTTGCTATCTTACGTGAGGTTTATTAAAGATGAGAAAATACGTGAAGAACTATTGTTTGCCAGAAATTTGGAGACAGATACAAAAGGCGAAACCATATTCAATACATTGGAAAAGTTTTGTGAAGAGAAAGAGATTCCTTTGAAAAATATTATATCAGTTGCTACGGATGGCGCTCCGGCTATGACAGGGCGCCATAAAGGCTTCATAGCATACTTAAAGAATAAAATTCCAGATGTCCTTGCTATACATTGCGTTATTCATAGACAACATTTGGTTGCTAGAAACTTAAGTGAACGACTATTTCAATCACTGCAATATGACATCAAAGCAGTCAATAAAATCCGTAGCAGCTCTTTAAATGATAGATTATTTCATCAGCTTTGTGTTACTAATGACGAAGATTTCAACCGTTTGTTGCTTCATACTGAAGTTCGTTGGCTGTCAAGAGGCAATTGTCTGATTCGATTTTACAACCTGTTTGACTCTATGATAGAGTTCTTGGAAACTAAAGATACAGAACTGCGCAACAAGCTCATAACATCAAAGAATGATATAGCTTACATGACAGACCTGTGTAAAATGTTCAACGACATGAACCTCCAACTGCAAGGCGATGAACTAAATTTAATTAAAACAAAAAATGTCGTTGCTGCTTTCGCAGCCAAACTGCTTCTGCACAAAAAGAATATGGGCAGACGTGAGTTTCACAATTTTCCGAATTTATCAGTATACTGCAGTAACGACGACTTGTTTGCCTACTGCCAACATTTGGAAAACCTCCACATTGACTTCACCGAACGATACCAGGACATTTTAAACTTGGAAATACCAGACTGGGTGTTGGATCCGTTTTCAAATGTCAACACAGCAATGTCACCTCAGCTATAGAATTGACAACAAACGAAGAAATAAAAATCAAGTTCAAAAATGGATATCAAGAATTTTGGCTACAAAAACCGATCCCGCAATTGTACCCTGGATTGTGGTCAATTGTTCAACGATTTTTGATAGCATTCCCATCGTCATATTTGTGTGAACGTGGATTTAGTGCTGTGGCAACGCTGCTTACTAAAAAGAGAAATCGTTAGCGTGTTACCGAACGTGGCGACTTGCGGCTGTTTTTGAGTAAATTGGAACCTGATATCAACAAACTTATTGAACAGCATCAGATTCAACCTTCACATTAGTTTTTATATAAGAATTGATTATGTTTGTTTTATTTTCAATAAAAGATACTCTGTCAGAATACTATAAATTTGCGTTTCAATAATCAGTTATAAGTACTTAGCGGTTTTTAAGTATGTTTAAAAAGGGGGGCGTTAAAAAATAATTTATTCTTAAAGTGGGCAGTAGACAAAAAAAGGTTGGGAACCCCTGCTCTATACAAATAAATAAAATTGAAGTGTCTGTTTGTTATGTGGAAATAACAGCTTTTTACTAAATGCATTGTAACGTTGTAACGTTAGTTCACGTTCATATTAATTAGATTAAGCAAATTCAAAGCAAAAACAAAATAATGTTTTGTTTTTTTTCTTACATCAATCTACTAGCTTTTATAAACCTAACAATAACGCACCTATCAATATTTTTTTAAGCAACTTATTACCGGATGGGCCTAACATCAATAACATTATATATCGTAATATTTTTATAATTCAAATGACTCGCTGTTTGTGCCGGTCGGCGAAGCGCGTGACCTTGAGAGACCTTGTTATCCCTCCTTCGGTGTTCCATCTGTGGGCCAGCATGCGAGCGACACATACGCGTTGCGTTTCGACACATCGATTTTTGCCATTTCGGGAGTTGCACGTTCACTTCTTATATTAATTAAGGACTTCATTCGTGACCTCCCCGTATAATAATATTTCAACATTGATTTACTGTGTTAATAACTACGTAATTCACTCAAGCTAAATTCCGTGTATTAAAAACCCCATATTGGGTAAGTGTTGAACCTTTCTTTCGTTCTCTGTGTTTAATAATTGTAGTCGGTAGATGTTGACGAATGTATTCGAATATTAACGTATTTCTTCTTTGTTTAACTTCTATTTGTGTATTTAATCTTGGAGCCTTCAGCTTTATTTGTATATTGTAAAATGTTACTTTTGAATTGCTTAATGCAGAACGTAACTTATCAAGTCATTTTATATTTTATGCTTTCCACTTTCACCTTTATTTTTTTAACTCCGTTCTGATTGTGACAATCACACACCACATCATTAGCGCAATAGTACATCTCGCTTTGCTTATGCTTTCGGTGGTCACAATCAGAGGAGACAACGGTGGAACATATTGGTTACACACTGGACATTTATTTCCAGGGTACTACGTTCCGGGTGAACAACCCTGGTACTATACCACCTGGTACCTGTCCATAGGGACATCACCACATGAAGCCATCACTGTCTCTGGTCATCACCACCGGGTCTTCACCATTTCGAGGCTGAGCCAGGAGAGTACATGCGCTACTTACCTTGGAAAGTGTAATTTAGTGACGGGCATTACAAATCCACGACCTATAAAATAAATTAGTTGATGCATAAAGGTTGGTGTTTAATTTTATATAGCACAACCAAAAGAACAACCGTCACACTGGCGCCCAACGTGGGGCTTTTAATACACGGAATTTAGCTTGAGTGAATTACGTAGTTATTAACACAGTAAATCAATGTTGAAATATTATTATACGGGGAGGTCACGAATGAAGTCCTTAATTAATATAAGAAGTGAACGTGCAACTCCCGAAATGGCAAAAATCGATGTGTCGAAACGCAACGCGTATGTGTCGCTCGCATGCTGGCCCACAGATGGAACACCGAAGGAGGGATAACAAGGTCTCTCAAGGTCACGCGCTTCGCCGACCGGCACAAACAGCGAGTCATTTGAATTATAAAAATATTACGATATATAATGTTATTGATGTTAGGCCCATCCGGTAATAAGTTGCTTAAAAAAATATTGATAGGTGCGTTATTGTTAGGTTTATAAAAGCTAGTAGATTGATGTAAGAAAAAAAACAAAACATTATTTTGTTTTTGCTTTGAATTTGCTTAATCTAATTAATATGAACGTGAACTAACGTTACAACGTTACAGCATATGAAAGTATATACGGTACTTGCAACAAAAAAAGCTATTTGTAATTTTTTAGTCTGTCTGTGTGTTTGTTCCGGGTAAACTCCGAAACGGCTGGACCGATTTTGACGGGACTTATATATACTTGTTATAAGGAATAACTTAGGCTAATTTTATTTTAGAAAAATAATTAGAGTTCCGCAAAAAAAAACCCTTGAAATGAATAGTATCGAAGTACTCTAAATTTCTTTAAAATAAAACGCGGGTGAAACCGCGGGTCCCAGCTAGTACCATATAATGTACAATTTTTACGTAAGTACCAGTATTAGAGACGTACCTTTGATAAGTAGAACCTATCTTTAATAAGTCCTATTAATACCTACTCCTGAGATCACGGATCCGTGTTCCAAATCAAGGAAACACATTCTCTATTGACCGCTATCACACTCTGCTCACTACTATATTCTCTAATCCCTTCTTTTACCATCTTGGTAGCTTTCTCTGCAAATAAGTTGCTTTCTATTTATAATCTTACCTAAATAAAGTGCAAAATGAAGGTAATTTGCTGCCTCCGGGACTTAAACTATGATGATACAGAAAAACTACTTGTTGCCCTGGTATAACTTGTTTATTTTATTAATAATAAATAATATAATTAAAGCATACTACATACCAAAAATATAATTAATAAATAGTTTAACATAATCACAAGAAAATAATCACTCGCTCATACAAATCATCATAACAGCTCATTAATTATTTATATTCCCCTTTATACGCAGACACATTCACAACACATATATACACACATAAATATACATTCAAATACATACGAATTTGATCAAATACTAGTAATGAAAAATATAACATGTAACTTTGTTAATAACTTACCGCATTCTTGAACGAGTACTATCACTGTTGTTAAAATGTAATTCTTACGCAAGGGTTGGAGACTTTTTTTTATTGGTGCCCAGTGGAACTGAACCCGGGGAAGGGTGAAGGGGTATCCTACCGGCTACAACCACTGGAGCGGTCATCTTCGGCACCTAAGGGAGGCTCCAGGTCCTCGTATGATCACACTAGAGCCGCCCACTGGTGCCACGCCTATAGGCACATCTCGGACTTAAGGCGGTCACCCTCCGGGGGGATTGTAAAGGATCCCCCAAAGAATCTCACGGCAGCGCGTGACCACATGCGTGCTACCGTCATCTCTTGGGTCACTCAGTGTGGGCATGCTGATTCCCCAATCTACGCACCCGTGAACCCAGAGGTTCCCCGCCTTATAGCAACGGAAGGGGGTTTCAGGCGTATGGGAATTAGGCGCCAGGGCGGTTGTTACCTCGGCGCCGTCTCCTCCTTCTTCGAGCGGGATCGGCCCTCCCCCAATCCTACTCTGCGGTATCATTCTGGAGCATGACGCTCTCACAGAAGTAGACCACTGCATTCCAGTTTTCGTACTCTGCCAACAAAGCCGAACTACTGCTGGCAGAGAGAGATCTTGCCTGATCCGATCGACCAGTATTCGCCGCTGGGCGGCCCACGCGGGGCACGCCTCGAGCGTGTGCTGTGCGGTGTCCTGGTCGCTATCACAATGATGGCATTGTGCCTTGGCCTCACGTCCTATCCTGTTCAGGTACGTACCGAAACAACCGGGCCCGGTGAGCACCTGCGTCAAACGGTAGGTGAGGCGCTCGCTTCTTCTGAGCCAGGCTTCAAAGAGCGGCAGGACGGCTTCCACGACGCGCAGACTGTATCCGCAAGCAGTGACGCCCCTTTCCATGTGTGCGCCGCCGAGATAGCCGCCTTAGCATATCAAACGCACCTGGAGGCGCGCCTTCGCCGCTCTGGCGGAGGGAGCGTGTCTGATCGAAGAACCACGCATCCATCTCCGCTAGGATGTCGAGAGGCGGACATCGCGCTAGAAGAGTAGACGCCTCGTAGGACACTGTTCGGTATCCTCGTGTGATACGGATAGCCGCTCTACGCTGCAGACCGTGAATTTTGGTTCTGCAGCGCTGGGCGCCTGACAGTTGAGCTGACTATACAGACGCCCCGTAGTGGGCCACGGATCGCACGACCCCCCCATAGAGACGGCAAGGGTTGGAGACCTGCTGTCCTGAAATACAGGTCTTTCGCCTAGTTCACCAGTCTCCCACAGTATGTTGTAAATGTTACCTTGTACTTTTCCACTATACTGAATAATGTAATGTATTCTGGTGACAAATAAATCTTATTAATATTATTTCCTTTATTTAAAATAAATACATATAAAATAATTTTTAAATACACATAAAAAATTACATATTTTGTTTTTTTTTTTTAAATGTAGCCCAGCGGCGTCGGGAACAAGGACCAAGCTAGCGGTGGGCTTTAGAGAGGAACTGCCTAACAATACGAGCCGTGTCCAGGAGTACCGCTTTTTGTCAAGTCCTTGACCCAACTACCTAACGAGAGCCTCTTAGGGTGTTGGTCGAGGCTCTTGGAGACTGCAATCATGGGCCGTAACAACTATCGGCACAATTATTGCAGAGTCTACCTCCCACGTGTCAACAACCTTGTGCGCCAAGCCTGAGTATATTTGCTTATCTTTTTCGGTTTTAATGAGATGCTTATCACGTGGGATAGTCATATCCACTATCATTGCACGGCGCTCTACTCAATCTATTAACATCAGGCTTATTTTAGATCGATCCTAGTGCAACGTGACATGGTTATTCTCGAGAACTGGGTCGGGCACATACTTGTAGTATAGCACTTCCGAACTCACAAGGTTGTATAGCAGTGCAAGTTGCTGGTGGATAATCCTGGCTTATTATTATTACTTTGCCTTGCACGATAACACCCTTTATAGACTCCCGTGCTAGCATTAAGACTATCTAAAAAGAAATCGCTTACAGCATGGCTCCAAAATGTTACGTTGATACGTTAAATTTTGGAGCCATGCTGCTGAAACGGAAGACCTTTTAAATAATGGCACACACATACACACTATCACACATTCAATATACCCACATATTAATTAAACGATCGATAACATGATACACCCACGCATATATATATATAACAATCACACCAGTTCATAACATCACACATCCACAGATTCGTTACAACTAGATAAGTACACCACTCTAGTACACGTGCGCACATAGTATTCGATCCTTATTTAAGTATACCTGCCAAATTGCCTGATAATATGCAAATTGTAAAACGTTTCCGGAAAATGCTGACAGCCGTGATAAACTTTACAGTACGGTTCTCATCGTTAACCTTATTGTCTTTATATAAATTTACAGCCATATCAACCGTAAAAACGAAGCCTCCCCAATAGATTGCCACAACAACCGGCATGGGTTTGTGTTGTGTGCTCATTGGGAAATATTGGCATAATCGCCATGCTTGGCAGACGGGTTGGCGATCGCAGTTGAGTTATAAATATACTCGAAGGACGCTGCTGCCCATCCTCCGGCTAATCCCAAAGTCGCCTTTTACAGCACCCACGGGATGAGATGGGGTGGTGGTATTGTTAGCCGGCACCACACGGCATTTTACAGTGTATAATATTTATTTAGATTAAAAGGTTATGGTTATTATCTGTTACTTTTCTTTTGGTCAAAATAAACTTCTTATTATTTTTATTATATTGATGCTTGCTTTTGATCTGGTAGTATGGAAACAGTGGAACTGATATCGGTCAAAAATACCTTAACTACCTAACACATAGATTGCCGCGCCACAGATAAAATAGAAAATCTATTGTTAACGGTCACTAATGTCCGCGGCGATGTTCAATGCCTTAAGTATTCTTCTTCTACAACAACGAAATTGCAGGTATTCAGTAAATGGTAATTAGATGACCATCTACGTTGCGGCCTATGTGAAATTTTGAAGAACTGTAAAGCATGTTTTGGTATACCATACACAGCGCGTGTCTCTTCAACTACTTACTACTAGAAACTAGAAAGATTCATATGATTAGATGAATTATATCTACAACCGTTCTTCACGTATACCCATATCAAAGCCGGTCTGATAGTCGGGCTCCATCAAAAACCATACTGGCTTGACTCATAAAATGAATCTTAAATAAATTGCTCGTAATAAAAATAACAGTGGATATTTTTCTCCATTGTCAACTGTATGAGCCAGTGGCTTGGAGGGTAGCGTCGGGTGACGGTGCCCTTGCATTTGCACCGAATGTCGTTTTTGGAGAATTTTCTTCACGTTTTTCAGGGAGTCTTTATTTATGTAGATAATAGATTGCGCTTTTTATTTTTATAAACAATGCATTATTATGCCTATTTTATATAAAATATTGTAAAAAAGAGATTTTACATCTTGAATGTTTCGACCAAAGACTATAATATTATACTGGATAGTTTCGACTTGGTTTCGACACATTGTTTTAACAAACGCAGATATAATGTCCTTTATTCCGTAAGCACCTATATCTATTGCTGTTTATATAGGGCTACTCCATACTATAAACCTATTCTAAGTAAATAAAGTGAAGTTCATTGCGGAAAGTGTGCCGGTGCGCGCAGACGATGCAATATCCGTGCCTTTGTCTTCGAAAAAACGATTTCTTGAACATTCCTTTAGGCTGTTCGATTTAGCTCCGCAATGTGATAAGTAGGGTCCGTAAGTATTTCTTTCGCCTCGTGTTTTTCTTAGCAGATCCTTGTCAGAATCTTTGTAATGTATTTCTAATATTAGCATAGTAGACTTGATTCACTTGGGGGTTCTTAAATAAACTTAAAGTAAACTTTATTCACCCTTTTAGCCAACATGACTTTTATAATTTCGTACCTAAAGGTTAACATAAAGTATTCAAATAAGTAGGTTAGTAATAATAAAATAATAAAAAAAAACATTCATTTAGCTGCGTTAAATAATTTATATGTCTTTATATTCAGTATTCAATATCAAATATATTATTATAGTATACTAGAGCTCGCCCAATCATCGAAATACGACCGTAATTCATTAGTGATTAAAAAGGCGTACCGAGTTTTTTCGTCACGGATTAATATATAGATTATCCTTAAGTTTTATGCATAACTTTTAAGAAAAATACTTGAATTTTAATTCTTTTGTTAAAGTATCGAAATTGTTGGACTCAATTAAAACAAATCCAAAACACAAATGTGGCTACGTAAAGATTAAGGTTATTGAGGATAAGGCGCATTATCGTGGTGCAAAGTCCAAGAATTGTCTTTCCACAAATCTGGCCTTTTTCTTCGAATTTGCTCTCTTAAATGCCGCATAACGCTCAAATAATATTCTTTAATTACCGTTTGACCTTCCGGCAAGAATTCCGAGTGCACAACACCGCGATAGTCAAAGAAAACAGTCAACATGACTTTTGATCGACTTTGGCGTGATTTTTTCGGTTTCGGTTCAGTTGGAAGGCGCCACTCCGAAGCTTGTAGACTAGTTTGCATGTCAAACTCGTAAACCCACGTCTCGTCACCAGTAACAATGCGTTTCATAATTGTTGGGTCGGAATTGACTCGTTCTAGCATGTCCTCAGCAACTCTCATGCGATTGAGTTTTTGAAGAAAATTCAGGTCTTTTGGGACCAGCTGAGCGGTAACATGTTTCATACCTAAATGATTAGTTAAAATGGTACGGATCGACTCGTGAGATACAGAAAGTTCGGTGGCTATCTTTCTCAAAGTTGAATGAGGATTTTCAATCACTATTTCCTTCACTTTTGCGATGTTAACTTCAGTTGCAGACGTTGATGGCCTACCAGAGCGAGGCAAATCTTCCATCACATCTCCACCGCTTTTGAACGCTTTGTACCACTCATAAGCACGTGTTTTTGATAAAGTCGATTCACCGTAAGCCTTCTATAACATTTTCAGTGACTCCGAACACGAAATTCCATTGGCGATGCCAAATTTAAGACAAACTCTTTGTTCGATGTTTATGTCCATAATGAAATTCGCTATACACACTAGATATGATATAACTAGAAACAGCACTGTATTTAATATAAATAACAGATGCAACTCAAACTCCGCGCCAAAATGGAAAACAGTTGTGTCAATTTAACAACAACAATATATACAAAAATTTGAATTTGGAACTATAAACAAATCATCCATTCCCGATACTTTTTTGACTGAATGTATAACAATATGATAACGAATATTATTGTTACACTTAAACTATAAATTCACATTTTTTTTATCAATGAGCTTCCATATTCCATTAGATAAACTTGAACAATGTACCTATATCTCTATTATTATCTTATAAAATGCGTACATAAAAGCACATACCTACAATCTCTTCACTCGTAAATAGCTTATGATCGCACATATCTACAAAATGTTGCGATGTTATAATAATAAACGGTCTCATTCAGGCTCTCAACAAAAGCGGTCCGAGGGCGTTTTCCGGTCCAGTGGAGAAGGTGCTTAAATGGCACAAGGCTTTGCAGGACATCGGAGTTTTTGTATTTTACGAAATCGTCGGTAAGTTTGATTGATGAGATAATGGTTTTTACTCTTTTGATAAGCTTTCTGTCATGTTGGTAATAAAATAGGATGGATAAAATGAATGTAACGTTCAGGAGTATGTTCTTTATTAATGAATAAATTAGCAAATTTGTTGGCATTCCGAACTTGAAATCTGTCGTGGGCACCTATAGTTGGGACTCATCAAGAGAACCCCCAGGAAAATGGCGGGGCGCACGTACCGCCGTGTGGGCAGCATACAACCAGGCTTTATCCTCTACAATCCCCCTTGACATGGCCCCCCTCCGCTAGAGAGGGTGACCGTTTTACAATCACCCCCACCTACCAGATATGCCTAAAGGCGTACCAACAATACCAATGGGCGGTTTCGGAGCATTCATTCTCGAAATCCCAGAGCCAGCCGAAGATGATCGCCTAGGTGGTAAGAGTCTGGCTCGATGGATCAGATGGAGATTATTAGAGTTCCTGGAGCCTCCCTTCGGTGCCGACGATGATCACTCCGGTGGTTTTAGCCGGTAGGAGTCCGGCATGCCCCTTCGCCTTTTCCCGGGGCGAAAGAAGTACATGAGGTATTTCCAACGGATCAATAAAAAAAAAAGGTGGTAAGAGTCTGACAAGCCCCTCAGCCCTTACCGGAGTGTAGGAAGTCCATGAGGAATTCCACAGCGGTAAAAAATACGTAATTATCTACTATATTATTTAATCATGATATTGCACTAGTTTAATTTTCCTTTTGCTGAAACTCACTTTATTTAATTCTCATACGAATTATCAGCTACGATTTGTGCCGAAATGTTTTTCAGCTAAATGTGTGAGTGTTAGACATGGAGAGTCTTGCGCCAAGAACTTAGTGATAAGAGACGATAACGGGCCTGCTATGCAGGTCGTCTACTACGAGATAGACTTTATGTTACCAGAATTAAAACTTCCTTGCACTGTCAGGTAAAGCAACAAATTATTTATAAAAACAAAGATTCTTTCACATGTGTGAATTAGGGTTGGAGTGTAATTGAATTGTTACCGATATCCTTTGCAGACCTTGTTGTAATCAGTGTCTTAATCGTTTGTAGTGTAGCTTTACGGCCGAAATTATTAATATTTCTATTATTAAATATTTGGATTTGGGATTAAGGATTTGTCCGTTTTTTATGTTACATGTGATACTGACTTATAAACAAATGAAGTCCAAAGTCTTAAATCTAAAGATTTTGGATTAGATTGATTATTAATTTCGGCCGTTAGTAGTATGTTTGATAAGTAAATATTATATCACGTTTTGGGCACGGTATTAAACCTCGTTTAAAGGACTGAGTCTCTGATCGCCGACCCACTTGCTAAGCGCTGTGTTGTAGTAATAGTTTCCTTTTTGTAACAGGCTTATGTCTCAACCAACGGTATGCCATAGTCTAAAAAGATATGAGTAGATAGAAATCAATATTTTCCGCAGGGTAATAGGTAGGATGATGGCTGGTACATGCAGACTGCAGGCTTTCAGCGTACGGCCGGCGACAGGCGATGATGTAGCGACGTTGCCACGCCGGGCTGCTGTCGCAGCTCATCACGTTGCCCGTCTCTGCAAAGAATTTGGATTTAGCCAGTGATTTTATCTGTGCAATGTTTTGCTGTCGGATTACTTATTAAAATGTTTTGAAATATCCTTGGATTGGTATGAAAAATGTTGTTTGTCACTACTGTATTGTACTACAGTAAATTATACTTTTATTTAGATACCTACCTACATTCTGCCTTGTCAAAAACAGCTGCATTCTGGTGATAGTTTACTAAGATTAAGTTACCTACACAATCTTTGTTACCTACCTACATAAAATCCAATGCTGTAGAATTTATATCAATAGCTACAGTAAGGTCGTTATATAAATCATATTCTGCAGAATGTTTGCATCTGTGAAGTTACGTCTACTTTACTACCACTGTGCGAATATGGTCATAAAACGAAGATACCTATGAATTTGTAGTTAATTCCCACTGCTCCTTTTTATGGTTACATGATAGAGTTGCCTTACAAGGCCCAATGGGCTGTTACTTAAAACAGAGTGAGAAAGGGATCATTATATTGAATATAATTATTTCAATAGTTAAGAAACTACTACGGAGTTTCTAAAAAGTAACTTAGACAATTTGAGTTACTTATAAAAAATAGCTTGATCTCCTATACAATTTTTTATAAGTCGGTACAGTTTTTAGCATTAGCGTTATTTCAATTCTATATTCAAGGATGCATGGATGTATGAGGTTAAGGAATTGCACCCCTGACTACGCTGTGTCTAGAATATTCGATATTCGTGCTTATCTGTCAAATCTGATGGGAAGAATGGATTTTGAGTTGTTATATTATCATTTTAAGTTGAAGTATTTTAGAGATTTTAAATGTTACTAGTATGTTGGAGTAAATGTAAGTAAAATATTATAAATTAAAGTCAAATGCTGCAAAATAAACACACTCACATGTAAAAGTATTTGTTTGAAGCAGCAATAGCCCATCAGACTGCCGCTCGAGAGTTTACGTGTTCGAACCCGACATCAGTTTTAGCATTGATTAATAATTTCACATAGGTAATTTTAGTTAGGTAAGTATATTTGTTTGCTTAAGAATAATAAAAAAATAAACACTAGTTGTGCATTTCAAAATCACTAGGTGCAGTCTCAGTTGGGGGTCGCGGGTGCGCAGATTGGGGAGTCTGCGTACTCACACCGAGTGATTCCCGGAAAGACGGCGGTGCGCAGCACAGCGCAAAGCGAGGCTTGGGGGGATCCTTTACAATCCTCCCCAAGAAGTGCCTGGGGAGAGGCGACCCTTTTTACAGTCGCCTTCTCTGCGCTAGAGGGGGTGACCGCTTTACAGTCATCCCCTCCGTTATGTGCTCAAAGCCGTGGCACCAATGGGCGGCTCTAGTGTGATCTTACAAGCTCTGGAGCCCCCCTTCGGTGCCGAAGATGACCGCTCCAGTGGTTTTAGCCGGTAGGAGTCCGGCATACCCCTTCGCCCTTCACGGGGGTGGAGGAAGTTCCATGTAGAATTTTCACTGGACATCAATAAAAATAAAAAAGGTGCATTCGCAGTTGTATTCATTGATGAATTGAGACTATACATGATAGAATACAATAAGATATCCAACCAAATCCCAAGTTCTCATCATTGGTGGCAGATACATGTTCAATCTCTTGGATCACGGGTCTCTTCCTCCAGTGGTGTATGAATGTGTGCCTATAACCTTTTCCAGGAGTGCTAAGAGCCTAGGTGTTTTTCTGGACTCTAAACTCTCTTGGAATGTTCACATTGCGGAAGTAAGCAGGAGGGTGTATTGTTCGTTTCAGTCCCTGAAACGTCTTCAAAAGTTTCTGCCTTTTAAAACTAAAATAACTCTTGCCCAGTCTTTACTTTTACCTCTTCTAGATTATGCAGATGTCTGCTTCCTTGACGCAACTGAGGAACTTCTCAATAAACTCGAACGTTTGCAGAATTTATCAATCCGCTTTATCTTCGGCCTTCGAAAATATGACCATGTGTCGGAATTCCGAGCGAAATTGGGGTGGTTGCCTATTCGGCAACGTCGTGACTCTCACATTCTTTCTCTTCTCTATTCTATTCTTCACAACCCTAAGTCTCCTATTTACCTTAGAGTGCGCTTTGAGTATCTTGTGCCCAGGGGTACCGCCTGTCGTACATCCACTTCTCTTCTCCTTCGTATTCCCCATCACACCTCCAGCCGTTACGATGGCTCATTCACAATACGCGGAGTTCGTCTCTGGAATTCTCTTCCACACTCACTACGCGACAGCCCTTCTCTGGATGTTTTCAAGAAAGGAATCAAAAAACATTTCCTCTCAGTATGACGTATAAGTATGTATGTATTGTTATGTATTTATTTAAGTATATATTGTGTTCATGCTGTATATTTGTGTATTTTAGTAATAGCACCTCTAAATCTGTTGTTTTCATTATTCTTAACTACATAATATTGTTTTCTCTCTGTTTGTATACTTGATACTGTCCTCTTTTCGTTTCTATCTTCTATCATTCAAAGGTTTGCTGGTAGAAAACTCAATGTTGAGTTAAGCTCGCCTTTGTACATTTACTTTATTTTATATTCTATGTATCGTTTTATGTTTGTACAATAAAGAATAAGAATAAGAATATAACATCATTATAAGTAATAACATTAAACTTTTAATAATTGAAATGTTAATATTTTGGAACAGTAGGTAGCTAAATTATATAGGTATTCTCGTTTCGCAAACCAGCTGGAGGATTTATTTTGAAAAGATACTTAATGTTAAATTATATTATTAATAAGTTGGTCTATAATAATGATTAATAAATGACTAACATAAGCTGAAGGTGTTAATCAATTAATTATAAATCCGAAACAATGGTCAACGATTTGTAATGGAGGCACCATTCTGAAAAAACTCACCGGTAATTACTTCATGAACAAAACTAATTGAGGGCAATTATTCAATGTTACAAAACTATTCAACTCAACCCTGTTCGTTAGAAACAATTTGTACGAGTACAACATTTCATCAACATGCTAAGAACTTCATCTTTACTAAAATTAAGATTTGACTTTAAATAGACGATTAACATGCAAATTGCATATTAATTTTAGCAAAATGGACGACCATTAAAAGTTAATATAAAGGATCAAAAGATCGTTTCACGTTGTATTACAGGTACTTTGAGAGCGATTAACTAAGCTTTCAAAATATCTATCTTAAGCAAAGGCGAGGATCTCGATGTAGTCTTAAATGTTATAGTTAATTAATTACTCTTGTATAAATGCCACGCGTTTTAATGGATGTAATAATGGTAGATAAAAACAGATTCAATAAATTTCTGATTTATTATCATAACAATATTTTAACGGATTACATCGCGTATATTATAAATGTTTGTTTGTCCTAACGTTTCGAACACTGCAGCGTTCGTGGTCGCAGGATGACTAACTTGGCTGCATGTAATCCGGTAAATATGTTCTTTTTTGTAATTTTAATTCTATTTTTGCCATTTATGTACGTATAGTAACAAAATTGGAAAGTAAGATGAAATAAGCTTATTTCTTAAGAAATCTCTTCCAACAGACGTGAGAGATGAGAGTTTGAATAAGAAGAAATGTAGAATTTGCGAGTCAATATATGAAATACAGTCTGTATGCCTCCTTATAGATCTTATGGTAATACTTTTTGTATCAAAAGGGTGAGGAAGCTGGTATAATTGCCTTCCCAGTTTGTTTGTCCTGATGTGGAATAATGACTACCCCAGGGGGGTTATATTTTTCGATAGTTACGGGGATAAATAGACCGGAGCTCACACAGATAACAAACTAATTAGAGTAATTAGGTAGCTTGCTTCCAAACTCTTAACCAATTTTACTTAGGTATTCAGAGAGGCTATTTTAGATTAGAACTTAATATTTACTCAAACGGTGTCCATTACATTCTACATTTTGCGGTGGCATAGGGGGTTTGTTTGCACCGTCCTGTGGTATCAACAAAGTCTTAACCACGCTTTACGATTTTGTCCCACCCGGCTTAGTTTACTACAGCTTTTGATACTTATACTACTTGATCTAAACATTTTTTATTATTATTAATTAGTGTTTTGAATTAAATTATCATCGATTGAAAGATTCTTCTTCTCATACATTTAAGTATACTGAACTTTATTAAAAGAAGAATCATTAATTATTTAGGTACTCACCATGTCCAATATAAAAAGTCTCCTTGAGCGAACAACTACAAACTATAAGGAGGATTTCAATCCCATTTTACATATAGACATACATTATTGCACTACAAAACAGCGCGCCGGCCGCCATTAGACCGTTTAGTAAAAACTAAAACAAAATACTATTCATTATTTACAATATCGATTTATGTTTCATATTTATTTATTTATTTATGTAATAAAACTTCTTTTTCTCTCACAGTTGCAGTATACTTCGTGCATCATCTAGAAATACTGGATTGGCATTATTTTTTCGCAATATGTTGCTAAATTACGCTTATGAATCACGTCGAGCCACGATACTGGTCGGTGCGTGACTAAGTGAATTCCGGACAATTACCTTGCTTTTCAACTGGCCATAGTAGAGCGCGGGCAACGCATCTACACTTATAAAACATCTTAGAAGGATGTAGGGTGCGTGACTATACAATTCGAAATGTAATTAAGTTCAAATGAATGGTCTGCAATCATCGTTAAACCTCATTTAAAACTACAAAGAGCACGGGTCTAACAACAGTCGTAATGGGAATGGGCGAGGAGAAGCAATTAAACAGGTCCAGACAAGTTTTGACCCGTCCTTGCGGTGGGTCCCTTCACGCCTCGGATATAATCAGTGTTAAACTATGTACCATAACCTGAACTTGTCTAGGCTACACTAATTAACGGTGTGAACTACAAATTGTAGAAATTCACGGGCAAATTTAAGTTTGCTGTTGCAAATGTCCACTTCTGTTAAATTAGGTGATTGTAGTACAAAGTTATGTTGTCAACTTTCGTCAAAGTTGTCAAATGTCGAATTGATGGTAAATATGTACTGTTATGACATAATTTTCACTGATATATATTTTTCATGACGACTTTCATCTCAGAAAGGAATGAATTGTATGTTTTTAAACGTTTTATATGAGCTTTATCGGGTACCAAATACCAATAAAACTATTTTATTTGTCTCGACAGTTGACCGTTTTTGTAGTGGTTAGATAAATTTACGAGTAATAATTTATATTGAATCTTAAGCTTATCAGGACTCAAATAAAGGCGATTCGTTTGATTCATTCTGTACGCCCTTAACCTCATCAGTTAGGTATTTTCCCAAGTATGATGGAGTTGGCTTTCAGGCTAACAGGAGGCGGCAAAATATCAGTCAAATATAATACAATCTGATGTCCGCAACTTTACAATAAAGATTAGGTATCCAATAGTAAGAGCGGTAGATAGATAATTTTTCAGATTTATTTATTTATTATATTCTTTATTGTACACCAGTTATTCAAAGTACAATAAAAGGTATCACTTAGATTATCGAGTACAATGGGCGGCCTTATCGCACACGGCAATTTCTTCCAGGCAACCTTAGGATGGAGAAACAAAATTACTGAACAAGATGCGGGGTAGACCCTGGTGCACACAAATAAATATCTATATACTTAAATAATACTATACTAAATATATAAATAATGAAGATCATATATACACAACATACATAATTATACAGGGTGTCCAGTAAATAGCCCGACATACTGCAGGGGGTGAGAGCTTGGGTCAATACCTACCAAAAATACAATATATGTTCAGCAAAATCTTACGGATTTACAGTAGTACAAAATTTTAAGATAGAAAATTGTACTGTGAAAATTTAAATTAAAATTGTATTTCTTGAAAACATTTTAGATTTTAATAGAATAAAGACTTATCAATGAGTAAAGTAACTATTCACAAATAATTTGAGGTAAAAAAAAAAACTAGAAAAGGAATTTTCATTACGAGATGCTTAAAAATCTGTGTCAAGGTAAAGATTTTTCAATATTTCGGAAAATATTGTACTACTGTAAATCCGTAAGATTTTGCTGAACATATATTGTTTTTTTTTGGTAGGTATTAACCCAACCTCTGGGTTCGCGGGTGCGTAGATTGGGGAAATCTAAAATATCAATAATTTTTTGCAGTAGTCTCCGTTTCTTTCGAGGCACCGCCGACTGCGATGGAACCATTGAACCCACTCTTCTTTAGGGATCTCTTCCACGTTTTTTTCGAACGCAGCTACGGCATCTTCGGGGTTCGTAAAGCGAATCCCTCTGAGTTTACCTTTTGTTTTGGGTAATAAATAAATGTTGCAAGGTGCCAGGTTGGGACTGTTAGGACGATGACTCACTAATTCTACACTAAAGAGTAATTATTTATTCGAAATTTTAATACATTTTTCATAGGCTAATTTTCTTACTGCCCTATTCTAATAACATTCAGTATGACCCTCGTATTTCTATCAACCTCGTGGATGATCATTTTGAAAAGCATAGTTTTACTTTTCGAAAGTTTTAAATGCATTTTTGGTATCTTTTTTATAGTGATTTCTGTCGTCTGACTTTATATCAATTACATAGCAATAAAAGCTACAAATTACCTAACCCTATTAGTTAGGATATTCGCTTCTAAGTAGCACCTAATCTATACAAATAAATAAAATTGGAGTGTCTGTTTGTAATGTCAAAATAACATCTTTTTACTAAATGCATATGAAAGTATATACGGTACCTATAGCAAAAAAACAATTTTTATCTTTTTTGTCTGTCTGTCTGTCTGTCTGTCTGTTTGTTCCGGGTAATCTCCGAAACGGCTAGACCGATTTTGACGGGACTTTCACTGGCAGATAGCTGATGTTATAAGGAATAACTTAGGCTACTTTTATTTTAGAAAAATAATTAGGGTTCCGCGCAAAAAAATAAAACCCTTGAAATCCAATATATATATTCTATGTCAAGTGTATATGTCGAAGTACTCTAAATTTCTTTTAAAGTAAACGCGGGTGAAACCGCGGGTCCCAGCTAGTAGTCAATATGATGCTAACTACTTAATGAAACGCACAAATCAATTTAATATTAATGCACGTGGGAATCGTCAGCGATACAAAATCATTTTCAATAATCCGTGCAAACAGTTTCCAATGTTTGTTAAATTATAATTGAAAATGGATTTCTGACGTACAATTATGAAGCTTTATATTGTTTTGTTAATCCATTGTTCTATTTACTTTTAATGTGTAGTAGAGTGTAATCTGAAGTATTTGTGATTCTTATCTTTGAGTAAACGTTGTTAAAAGAGATTTTATTATTATGTACCTACATACCTTTTTTTGCCGAGTGGTGCCGGCTCAGAATATCACCACCCCATCTCCTCCCGTGGGTGTCGTAAAAGGCGACTAAGGGATTAGCCGGGGGATGGGCAGCAGCGTCCTTCGAGTACATTAACAACTCAACTGCGATCGCCAACCCGCCTGCCAAGCGTGGCGATTATGGCAAAACCCCCCAATGAGCCCACAACACACCCATATCGATCGTTGTGGTATTCTTTGGGGGAGGCCTGTGTCCAGCAGTGGACTTCATTCGGCCGAAATGATGATACCTTCTTTTCATTTTTTTTTATTGTTGTCCAGTGGAAATTCTACATGGAACTTCCTTCACCCCGGGGAAGGGCGAATGGGCTCCTACCGGCTAAAACCACTGGAGCGGTCATCTTCGGCACCGAAGGGGGCTCCAGGTCCTCGTAAGAACACACTAGAGCCGGTGTACCTACATACCTAATATCTAATTATTTGTAAATCATAATGTAATTCTAAGTGATAAACAACAGAAATGTCACACATAAGAATTACCTCAAACCCAAACGATTTACCCAATACAATTGACCCAATGTAATAAATTCGGAGACTTTTGACTTAGGTACATACTGTTTATACAGTAGACCGTAGCGTAGGTATCGGCAGGACGCACAACGGTCCACCCTGATTTATGATTGCATATATTGAACATCGTATGTTTATGTCCCTACTAGCTTATTCTAATGTGTGTATGCGACGACGAAGTCTGTAAGAGTAATGTCATGTATAAGGAGATCGATATATTTCCAGAGAATATTCGATAAGCTGTGACGATGGTATTTTGCAGGACGTTATTGGTTTATGCTTCATTATACCTTTCCATTCTCTCCCCTTCCTTAACCTGTCGTAAATAAGTTTTATTTTTACATCTCTAATGGATAGTATATTTATTAGAATATGTAATTAAATCTGAATAACATATTTAAGTAATTTCTTAGGTTTTCTCGATTATTAATCATTTTAATAAAACACTTATCGGGTATATTATAGAATCATCTTGCGCCCACGAATGCTGCAAAGTGTTCGAAATGGCAGGAAAAACAAAAATCTATAATAAACGCGATGTAATCCATTTAAAAGTGTTTTATTATAATAAGCATACTTAGAAACGTAATTTTTGAAGTTTAGATTACGTAAAAAAACTAATAATTTGCATAAACATTGTTAAGCTGTTGTTTTATTTTAACTTTTAATTTGTCACTAAAATCGAGTCGTACAAATAACACTAATACTACGCTCTCTCTAAAAAATCTACTCAGTAACTCGTAGTTTTTCGTCTAGTTCCAATTATAATAGGTACATCAAATTACTTACCTAGTTTATGAGGGGAAGAGCTTCGCATTTGAAACATTGTTGGTTCACATTAATGGAGGTCAGCAGAGTAGGAGGACCCACTTATTGCGGTTTGTGTTCATTACTGTTTGCGGTCACTACAAAACCTGTTATTATTTTATGTCGGCCAGGCACTTTATAATTTAAAAGGCACTTTATAATTTATATCGCAGGAATAGGGTTAATACGAAATGTTTGTGTTGTTGTTTCATCATTTGCTTGTAGTAAAGCTGTGCAGCGATTTGAAAACTGTGTATAATTTGTAAGTTGAGACCTACTGATTTATTTGTTGAGTTGATATTTTAGGTGGTACCTACGTATCCTAGGAAAATACTGGAATTAAATAAGTAAATAAATGTGTACACTATTATTAAAACTCTTACAGCCGAATAGTGAAATGCCACTTATTATTTAACAATACCGCAATGCCCTTAAAAAGTCTTAACTAGTGTGTGTTACCAGTGATGATATATGGAACAGAGACGTGGACACTCACTGTAGGTCTCATAGGAAAGCTAAAGGTCACTCAGCAAGCTATGGAGAGAGCTATGCTTGGTAATTCTCTACGAGATCAAATCAGAAATGAGGAGATCGGTAGAACTAAAGCTGCCGACATAGCTGAAAGGATTAGTAAACTGAAGTGGCAATGGACGGGGCACGTAACTCATAGAAATGATGGCCTTCGGGGCAAAAAGGTTCTCGAGTGGAGTCCGCGCACCGGAAAACGCAGCGTGGGACGACCTCCGACGAGGTGGACAGATGACCTGGTGAAGGTCGCGGGAGTCCTTGGATGAGGGCTGCATGTGACCGCTCGTTGTGGAAATCTAAGGGGAGGCATTTGTTCAGCAATGGACATCCTTTGGCTGATATGATGATGATGACGAAAAGCGGCCTACTCAAAGCTCTGCTTGAGCCCCACGTGCAGTATCTCTGCTGGATTGTATAGTGTGAATTTTTGCAGAGCTAATACTTATTTTATTGCTTATTTTTTATTCTAGTTGCATTGTACCTACTCTCCTTCTTACTAACATTACATCTACATTCATCTGAAAATTAATAATAAACGTTTAACGTTCACTGCTTAAAATGGGCTTGTCAATGATTCCTACAATACGATTTAAAGCAATGGCTACAATGAAGATACGTCGAAGATATTGATCGTCTTTAAGGGCGAAGAATGTCCATTAGGATTTCCACAGATTTTAGTTAAAAAGGGGGATATTACTATAAAATATAAATTTAGATATATTTTCAGATGAATTTAGAATTAGAAAGAAGTAGCTTAGATAAATGCAACTAAAAAAAAAAGATAACATTTAAACAGTGCCAGTATCTAGGTACCTGGACTATCTACATGCGATTAAGGTTAGTCGCATCTGCCATTATGTTTAGGATTCCGTTGCCGCTTCAAATGATCGCACGCCCTGCATTACAGACGATTTTCTTACGCATGATCTCATAAAAATCGTCTGCATGCGTATTTGCAAACAATCACTACTGTAACGGAAGACACTCAACATAATGTTATACATAACATAGGATTTTGGGGTAATTGTAGACATTTTACGTAAAACACGCGTGTAAGAACTTAAAACTAAAAACTAGTTAAATTTAATAGACTCCAGATTATTATAGCTCACAATTGTCGTATTTAAATTAAACTAATAACTACGCAAATATTTAATGTCAAATTAACTAAATACAATACAACAATTTAAGTACATGACAAAATCTAGATTTACATAAATTGAAAATGTCAAATCCTTATAAAATTTAAATGTAAATTTTTCTACGTTTATATATTTACCTATAATTCGTCAACAGAGTAAATACACTTATTCAACAAGTACAGCCTAAGTTTGTTTTTAAAAACCGCTTATAAAGACTAGATTATTTATTACTGTGAAAGTAGAAGTAGTAGAAATGTGATCTGCACGATTCCTCCTGTTGTATTCTAACTATAGTTCTTATAACTCTTTTCGACGGTATAAATAATTTTTGTGTATTATAGCCGTAGCTACCTCCCCAGAAGAGAATGCTGTATCTCAGCTTTGAATCGATCAGTCGCGATAGACCATTTTTAAACGTTCTATGCCAACCTCAATTCTCAGACTTCTTAACACATAACAGGCTGAGCTGATTGTCTTTTCTTAATGCAATGATCAGCTCTTGTTTCTAATTTAATTGACTATCTATGTAAACTCTCCAAATTTTGCCAACTGACTTACGTTCACTGCTTCTCCATTATTGTCACTGTTAATTGTTTTTTTGCTTTTAGAAGTTGAACGAAAGCATAGCATTTGTTTTGCTGGTATTTACTTTAAGCTTGTTTAATTTGAACCAGTTGTTAAACGTACCTAAAGTTAGATTCACTAAAACATTTAAATCGTTTATATTTTCCGCTGATACAACCACAGTGTTGTCAACAAAAACCACTGGCTGAATAGATCCCACTGTTTCACTCATGTACTGTATGAGATCGTTGATAAATGTAATAAATAATATCGGCCCCAGTACGGAACCTTGCGGAACACCAGTGTGTAGGCGGTTATCCTTTAAACATTATTAAAATGTTAACAATTGTCTGTAATCTCTTTCACGTTATGAAATTGTTTTAGAAAACGCTAATAGTATCTGTTTGGCCATTTTAGATTATATTTTTATAGCATCTCAGTACAACATATTACTTCTGAAGAGAAGCATACCTCTTAACTTAGTCCAGAGTAGGTCATAGAATACTAGATCAAGCACCTTGTTAACTCTAGGAAACATGTTCAAATTTTGCCACATTTGTCTATATGCACCTAACTTTCTTTTAGTAGGTGAAATCACCTAACTTAAGCATCGCTTCGTCCAATCAATTAATAAAGGAATTCTCCCAAACTTTTGGTAAACGTAGGAACTGTGTATCCATTAATGGAGATCGCATCCAGAAGCGAATAAACGTTGAACTTGATTCCATTCTGTCATATTTTTTATTGTTTAGTATTGTACCAAGTGTGACTAATCTTTTTACACTCGAAACGTTACCGGGTGTGATGCGTTTGTTGCGTACGGCGCTACGATTCGTCCGCTCCAAACTTTTTAGACAATTGGATCATCGAACACGGTAAATCCTTCGCACGCGTTTCGATTATGAAAAGACACTCACACTCGACCCTCTGGGATCAAACATTGAAAGCATTATATGGTCGATCCTTTTCCATATTTATTTACTCTATAGTATAATTTCATTTGTCTCACAAATTACAAAAAGAAAATAATTGTGTATGGTAGGTATACGATAACACCTCATCATCATATCAGCAAAAGGACGTCTACTGCTAAACAAAGGCCTGCCTCATAGATTTTCTGAATTGTGTCGTCAGTTGGGGGAATTTGCCACTCACCGTGCTTGACAGGCGGGTTTGTGAGCGTAGTATGGTTACTGTTCCACAGAAGCGACGCTGCTGGTCATCCCTCTGGTTTGAGTTAATTAGTCGCCTTTTACGACATCCATGGGAGGAGATGGAAGTAGTGCTATATTCTTAATCTGGATACCACAAGGAGATAGTATCTCACATCACCACATTATATTTTTCCGCCATTTAAACACAGAATTATACCCAGCTATCGGCTGTACAAGTTATACTTTAATCATCACATATGGAGAGAATCCTGCAATTTTGTTTATATTTGTTTTCATGCAAATTTATGAAAAATATGATCATGTTATGAGTTTATGACATATACATCAACAGTTTTTTTTTTTATAAAACTTTACCCCACACTAGGATTTCTCCTGTGTCGTGGGTGCGTTTACAGACATAAATTCCACATACTTCCACACACTTTCCACACACCCAGACCCGGAAAGCTACCTGCAGATTACACTAATATTTGTTCCGTGCGGGAATCGAACCCACGACCCGGAACGCAGCAGCCGACTGTATCAGCCACTGCACCAACCATACCGCCATTAATAAAATAATACTTCGTTAAACATCATCCTTATTTGTCATTTTTAGGTGGTACATATTGCAGCAGTTTACCGTATCATCACGTTATGTACATATTAGAGTTATAGGTATACCGTGTAGCTCCAGTTACGAATAAGGCTACCCCATATTATCCCTTGGGTGTCGTAGAAGGCGACTAAGAGAGTTTGGAACCCGGTGCGTACCATTAAAGTGTACCCAAAGTGGGTTACTCGCAGGTGGCGGGTAAGACCCCAGGAAGATGGTGGCGCGCACCTGTACAGGTGCCGCCGTGTGCGCAGCATAGCGCACAGCGAATTTTGGGGGGATCCTTTACAATCCTATCCGAGAAGTGCCTGGGAGGCGACCTTTTTACAGTCGCCTTCCGTATGCTAGAGGGGTTGACCGCTTTATAGTCATCCCCCCCGAGATGTGCCACCTGGCCTGGAGCCCCCTTCGATGCCGAAGATGACCAGTCATTAGGAGTCCAGCTTGCCCCTTTGCCCCTCCCCGGGGCGAAGGTAGTTCATGAGGAATTTCCACTGGAGACTAATAAAAACAGATGGCGGGTAAACCACTTACTCTAGTATACCCAAGGAGGGTTGATGTCAGGCAGGCGGCCCACTGTAAAACCCTTTTGCCAAAACTTTTGGACAAGTAACTCCGGACCAGCAGGAAGAAGGAGAAGAGGTATATAAATATAGCAATGGACGCCAAAGGGATCTCACCATTGTGTACTCACTCACCAAGTGCTAAACGGATAAAGACTTGACACACATAAAATATCATCAGTAAGCATACGGTGTCAAAGTATTCAATTAAAGCGCCTCACCTGAAACTCACTTCAATAGCTTTCAACTCAAACGTTATCTGAAAATCTAAGCGTGTAAATATCACAGAATCCCCGCGACTCGCAACCAATCAGCCGTGAGAAATCGCTCTATTTCCTCCAAGTGCATCTATTCACCGTCGTAATACGTTCAAGCTCGTCCCGTATTACCCGTATGACATAATGGAGCTCCGAACTGATTGGGCGAAATTCTATAGCTCGCGAAAAAATGACGATAAATCGAGATCAATTTATTTTACGTCGATGTAGAGATTTACTTACATTGATGCTTTTGTAACATGAACAATAGTGTTTTTTAGAAGTGACGTAACTAAGGGTTTGAAGTGTTCATCTTTTTATTGAATTTACTACTATTAGGAACAATATAAAGCCGTTTTCAACATATTTTTTTTTAAAAAAGGTTTAAAATTATATAAGCAGTAGTATTAGTAAGGCACAGCATAACAGCCCAATGATATAATTATACGATAGATATGTTTCGTCCATATTAAAAGGCACGGCAAAATTTAGTCATATTGTAAGTAAGAAGATACAAAAACATGAGTAAAAAAGTTGCTAAACTAATTGCAAGTTGCTACAATTGGGGAAGTTTTGGTTCTTACTTTTGGCGCACATGTAACATCCTATCTACTTCTCTTTAATATATAATATTACTCTATCAGCCTAATAACGTCCACTGCTGAACAAAGGCTTTCCCCATAGATTTCCACAATTCCCTATGTTTTTTGTGGGGATATCGCACTTACTCGCCATGCTCTGCAGGCATGTAGGTGAGAGCAGCAAGGCTTACAATTCCACAGAAGGGGCGCTGCTGCCCATCCCTCTGGTTTGGAATCCCTTTATCGAGATATGCAGGAAGAAAATGGAGTGGTGCTACAGAACATAAATATAGGAGTATAGTGGTCTCTTTCTGTAAAAGCGTCATGCTCCAGAAGAAGACTTCAGAGCGAGATCGGGAGAGGGCTGAATTCACTCTAAGTTCTAGTTCTTCCCTATTAACTTATATATCGAGAACATTTACAAATTAACTGCGATTGTCAACCCGCCTGCTAGGCGTGGTGATTATGGCAAAACTGCCCAATGAGCACAATACAAACCCAAACCGGTAGTTATGGCGATCTTTGGGAGAGGCCTTTGTCCAGCAGTGGACATTTTTTCGGCTGAAATGATGATGATTATGAACTAATATATTTAACACACACATGAGCTGGGTTGCGGATGTGCTTAAAAGGAAGTCAGTGAAAAACACGCGCTCACGTGCCTCAGTACCCGCAGCACACCATACAATGATGTTTTGGAGGGATCCCTTAAAATCCTCCCGAGTAGAGCCTGAGGAGGCAGCCTTACCTTAGCCAATAGCCTCCTCTCTGCCAGAGAGGGTGATCTCATTAAAGAAAAGAAAGAAAGCATTTATTCAGCGACAAAATGAGACATCACAAACAATAACATACTAAATAGAGAAATAAGAAGCAACATTTTGATTAAAGTGTATGCCCCACAGTTGCGCTAAATGGGTATCTAGTTCAGCATGTGCCAGGCAGGCATTACAGTCACTTCCCGTCCGCTAGAAGGGGTGATGTCTTTAAAGTTACTCCATCCGAGATATGCCTATAAGATTGGCACCAATGAGCAGCTCCGAAGTGATCATCCTCGAAAACCCGGGCCCCCCTTCGGTGCCAAAGACTACCAACCAAGTGGTTTTGTTCCCCTGGAGATGTAAAAGATCGAGCAAAGCATAGAGTTGGAAAGCAACCTCCAATATTAGCTGGGAAACTACTAGAAAGGAGAAAATACTACTAATTACTAGTTTATTGCAATATCTTTATAAACCCAACCCTGATGCAAAATTATATTTTTTAATAAATCTCATGTAAGGCATGAAATATTACCTCATTAACTTGAATACTACGTGGAGCGGCTAAAATCATAAGAACAACATTAGACACGTCGCTGATCGTCAAATGCGGATTGTTTTCAAAAAATTCTTCATTAAGAAATGTAATACCAGCTGTCTTAAATATTCCCGTCCGTACGATCCCAGGAGATATACTTGTAACCTTAATCTTACGATTAAGCCCTTTAAACTCATTCTTTAATAGAGTATTTAAAACAGTCATAGTTCTCTTTGATGCAATATACATATTGATTTTCGGCTCGGCAAATGGAGGCATGTAGTGACCACAAATACTGTTAATATTAATTATTTGCCCTAAAACATTTCTTTTAACCATGGATTCTATCGCAAAACGTGTGCATGCTATCAAACCGTAAATATTTGTGTCTATAATATCTTTGAAATCTTGTATGATCCCTGTACATATTAAACCTTCCCTGCCAATAGCCGCATTATTTATTAGTAAGTCAACTCCGCCATAAGCTGCTACAATTCCTTCGTATGTGTTCTTCAGATCTTCATCTTTAGAGACGTCACATTGGCAAGGGACTAGTTGACCTTCAACTTTGCCCCAATTATTGAATTTATTCATCATTTCATCGACTCTTTCCTGAGTGGGTTCAAATCCAATAACGATCATTCCTATCTTCACAAGATCTTCGGTTATTTGACCACCTATTCCATGTGCAGCACCGGTAACAATTGCAACTTTATTCTTCCAATAGTCCATTTTAAAATAAAATGTATATACCTATTTGCCAAATTAATTTGGATGTTTTAATAGCTTTACCAAATCAGGTGCAGTTTGGTTATATGGTCAACTGGCTTTGTTTGTACTGTCACAACAAGTGATGGAAATACCATATCTTACAGGGTTATATTTTAAGGATCAGTGTACGATAGGATCTAAACTACGTATTCGCGTGAATATAACTAACCATAAATGGTAAAACAATTCAACAGTTTAAAAATAGTTTATGCGTTATCTCATAAAAGTCACGAGATATATAACAGTTTGTCTCTTCTCTATTCCTTTTTAAACTGAGGCAAGGTGATGCTCTTCTTCAAAATAATGATAATGATTATTTTCAGAAAAAAGGTTACATTGTTCACAAACTAGTTTTGCAACTTAAAATGCACATTTCAGAAAAAAAGGTAACGTTGGTACCTGTACTAATAAATAACATTGTATCACAGGCACCAAAAAGGGTGATAATACAAAAAAAATGTATTTAAATTAGAATCAGGAGCGTCAGGGAAGGAGAGGTCATCCGCTGAGGCTGGGTGTCTACTTTTCAGAGCTGTAACTATGCCTGGGGTGTAAGGCGCAATCACATCACTACTGAAAATTAACCTGGCTGCTCCCCTAACATCACCATCGCTTAATTTTGATTATACATCGTGAATAAACCTTTAAGTAATACATGATTTTGTATCATAAATTTTGAATTTTCTTTAATATGGGCCGTTAAGGTTTTTTTAGAAGTAAATTTTTTGCACATGAAGAATTCGATAAGGTTAGGTGTGGTTCCCAAGTGTTTTGTGAGTTCTCCCGGGTAACCAGACGGACGCTTTAGCTGGGTATTAGGCAAATAAAGTCTCACGGCACGGGGAACCCTCTATAAAATTGGAATCGTTTTTTTTACTTTGTTAGTGTTTGCCACATGAGAATTTGGTCGTATATAGGTGTAGGTGTGGTTGCGGAGCATGATGGCACATTTTGGGTCTTATAAACCTTACCAAAATGTACATTCAAACCCCGCGTATCTTTAAAAACAACGCAAATCTACTTTCATTATGACACTTCGCAGATTTGTTGCATGTCGTAGAAAACCGATAGAGATGCGTTCTGACAACGGACAAAATATTGTTGCAACCTGTGAAACTTTTTTGAATATACATCAGCAGCAATTACATTATCATTTATTTCTATTTACAGCCCTCATTGCAGTGGAATTTGGGAAGCTGGAGTCAAGTCAGCAAACCATCACATTAAACGTGTCATGGAAAATACTCATCGTATTCGAAAAAACATGTACCCTATTCGCACAATAAGTGTAATTTTCATATAGTCGTCCATTATGTCCCATATCATGAAACTTTAACGACTTCTTATTCTTGTCCCCAAGGCACTTTATCATTGGGAGATCGCTAAATGCACTACCAACGCCAAACCAGGAAGGTTATAAGAGAAGCTTTCTTTAACATACGCTCGCCTTGAACAAGTACTCGTACGTCATAATATGAATATGTATTAGAGCTCCGACAAGTAACAAATGGAGCACTAACACGCGGAGGCTAAATGTTGGAGATATTTTTTTTTATACAACGCGCCTCTACTAATTTGGCATCTTGGACATTTTGTTAGATTATTCCTCAGACCAATCAGATTTTATGTCATTACGTCTATCGATAAAATCATTAACCAATGCAAATTGCTTTCACTGATCTTTAAACGATCGGTGAGGTTAGACAACCCTTGGGGCGATTTTTTTTTATTAATTTATCTGTTATACCTACTAAAATCCTGAAATGAAACAACATTTTCCTAAGGTAACCTATAAAACATATCTATAACATAACATAATATATCTTTTACTAGAATTATTCTCTGCATTCTATTAAATAGATGTACTAGTTACTTAAAATTGAATATTTATCTAAAGAATAACAATTTTAATGGGTCACCCATTAAACTCTCGCTATGCTATCGAAACAACTAATCTCGATATTACCGAATATTATGTTAAATGCGCTCATCTCTACAGAAGAAAATCATGCTATATAATGGATGGTTAAAACGTTCTGAGATGTATTTTACTGTTAAGTAAGCAATATATATGACAGTTGATTCACAATAAAACATGAAGTGTTGGATTAATAAAGTAGCTGTCATCACAGATTGTGGGGATGAAGTTGGCTTCACAGTTATGGAGCAGTTAGCTAAATCTGGCATGATTGTTATTGGTCTCAATAAAAATGAGAAAGTTTTAGAAAAAATTACCGATAAACTTAAACCTCTAATCGCAAATAAAATTTCCGGAAAAATTGTGTTGTATAAATGCACGATAACAGACATAAAGCAAATCGAAGCAGTATTTGAAAAAATTAAGGAGACGTATGAAGGAGTCGATGTACTGATTAACAATGCCTATAGCAATATAGATTGTTTAGTTAACACTGGAGAGTTAAAGGACTTCAGGGAGATTATTGATGTCAATATATATGCTTTAGTAGCTTGTACACGGTTGGCAGCCGGGACTATGATTGAAAGAAAAATTAGAGGCCACATAATAAACATCAACGACTTATGTTCTTATCGAATTCCCGTGGAGTCTAAAAAATCTGTGTTTATAGCTGCAAAAGTAGCTATTACGTCTATCAATGAAATTTTACGCCACGAATTTCGTTACTTAAATGCCAATATTAAAGTAACAAATATTGCATGTGGAAGTATAGAGAGTTTATCAGAATCAGTTACCGATGAGCCGAGACTGAGAATAAGAGATATTGCAAAGCTAGTCAAACTGATATTGAACACACCAGAACAGCTGCATGTGCACGAGGTTTTATTAGATTCTGTAGTTGAATAGGTGCATGGTATGTGATTTTAATGTATTACATTATTGCTTAAATTTAAAATTTGTTAAATTAAATAATATTTTCACAAGTAGGTAACTAAGTACACACTAATTTTGTTTGCTCGTTGAATGTACTTCAGAAATATATAATAATGTTAAATAAAAAAATAAAAAGTAATGTTTAATTGATGTTCATACCGAAATCCCGTCTCCGTGTGGTGTTCGAACTACGAATACAGCACCACTCCATCCCCTCCCCTGGAGGTCGTACAACTTAGCATTTTAAAAATATTAATCTAAACTTATCTACACTTATAAGGGTTGACTCGTAAAAATAAATTAATACATTTTAAATTGACTAGCGAAAGATTTACTGACTCTGTATTATTTTCAAGATCCATCCATGCCGGTTACTACGTAGGTAACTTTTTTATTTTTATTGGTGCCCAGTGGAAATTCTTCATGAACTTCCTTCGCCCCGGGGAAGGGCGAAGGGGTATGCCGGACTCCTACCGGCTAAAACCACTGGAGCGGTCATCTTCGGCACCTAAGGGAGGCTCCAGGTCCTCGTATGATCACACTAGAGCCGCCCACTGGTGCCACGCCTATAGGCACATCTCTGAGAGGGCGACTGAAAAGCGGTCACCCCCTCGGGGGGATTGTAAAGGATCCCCAAAGCTTCTCACGGCAGCACGTGACCACATGCGTGCTACCATCTTCTCTTGGGTCACTCGGTGTGGGCACGTAGATTCCCCAATCTACGCACCCGCGAACCCAGAGGTCCCTCGCCTTATAGCTACGGCAGGAGGCATATGAGAATTAGGTGGCAGGGCGGTTATTACCCCGGCGCCGTCTCCTCCTCCTTCGAGTGGGATCAGCCCTCTCCCGATCCCGCTCTGCGGTCTCCTTCTGGAGCATGACGCTCTCACAAAAGGAGACCACTACATTCCAGTTTTCGTGCTCTGCCAACATAGCCAACCGAAACAACCGTGCCCGGTGAGCACCTGCGACAGGCGGTAGGTGACGCGCTCACTCCTTTTGAGCCAGGCTCCAAAGAGCGGCAGGATGGCCTCCACAACCCGCTTGGTCGCAAACTACATCCGCAGGCGGTGACGCCACTTGCCAAGTGCGCGCCGCTGAGCTAGCCGCCTCAGCCTGTCCAAAGCCCCTGGAGGTGCGCCTTCCCCGCTCTGGCGGAGGGAGCGTGTCTGATCGTAGATACTAGTACCTAGTAGTAGTAATGGTTGAAAGCCAGCGCCAGGCAGCTGTCTGACATATGCTGAACCAAATCCGTTTTGTGCGAACCCTTAGGCAAATACCAACTGTTGGTTTGTGTTTTGATTTGTAACTATGTAATTAATTGTATGTGTTTCTCATTTTCGACCAAATAAATAATTTCTTTCTTTCTTTCATTGATACGGGCGGCGAGGCGGAGCGACGGCGCGGCGCCAGCACGGTACGCTCGCACACTGAATTCGCTACGCTACGCTATGTATTGTAGGTTTAGGCATGCCACTTGGTATGACGCGTCTTATCTGTGTGGCTTGGCCAGCCGCACCTCTCTCTCAGAGACATGCGCACAGAATACAGCGCGCGACCATTTTGGGCTGCTTCAGGTTGGGCAGCTGACTGCCCCACGTAATCAGCTCCAGGCTCATCGAGGCCAGAGATTGGTAGTACTTCACTCAGGGTACTGAGTGGCAGGCCGAGGCTTGTTGGAGGTGCGGTAAATAAGCAAGTAATTTCTGTCTTCGGCGCAAAGTAGGCCAATGGAACCTCGTGGTTGTTTAACCGGTATGAGTTTGATACACTCCGCCCAGCCCAGAGCGTACAAAATGTGGACCAACAACAACCAGTACATCTTTCAATTAAAACATTAAAAAAATATTTAAATATCTCAAATATCTGTTATACATACCCATGCACACCCTAAAATAAGACAGGTGGCTGATGACTGGAATAATTCTATACATTCAATTCTTTACTAGTAAGGTACTTAAAATATTTTTCCACAGGATAACAATTTCAATGGTTTTTTGCATCTCACATTAAATTCTCGTTATGTTATCAAACGACCAATTCGAATAATGTGCGCTTATTACCTGATATCATACTAAATGTGCCATGTTACAGAGGAAAATTATGCTTTACAAAGGATAGTTAAAATATTCTGAGTGGTATTTTACTACTGAATGTAAAGTAAGAGTAGAGTAGTAGATTCGTAATGAAATATGAGGTGTTGGATCAACAAAGTAGTGGTCATCACAGATTGTGAGGATGAAATTGGCTTCACTGTTATGCAGCAGTTGGCATGCTCGTTATTAGTTAAAACAAAATAAATATATTCAGAAAAAAAAAGTTACAGAGAATCTTAACCTGCGGTCGCAAATAAAATATTCTGAAAAGAGGTGTTGTGTAACTGCATTTAAAAAAATAAGACACGTATGGACGAGTTAATGTAATGATTAGCAACGCTTATAGCAATATTGATTCTTTAGTTCACATCGTCTTTCTGAATGCAGATAGATTATCAAGTTAAATAGTTACTTATGTTTATTCTTATGCTTTAGTTCCTTGTACATGGTTGGCAGACAGGACTACTAAAGGAAAACTAAAGCTGACGTTATTAACCGCAACGACTTCTTTTCTTAACAAATAATCGGGGAGTCAATATAATTTATGTTTACAGCTGTAAAAGCGGCTATTACATAATTCTACCAATGAAATTTTACTATATGAATTTCGTTAAGTATTTAAATGGTTAAAGTGAAAAATTTTGCATTTGGAAGTATTGAGAGTTTAGAAAGAAAAAGAAAGAAACTATTTATTTCCGCGACACATCGACGCACAATACACATCATAAATATAAAATCGACAAAAGGCTACAAAAGCTTAGAAACTACACAATCTACTAAAACTATGAGTATAATAACATTAATAACTAACCCTTTACATTTCAATGAACGTGCTGGCAACACTGATTATAAAATGTTTTAAAATAATAATTCCTAGATGTAATAGTGCGTCACACGTTTCATTGTATGAATTATGACAACATTTAGGCTGTATGACTCTGACCTTTGCCTGCTTTTTTAGCGAAACTATTATAATACATGAACGTTATAAATATAAATTATGAATGGAAAAGTACAAATTGTGCGTCGTATCTGCGCAAAAACTTGGTCGCTACTCAGCGTAATGCTGTAGCATCGGAACGAGCCAACAGCGCTGATTTTCAGCAACAACCTCTTACCAGAATCAGTTCCCGATGATCCGAGACTGAGAAGAAGAGATGTAGTAAAGCTAATCAAACTGATATTGAACACACCAGGGGGTCTAAAAAGGCCGCTTTAGCAGAATCATAATATGAATCACATTAAATATCACCAAATGGTCCAGAAGGCCTAAAAAGACCGTATTAGGTTTTATTTATAAGGCATAATAATGATCTCAGTACGATACACATTAGAAATCACAAAATGGTCACTTAATCATAACTGACCATTAACGTGACCATTTTGTGATTTCTAATGTGATTCACCTAAAGCGGCCTTTTTAGGCCCCAACAGCTACATGTGCACGCTTTTATTTCATTCTGTAGTTCATCAGGTGTATGGTCACAGTTTTAATGTACTGTGTTAATTAGCTTCGTTTTATTTTATCAAGCATATACTACTATCCTGTATTCATAATGACATTATATTCATATGTGTATGTATCATATTAAATGTATATGTAGGCATGTATAGGTATTTGCTTCATTTAGATTTATAATATTACTACCTATCCGTACACCGCGGACATTATCTTTTTTTTTGACTTGCGTTATGTCTGAAATGGACACAAAATATTTATTTTAAGATGGACCTATTTTTATTTATATTAAACCAATTGCAGGCACTCGTGAATAGTCAGACTTTAGTTGCCGTGTTCCAAGATGTAGGTTTCCTATGGAGAAGAACGGGCAAGAACCTCCATGGTAACTCTTTTTAAATCAAAATAGCTTTGTTACACTATTTGACTACATTGTTCTTCAAATGAAGGTTATGTGAGGACAATGTAGGAGAAAAGAGTCTAAATTACATCAAGTTTACACTAAACAAGCCAGATATTAATATTTATTAAAGCTTATGATTAAATTGCCATGGCTGTATTAAGCTGACCAGTCCCAACAGACAGCACTCGTTCACGAGCATGATGCATGCATCAGCGTCGCTAAGCTCAACCATTGTAGGGCAACACAGCGACCCGATACACGACGCCCCCGTAAGTGGGACACTTGAGTGAGCATGACATACCTAATCTGTCAGACAAATATCACGTCAATTAAACAAAATGAATTAATAACCCACATGGTACTCGCACATACAGTATCAAATGTAAGTAAATAGCGAGTATAAAAATAAATAAAAACAAGTAATTAATGTCATAGCAAATATAGAAATAATAAAAATGTCATTATATGAATTAATATAATCCATTGTAAGAAATTATGATGTCATTTATTGAATGAAAAGATAGGAATAAAGGTAATGGTATTATAAACATATAACCAGGAATATCATTATAAGCCCATGAATATCAGAGCAGCTCAACCCCAAGCATTTATGTCATCCATATAGTCTGTAGCGTTATACTCGTAGAAACCTTTTCCACACAGCTTCTATTTTATGATGAGTTTAAGTTTATTAAGACTTCATTTTTTACTATGACTTATGTAAAAACATACACATTGACATTTATATTCCTTTTACGTTTTTAATGGTGTACAATGAAGTATTTTTTATTCTAGCCTATATTATTAATTAAGTTTTCACAAGTTACTCAATAATTTTGTTTGCGCTTTGAATGCACTATTCGAAATATATAATGTTAAATTAATAATGTTCACACCGAGTAAAGACCTGTAACCTCCTGCGACCGATGACCTCTTTCAATACTTTAACAGTGAAACTCTACAAATATTATTTTTATTACACTAGTTAAGCATTACTACTATCCTGTATTCATAATGACATTACATAATCATCACATAAATT
The DNA here is from genome assembly GCA_947459985.1 of Diloba caeruleocephala. Taxonomy (NCBI): domain Eukaryota; kingdom Metazoa; phylum Arthropoda; class Insecta; order Lepidoptera; family Noctuidae; genus Diloba; species Diloba caeruleocephala. Next base: position 7,931,613 of record OX381616.1, on the reverse strand, counting down.
CGTATGCTTTCATAATACTGCAGCGACTGCTCCTCCAGTCATGTTAACACTAAGACTACACAGCTGTGACCACCCAGCCATTACTGATTGTTCTTGTGGTTATATTGATAGAAGCCTCGAAATAAAATATCTTGGAATCATTATCGACCAGAACCTGAACTTTCGTAGACATATTGGTTTTCTCTCTAGCAGAGTCAGAAAAATAATTAACATCATGAGACAACTTAGATATGCTGCTCCAATGGAAATATTAAAATACACATATTTTGCTTTATGCCAATCCCTGCTGACTTACGGCATACTTTGTTGGGGTGGTGCAGCAAAGTCTAATATTATACAGCTCGAGCGTGCTCAGCGTTCAGTATTAAAAACTATGCTTAAAAAACCAAGACGCTACCCATCTATCAAACTATATGAGGAGAGTCAAATCCTAAGTATCCGGAAACTTTTCATCAGTATTATCGTACTAACTATGCACAAATCAGTTCTATTCTCCCCGGACTATAGTGAAATGACCACACATCGCCTTTTCAGGGTTCCAGTCTATGTTTGTCGTACTAAATTCGCTCAGCGTTTCTACTCATTTTTATCAGCATTCATTTACAATAAAGCATCAACATTTTGTAACATTCGCCGAGACTCAGTTCCGGAAGCAAAGCTTAAAATTACTAAATGGTTAAATGCACTTTCATACGAAGAGACAGAAAGACTGATTATTACATCATAATATATAATATATATCAAATATCTATTATATTATATATTCTAATATTTACATATTACAAGTTATCATATATATATATATATGTATATTTATGTACATAATTATATACATTTACTTTAATATAATTTTATACTTAATTTTTTATTAAACTGGCTTAGACCTATTTAATTTGTGTGCTGTAGACGTTTTCTATATGTATAACACTTTTGTTACTAGGTTCCCCACGATACAGGCATGCCTAGTGTGGGGACCACGATAAATGTAATTGTTAATTGTCCATAGCAATATACAATTTTAGTTTTGTTTCCTTTCTTAGTTAATGTGAGCTTATATTTGTATATTGAAAAATAAATTATTATCTTATCTTAAATTATTATCTTATCTTATTATATTCTTTAATGCACTTATACCACTTCACATAAGTAATCAGCTCGTTAGTTCACTATAAACTAAAAGCATCGAAAACATACATTTATGGTAACGGAGCAAATTCAAAAAGCTACCCTCGCGTAGCGTACCCATCCAAAGCCGGCAAGCACGCATTATCCTAATTAAATGGAGCATTAGTACTCATTACACTATGTACTAGAAGCATTTGCAAATCACTCTCGACAACCTCAGTTCATCTCGTAATGCACTTTGTTTTTTCAGCTAGAAGAAATTTTCTTATTTGGCTTAAATGTGTGTTTCGTCATCATATGCCCTAAAAGACGTCCACTGCTGAATAAAGTATCCCTCATAGATTTTCACAATTGTGTTGTAATTTTGGCGGGAATTTATCAGTATTCACCACGCATGGCAGGCGAGTTGGTGACCGCAAGTGTCGTCGTATGCGCGGGTTCGATACCCGCACGGAAAAAAATATTTGTATGATCTAGAGGTCTCGGGGTTCCGGGTCTAGGTGTTAGTGCGTTTGAGATTTATGTCTGTAAAATGTACCCACGCCACCGGAAAAGCACGGTAGGGGCAACGTTTTTTAAACTAAAAACGGACCGCGTTTATAAAAAAACCGGTCAAGTGCGAGTTGAACTCGCGTGGAGGGGGTTCCAAAATTGCTGAATATATTGTCTATTGTTGCAGTCTTGTAACAATAACTTATCCCAAGAACAAACTTAACATCGTAGTTGAAAAACACACATTCCAACCGCAAACGTAAGTTTGTACGCACAATATTGTAAAATTTATTTATTTAAACTTTTATGTACATTGATATACATAAGGTGGACTTAAGTCCATGAGGCATTCTCTACCAGTCAACCTTTAGGTTTAACAAAGCACTTTGAAAGAGGTATAAAAGCAAAGTTATAGATAATGTTAAAAGACTGAATTAAATATAGGAATACATACATATACTAATATAAAAATAGATGCTATATTATATTACATAATTCATCATCATTTCGGCCGAATGAAGTCCACTGCTGGACACAGGCCTCCCCCAAAGATCACCACAACCACCGATATGGATGTGTTGTGGGCTCATTGGGGGGTTTTGCCATAATCGCCACGCTTGGCAGGCGGGTTCGCGATCGCAGTTGAGTTGTTAATGTTCTCGAAGGACGCTGCTGCCCATCCTCCGGCTAATCCCTTAGTCGATTTTTACGACACCCACGGCACCCAATTTTACATAATTATAAATAGTTATATACATAAAAATATCTCATATAAATATTAACTCTAATGACGAAGACAAAACTGATTAGGATTGTAACAATTTCAGGAAGTATTGACGCACTTTACGTTTAAATGCAAATTTATTTGGAGCTTTCTTTACATCAAGAGGAAGCGCATTCCAGAGTTTTATTGAAATTTACCATGTTATTTCAAGACAAAATTTCCATTACAATGTTATTTAAAGACTTATTAGACTCATAGGTTTTCCTGTAATCTATAGGTAAAAAGCTATCTATTACCTATGTTTTTTCAGAATTTTAGGCTCAGTAGTTTCGGAGATAAGTGGGAATGGTCAGGTTTCGTATATTTTAAACAACTATTTATTTTAAAATTATAAAATAAATATATTTGAGACCCTCACAACAAGTCCTTCCATTACATATATTACACGGTACAGTTTGCAAAGCTTTATTTTTAAATTTTCTATATTGCCCCCCAAAAACCCCCTCTATTCAAAATTCATTTATTTACGTTACACGAACGTGTTTGGATCGCAGAAATCCATATGTGTACGAAATTTCAACTTAATCGGTCCAATAGATTCGGAGCAAATCGGCTGTGACAGACGGACAGACAGACAGACACACGAGTGATCCTATAAGGGTTCCGCCGTTTTTTCCTTCGGACATTCGGAACCCTAAAAACAAGTACATCTAAGTAAAGTAGCTTTTCGATCACGAAAATAATAAATTCTTTACTATTTTATTACATTATTCTCAAAAGGATCACATTTCAAACGTTATGCTAATATTTATAACATAAAATATTATGCAGTAAAAAAAATACCGCCAAGCGAGTGCTTTCGCACCTAATTCAACGCCCTTCCAGGGGAGCTAAAACAATTTGCGATAATTCGCTTTTGAATATCTTATCCAAATAATATTTTGCTATTATCGTCGTTTTATTAGCGCTGCGGAGTCGTGCACGCCTTTTTACGACGCCATTTACACCAACGTTTTGGGTCGCAATAATCATTTTTGTTTAAGAAATTTACGCACGGTAGGCTAAACAAGTCTCCCTATCACCAATTTTCGGCAACTCATAAATGGTTTTTAATCTAGTCAAATTGCTTCAAGCCGAATTATTTGATTGTTATCTTATAATTTTTTGCCTAATTTCAGTGGAATTTTAAAGTTTGTGTGGCCCTAATTATAACGGATGTAGGTGACATAGTAACAAAAACTGATACTATGGAATCAGTACATGATTCTGAAACCATCAGCGTTATAATTTGGGTCGGTTTATCATGAATTTTCAGATTTTTGAACTGATTTCAGTACAAAATAGTTGTTTCTGTCCATCCTTCCTCTATCCTATTTTGAATAAAAACACAATAAACCCAAGATGTTTTTAAAAGGTCGAAGTGCTGCCAGCGCTCTATGATTGTTAAATAAAAGCAAGGTAACGGCAGGCCCGGCATTATCTTAGTCGCGTGACCGGTGCCGCGGCTAGGGTTGCAAAATTACGCAATTTTACCGAATAGACGCATAAAACACGGGTAATTTACGGTCATTTATATAGATTACGGCATTCTTAAGCGGTATTTATATTTCTCTCTACTTTAAAACTAATCAGTTACATGTTTTTCAAATTATGAAATAGTTTTTAGTGACTTGTAAACCTAAAAATGCAAATACTACTACATTTATGTATATAGATACTATTAGTTTTATAACCTATCTACGAAACGAAAGAAACGTATTTTACAGAAAATTTCGTAAAACATGAATTTTACCGAAAAATACGTATTTTGCCTTATTTTACTGGGGTAATTTTACTGGTTTGCATCCCTAGTCACGGCTAGACGTCAATCTTAAACGTATTCGTAATTCACGTAGTTCTTGCAACATATTGCGGGAAAAATGCCTTCCCGTGTTTAGAGAACGTTTATGCACGAATTATACTGCACCTGTGACAAAAAAGCATAATTTCATGCCTAAAACTATACTGTAAATAAGAATTATAGTATTTTGTTTTATTATGAAGTCCAATAGCGGCCGGCGCCAGGATTATGATTGCTACGTCACACGCGTTCAGGCCAACGAGCAAGCAGCTGCTAATGCTACGTAACTAAAGGTGTATTTTCGTCTCTTTATAACAACCAGTATGCCACATGGTGGCTTTCTTTTTCTCTCTCTATTTCTTGGCGCACTGTTTGAGAGTTGTATAATCATATGTACTGGTAGTAGCTATAGTAAACTTTACGCCTTCTGGAGTCATCATCTAGTAGGGCTACAATTAGCAGATTTGTTATGGATTGAGGATCTACTGGTAATTATTCAGAACATTAGTTCCGTTCGTTACAGCTATTCGCCTATTGTGTTATGTATTAGCTCTTTATTCTGATGGTCTAAAGCTAAGTTTGTTGCTTTTAGGTAATCTTAGTATTAACTTATTATTGTATTATATATATTAAGCTATAAATTATAATAAAATTTATTCATATAGACGACCTCTTAGATAATTATAAGGACATGAGAAAAGGTTGTTGCCGTGTGGTGCCGGTATGCCGTGTGGTGCCGGTTCAGAATACCACCACCCCATTTCCTCCCGTGGGTGTCGTAAAAGTCGACTAAGGGATTAGCCGAGGGATGGGCAGCAGCGTCCTTCGAGTATATTAACAACTCAACTGCGGTCGCCAACCCGTCTGCCAAGCGTGGCGATTATGGCAAAACCCCCCAATGAGCCCACAACACACCCATATCGATCGTTGTGGGATTCTTTAGCGGAGGCCTGTGTCCAGCGGTGGACTTCATTCGGCCGAAATGATGAGAAAAGGTTTTCTCATCTTATTATAGGACAAGGAAGCTGTTAATAAATTTAGTAGTTTGCTTTTATATAACGAAATGTTACATAATTTGCTATGTTACAGTAGACGGTATATGGGAGCCACCATACAAATGCCGTGTGGTGCCGGCTCAGAATACCACCACCCCATCTCCTCCCGTGGGTGTAGTAAAAGTCAACTATCGGATTAGCCGGAGGATGGGCAGCAGCGTCCTTCGAGTACATTAACAACTCAACTGCGATCGCCAACCCGTCTGCCAAGCGTGGCGATTATGGCAAAACCCTCCAATGCGCCCACAATACACCCATATCGGTCATTGTGGTGATCATTGGGGGAGGCCTGTGTCCAGCAGTGGACTTCATTCGGCCGAAATGATGATACAAATGGTCTATTATGCAATATTTCCTATTTGACGCCACGTTGTCTTGTTCTTTATGAGTTTAGAAGACGCGACACGACAGTTTACACAGATGCCAGTTGACGTAATACGAGTATTACGTAGTAGGGCAACCAAACCACCTACCAAATACGCAAATTGTGCATTTGGCATTCAATGGGTTTATTTCGAATACTCTGATTTTTCTTTTAACACTGCAAACGAATGCTTGACCCGTTATTAGTTTGCCCGCTTCCGTCCTGGAAATTTCGATCTAAAAAGTGGACCCCGTAGTCGTCCGAAAACTTTGGTCGACAATGGCAATTAAAGGCGATTGTGAAAGCTGAAGATACTCAATCTACAACTGAATTAGCAGCAGCTTTCGATGTTAGCATCAAAACAATATTGGTCTATTTGCGTTAAATTGGCAAGGTAAGAAAGCTTCACAAATGGGTACTCCACGAACTGTACGACTATCAGCGCAACGCGTCGAAGCCTGCCTTGTGCTTTTCAACAGGCACAGAAACGAAGGAATTTCGAGCCGCTATCGCAACTTGCGAATTCTGGAAAAAGTTGCAACTTAGTAGTCAGTCAGCTATACCCATTAATTACATAATATTTTAATACATAATACCGATCCCACTTTCCCAAGTTACGCCCGGGTACCACAGGAAGCGCACATAGCTATGTTGCAGAGTTTATAAGTTTTTGCCTGACTGTAGTGCTTTTTGGCTTTGGCAATCCGAATGATTGCCCGGTGAAGTAGCAACAGGTCCATGAGCTGCCTACAAGAAATCTATAAAAAAAATCTATAATATATTATTTTGATGTTCCTATTATAAATTGCTTCAATGCGTGCGCTGACCTAGTTCCGAATGGTACATTAAAAATATTCTTTAACGGCAGCTTTAAAAATTGTGAGGACTCTGCATCAATGAACAATCGCACAATATCAAAATGTTTGAATAATATTTTTACAAAAATAACGAAACATTATCCATATAATTCTTACAAATAAAAACAATTCTGCTAAATTCACTGTGTTAGAATGAGTCTGACTATTACACCGTTACATAAAGTTTTATGTAGTAATAAACTTCTTTATTAATTTCTTCTAATTCCGTGTGGTGTCCTGATGAAGAATAAAGTCTAAAGTTCCGTTTTCTCTCGTGGATGTCGTAAAGAGCAACTAACGGCTGAAATTAATAATCAATCCAATCCAAAGTCTTTACATTTGGGATTAAGGATTTGTCTGTTTTTGTTTTCAATATGATCTTAATACAAAAACGGATGAAGATCAAAATCGTAAATCTATAGATTTTGGCTTAGACTGATTATTCATTTAGGCCGTATGGGACTAAACCAGAGGGATGGGCAGCATCACCACTTCTGTAATACAGAGGCTATTCTGAGCTCACTAACCCGCCTGTCTAGCGTGGTGAGTCTGGCAAATCTCTCTTCATTAGCCACACAGTCGTACATTTATAATCCCATTTGTGATCCTGTAGGAAGATGCAACTATACCAATACAAAAAAAAATAACAATTACATTTTAATAAAACATTCTAATTAAAAATAAAAACCTTACGACTTCAGGCACTAGGTAAAATTGTTGCTTCTCGTCAATTTAAAGCTGCCCCAGAAATAGATATTAATAGAAACGTTGCTTTGTTTATTTGTATGAAGTTTATGCAAATTTCTATTAGGGAAAACCAACGATAATACTTTTGATTTTTCATACATTATCGAAAATGGCCATTGCTAGGAAACTCCTAAAACATTCATCATTCATTATTTCAGCCAAATAAAGTCTACTGTTGGACACAGGCCTTCCCCAAAGATCACCACAACGGCCGGTCTGGGTGCGTTGCGTTTGTTGTTGTTGTTCATTGGGAGGCTTTACCATAATCACCACTGTTAGCAGGTTGCGTTGGCGATCACAGTTGAGTCGTTCATTTACTCGATGGACACTGCTGCTCCGAGGTACGTAAAGGGCGACTTAGGGGTTAGCCAAAGGATGACCTTTGGCTAATCCCGTAGTCGCCTTTTACAACATCCACGCGATGGGTGCTATTCGTAGCCGGCGCCACACGGTCCACTACCTTATCAATACAAACTATACTTATCACTGATAAAATATTACCAGCCATACGCTACGGTGTAATGAAGTTCTACGGTTTTTATCATACTCAGGCTTGTCGTAGCGCACACTTACTCCACTGAACAAATTGCGGTGGCTCGCGTTTATTTTACATTTTCAACGTTCTCTTACCGCCTTTATATTCGCACAGATTTTACTTAAGTCCAAAACATATCCCCTGTAAACGATGTAGCTATGTTAACGTTTGGAAAGTGCATTCGATTTGATTATAGCATTTCGGCGTATTATTTTATCATCAGTGGACAGGTCCGTAAATTATACTCTTTGTCCGTAAAACATGTTCAACAAAGAATGTCAACGGGCTACTACATCTCATATTTGTCCGCTGGTGGGCCCATTTTGGCCGCTGTCCTTTTATCGACGACATATACCGACATTTCCAGCAGTAGATGTTGTCTGCGATGCGATGGGGTGTATTAATTAATTAAATCACAGTTATTGTATTTCGTGTGGCTATGATACCATAATTAAACATAGTGCTAACAGTGAGCCGCATATGAATATCTACACTAAATCAAAATAGTAATCCTATCGGTATATTTTGCTAGTACACTATGAAAATGGTCAAGATGCAGTACATGTTTATTTTATTTGCAGAAAACAATATTGTCACCTGACCGTTTGTCATTATTTTTAGGAAACTTATTCTAAAGAAAGAAAAAGAAAAAAGAAAGAAACAATTTATTTTTGCACTAATAACGCACACTTGACTAAAATTAAATACATAAAGCGGAATTGGAACAACACTAAGAAGAGGAATAAACTGGCAACACATTTTTATTTTACAACAAAGTTGGCCAACTCTGGTAAATATAAATAAAAAATTAAAACTACAACAAAAATCAGTACCTCAAGTTCTAAAAATTACAGTACATTTTACATAAAAAAACTGACTGTGTGTCGTGGCCGTCCAAAAAAGGATTGTCACTCAGCTTAAATGCTGTCGCATTGTAACTTGTACCAAGATCACCAAGATCCAACTACAACAACGCTGGTTTTCAGTGAAAATCCATACACTACGTTCAAGCAGCCAATAAATCAAAAGCAGATTATAACTTGTTTAACTTAAATCATTTAAGTGATCATCATTCGGCCGAAATGATGATGTGCCATCAAAGTATAAATGTACACTTTCTCAATTATTTTGTTAAAATCAATTCTTACCGCATATTCAAGTGTTTTATGCGGTTTTATTCCACGTTTCATTATTTTACGGATCTGGTGATAACGGTATCTCAGTTATCTCAAGCACGAAGAGGAAGTGCAGGTATTTCCTTAAAAGCAATTCAGCTTTGTGAATTTTTCATCGTATTATGGTAGCAATAAAAGTCTTGGATATTGTATTTTAGCCACTTTATGGGCGATGAGGTTAATAAAAAGAATAATTCCAATTACATCTTCATTTTTCTTTAAATTTAATGTGCATAAGATGGTCTTGTGAGAATAATTTATATTGTACCTTATGATATGCTGAATATTTATTATACACACGGGTACAATATCACATAATATCTACATTTCATTTAACCTTTTTAAATCGTTTCTGCTTTTATGATTAAACTTAAGATTTGTCCTTACTTAACCCTACGTGTGTAGGTACTTAAGTCGGTACTAAATTAATAAATAACTATCCCTGCTAAATCACGTGTAAGCTAAGCAGCCTCAGCATCTTAAGATAGTTCAACTTCGGGAACTTTTTCGTCAGTTATTTATTAAAGCGGTATAAGCTTTAGGCTCTAGTAATATTTTCTGAAGCTTACGCGAATGGCATCGATTGAATGGAAATTGCTTACAGGAATATATTGCGTTTATTTCATTCATTCTATATACCAGGGTTGTTGCTGATGCAGGTTTTCACTGTATCAGCGGATGCTGTAGCTTATATTAATAAATTACATAAACAAAACATTCTACTATAAAATTGTTAGCAAGTGTGATATATTATTTTGAATAAAAGACAAATTATGCTTAGTAAATGTATTCTGGCCGGAGGCCTCTTTTGGCTTCGCCAGAAATGACCGGTTAAGCAACCAAATTTCCCAGAAATGTATGCGAGAAGACCAACAAAAAGAAAAAAGTAAATGTATTATTTTTTGTTAACAAAAGTCCGTTGAAAATTGTTTTATTACAAAATATACTAGTCCTCTATAGTATAAGTTATTGGTTTTCGATCTCACAACTTAGAAAACAGGTACCTATATTCTTCTGGATGCTTAAACTTTAAATCATTTTTGAAGAGGTATTTGTATCCTTCGGTATCCTTGTCCACTAACGTAAAATATTTCCATATTGCACTTTTCATTGGAGGAGGCATTATGAATTTACATGTGGTTTATAGATTACTTATTTTTTATTATTACCTCACGCACGGCACACAATAATTCACTAGCGTCTAACCAATTTATGTTGACAATCGAATGATAACAAGTGACAGTTTTTTTTGTATAACTGTCTATTATTGGTTAAAACTCCATGTGACTTGCGATAATCTCACTTTCAAAGAACCCGTTACGACTTGAATGTCAGCATTAAAAATCAGCATCGGTTGTTGCTGATGCTGATATTAAACCAACCCTGCTATATACCTACGCCCTGCATAGTTGCGGTTTACATACATGCAACGTGCAACCCCAACATACAATTACTATATTAAAAATGCACAAAATATATGAAACATAAAACAAAACAATATTTTATGTTCTACCGTATATACTTACTTGTTAGTTCATAATAAATTTAGCCTTTAGCTCTAGTTTACGATTCTTGATCGTATTTTATTCTTTTTCTGCCTAAATCTATGAAACTTTGCACGAGTCATTAAATATCTTAGATTCATATTAAATGTCCTATATATTATATGTCATTATTTTTCATCATTTCGGCCGAATGAAGTCCACTGCTGGACACAGGCCTCCCCCAAAGATCACCACAACGACCGATATGGGTGTGTTGTGGGCTCATTGGGAGGTTTTGCCATAATCGCCACGCTTGGCAGGCGGGTTGGCGATCGCAGTTGAGTTGTTAATGTACTCGAAAGACGCTGCGGCCCATCCTCCAGCTAATCCCTTAGTCGACTTTTACGACACCCATGGAACAAGGTTTCAATTTAAAACATTCATTTTTCTTTTTTTTTCTTTTTTATTGATGTCCAGTGGAAATTCTACATGGAACTTCCTTCACCCCGGGGAAGGGCGAAGGGGTATGCCGGACTCCTACCGGCTAAAACCACTGGAGCGGTCATCTTCGGCACCGAAGGGAGGCTCCAGGTCCTCGTAAGATCACACTAGAGCCGCCCATTGGTGCCACGCCTTTAGGCACATCACGGAAGGAATGACTGTAAAGCGGTCACCCCCTCTAGCGGAGGGAAGGCGACTGTAAAAATTCGGGGAGGATTGTAAAGGATCCCCCCAAGCCTCGCTTTGCGCTGTGCAGCGCACACGGCGGCACGTGACCACGTGCGTACCACCGTCTTCCCGGGGGTCGCTCGGTGTGAGCACGCAGACTCCCCAATCTGCGCACCCGCGACCCCCGTGGCCCCCCACCATGAATTGACGGCAGGGGGCTCAGGCAACATTCATCCCAGCGACGCTCAAATCTGTTTAATAATTTGGAAGAATGTATACTTTCTACAATTTTACACTGCAATAGAAATATAGCTACACAATTCTTAATACCAAGCCACCTGCAAAATTAAACAAGACCAGAGATGAGTATCAGACAAAGTACTTGAACCAAGATTGGGTGCAATTTGCCACAAAGCATGTGTGACGGAGTGAAGGTATCACTACCTACCTTTTAGTTGGGCTGAGGGCACAACGTCGGCAAAGCGCTTATAACATGCTCTTACAATATACGCTCGCTTAATTCTGAGGGCCTAGTACGAATATTTTGACGTACAGTATCGTAATCGTAGAGTTAATGTGAGCGAATTTAGAATCGGAAAATAGCACATGACCATCAAAATTTAACATCTATTATAATTGAAAAAGTTATTTTATTTTGTTATTTTGGGCTATTAAATAACTGGAACCAAGGATTTATGTTTGACCACCATCTTGACCTACTGTGACAATATTTGGTCAACTTAATTTGAGGTGCAACCAGGTTTGGTGGTCATTTACCTAATTTGGTCAGCTAATACAAATTTAAACTTTTAAATCTAAACCAGAGGGATGGGCAGCAGCGTCCCTTTTGTGAACCGGCCATACTGCGCTCACCAACCCGCCTGCCAAGCGTGGTGAGTATTGGGAAATACCCCCGAAATGATGACACAGTTGTGGAATCTATGGGGGAGGCCTTTGCTCAGCAGTGGACGTATAAATGGCCGATATGATGATACAAATTTTGGTGGTCATTTTTATTCGATCCCATTATATATTATTTAGAAAATTATAAAATACTCCACTTCCTGCATAGTATTATCCTTTCCAGTTTCTCATAACTTCCTTATAATGTATTTTTTTAAAGGAATAGGTGATAATCCGCTAGGTTCAGTATATTATAATAAATACGTATCACGTTATTAAATTACCGCGGATGAAATGCGAGCGCTTATGAGGGGTCAGAAAAATGTGTAATGTCATGCACCGGGCCGCATAAAGAATGAAGACACGTTTGGGTATGTTTGAATAAGAAGGTGTGCCATAATAATGAAGGTGAGTATATCCATATATATAATATATCTCAAAAATATTAGGGTGTTTGGAAAGTAATTTAGTTTCTAGGGTTCCGGATGACCGAATGTCCGAAAGAAAAAACGACGGGACCTCGTGTCTGTCTATCTGTCGTCCGTCACAGATAATTTGATACAAATCTACTGGTTCAACTAAGTTAAAATTTGGTACACATATGACTTTCTGCGACCCAAATAAGGACGTGTTACTTAAATAAATGAATATTGAATATGCGGATCAATTTAAGGGGGAAAATAAGATAACTAAACATTAAAGTCTGCAAGTCCGGTGCAAACTGTACCGTGTAACATATCAAATGGAAGGGCTTGTCGTGTGGGTTTTAAGTATATTTATTGATTAATTTTGAAATAAATAGTTATTAAGTTATTTAAGAAATATGATGAAAATGATTAATTTTTAATTAATTCCGCCCTAATCTCCGTAATTACTGATAGTAGGGTATATTTTGAAAAGAATACAGAATTACTAGTTTATTATAATATCTATAACAGAATGTAGTTCTTTACTCATAGGTTACAGGAAAACCTATAAGAAGTTTATGGTCTTAAAATAACATGATAAATCTTTCAATATTGTGCATATAAACTCACATTTGTATTTGGAATGTATGAGAGAACATGTTTTTGACTACAATGTTAAGTTTCGTCTTGGGATAAATTATTGGTACTATTCATTCGTTTTAACCAGGCTAGGCATCCGCCACTCCTCGTACCTAAAGATAACAAAATCATTGTACGGGACCCTCTCCACGCGAGTTCAACTCACACTTGACTGGTTTTTTTTTTATGAACGGTTGAATTCGATAAATTTAATCTCTCAGCGATCTCGAGTTGTTATTTGCCGGTTTTCATCTAATAATGCCTTTAATCAGCTTCAACTGTCATTCCAGAACGCGTCAACGATCTCCCAACACCAAAATTTCCGGATCGAAATTTTGCAAACCAATTTTGGTACTGGTGCTCTGTCAATACATCTTCTCCATATACATCGGTTTTGTTTTTGCTTGATCAGATTTTGTACCTTTTCTACAGCAAAAAGGTAAATAAGCCGAAAATGCTGCTTTTCACTTTCTATATAGAAAATGGTACTAACCATAAACTACTGCGTAGAATAAATCATACTTTTTCACAAGCAAGCCTTATTAGCTGTCAAAGTATATATATAATGATTATGCGGCTTCATGAAGTGCGGCTTGCATTGAATGAACCGTACGACGTTGCCGACATATTTTTTATAATTATTTTCATTTTTGATAATTTTTTTATGAATATGTAAAGATGAATAAATCTAAACACCGTACGACGTTGCTTTACTTGACGCTGGCGAAATTGTGGAAGATACTCTACAGAAGCCATAATCTAAGAGAAGAAGAAGAAGAAGTGCGGCTTAAATGTGAAGTTGGCGGCAAAAAATACAATAAAGTCCTCTTTTGGAAAAAAACTAAATACTTTCCAAACTATCCCATAAAATAAACGTGAACAGAAGAAGTTTATTTCTTCTTAAGATTTCAACAAGATGGATGATTGAATTTTATTTTTATTGAATGGAAATTCACCGCTTCACTGTTTTCTGAATTAATGAAGTTAAATTTAATACCACATGATCAGATAAGATAAATAATTAGTGGTTTTAGAAGTAAAGCTATGCATATAAAGTTATACACAAGCATTATTTTACCCATCACTAATTAAACAGTTACATCCTAGTTTCCATTAGGACATTGCAGACTGTCCCCCGGGTCGAAAGGATAGTGGGTGCTTTGCACCGGCTGCTACCCAATCTCGGGGGACCGGGGGAAGAAGTTCGCCGCCTCTACGGGGGAGTCGTGCGGTCCGTGGCCCTCTACGGGGCGCCTGTTTGGTCATCTCGACTTTCGGGCGTCCAGCGCTGCAGAACCAAGATCCACGGTCTGCAGCGTAGAGCGGCTATACGGATCGCACGAGGATATCGAACGGTGTCCTTTGAGGCGGCAACTCTGTTGGCGCGCTTTCCGCCTTTTGATATCTTGGCGGAGATGGATGCGTGGGTGTATCACCAAACACGCTCCCTCCGCCAGAGTGGCGAAGGCGTGCCTTCAGGGGCGCTCGAAATATTGAGGCGGCAGGCTCGGCGGCGTGCCCTCGAGTTATGGCGCGAGCGGCTTATGCTGCCACAGTACGCGCAAAAGCGCGTCGCCGAGGCTGTCTTGCCGCTCTTCGGAGCCTGGCTCCAAAGGAGCGAGCGCGTCACATTCCGCCTGACGCAGGTATTCACCGGACACGGTTGTTTCGGTGCGTACTTGCACAGGATAGGACGCGAGGTCACGGCACAGTGCCACCACTGTGGAGACGATCAGGATACCGCACAGCACACGCTCGGAGAGTGCCCTGCGTGGACTGCCGAGCGGCGGATCCTGGTCGATCGGATCGGGCAAGATCTCTCTTTGCCAGCAGTAGTGTCGGCTATGCTGGCAGAGCATGAAAATTGGAGTGCTGTGGTCTCCTTCTGTGAGAACGTAATGCTCCAGAAGGAGGTCGCAGAGCGGGATCGGGAGAGGGCCGATCCCGCTCGGAGGAGGAGGACACGGGGCCGGGGTAACAACCGCCGCGGTGCCCGTGTCCAACACGCCTGAGCCCCCTGTCGTCTTTATATGGCGGGGGGCCTTGGGGGTCGCGAGCGCGCTTATTGGGAAATTTGCGTGCTCATACCGAGTGACCCCCGGGAAGACAGCGGTGCGCATGTGGTCACGTACCGCTGTGTGCGCAGCACAGCGCATAGTGAGGCCTCGGGGGAATCTTTTACAATCCCCTCGAGAGATGCCTGGGGGGTGGCCTCTTTACAGTCGCCTTTCCTCCACTAGAGGGGATGACCACTTTACAGTCATCCCCTCCGAGATGTGCCTAAAGGCGTGGCACCAATGGGTGGCTCTAGATGGAGATCTTTCGAGTTCCTGGAGCCTCCCTTCGGTGCCGACGATGATCACTCCGGTGGTTTTAGCCGGTAGGAGTCCGGCATGCCCCTTCGCCCTTTCCCGGGGTGAAGGAAGTACATGAGGTCCACCGGATCAATAAAAAAAAAAAAAAAAAAAAAAAGGACATTGCAGACATTTCTAGCAGATAAAGCTCGTTAAGCGATAGAAATATAATAACTGACATCGTGAAGTAAGCGATCTGTCGACAGTGTAATCTATGCTTACATTTTGAGTTAGTCTTGTAGATTCTAATCTTATGATATAGTTATAATACGTTATTAACAGCATGAAGAAGTCTTAGTTACATTTTGTAGCTACACGAGAACAGGGTGTAATCTTTAAGACTTAAATATCAGGCAAATATTCTTAGTAATTAAATATTTCGTTAAAATTTTCTAGACGAAAACTTTGTACGCTGTTACGGTTTTGAATTAAAAGTTTTGGTTTTTGGTTATTTTAATTATTCAGTACCTAGCCTGGAAAATTATTTGTGTAAACAGATACTTACGCCTGTTATTTATTCGTTTAAAAATGTTAACATTTTTATATCTATGAATTTTAAAAAAGGTGTTTTCGCTGATGTTTAAACGCGCGAGTGTTGCTAGGAGGGTTCTGGGTTTCCTAATAATATACATTTTATGTATTATGCATGTTATTGTTACGTGTCCGCTCCATTGTGTGCTTTGCAATAATTTGTTATGCATGTTAATTAATTTAGCTATGTTGATAAATACACTTAAGTGGTTATTTATCCCACACATTGGCATGCATTATCCTCACATAGCTTCTTTTTTACGATTATATTGTGTTAAGTAATAAGTCTTATAACGACGTAATAAGATTTTAATAGAGTATATCCCTGGAGTTTTAGCCGGTTTTTCTCCATAGGACCAACGACTTGGAACCGTGCAACTATTTAAATTCTAACTATTCGTAAGTGCCAGCAAATCGTTTACATGAATAAAAAACTTTTGACTTTGACACAGTGATTTTTTTCGTTGCATTGTTTTAATCTTTATAAGCGTATGCTTATTCTGTTTGTGCAGGGTATAAGTGACAGTGTACTGAAAACTTTAGAAAGAGGTTACACTTAAGCGGCCTACTCAAAGCACTGCTTGCAGGGCCCAACATGTAGTATCTCTGCCGGATTGTCTAGTGTGAATGTATATGTAATAAAACAAGGAAAACAATTAAATCTCGGGAATAAAGTTTTTGTCATTTATGAGCACGCAATGTATCGTAAACAACGCGATCAAAACGCTATGTGATTATTGTACTACCTATGTCATGATATTGTTGTGCTACTGCGAGCAATGTCCTCATCCGTGAACTGTAGCGAAACAAGTGAAACAACAGCCGTTTAGTCTTTATTTGACAATGATATTGTATTTCTGTGTTCTTTACATTGCAGTTTTATGTGTAAATAAATAGTTTATCCATTGTGTTTTATTCAAAATAGCGTTTAGGATAGACAAAATAATTATTTTATTGAACATTCTTGAAATGACCAACGTAAGATTCTAACCCTCTGAATCTATTGTATCAGTTTTCGTTACGATTTTATTTACACCCGTTTATATGACAGATCATGTGAAATGGTTCTACAAATTAGCACATTATACATGTTCACACGATTAATGTTCTACGAGCAATGGGCGGGGCAAATTGCTCGTAGAACGGATGGTCGATGGGGCCGAACCGTTCTCGAGTGGCAACTGCGTACTGGAAGACACAGCGTGGGCAGCCCCCACGAGGTGGACCGTCGACCTGCGAAGATTGCCGGAATCCACTGGATGCGAGTAGCGTGGAACCGGTCCTTGTGGCGATCTTTGGAGGAGGCCTATGTTCAGCAGAGGACGTATTTCGGCTGAAATGATGATGATGATGACACGATTAAGTTACGTTTGTTATTTAATATTGGTCTTATATTATTTACGCCGATGGCGTATGCTTGTGTGTGCATAAACATGTTTACATGAGTCCGGCTAGATAATAGTGCCAGTTCAATTCCAACAACTGTAACGTTTGAGACTTATCATTCGTTTATAAAACACATTGTCCACGCGCCTATGATAATTCTCCGAGCAACGCTGATAACCACGTTAGATAGTTAAAAGTTTTATTATTCTAAAATATACAAATGTTATGTAGGTAGTAATCACTTCGAAATGTGTTCTCTCTCCAAAAACTACTGTTGAATCAAATATAGTTTAAATAAATTATATTCAACGATTTTCATGAGTTTTACTAAATAAGCTCCGATCTTGTGCTAAAACAAACATTTTATATGTTCTGCGGGTAGACGAAATTCGGAACAGTAAAAAGAAAAATCGGTCAACTACCAGTACCTGGCTTTTTAGGCTGACAGGAAATATTCAAATGGCAAAAGTTTTAAGGCGGGCTCCAACTAATTGTGTGCGGAAGCACAAAAATTATTTCTGTGTCCCTAATGAGTTTATCACGTGGCTGGGTTGTTTTGAAGTTAAACTGAAATGCGCGATATGTACGACACGGAAAACATTTCAGCTTGGAGAGGCTTCACTGCGAGCGTGCGTATTTGTAGAATTTTCCTTTGCGTAGCGGTTTGTATTATACAGATCATTGGCATGCACTGTACCTACATAAATCCCACTACCTACTGTTATGAATGTGAAATGTTTGTATGTTCGAATGATTAAGTGTATTTCTATCACGCTTAAACGGCTGAATAGAATAATTAGAATACTAATGAAAACAGCGGTAGATTATGTAGTGGAATAGCATATAGAATACTGTTAGCATTCTTAATATTTTATATTTTTATAGTGTTATATTCTTTTAAAAAACTTCTTAATACGTTTAATTTTTCAAACAATTTTATAATACTGGTAGCATTCTTAATATTTTATACTTTTATAGTGTTATATTCTTTTAAAAACTTCTTAATACGTTTAATTTTTCAAACAATTTTGTAATACTATTTTTACTAACAAAATAAAAATTGGCAACACGATTCGAAACGTCATGGACAAACAAAAATAAAAAAACAAAAAAAAAGGAGGTACATGAGAAACGGCGGTATTCGCGTTTTGGATATCACAGATGGAGTGTGTGGAAAATTATTATTAATTCGGAAATAAAGTGTGTGTATCATCAAAACCGTATCATTTCTTACAATTCAGAAGTGGGATAGAACATCCGCACACGGGTAAGTAGCAGTAAGTATGTAGTCTTTGATATCGGCCACCATCATCGGCAATAATAATAAAGTACATATTAAATCTTATCAGCCTCGAACGTATATTATCAACTGATTTACATGATTACATCAATCAACGCAGAAATACCATAATACACTTTATTGAAATCTTGTGAATCTTTCACTCTCCCAATAATTGTATTATGAACATTGGCTGCTTTATGTGGAGAATGTTACCTACTTTACTAGTTATCTTTTCTTTAGTTTTCTCAAAATAGTCTGTTAGGCATGACAATATCCAGATTACCCATTAAGACAATATCTAGTTATTTTTAAACAACTCAATTCAAGGATATTACCTACTAATAGTTTACACAAAACATGTTAATTGTTCTACAAAATAGTACAGGTTCACCGTAAGTATACTAAGAACTTCAACATGTATCCAATTCAATTCTAGCTAAGTACATAAACATTATATATATATATTATTCAAATATGTAAGTATAAGATCATCATTAATTTAGGAGACTAATTGAATTGTTGGGTGACCCAGTATAAGAGTTGAACGAACAATTGCAACAACAATGTTCATTAGAAAATAGCTACATAACAGTAACGGCATTGGCATGTGATATTAAATTGGGATTTCTGGATTTATGCTATGTTAATGAACTCAATTGCATATAGGCTATTAAATGCCTGACTCAGGCTATGTAAAGAAAAAATACACACATGATGGTGGCAGTACAATGCAATAATTCTGTTAGTTACCTTTATTTATATTTATTAAACAAGTTAAATCTACAACAAGTTATAGTTGGATGAATAAACATATAGGTATGTAAGTATATCTTAGGCTAGTCAGGAAAGTTGAACTCTAAGATAGTTATTAATAAATATATGATCTATTTGATCAGAAGTTGAGATAAATATGTTTACATACAAAAATAGATAGTATATATATATAGTGTATTACACATCAAACTGTCAGTATGATAATTAATGTAATGGTAGTTATTGGTAATTATCATTGTCATTACACAAACATTATACAAGCTGAAATATAAATTTTCTCTTTTGTAAACTGATTTACCTGTTCAGAAACATATGAACAATATCATATAAAATGTGATAATTGTTTCATAATATAAGAATTATCTTCATAATGAATAAAATATTTTGTGTAAATAAGATTACACTACTATAATATATAAACATATATATATTTAGATATTGTTCTCATAATTGTCTCTCGTATTTGTCTAATGTAAAATTGTGGACACATTGATATATTATAATATAAACGTTGTGCATGGCTTTAATTAATGTAAACACTAGTACGTAGCCATTGTCATTACTTTCTTCATTGTTTGTGTCATAATGTAGGTAGGCGTGCCTCATAATAAAATAAATAAATAATTCATGTTTTGTTGAAACAAACTTCTACTGAAGATTGGGCTAATTACGCGCTTCTCCTCCTCTCTCTCTCTCTCTCTCTCTCTCTCTCTCTCTCCTTGATACCTACTTTAATAGACAGTTGAAGTGTCTATACAAATCCTAGCTCACAAAGTGTAAGTAAGTGATTGATGACTTCCATAACATTAAAAGCTTGAGGTCGTACAATCAACATGTCCGATTCGGAGAGGAGTGGTTACACCCCTATACCTACTGGCAAATCTCGAAAAAGGAAGAGGTCGATTTCACCCGCAAACGAAAGCCAACATAGTGAAATGCAAATCTTACGAGGGCGACCTAGACACAAGATTAATAGAGTGCTACGCAAACAAAGACGTCACACTGGCGGGAGGAGATCTTGCTCCAGCCGTACACGACGGAGTCGTAGAGAGTATAATAAAAGATCGAGATCGTCGAGTTCTAGCAGAAATACATCATCTAACCGTCGATCCACTTCGAGTAGCAATACCGTTTCATCTAGTTGCTCAAGCTCTCCAAGCCGCAGCACACATAAATCTCGTATGAGATCAAATCCTACGGGTTCAACGAGCAGCTCTCGCAGGAAGCTTAGTAGAACACGCAGAGGTAAAAGTCGCAACGTAATGGAGCGGTTTATTGATGCAATCAGCAATCACGGACGAAACACTTTTTATGGTGCTCATGAGGTCGTACCAAAATTCGATCCATGTCAGAGCAGTCAATCGATAAAATCCTGGCTTAAAAAGGTTAACGAAACCGCTGCTATATATCGATGGAGTAACACACAAACGATTTTCCATGCTCTTCCAAAGCTATCGGGACTGGCACGTCGTTGGTACGACGGCCTTTCTTCAGTAAATCTAACCTGGAGAGAATGGCAAAGAAAATTACTACAAACCTTTCCGGACGATCGTAACTATGCCGATAGGTTAACAGAAATGCTGTCACGTAAGAGTCGCAGAGAGGAATCCCTCGAGGAATACTATTATGACAAGGCTAAACTCGTGAGCCATTGTAATATAAAGGGGAAGGAAGCAGTCGACTGCATCATACATGGAATTTTCGATCACAACATTAAGCTAAACGCACAGGGAGCAAACTTCAAAAGACCAGAGAAATTACTTAAGTATCTGCGCAGTATCACAATTAAGAATCAAATTAAGGACATAACAAAATCGAACTATTCATCCCGGACCACAGCAACCCACATAAAAAGAAGTGACATTAATAAAAAAATTAAATCCCCTGTTACAAATCCTGTATGCTATAATTGCTCCGAACCCGGACATACTGCGCCCAAATGCCGAAAAGAACCTCATAAATGTACAAAGTGCAGTCGTATAGGGCATTTGGCTCAGTATTGTCGACGGGATCAGATCACAGAAAACTCTAAAATAACTTCGAACGGTGGAAACGCAAGCAACATAACGAATAAAGTTCTTCGTATCACTGCTCGAAAAGAAACCGGTGATATATATAACAAAGTAGTAACAGTTAATGGTCAGAAGAAAGTTGCATTTGTGGATTTCGGTAGTCAATGCACTATAATCAAACAAACCATAGCTGACGAATTAAATCTCCAACTAGATGATGAAGACTTGCCGCTTATCAGAGGTTTTGCTTTCGGTGGCCTGAAACCTAATGGAAGAGTAATAATTGACATATCTCTAGATTTTGTAAAGGCAAAGGTCGAAGCATATGTGGTACCTGATGAATTTCTGAATACGGATCTTCTCTTAGGTCAGAATGTGACGGAAATGCCAGACGTCATAGTACATAAAACAAACTCGAGTTTGATACTTTATTCAGATAACGCTGAAATTTGCAAAATTAAAATCTATGTTAGTGAAGATGTTTTTGTACAAAACATGCAGACTGTAAAAGTACGCTGTGATGGAAATTACACAGGTTCTGTTTATATACCTGGTAGCACTTCGTTTAAAGAAGGGGAAGAAATGATAATTCTACCGGGCATATATTTTATTAATCGCAGTGCGGGATACATATCTGTTGTAACTTTTGGCTGCGGTGGCATCTCGCTACAAAAAGATAGACTACTGGCCCGTGCCTGTTTGATACCAGTGTACATTAATTCGTTACCCAAAGAAGCTTCAGTTGAGGTGAAGAAAATGACTCTTACCAATTGTTCTTCAGACAATAATAATAGTTCTCTTCTTACCTTAGATATGTTAAATGTAGGGAGTGACCTATCAGAGCAACAGAAACATGACCTACTAAATTTAATGAACGAGTTTAGGGACTGTTTTGCGTTAGACTTAGGTGAATTAGGAAAAACAAACATTACTGAAATGCACATACAATTAAATGACGATATGCCAGTCTGTTACAAACCATATCGACTACCTTTTAGTGAAAGGCTGGTAGTGCGTGACCTAATTAATGAACTTCTCGATTCAAAAATTATTCAAGAGTCCAATTCATCCTACGCCAGCCCAATAGTTTTAGTTAAAAAGAAAAACGGTGAATATCGCTTATGTGTAGACTATCGGGCCTTGAATAAGAAGACTGTGAAGAACTCTTATCCGATGCCGGTTATAGACGATCAACTGGATCGATTAAGTGGTAAGGTTTATTTTACCAGCCTTGATCTTAAGTCTGGTTATTACCAGATAAGCATGGCAGAGACATCTAGACATTTAACTGCTTTCGTAACACCTGATGGTCATTACGAATACACCCGTATGCCGTTTGGTCTCGTCAATGCGCCGGCAGTATTTCAACACATGGTAAACAAGGCATTAGGAAAAGACAGATATGACTTAGCCATTCCATATATGGATGATCTTTTGTCACCTGCTTCGACAATCGAGGAAGGCTTTATGAAATTACGCAAGATTCTAATCTCCATACGTAATGCTGGTTTGACATTAAACATAACAAAATGTTATTTTTTTCAAAAGGAACTAGACTATTTAGGATATGAAGTGTCTAGCGAAGGACTGCGACCGGGTACCAAAAAGACTGATGCCGTAGCATCATTCCCTAGACCAACAAACGTACACCAAATCAGGCAATTTGTGGGGTTAGCCAGTTTTTTTCGTAGATTTATTCCCGGATTTGCGAGTGTCGCAAAACCACTGACTACCCTCACTAAATCAAATGTCCCCTGGGAGTGGGGCCCAAACCAAGAAGCAGCATTTCAAAATATAAAAGCAAAACTCGTTGAAAGACCAATACTAGCATTATATAACCCAGAATATTTAACAGAGGTCCACTGCGACGCTAGTAAGCTCGGTATAGGCGGAATGTTATTGCAAAGACCAGACGAGAAGTCTCCTTTAAAACCCGTGGTGTATTTTAGTAAGCAGACGACAAACGAGGAGCAACATCTTCACTCGTACGAGTTGGAAACACTCGCAGTTGTACTGTCATTAAAAAAATTCCGAACTTACCTAATAGGGATCCCTTTCAAGGTTTATACTGACTGCAACGCTTTAAGGACCACTTTGACAAAGAGAGATCTTGTGCCCCGTATCGCACGATGGTTGTTATTATTACAAGAATACAATTTTAGTATAGAGTATAGACCTGGCGAATCCATGCGTCATGTGGATGCCCTTAGCAGGAACCCTATACCCATCCAGAATGACGACAATTCCGACGCAAATGAAATACGCGAATTCGAGATCATGAACGTAACGACTGCTGAATGGTTACACACTGTCCAGATGACAGATCCAAAATTGAAGCTAGTAAAAGCCATTTTAGATAGCGATAGCAAAGACATGAGGGATATAATCGATAACTATAAAATAAAGGATAGCAAAATATATAGGAAAGTAGGCAATGATTTGAAATGGGTAGTGCCAAATAGTGCTAGGTGGCGCGTGTGCCAACTTAGTCATGACGAAGTAGGCCACTTCTCGTTTGATAAGACACTAGATAAAATAAAACAGGATTACTGGTTCCCAAAGATGAACAGATTTGTACGCAAATACGTCTCGGCATGTCTTAGTTGCGCTTACAATAAGTCTTCTGCAACCAAGGGTAGTGGCTTCCTACACCCCATACCTAAAAGCAATATTCCGTTTCACACGTTGCATATGGACCACCTAGGGCCATTTATAAGAAGCAAGTGTGGGAATTCTTACCTGTTAGGAGTAATTGATAGTTTTAGTAAGTTCATTTTTATCAGAGCGGTCAAAAATTTAAAAAGCAAGACCACAATAAAAATACTCATGGAAATATTTAGCGTGATAGGTAGTCCGAAAATTATTATATCGGACAGAGGTACTAGCTTCACATCATCGACATTTAAAGATTATGTTAAATCCATTGGCGCAAAACACGTGCTAAATGCAGTTGCAACCCCACGCGCCAACGGACAAATAGAGAGGTACAACCGTACTATATTAGCATCATTGGCGGCATCAAATCACGGCCTAGACGAACGTGATTGGGATCACCACATAAATAAACTGCAATGGAGTCTCAATAACACCCGGAATAAGAGTACTGGAACTACTCCATCGGAGGTTGTTTTTGGCCGAAGAACTGTCAACCAGAGTGAAGGGCCGGTCCTTAATGCGATTCGAGATTTTAATGATCCTGTAAGCTCCATAAGTACCGATGAACTACCGGACAATGCTGACAATACTGAAGATTTAAATATTACCAGAGACAGAATTCGTACCCTAGCCACGGAAAATATTGTCAGGAACCAACAAGCTATGAAAGCGCAGTATGACAAAAATAAAGCACCCACAAAATTATTTAAACTTGGGGATCTTGTAATGATTCCCAACCATCACATTCCAGCAAACGGCAAAAGTAAAAAGCTGTATCCTAAATTTAGAGGGCCCTTCAGGATAAGTAAGGTGCTTAAGAATGATCGATACGAGGTTTCCAGCATTGATGGACACTCTAAGCGTAAATATAGAAGCATTTACGCAGCAGACGCACTGAAAAGGTGGATTACTTTTACCACGACTACCACAAGCGATCGTGAAGATGATCTCAATATATTGAGCGATTCGAGCAATACTGACAACGAACTTCAGTAAATATCTCTACTAAAATCCCAATTTTACTCTCCCTTTATCCATTTACGTCAACCTTCACAAACTCCCTGTCCAGTTTTTCAGAAAGACGATTGTTGGCTGTCAAAAGTTAAATTGAACTACTAAGATGGTAGTGGAAACATCTACTTCATATTGGGAATAAAATATGTAAGTTTTAATAATACTATTATTATAAGTACGCTCAAAATCAATTAATTTGAAAAATCCTGCCCAACCGAGTTGCTCACTGTGCGCAAGCTGAAACATGCCACTAATGTGGTGATCAGTGAACTCCATATACTGAAACATTCCACTAGTGTGGTGCTCAGTAATCATCATGTTACTGAAACATGCCACTAATGTGGTGCTCAGCAATCATCGTGTAACTGAAACATGCCACTAATGTGGTGCTCAGTAATCATTGCGTAATTGAAACATTCCACTAGTGTGGTGCTCAGTAATCATCATGTATCTGAAACATGCCACTAATGTGGTGCTCAGTAATCATCATGTAACTGAAACATGCCACTAATGTGGTGCTCAGCAATAATCGTGTAACTGAAACATGCCACTAATGTGGTGCTCA
Source organism: Diloba caeruleocephala (assembly GCA_947459985.1). Taxonomy (NCBI): domain Eukaryota; kingdom Metazoa; phylum Arthropoda; class Insecta; order Lepidoptera; family Noctuidae; genus Diloba; species Diloba caeruleocephala. The sequence continues at coordinate 7,906,024 of OX381616.1, read as the reverse complement.
GTAATCATCGTGTAACTGAAACATGCCACTAATGTGGTGCTCAGCAATAATCGTGTAACTGAAACATGCCACTAATGTGGTGCTCAGTAATCATTGCGTAACTGAAACATTCCACTATTGTGGTGCTCAGTAATCATCATGTATCTGAAACATACCACTAATGTGGTGCTCAGCTATTATAGCGCAGTTAAAACGCGCCACTGCTACAAAACCAACAGTAATATTTGTTATAATGACTATCAGTTGTAATTGACACTTTTATTTTGTGTTCACAGGAGTCCTAAGAACAAGCAAGCAGCAGCCTTTACTTTTATTTTTTTTGTTGAACTGGCAGCTCGTGAGGGACGAGAAAACGCCCTTTGCAGAATTAATCAAGAACTGTAGAAGATACATTCAGACTCAAGCAAAAATTTGGCAAGATGATTCTTTCTTACTGAAGATGATTACTCAACGAGAATATTGATTAGTTATATTAATAATACGTAGATTCAGATAAGTAAAACTAATTGATCTCCTAATGTTATTGATTTGTTATTATTATTTAATGTGTTACTCATTTCTACATAATTGAGTATTGCACTGTTTCCTATCTGTACACTGGAAACAACATCAGTACCCTCTATATAGAGCCATGACGTGTCCAACGTATGATGACGATGATTTATGTGTATGTTGTTTATATTGATTGCTATACTTTTTTTTTACAATTTCCTTTTAATTGTATAGAGACATACGAAAATTAGAATGGCCGAGCCGGAATAGGGTCATTCCGTTAACAGGACGGCCGTCTGTTAGCATTCTTAATATTTTATATTTTTATAGTGTTATATTCTTTTAAAAAACTTCTTAATACGTTTAATTTTTCAAACAATTTTATAATACTGGTAGCATTCTTAATATTTTATACTTTTATAGTGTTATATTCTTTTAAAAACTTCTTAATACGTTTAATTTTTCAAACAATTTTGTAATACTATTTTTACTAACAAAATAAAAATTGGCAACACGATTCGAAACGTCATGGACAAACAAAAATAAAAAAACAAAAAAAAAGGAGGTACATGAGAAACGGCGGTATTCGCGTTTTGGATATCACAGATGGAGTGTGTGGAAAATTATTATTAATTCGGAAATAAAGTGTGTGTATCATCAAAACCGTATCATTTCTTACAATACCTTTTTTTTATTGGTGCCCAGTGGAAATTCTTGATGAACTTCTTTCGCCCCGGGGAAGGGCGAAGGGGTATACCGGACTCCTACCGGCTAAAACCACTGAAGCAGTCATCTTCGGCACCTAAGAGAAGCCTCTCCAGGTCCTCGTATGATCACACTAGAGCCGAGCATATAGAATACCTAACTTTTATATAAAAAACCGTGTGGTGTCCGGATTAAGAATATAGCACTATTCCATCTTCTCCCGTGGATTTCGTAAAAGGCGACAAAGATACTCTTAACCAAAGGGATGGGCAGCAACGTTCCTTCTGTAGAACAGTAGTTATACTGCGATCACCAACCCGCCTACCATGCGTGGTGAGTACTGACAAATATCCCCTAAAATGTACTTCCTCTGCCCCGGCGAAGGGCAGACGGGCATGCCGGACTCCTACTGGCTAAAACCACGAAGGTCGTTATATTCGGCACCAGGGGACTCCTGGAACTCGAAAAATCTCCATCCAGAGCGCACGCTTTTAGACACATCTCGCAGGGGAAGACTAAAAAGCGGTCACCCCTAGCAAAGGGTAGGCGACTGTAAAGTGGCCGCCCCCCAGTTACATCTTGAGGATTGTAAAGGATCCCTCAGAAGCCTCGCTGTGTGCTGTGCTGCGCACACGATGGCACGTGATCGCATGCGCCACCGTCTTCCCAGGGGTAGCTCTGTATGAACACGCAGATTCCCTATTCTACGCGCTCGCGACCCGCGAAAAAAACAGCATACCTACCGTGATCAATTTACTTCCGCGTTCACATTTAACAATGGACTCGTAGGGGCTTCTCGTATCTCATTTTTTAAATTTGGTTAGTGGCCTACCTTGTGTTAGAGTACTTTAAGCCATCCAAAGGCCTCCAACTTTGCTTGACGACTGCCATCTAATAATAACTCCGGTAACTTACTAGCACGGAGCACGGAGATGCTCAGTTCAAATACCACTATGAGGTCATCCACAAGCTATGAGCGCCTTTTACTGACTAATATATTTTACTTCAAAGCCAGAGATAAGAATTATAATAATTAAAGGATGGACGTGTGGTGCCGTTTCAGAATGCCACCACCCCATCTCCTCCCATGGGTGTCGTAAAAGTCGACTAAGGGATTAGTCGGAGGATGGGCAGCAGCGTCCTTCGAGTACATTAACAACTCAACTGCGATCGCCAACCCGCCTGCCAAGCGTGGCGATTATGGCAAAACCCCCCCAATGAGCTCAAAACACATCCATATCGGTGGTTGTGATGATCTTTGGGGGAGGCCTGTGTCCAACAGTGGACTTCATTAGGCCGAAATGAATGGACAAGAATTATATTAAGACATTGTCCTCAAGCAACCTTAATTTCAAGAACAATATAGTAAAATATTTTAACATACAATATGATTTAAAAAGAGTAAAACAGTAACTATGGAGTTTCTTGCCCGTTCTTCTCCATATGAAATCTACATCTTGGAACGCGGCAACTAAAGTCTAAAGACTATTCATGAGAGCCTGGAAACGATTTTATAGGGCTAAAAATATTTTTATCTTTATCTTATCACAAACAAACATTTATTTATCAATTTAAATGAATGGATAGTCACTTCATAAGTAAGAATTTTGCAGAACGCACCTGATAATAAAACCAGAATCATGCAGCGGATAAAAATATAAAGCTATGAATTATTCTAGAGGTTCCTACTCACTATGCTGGCGGCATGACCACTGGGCATAGCCGGCAATGCCAGCGACTTACCTATTAATAGCGCAAACCTGCGCGACCAACCAACGTGGCGAAAGGCGAGCAAAGTGTGTAGAAGCCTTAACATACGTCATACTTATTATTCTGCTACGGATCTCCTCTCAACTAAACAATGTTACATTAGTCTTAGTCACTGAGAGGCTCACTGAAATTCTTAGAGCTACTTTGTTAATGAATAAAACTTTTTAACAAACAAAAATACCGACTTTAAAACCCCTACACGATATAAAAATATTAAAACCACTGAAAAGGAAAAAAATACTTTATGAACTCGGACGGGGCCAGGTATAAAATATAACTTCTCGTTGGTCTGCATGAACCATGGTTGGGGCATACCTGGCCCTATTTGTATCTTTTTAGTGTAAATATATGTAAGAACTTTTTCAAATTTGGTTCAGTATTTAAGACTAAAAATAAAAATGACTCAAATCGGTTCACCGACATCACTTTACCACAGAAGAGACGCTGCTGCCCATTCCTCTAGTTTAAGAGTCCCTTAGTCGCCTTTTACGATATCCACGGGAGGAGATGGAGCGGTGCTATCTTCTTAATCCGGGCTCCACACGGACTAGTATATATATATATTTATTTAATTATTTATAGTCCACTTGACGTAGTAGCGTATCGTTTCCGAAAATAATATATACAATATCGTATACGGTCACACGTAAAGTCCTATATAGTGACAACTCGATGCACAAGTTAATAAAACGCTACCCATTCGATGCTATTGATAAAAACGGCCACGCTTTTTAATCGCAGCATCGGGCACGAGTCGAAAGGCCTGTAATTTGGCCGACTCACCAGTTTATTTTCCCTTAATATCGAATCTCAATCCAGTCTGATTGCAGACTAGCACTTTTTTAACGTTACAAAAGGCGAGTTGAATAATTTTCGCTGGGCGATGGAGGCGTAATTCAGTATTTTTGATATGAAATGTTCAATTTCATTTATATTTTATTACTATAGGTTGGAATGAATGCGTAGAATTGTGGGTATATATTTTCAATGCAGAATGTAATCGAATTGCAGGCTCATTTATTGTGAATATGGTCATATAATGTTATTTTTATTAGACCGCATTTATTTATACAAAGATAAATCATTTATTATGGTGGTCATTTATTATTATGGTGGCTTATTCTTTATGAAGATTAGTGGCCATTAAGAAAAGTATATCGTTGTGGCCGAATAAAGTCCACTGCTGGACACAGTCCTCCCCCAAAGATTACTACAATGACCGATATAGGTGTGTTGTGTGCATGGGGGGGTTTTGCCATAATCGCCACGCTTGGCAGGCGGGTTGGCGATTGCAATTGAGTTGTTAATGTACTCGAAGGGCGCTGCTGCCCATCCTCCGGCTAATCCCATAGTCGCCTTTTACGACATCCAAGGAATGAGATGGGTTGGTGCTATTCGTAGCCGGCACCACACAGCATATAGTTATATTATTTTAAAGTATGATGTACTTTTTGAAAATAGCGCCATTAGACGTTTTTCAAACGAACTAGTGCCGCGGAAAGAATAAATTGGTGTTGTGTGTGTAATTAAATGGTCAATTTTCGTATATTTTCTTAAATAACTAAATTTATCTATTGTACACTCTAAACGACTGGTTAGCCAGTCGTTTAGGGGAGGCCTTTGTTCAGCAGTAGACTTCTTTTGGCTGACATGATGATGATGATGATGGTACAAAAATACATTTACCAAGATAATTCGGCTTCAACAGCCATTGATGGAACTTTTAGCTAAACTTAAACCAAGTTTTACCTAAATAACTTTTGATCGACCAAAATCCCTTTACAACCTAAAACATCTCTACATTCTCTTCACACGGTGTTCGTAATCACATGTACACGCTCACGTGTATTACTTCTACATAAATTTGTCACGCTGACAGTAACAATGACAAATAACTGCGTACGCGTGTTCCGCACGTCTGCACGCGAAAAGCACTATTGTGGAGATAGGAGATACTGCACAGTAGTTTTCTTTCAGAATATTTATACTGGTTGTTTACTTGTGGTAGCCCGGGGAATGATGAAGGGGTATGCCGGACTCCTACCGGCTAAAACCACTGGGGCGGTCATCTTCGGCACCTAAAGGTGACTCCAGGTCCTCGTATGATCACACTAGAGCCACCCACTCGTGCCACGCCTATAGGCACATCTCGGAGAGGGAAACTGAAAAGCGATCACTCCTCGGGGGGATTGTAAAGGATCCCACCAGCCAACGTAGCCGACACTTACTGCCGGTGGAGAAAGATCTTGCCCGATCCGATCGACCAGGATCTGCTGCTCTGCCACACACGCAGGGCACGCCTCGAGCGTGTGCTGCGCGGTATCTTGGTCGCTATCACAATGGTGGCATTGTGCCGTGGCCTCGAGTCCTGTGCAGGTACGCACACACACGCGCACAGGCCGTAGGTGACGCGCTCGCTCCTTCTGAGCCAGGCTCCAAAAAGCGGCAGAATGGCTTCGACGACGCCCTTGGTCGCAAATTACATCCGCAGGCGGTGACGCCACTTTCCAAGTGCACGCCGCCGAGCTAGCCGCCGCAGCCTGTGGAACGCCCCTGGTGGCGCGCCCTCGTCACTCTGGCGGAGTGAGCGTGTGTGATCGTAGACCCACGCATCCATCTCCGCCATGATTTCGAAACGCGGAAAACGCGCCACGAGAGTAGCCGCCTCCTAGGACACTGTTCGGTATCCTCGTGCGATCCGTATAGCCACTGCACTGCAGACAGTGAAGTTTGGTTCTGAAACACTGGGGAGAATACAACCTAATTGTTCTCACTAAATAGCTGTTCTTCTCACCTTACTCGTACTTCGTACTTGATACCGTGATCGGCTAACTGTAGGTGTACTGACACGGCATGTCTGAAGGTTCGTTTTTTAGGAGGTGACGTTTAAATGGCTTTATACGGTTACGGTTGGTGCAGTGGCGGATACAATCGGCTGCTGCGCTTCGAGTCGCTGGTTCGATTCCTGCACGGAACAATTATTTGTCTGATCTGCAGATAGTTGTTCCGGGTCTGGGTGTTTTGTGCGTAGAATTTATGTCTGTAAATGCACCCACGATACAGGAGAAACTTAGTATGGAGCAACGCCTATAAAAAAAGAGCCTGGGGTGTATTGGATTCTTACGCACAAAATTTCCCTAACGCGCTTCAAGATCTCTAGTGAAACGGACCGGTGCCTGTCATATACTATTATAACTGAATTGTAAATAAATAAATAAATAAATATGCAGCGCCCCAGCACGGCCCGAGGGAACTGATAAAAACGTCTTCCTCGACTCCATCACAGTGTTACGTCAGCACTTGATCACGTGACCACGATGCTGACGTGCTGCCTACATCTCTGGGATCTCTTAATGGATGTTTTAAACTCCCATTTTGAGCATCTGTGACTGTGAAAACTTACTAATCATAGCGTAAAGCAAGGGATGCGGCGGGTATAACCAAGTCAGCATGGGCGTCATCTGTGCTTCATGTGCTTGAATGCACGTCATTTTAAAACGGTTTATTGCTCTTTTGATGTACTACGTGTCGATACACGTCAACAAAATCGAGGAAATCTCTAGCAGTGCCTAAGAAATTACGTTGCTTTTGATGGATTGTACGTTTTAACCATAAAAACAGTAACTAACCATTTATAAATTATGACGTAACCTCTCCCAAAGTACTCTTACGGCATTATAGCACGGGTCGGGTGTTAATCTTCATTTGCGGGATGTTAATAGACGTCATCATTCTTTCTGTTTATTACGCCAGCAATGGTTTATGAACTCCACAATACGGTGGCTCGATGTATTATTAAATGAGTAGGGGTTGTTTGTAGGAGTGCAAATAAAATAGGGTTAGGAGGTCAGTTTTCGGAATTGATATTAATAATGTGGAGAAAGACAACAACAGATAGTAAAATAAAATAAATGATTGAGTATGACTCATAGAATTTTTCTAAGCTTAATAATTTTATTCATTTTTAATTTTAGTAGCTTCGTTATTTTAATATTAATTTAATATGGGTTAAAAATTTATCTTGAGGCTCTCGAGTAGAGACCGCACCGGAAAACGCAGCGTGGGACGACCTGGTGAAGCTCGTTGGATGCGGGTGGCATGTGACCGCCTGTTGTGGAAATCTGCGAAGAGGCCTTTGTTCAGCAATGGACGTTCTTTGGCCGATATGATGATGATGATGATGATGTCAAAGATTGGTATGAAAATATGTTTTAGGGTCTTCAAAATATGTGTCTGGATTAGCGGCATGGTGTTTCGGGATGTAACTGTGTCGTATAGAACCAGAATAGACACTCGATTGTCACCACTGTGGAGACTGCCCGGAGAACATGGCGCAGCACACTGGTGGAGTCTCCAGCTTGGATGACGTAGTGCCGTAACCTAGTCGCGGTGGTTTGACTCAGTGACCTCTCGCTCCCGGCTGTAGTTCTATCCACGGTCCAGGGTGTACTCACACGCCTTCTATGAGTACATTTATTACATTACTGTGTTCCAATTAGAAGGGAACTTTAGCTAGTGAAATGACTAAATAACGAACTAATAGCATTATAATTCACGGATATCATAAAAGACGACTAATGGACTCTTAATCAGAGGGATGGGTAGCAGCCTCTCTTCTGTGGAACAGTAACAGTATTCTGCGCTCACCAAGTCACCTGCCAAGCGTGGTTTTCCCCCTACAATGATGATATAGTTGTGGAAAGCCACACACCTTTTCTTCTGTTTGTTTTATATATTTATATTGAAATATAAATACTAAATTTGCAATAAACAGATTTTTATTTTTCCCAACGCATGCAGTGTTGCAGCCATGCAGAGGTCCTCCTATTGACCGCCGAAGCGAGAATACGTCGTCTTCAACCAATGAGGTGCGTGCATTATGTTACGATCCTACAGCCTCTATAACGTTATGGTGGTAGTGGTGATAGATATCAGGAATCTATGGTATTATGGTGAGGCTATGATGATGTGCACTATGATAGCACAGAAATTTAGAATTTAATTACTATGATTAAATCCTTCACTACTGTTGACTCGCTGTAAATAACTAAACTATCAAACTAAGAAACATTAAAAATTCATTTATTCACGGAACTATAAAGAATGTAGAGTCATAAGACAAAGTAGGTTTAATTCTATAAAGTTAATCCTTGCTTGCCGAGAGCGGGAAGACGCTTTTGTAGATATTTCATCGAAGTACTTAATCTACTATGTACTATAATAATAAAGTATATGCATATATATAAATATATATATATATATATAAATAAAGTACTATGCCGTGTGGTGCCGGCTCAGAATGCCACCACCCCATCTCCTCCCATGGGTGTCGTAAAAGTCGACTAAGGGATTAGCTGGAGGATGGGCAGCAGCGTCCTTCGAGTACATTAACAACTCAACTGCGATCGCCAACCCGCCCGCCAAGCGTGGCGATTATGGCAAAACCCCCCAATGAGCCCACAACACATCCATATCGGTGGTTGTGGTGATCTTTGGGGGAGGCCTGTGTCCAGCAGAGGACTTCATTCGGCCGAAATGATGATGACTTAATTTACGCGTCCACTTGATAGGCATCGGAGCGTACGGAGCGTACAAATTTGTTTGATTAGATGTTTGCTTTGCAAAAATTCCGACGTGATCTAGTGAATGCAGTTCCATAAGTATTAATACAAACCAAGACAATACCTACGCTCCATACGCTCCAATGCCGAGCCAGTCAATTCGCAGCTAGTTAGTATGATTATTTTATTTATTTAAGTATATAGTTCTGAATTACTTTTGGTTGAGACATGCCATTATGAATTGCTATTGAAGTGCTATATATAGACGGAGTATCCGTCGTCAATGCTAACGGTCGTGTTTGAATCCCGTATCGGGCAGTTTCGTGTTGGCTTCTCTATGATTATATAATAAAAATATCGGAATGGATACTACGTGCCGTGTGGTGCCGGCTCAGAATGCCACCACCCCATCTCCTCCCATGGGTGTCGTAAAAGTCGACTAAGGGATTAGCCGGAGGATGGGCAGCAGCGCCCTTCGAGTACATTAACAACTCAACTGCGATCGCCAACCCGCCTGCCAAGCGTGGCGATTATGGCAAAACCCCCCAATGAGCCCACAACACATCCATATCGGTGGTTGTGGTGATCTTTGGGGGAGGCCTGTGTCCAGCAGTGGACTTCATTCGGCCGAAATGATGACTACGCCATGCGGAACTTTTTTTTATAAGAATGTCACTTGACGCAATTAGTAAAACTGAAAAAGTGAAATCGTTAAACAAATGACTGCCGCCGCGCATGACCGCAATACTTTCGTTTGGTTAGTGATCAACCTTGTGTCCGAACGACTGCCCTCTAGTGACAACAACCCGGACCGATGATTTTACGTGCCCTCCGAAGCACAGAGCCGCTCAATTCAAATACCACTATGTTGTTGCCCATCCATAAACCGACCGCGCCGAGCTTTGCTTGCCGAGCCATGTTGGTTTCTTCCAATATCTTTGTGTACAACCTACGTTACTCAAAGTTTATAATTTAACGTTTAAAATATGCTATCCATAAAATTTTAAACATGACGTTCGACGTCGTAATTAACACTCGCCATAAAATATACGAGTATTTAAGAACGAGCTTAAACGATACTGAAGGGATTAGTAAACTGAAGTGGCAATCGGGGGTGGTACATTGTTCGTAGAACTGATGGCCGTTGGAATAAAAAGGTTCTCGAGTGGAGACTGCACACCGGAAAGCCCAGCGTGGGACGACCTCCAGCGAGTTGGACAGACGACCTGGTGAAGGTCGCTGGGAGTTGTAAGGTCTGAGTGGCATATTGTAACCGCTCGTTGTGGAAATCGGGGGAGCCCTTTGTTCAGCAGTAGACGTCCTCTGGCTGTTAAGATAATGATGATAAACGATACTTAGATAATTTAAAAACAAAAGAATGGCAAGTTTGATTCAAGCGCGGTTCTATAGCGAGAGTCTGCTTTGCGCTAAGCAAATCAGTGTCACTATAAAACGCTACATTTGAATGATGCATATTCAACGATCACGTTCAGCGTGAGAAGGAAACCGATACAAACTATTTGCAGGAACTTAATAATGCCAACGACGTGACCACACGACGATACGACTGCACGGTTCGTGCAGTGGCAGATACAGTCTGCTGCGCTCCGGGTCGCGGGTTCTATTCTCGCACGGAACTAATATTTGTACGATCTACAGGTAGTTGTTCCAGGCCTGGGTGTTATTGTGTGTGGAATTTGTGTCTGTAAACGCACTCACGACACAGAAGAAATACTGGTGTGGGGCAAGGTCTAAAAAAGACACACACACACACACATATATATATATATATATATATACCGTGTGGTGCCGGCTCAGAATACCACCACCCCATCTCCTCCCGTGGGTGTCGTAAAAGTCGACTAAGGGATTAGCCGGAGGATGGGCAGCAGCGTCCTTCGAATACATTAACAGCTCAACTGCGATCGCCAACCCGTCTGCCAAGCGTGGCGATTATGGCAAAACCCCCCATTGAGCCCACAGCACAGCCATATCGGTCGTTGTGGAGATCTTTGGGGGAGGCCTGTGTCCAGCAGTGGACTTCATTCGGCCGTGATGATGATATATATATATATATATATATATATATATCAGGTACTATAACAAAAGTAATATAACTATAAGTCTTACTCGTACCTTTATCTATAAAAGTAAATAACTGAAAATATTTAAATTAATCTCTTGCTTACATAATTCCAGTAGAGAGCAGGATGTCTCAATTTACAAACATTTTAGTTTCTTTCATACAATTTACTGCTCCGCTGTCACAGCGAAGCAAAGCAGCCGGGAAACTTAACTTAATACTCTCTTTTCAAGAATATAAAGTTATAAAAAATCCAGCGTATTTTTAAGGGAAGTGAAATGCGTTTCACTGCCTGTAATTTATACTTGCATATACAACATTATTTTCAGCATATACCAAACCTAAACATAGTATGATCAGAATTAGTAATAGAATCGATTGCAATATCCGAAAAATGTTGCCGTGTGGTGCCGGCTACGAATAGCACCAACTCATCTTTGATCTTTGAGGCAGGCCTGTGTTCAGCAGTGGACTTTATTAGGCCGAAATATTAATAATAATAAAAAATCCGAAAAATAAGTATAATAAAATCCAGTTGGGGCACGTTAATTGCAAATGAGCTAAGCGCGCCAGTGACATCATATCGGTAGATTAGGCATATTACTCCCTGTCATCCATCCCCACCCGTGCCGCAGGATTATGCGTGGACATTTGTGAGTCTATCCGGGGTGTCGCGGCTTTTGTATATGAGGTTCCTACACAAATAGTTGTTTCAAGTGGACAATCAGCAGGTCGTGTGGTGCCGGCTCAGAATACTACCACTCCATCTCCTCCCGTGGGTGTCGTAAAATTTGACTAAGGGATTAGCCGGAGGATGGGCAGCAGCGTCCTTCGAGTACATTAACAACTCACCTGAGATCGCCAACCCGTCTGCCGAGCGCGGCGATTACGGCAAAACCCCCCAATGAGCCCACAACACACCCATATCGGTCGTTGTTGTGTACTGTGGGGGAGGCCTATGTCCAGCAGTGAACTTCATTCGGCCGAAATGAATGATGAATGAATCAGCAGGTTCGATTTTCTCTTAACCCTATACTTGGCATGTTAAAATGCAAAAAGGTGTAAGTTCCTTTTTTCTGTAATAACGAATAAATTGCTACAAAAACACAATACACCATATTATATTTTGTTCTTCTAGTTTGTGGGTCAATAAACTTTTTCACACGTATTTTCGATTTTAAGTTCGCGTACGCACGGCTACATATCTATATATTTCCAGTATAAGCTGATCTCGAATTATATAGACCATACGATGAGAGATAAGAGTAAACTGGATTTCACAGCTTGATATGCAGCTATGTGTACATGTAATGAAATATGCGGCGCGATGCGTCGTGAAAATACGTAACTGGATCTGTTTGATTTGTGTCACCGTGTCACTATACGCACTTACTCTCAAATCTATCCCGCCTCATTTTTCACCTCTCTAGTCGTACCGGATTATATCAAGTAATTGGACCGAAGCATAATCTGCTGATGTCAGTTTGTTAGGACTATTATAGAGGCCACATATTAACTCATACGTAACCATGACCGAATTTATAACACGATAGATGAAAACAAAATAAATCATTGTGGCCGAACTCACTATTAACCTGCACACCGCAGAACACAAACTGTTATTTGCAACAGTTAAAATTAACAGTCCGCTGGTTCGCATAACAACATCATTTCGTTAGGTTACCCAGTGCATAGTGTAAAATCTGCACCGACAAGTTTAAATTGAATTGAACTCGAACTTGTTACGAACGATATATAGCCGATCCCAATTGATCCTGGACCAAACTTTCGCCAATCTGTTCAAATCTCGAAAGAGCTAGTTCTACGTTTAAATGAAACATTCTCTCAGTTGGATGAATCTTCCCTGCTATTTTATGTAGCTTAAATTAGTTTTATTAAGCTAACATTATTTATTTCTGGTAACGTATACCTTGTTTTGTAGAAGAAATCAATTAAATTACAGTAATGTGATTAAAATATACACTTGAATTTTACATTACAGTATTATCAAGAGGATGAAGAGCATCGTATAAGAAAGCATGGTCAGTAATAAAAAATATTAAGATTTTTGTCTGTAAACTATACTTACCCTCGACGCAGGAGAAATCCTAGTGTGGGACAACGTTGCCCGCGGTTTCACAAACCAGTTTATTTTTATCAATATAAATACAAATATAGCCTGAGTACATCACTCAGTGATAGTGTAGCTTTCTATTAGTGAAAGAAATTTTTAAACGTTTCAATTGCTCCTGAGATTATCACGTACATACAAACAAACAAAACCTCTTTATCATTTTAGTATAGATGAGCAAAACAACAAATTATTACAACAAACCGTTGATGTGCCTCACATTTCTTAAAAAAGAACACTCTCACGAACTCTCACACATACGCATCTCACACAGAGATACACCTACGCATACTCCTACATATCCCCCCTCCACTCCCTCACGTACACGCACTCAATCTGATCTAACATTGCATTTCTTGTTTCTTTACTTTTTTTAATGTTATAATATTTTATGTTTATTGTTTAACGTTCATTAGAGTCACACATTGTATGCAGGGTAGGAACTGGCTCTGGCCATACAGGTCACCCTAGTTTAGAAGCCAAGGCTACATTACCTTGTAAACTTGGACTGAACAATAAAGTTATTATTATCTCTTTATTCACGGGTTTATATCGCTGCGTTCTGTAAGCTTCTTAATAGATCTCCTTATGATATACTTTTTTAGGGATCCAAATGTCCGAAGGAAAAATCGGCGGAACCCTTATAGGATCACTCGTATGTCTGTCTGTCCGTCTGTCACAGCCAATTTTCTCCGAATCTACTAGAGCCATTAAATTGAGGTTTGGTACACATATTGATTTATGCAACCCAAATACGGACATGTAATGTAAATAAATGAATTTAGAATATGGAGATCATTTTTGGGGGTAAATTATGAACAAAAATTTATAAAGTTTTTCAACTGTACCGTGTGACATATCGAATGGAAATTCATATATCTAAATCTACTTAACAAACTAGTACATTTAGAGCAAATTGGCTGTGTCAGGCTGACAGAGAGACAGATACACAAATGATTGACCCTGAAATATATTGGAAGAAAGGAGATATGCCATGTAGTTCAAAATGTATGCGAACCTAGAAATCCAGTTTTCCCCTACCATTCATCATAAAAACACACTAATGCACACAGTTACAAGTTCTCATCCAATGAACTGAATAAACACAAAATTATAATTGGCTATTCATACTAAAACACAGCCTCTACTATGTAGGCAGCCAATCATGCCAAGCGTACGGACTACACACAGCGGCCGTACCACGCAACGCGTCAATATTCTATTGGAAGTACCGCTGTTATATTAACTCCATTTGTTATTCACCGATTGCTAGTTAAAAGTGGTAGATAAGAAGCATTGTATTTTGTACAAAATAATAATGTCGTTTTGCTCCATCAATCTAAATGTAACATAATAAAGAAAACCAATTTTTTTATAGACAAATAATAGAAAATTCTCTCACTTGCATATTGTAATGATTCCTTCCTTGATAAATTTATTATTTTCGCCTAGGTGTTTGCATGTTATCCCCGAACAACATGACACTTTAACGAAATTTCATTTACGGGATCAAATCTCAACTAATGTGATAAAACGACTAATTTTTCCGAATGGCCCGGATTGTGGGTGGTAGCGCTCCCGTACCACTTCTCCTTATTTTCTGTTTCTATGTACAGAACTCTAAAAATGGCAAGTGTGGCTTAACTTCACAGATTATTTTTATGTGTGCCATATGAATTTTGTCACGAGCTCATCAAACTCTATGTCCACATTTTTTTTACTCGACAAGGGGACCCCCTTCAAATATATATACATTTGTAATTTTATTTACTTTTCTTAGATTTAATCATTATGAACAGACTACCGTAGCGTGCCGCACCGTACCGTATTCGTAAATACTTATTTTATCCCAACAAGGTAGATTTTTCCGTATCACTGGACAATTGAGTTGGTGACCATCTATATACAGGCTGTCCAGTAAATAGCACGACATACTGCAGGGGGTGAGAGCTTGGGTCAATACCTACCAAAAAAATACAATATATTTTCAGCAAAATCTTACGGATTTACAGTAGTACAAAACCAAGCTCTCACCCCCTGCAGTAGGTCGTGCTATTTACTGGACAGCCTGTATATATAAATTTAAACTTCGTTTGTTCAAAATCGCAAATGTCCTAAAGTTCTTTACCGATCGTTTTGAATTTTTTACACATCATGATATCCATATACGCGAATGTTATTATTAAATCAGGAGACTTATAATCTATATATATAATAATTTAACGTTCGTTTGTTCACATGCTAAAATATCCTGTAGTTCTTTACCGATCGTTTTGAAACTTTTACACATCGCTGTATTCATGTACACGCATGTTTTTATTAAAACTCATATTTTATTTATTTATTCATCTTTAAATTAATTTTGTAAATATGTCCATCTAGCCACAACAACGCGTGGTAGGGCAAAGCTAGTTATTTCATAAAATTTTCTACCGAGACTGAAAAAAAATTATTCTGAATATTTTTTTTTAATAGGCAGCTGTTGCCTGCTGTTCCAAAAAAATATGGATTTGGCTGCGGTATTACTAGTGAACGTCCGAGGCTTACCACGAAGCCGAGGTTGTTATGTAATCTCCATGGAGCCGGGACAAGCACGAACTGTAGATTTGGTATGGTTTATTGTAGTTGTTGTTATCACAAACAGTTAATTTTATTTTTATCGTATTTTATAATTAAAGGCATAAAGAAAATAAAGTGGGGCAAATATATAACGACAAGTTATATAAAATTCTGAGGTTCCCCAGATTTTCGTTTGTTGTGTTCTTTATTTACAGATCTATCATTAGAGAAGGAAATACCGCATGACAGCCAAAAAAAATATTGAAATACAATTTGTAAAACGACATCGGTGGACGACAGCTAAAATTGTCTGAATTTTATTCATAAACCGAATTTGGAGTGATCTTCAAATACACTTCATATCACGGCTTAATATTAATAAATCATCGAGGTATCCAAGTAGCGGTACATTAGACTCGTAACACAAAGAATTACTTACCGCTGGGTCTCAGGGGTGAAGACGGGATGAACTCAAAATTATATATTTATTACTCCAGAACAAAGAGAGAACAGTAAAATATATTTTTGAAATTCACGATGTCCCGTCATGAATTTTCACTCTTAAGATTTCTTCTAAAATGGTAAGATTTTTAATAATATAACTCAATACTGCGGTTGTACCTATTAACCTACCTTGCCTGGGCCATCCATTGGTGCCACGCCTACAGGAAAATCTCAGAGGAGGTGACGGTAAACAGAGTACCCCTTCCGGGATCGGCTTATCGGTGATCGGGATCTTTCCGATCACGCTCTGCCGTCTACTTCTGGAGCATGACGCTCTTATAGAAGGAGACCACTGCACTCAAATTTTCTGGCTTTACCAGTATAGCTGATACTAATGCTGGCTGAGAAAGATCTGATCGACCAGGAGCCGCCCCTCGGCAGCTGCGTGTTTTGTGCGTTATTCTGGTTGTCTCCACGATGGTGGCCCTCAAGCATGACTTGGCGTTCTAGCCTGTGCAGGTACGTACCGAAATTACATTTAATTCGCCGGTGAAAATCTGCGTCATCCCAAAAAACTGAAACTAGTACATTTTATTTCTTTCTTTTATTACTTGCTAAATTGTTGAGTTTTGCCGTAATTAGGTAACGGTGAGTTAAAAACATTTGACAAGTAGATTATGTTGAAATGTGACCTCATTTCCTCACCTTGATAACACTTTTCCGTCCGTCCATTTACTAATCCTGCCCACCCAATTTCACCTAAATTCCCCAAAAATTACACTTATCTTAAACGTAATTTTTGGGTCTCGTTTGTTGGGTTAGCAAAATGGAGAATAGAATTTTCTAATTAGCATTTTGTTAATTAATTTTGCTAAACATTCCCAAAGTGATAATTCTTATAAAAAGGTTTTGTTCAATCAAATTAATCCTTAAACAATTGATAAATAACATTATCATCGTTCGAAATGTGAAAAGTAGCTTTATATTTAGGCTTTTGATAGCTTTGTTAGATATGTAAGCCTTATGCAATTTATACATATAAGTGCTTCAGAAAAGTAACTTGTACATCAATCAAAGCACTCATAAAGTAAATGTACATAATATTAATATATTACGTAAATAAAAAGAATTTGATTTAATCAGGTACACGGTCCCTTAAGTTAACCTATCTGATTAAACTTGACCCTGGCAGCGTGGCAGGTGAGTGATTGTTTCTAAAAATATTCTCTATTGCTGGTCGATTGTTATTAATTGCTGTGTATTTAATTGTTTATTGTCATTGGATTGTTATTCGGCAACAACGAATTTGACAATCGAATGAACGATTGCACATTTGTCGATTTAGTTGAATTACTTTTTCTGAATGAATAGCCAAATGCAAATAAAAATAAAAATAGCACAACGTTCCGATTTTACCATTTTCTGACAAATAGTCATCAATACTCTTATCTCAGCTAGTAACCCCTTTCCGACTGAATCTATGTACTACATTAAATTCTTCATAATGTTGTGTTTTTTCTACGACCAAATTAATTGTAATGAACTTTAGTAACAATATAATCCAGAAAGGGAAACAGAGCACTTTTCGTTTCACTAAAGAATTCACGCGGGAAAACACGCAGGCACAACCAGTTACATCATACTAAGGTACAAAACTTGTTTCAACCAATACCTCATGGGATGCCTGGCGTTCACAATAGCATGTCACTTATTCAGTGATAATTTGCTAGAACAAATTGAATTGCGCATTAGCAATAGCTCAGTTTTGTATCTATCTTTGTAAACCAAATACTGCAGGCGCAATGGAATTGGTAACTGTTTTTCGTGAAGGGTTACTCTTGGTAATAATTTATATAATTAATTTTATTTAAATATTAATTAAATAAATATAAATTAAATATTAATTAATAATAGTAATTTTATAATTAATTTTATAAAATAATTTTAATTGGTAACTCTTTTTCGTTAGTTAATATATTTTTATTAGAAACTCAATAGCACTTCATTTTATTTTGTTTTGTTAGTACTGTAAATCCAATATACTCACACTGTTACTGCGAGGGCACAAAACACTTCTAGCTATTCTGAATAAAAAAGAGAGTTTTGTCGAGGGAAACAATATTTTCAGGTTATTTATAGCGCCGCTAATGCGTTCATTCTCAATCAAAATATTTAAAACAAGCTAGTCTCATAATATCCAAATGACTATTTGTTCTTTCTTGGCTCTATCGATATAAAATCTTCATAGTGCATAAACTCTACAGTAATGTAGCACTACAGACTGCTTGCTACTATGTGGGATCATCGCATCAGATTTTCCACCTTTTTTAGGGTTCCAAACGTCTGAAGGACCAAACGGTGGAACCCTATAGGATCACTCGTGTGGCTATCTGTCTGTCTGTCCATCTGTTACAGTAAATTATTTCCGAATCCACAAGACCGATTATGTTGAAATTTGGTACACATATGGATTTCTGTGACCCAAACCTTGACGCGTAACGTAAATATATCAATTTTGAATACGGGGTCACTTTTGGGATACATTTTTGCAATCTGTACCGTGTAACATACTAAATGAAAGGACTTATTGTGAAAGTCTGCATGGTAAATCTTTCAATATCGTGCGTACAAACTTATGTTTGCAGTTGGAATGTATTGGAGAACATGTTTTTCAATTACATGTTAAGTTTGTTCTTGGGATAAATTATTAGTACAAGACAGAATTCAACAATAGACAATATATTAAGGAATTTCGGAACCCTGTCCACGCGAGTTAAACTAGAAATTGTTCGGTTTTTTTCTTAATGGCCAGAAATCGTTTACCATCATTATAGTATCAACCGTAAGCTTGCTTTAGTTAAGAGATGACAAAGAATTCTCAAATGATTTACATCTTAAATATATCCAGTAAATGTAAAATATTCACGTCAGGCAAACGTACTTTAGCTGAATGTACTCGAAATACAAGCGATATGAATAATCATACCTTGTATTTCGAGTACATTCAGCTAAAGTACGTTTGCCTCCAACCTAGTTTAACTCTCCGAGGAATGTCTTAAATTCTTTATTGAAGATTTGCAGTTTATTTCTCAAAAGTGAAAGAACTTCAAATTATGTTCGTCTGTTGATGTTGTATTTTATTTTAATTTTAAATATCCTTTTGTTAGTATAGCTTTTATCAGTTTCAGTGGAATATGTGTTAATGTCATAATTGCGTGATCTGTTCACTGTGGTTCCCGACTCGTTTTTTTTTAATGCTGGTTGATAGAGAGGGAAGTGAAACGTATATTTTCCTACTCGTCCTTTTTCTATTCTGATTCATTTCGTTGCGGGTACGTGGACGACCATGCACATTATACGGTTCCGTAGTCAGTATGGCTACCTATACAGAACTCTTTTGAGTCTTTTCATCCCAAATTCGTACAAATTTAATAATACCCTTCATTTGCGAAATACATTCTGTGAAAAAAGTATCGGGAATGGATGATTTGTTTATGGTTCCAAATTCAAATTATTGTTTTTATTGTTGTTGTTAGATTGGCACAACTGTTTTCCATTTTGACACCGAGTTTGAGTTGCATCTGTTATTTATATTAAATACAGTGCTGTTTTTAGTTATATAATATCTAGTGTGTATAGCGAATTTCATTATGGACAAAAACACCAAACAAAGAGTTTGTCTTAAATTTTGCATCGCCAATGGAATTTCGTGTTCGGTATCACTGAAAATGTTACAGAAGGCTTACGGTGAATCGACTTTATCAAAAACACGTGCTTATGAGAAGAAGCGTTCAAAAGCGGTCGAGATGTGATGGAAGATTTGCCTCTTTGGCCTACCAGAGTAGGCCATCAACGTCTGCAACTGAAGTTAACATCGCAAAAGTGAAGGAAATAGTGACTGAAAATCCTCATTCAACTTTGAGAGAGATAGCCGCCGTAACTTTCTGTATCTCACGAGTCGATCCGTGCCAATTTCATTTCATTCATTGCCAACTAATCATTTGGGTATGAAACATGTTACCGATCGGCTAGTCCCAAAAGACCTGAATTTTCTTCAAAAACTCAATCGCATGAGAGGCGCCGAGGACATGCTAGAACGAGTCAATTCCGACCCAACATTCATGAAACGCATTGTTACTGGTAACGAGACGTGGGTTTATGAGTTTGACATGTCAACAAGCTTCGGAGTGGCGCCTTCCAACTGAACCGAAACCGAAAAACCACGCCAAAGTCGATCATAAGTCAAAGTCATGTTGACTGTTTTCTTTGACTATCGCGGTTTTGTGCACTCAAAATTCTTGCCGGAAGGTCAAACGGTAAGTAAAGAATATTATTTGAGCATTATGCGGCATTTAAGAGACCAAATTCGAAGAAAAAGGCCAGATTTGTGGAAAGAAAATTCTTGGATTTTGCACCACGATAATGCGCCTTCACACACGGCCATCATTGTGAACGAATTTTTGACCAAACACTCAACAAATACCATCGAGCAACCACCATATTCAAACCACCATATTCACCAGATATGGCTCCAGCCGACTTCTTTCTTTTTCCTAAACTCAATGACCACTTCGTGGCACCCGTTTTCAATCGGTAGAAGACATAAAGGAGAATTCATTGGATTGTATTGGAGAACATGTTATTCAACTACGATGTTTAGTTTGTTCTTGAGATAAGTTATTGGTACAAGACCGTATTCGACATTTATACGTCTTAGTTTAGTAAATTTAAAATGTTTAATAAAAAATAAAGATTACGACAAACTAATTAGGGACCCCCCCAAAATGATGACACAGTTGTGAAATCTATGGGGGAGGCCTTTGTTCAGCAGTGGACGTATAAATGGCCGATATGATGAATTAGGGACAGAGTAAAAAAAATAACTAGTGGATGACATATTCATCGTATGGAACCCTCTCCACGCGAGTTCAACTCGTATTTGTCCAGTTTTTTAATTGTTTTATAACTTTGGTGACGTCATTAGTATACTAACTATGCCAAATGATAACTTCATAGCACTAACAGTCTACGGGTAAAACGGCTGTAACAGAGAGTCGGACAGACAGACGGACCGACATGGTGAAACTATAAGGGTTCCTTGTTTGACTACGGAACTCTAAAAAAGACCATCCCTCACCCATGTGGGAGGGTTTTGTTAAAGGTGACTAAAATATGAGCGTCCCATGTGCTATTAACAACATATTCGCCTAACAATCATGGTGATTATGGTGATTACATTAAATGTAGTAATCATAGGCCCACGTTCAGCAGTGGACATTTACTAGCTGAAGTGCTTTTTGACCGTTTTATTTTTTTAAACTTGGCCCACACTAGGATTTCTACTGTATCGTGGGTGCGTTTGCAAGCGTAAATTCCACACACAATACAATGGATCAATAAAAAAAAGGTACAAAGATAAAAATATAGAATGCCGTTTCAAAACATAGAGCCTACATTTTAAGACATTAAATGAATTCAATTTCACCCAAGAAATAAGAAAAAACATACTAAGTCATTTCCAGAAGTAGCTTAATGGTATAGATTTCCACAGTCACTCTAAAAGTTCGTTAATTAAAAACGGCATTGATGGTTGTGCTGGTGTCGGGTAGCGATGTTAATTGGTGCGCCCAGTATTCCCGTCAGCAGTTCTCAACTGACCAACACGATCGTCTCCCAAGTTCCTCGTCTTAGCTTTGGAGATGTAAAGATGCTAGATGTGCTTTAATTGAATTACATTACGTAAGCGTTCCCCTATTGTATGGGAACCATTGCTGTTGCTGGTACTTAAGTCCAATAGTAGCTAGGCTATTCATCATTTCGGCCGAATGAAGTCCACTGCTAGACACAGGCCTCCCTCAAAGATCACCACAACGACCAATATGGGTGTGTTGTGTGCTCATTGGGGGCTCTTGCCATAATTGCCACGCTTGGCAGACGGGTTGGCGATCGCAGTTGAGTTGTTAATGTATTCGAAGGACGCTGCTTCCCATCCTCCGATAAATCCCTTAGTCGACTTTTACGACACCCACGGGATGAAATAGGGTGGTAGCATTCTGAGCCGGCACCACACGGCTAGGCTATTGCTATGCATAAACTTTAAGGTGCTAAAGAACATTTTCTAATAAAAACGAGTTTGATAGGAACGGAGAAGTATCATTAAGAACCAATAGTATTTTGTCATCCGTTGTGGTTCGTGGTTGGTGAGGAGAGATATCTGATTTAAGGAGGGGTATGTCCTTGCATATCCCTACGCTCCGCTTAAGCTTGCAAATGTCTTCATCTACACTAGCTCACACATCTCTGCTCCACTTTGGTGACAACAGCTAGCCGACTATATTGCTCATCTCCTAGCATCTGCTGCTCTCAGCTTTGTTGTTTATCGTGTTAGAGCGGATGATGTCCGAGTTCTAGAAAATTCTGTAGGGAGGTACGTACATCCAATCACCATAAAGTTTAGAGATATGAATTATGACATAATTATATGAATTGAATTTGAATTTAACATGTTTTAATGTATTTAATAATAACTTTTTATTTAGTTTCATAAACTGATACAATAATTGTTATGTAAAATAAGACCATACAAAACAAGGAACACTTAGGTACTAAGATTAAACAATATTCGTGGACCCCACACTAGTGTCGTGGGGTCCAGTCTCTTCCCAGTCCATATACAGCTTATACAAGTGACAGTTTATACAACACTAGAAAAATGAGAACTATAATTAGTATAAAAAGATTGTGCATATACGTGTGTGTGTTTTTGTGTCTGTGCCGTAGTGTACGCGTTCCAGCCCGGTGTGGATTAGATTTTCAGTTTCGTCATAGTTTTGGATCAGTAACCATTCACGTATTATACTTTTTTACAGTCGAATTTTGTCATGTTAAGTATAGATTTGAAATAATTGAAATAATTTTGACTAGAGAAATGGACCCAGAAATTCGAACGATCTACTAGCAAATGAGGAATGTACTCTTGGTCTGTCCTATTGCAGTGTTCTGTGTGACGAGTGAGCTAGATCTTTTGCGTATTTGTAAAATCTACGAATATCTAGAAGAACTTTATATCATTGTTGAAGAACAGTTAAGTTTTGAATAATAATCGCTGGTCGGGGCATTCACTAGACGTCCCAGTTTTGTAGATAATACCAACGCTTATGAATCTCCAAGAATCTCCATGAATAATTCTTATTCGTTTATTATCAATAACTTGTTCGCATTCATTTCGTACGATTCCTGGCTTTGCCAAGGCCATTTCTTCTCTTCCCGTGGGAGTTGTACAAGATGACAAAGAGATCATAGGAGTAAGCTTTGTAAGAATATCGAGGAGGCAGTACTTGTTTTCTACGGCATAATGCCAATGCCAATCCATTGGCCCAACATATTATGGCATTATTTTATCCTTGAACCAAGTGTCAGTCCAGTGTAACCTATTGCTGCTATGTACGTAATTTTAGTCTGCAAACGTAATGTTTACAGACATAAATAAAACATCTACAGACGTAAAGGGCGTTTGTGCACGTATATATAAGAACAGATGTAAGTATTGGTCGTGTGTGTATGCACTTAATCTATTTCATGTGGGAAACAAACCATTAGCCATCTTAAACGCAACAAACAAATCGATTAACGCTGCCCCAATCGAGTCTTTATTACGAAGCCAGTTCACTGAAGTATGAAGTCCGCCTACCTATATCAGTAAACCTTTTTCTTTATTCACGGACTTGTATCCCCTATAAATGGGAACCCGGTCTCTTGATAGGCTTACGTGGGGACATGGGTCCAAAACGCCGAGGCGCTTTAGAGAATTTTAGTCTAAAATGTAATGGGACACTAACCGGGGACTCTCCATGGCTGCACTATAAAATGCAGTCTTGGATTGTCCCCGTAGGTGTAAAACTATTGTATGAAATGGAAACTACAGTTACAATGTCTATTGCAATGGGTGCTTAATGGATTTAATGCTATGAAAAACGGAAAAAACGGCGTCTGCCTTTCAACTTTTAATGTGAAATTGGATGGGCCCCCTAAATGGCCACTACTACATGTGACAGGGAGCCACACCTGTGTGAGCGGCTAGGGGTGTCGAGAGGTGCGGCACTGGTTTCACCATCGCGAGTTTCGAAGACTCGGAGCGGGTTTCCCCGTTATAGGCACTCTCACCCCCGAGCATACAGCTCTAGCGGCCCCCTCTGATAGACCAACTAAAGCAAGTCAGAGTTGAAAATCCTGCGGGCGCTCATGGGGTTCTACTCCAACTGACCAATAAAGGCAAGCCGAAGACGAGGCCTTGACCGGCTCTCTGGAGCATTCGGGTACGCAGTGTCACCACTCACATTCAGCTCGCCACAAACTGCCCCGCGTTCTGTAAGCTTCTAAAATTTTTTTTTTTCTTATGATACACTTTTTTATATCAAACGGTAGGAAGAAATCAAGCAGCTGCTTTAATCTGCCCTCCAGGATTACTGGGCAGCCGTTATGGCCAGAGAGGTTCCAGTATACCTTACTATTATTATTTCTATAAAGTTATAAAACAAGGAGACGTGCATAAGCACCAGCTACTGCTAGTTTGAATGTATCTCTTTAAATAAATAATATGAAAGAACCAACTGCAAAAACTCATCCAAGCGAATTCAGTGTTTTAGCGTAAGAATAACAGACACAGCAAAAAATTGCAAATGCACCACTTTTCACCTTGAACACGTTCTTTCTGCCAAAATTTCTTGTCCACTAAAAGGCAAAGAGGCAAGCCATAAACACAACTACATTGGGATACGAAAAACATCCATAGATTACCGTACTGAAAATGTAGGGAAAATACATTATGTAAAAGACTGAGACATTTTTAACACTCGTGCTAATCTCGCAACAGCCATTCATCATTCCTAAAATACTACCTCTTTGTGCGCACTTCGGCACCAGTTTGAGCAAAAAAGTTAAACATGGAAGGAGCTTATTTTGGCAACGTTCGACATTAGAATGCGCACACGACACAATTACATAAATGGAGACCATTTTAAGCTTCCAAGAGCGGTTTTAGTTGTTAAATGAATCATCAACATATCATCCAAAAGAAGTTCACTACTGAATAATAAGCATCCCCCATAGATTTCCACAACGAGATCGAATCATAAATAAGGAGATCCGTAGAAGAACTAAGGCATAGCTGAAAGGATTAGTAAACTGAAGTGGCAATGGGCGGAGCACTTAGCTGAAATGATAGCCCTTGGGATTCTCGAATGGAGACAGTGCTACGGAAAATGCAGCGTGGGACGGCCTCCAACGAGATGGACGGATGACTTGGTGAAGGTTGCTGAAAGTTGTTGGATACGGGCGGCATGTTACCAGTAGTTATACGAATATTAATGTCTAAATAATAATAAACGGTTTTTCTATCATTAAATAATATACTTTTATTTAGTTTCATACTGGTCTTATCTTAGGATATCGATATCCCCTTATAGGGTCGTGGAGGTCGATAGGGAATAACTCTGTGAAAACAGTCAGATGTATCTGATTAAACTGGAAGCCAACCTCAAAATAAATTAAGAAAGCAAAGACTGATTGTAAGTTCGCGAGAATGAAGGCCGCTTAGGAAATTACCAATATCCAGCTTTCCGAAGCGTTTCCGCCGCGTCACTGCTCATCGAGATGACCAATCAGAAATTCGTTCTCTGTAAACTGCTATATATTATGTGTCTTGAATTATGGGCTACAATATGCCATCGCAGTAATTTTCAAGTGCGAGAATAGTAGACTGCGTTTCATCTATCTGCCTCATCAAGCGATATCATGGAAATATTCATATGTTATACGTGTTTAAGTGCAAAGCTAAAGTGTGGAACTCTTGTAAACGTCTATTTTCCCTGCTTCCTATAACGGGTAACCATTAAAGTAAGAGCTAAATGCGTTCATTCCATTGTAGAGCTCATCCATCGCTTTCGCAACTCAAGATCGGGGTCAAACAAAAAATCGTGTGGTTATTAAAAGTTTCATACTCAGTAAAGGTGAGATATAACATGCTGATGAAATACAGCATTTTTTAGTGAATGAAATGTATATCGAATACTTCACCAATATTCTCTTTTAATGCCGCTGTATTACAGAATACGTTCACCACAAAGCCTGCATACGAGGCAACTTTGTTTCGCATTTTCAGCTTAGTTTTTATTCTACTATTTTCTATGTAATTCATATCGACATGTGTGGAGACTCGTGATTTGTAATTGAATATAATTTCAGCAGTATTACCGTGGTTTTAAAAATGAGGGATTATTTATTAATACCAATACCATGCACGCTATGCGCACTCAACCAACTCCTTCTATATTTTTTCGGACCCAATGCAAATTCTACACGAGCTTCCTCGCTCCCGGGAAAGACGAAGGAGCATGCCGGAATTATTTTTTTATTTTTTATTGGTTTTCAGTTGAAATTCTACATGAACTTCCTTCACCAAGGGGAAGGGCGAAGGGGTATGTCGGATGACTATCGGCTTAAACCACGGGGGCGGCCATCATCGGCACCTAAGGGGGCTCCAGATCCTCATATGATCACACTAGAGCCGCCCAATGGTGCCAGGCCTATAGGCACATCTTAGAGAGGGTGATTGTAAAGTGGTCACTCCCCCGGGGGATTGTAAAGGATTCCCCGAAGCATCCCTGTGCGCTGTGCTCTGCTACGCATACGGCACCACGAGACCCGGGGGTCGCTTGGTGTGAGCACGCAAACTACCGAATCTACGTGCCCCCGACCATGTAATGATGGCAAAGGGCTCGAACATAATGTGGCGGTGGTCCGAATGTGAGTGTGTGAATGTGAAACCTCCGCCGCTACTCCCCAACCTCACACCATGCAGCCCACAGAAGGAGCCGCCTATGTCAGGTCCACCACAGACTCCCCCTGCCACCAAACGCAGGTGCTAATGGATCCCCGATTCAGCATTGTATGTGGAATTCATCATCAATCATGTCTGTAAACGCACCCATGACACGGGAGTAATCCTAGTGTGGGGTAACGATTTATTTTTAAATACAAAAAATAGAATCGAAGATCAATTGACGCCGCCTATTCTTGCATTATCCTCCCCTCTTGGTTTGTCCCGACGGTTGCCCCAAGCTCTAGAGTGAGCGTTGAAGTCCCCCAGTATGAGCACTAGACGGGCCAGCAATTACAACGATTGCTGCGCGCCACCCCGTCCAGGTATCCCTCGAAGTCGGCTCGCTTGCTCGGCCGGAAAATCGCATACAGAGCCTAGTGTTTTGTCTGCGCCTAACTCAATGATCGCCTTGATTCACATCCAGCATTATTGGATTCCGTTCTAGTTAAACAAAACAAAATACATATGTAGGTATATAAAACAAAAACGGTATACAAGTTCATAATTAAAATGTAGTAATACCCAGAATGGTAAAATGCTAGATTTAAAATGGACTTGACAGTGTGATTAGTACAAGTCGAAGAAATTTCGTCTGTTTGCTTTATTTTTTATTATTATTCTCGTCACAATATGTAGCATAAGATACTTGTCCTGTAAAGCAGCTATTCAAGTCCAATAAAATAAATGTGCCACCTGAAGGCACAGGTTGAATGTAATTTGAACTCCCATTACGATACTAAAAAACTGCATGCGACTCCTCAATGATATTCATTTTATATCGAGTTTATTTTAGCTTTTCTTTATAATTCTCTTCCCAATTAGTTATTTTTATTTGAAACGGCAGTCGATACCAAAGACACGCTTCGACAAATTTTATTCGAAGCATCGAAAAGAAGTTAGATCTTATTTTTGTGCGAACTATTTAATTGAATATTCTGATAGGAACTATTGGTGCAGTAATCGACACGCTGAAAGAACATTGAAAGGAAGTTTGATATTCACAGGCTGAGACTGAAAATGATATTGGGCTTTCCACTTCTCAACTTCAAAAACTACAGACCTTTGAGCCGCTACTCGTGTTCGTGTGTACTACTTTGGATGTGTCTGAGAACGGTACCCTCTACACAAAATAAAGCCACCATTATTCAGAACATGGATTGGCATACCTGTAGCAGCGACATATGAGTATGTATGCGTGTGTCACACTGGAAGCTGGGTGGCCGGAAGGAAACCGTAAGGCGAGCACTCTGTTTTCACTCCTTCACAAATATCAGTAGATTACATGCGGTACCATACCGTTGCAATCACGATACCCACTGTCATGCTTACATAGTAGCTAAGCAAATGTTCTGTAAGCACGAGTATTATGGGACGATGGGATTAACCGAAAAATGGGCAGCAACATCCTTTGAGTACATTAACAACTTAACTGCGATCACCAACCCGCCTGCTAAGCGTGTTGGTGATGGAAAATCCCCCCAATGAGCACACAACGCACCCAGACCGGTTATTGTGGCGATCTTTGGGGGAGGCTTGTGTTCAGCAGTGGACTTTATTCGGCTGAAACGACGATTTGTAAAACGCGACGTAGCATTTCACAACCCATCTGGCTGTGGTATGCAGCGGGCCACGTAGTCCTCAGAAAAGAATCTACCAGGCCCTCTAAACCTTTGGTGTCGTAAAAGACGACAGTGTCATTTTGCAGAATATGGAATATAGATATAGTCCTGAGTTGCGGTCACGACATAGTGTTTTCCTTCCACGTCTAGTCGATCCAGTTATTCAGGTCAGTGATCCATCTGGCTGGGGACGTCTTCCTCTACGTTTGGCGATCCATGGCCTTTATAGAGTTAAGACCATGGATCGCGATCAGCGTTTTCCAATAGGGGTGCGGCAAATTTGTAAGTTAATTCCCCAACTAACTAGGTTGAAAGAACACGTCCCCATAGATTTTAACAATTGTGTCGTCTATTGGTGTGAATTTGCTAATACTCAAATTGGCACGCTTGGCAAGCGGGTTGGTGAGAGCAGTATGGCTACTGTTCCACAGGAAGGACGCTACTGCTCATCCCTCTGGTTGTGAGTCGCCTTTTACGACATCCATAGTATGAAATGGAGTGGTGCTATATTCTTTATCCGGACACCACATGTGACGACAGTTAACCGTATAACAATTTTGAAAGACGCAACTTTATTGAGCAAAATAATAATAATAAAATTTATATTTAAGAAAAACTGCTGCCTACATCAATTAAATAAACGTCTCTTTTACCAGAGTCTTTTCTAATACCGTAATCGAGCTTGGACGGAGATTGCTCCAAATATTTGAAGATCTTTAAATTTGTGTACCTACCTCCTTATTATTTAATTAACAGTAAATTCTAACGAAGGGTTAAACATTATTGATTAATTAAGTTCCTTTG
The DNA here is from genome assembly GCA_947459985.1 of Diloba caeruleocephala. Taxonomy (NCBI): domain Eukaryota; kingdom Metazoa; phylum Arthropoda; class Insecta; order Lepidoptera; family Noctuidae; genus Diloba; species Diloba caeruleocephala. The sequence continues at coordinate 7,876,977 of OX381616.1, read as the reverse complement.
AACTCTCGATGGTATTTTGACGATTGCCTTTTCATCAAATTTATTCTAAAGTGAAATAAACGACTTCATTTTAGCAAAAGTATTTTTATATGTGTTGATTTAACATTAAAACTATAATTCAATTTTATGACTACGTTCGTCATAATAGGCGTAGAAAATGTTTGTATTGACAGCCAGAACACACATACCGTTCCTTTCATCGTACCGATATTACTTCCCTTGAAAACGCTTTCTTCTGTCTCAAGTTAATCATTTAGAATGTAAAAAAATGCAGCTTTAACATAGCAACGATCAACTTTTTATGAAGGAAAGAACTTAATCGGCTTTGAATAAGACGTCCCGCTAATTAAGATTAATATCCCATTTCTTCCTACTGTTCCGTCATCCAGCATTAGATAGGTTAAATTATTCAGAAATACTTTATACAACTTTTTTTTGATCGACATTTGAAATACCTATATTTCGTGAGTGGTCTTTTTAAGAATGCATCGCCCTCTATCCCACTCCTTACAGGAAAGTGTCAAAAGTATAGACAGCAGCTTCCTATTGTGTGCCAATGACAGAACACTGCGAAGACAAATTTGTTAACTGTTGTGATTATAGCAATTTATCCTCAAGGCCAGTATAGCGGTGTGTAAAGTGGTACATTTTCAGAAATGCAAATAAATAGTACGATCTCAAGTATTTTCATGTACACAAAGTCCAGGATGTTGCTACAATAACCAAAGAAACCTCTATTGTAGTCAACACCGGCTTGACTAACGTTATTACAGCGAATCAAATATGCTTTTTCATTTATGTTTTGTGCCTCTCATGCCTCTGGTTTAGATTCCATTCATCATCCAAATTGCATAATTCCACTGCTGGACAGAAGCCTCCCCCAAAGATAGCTACAACGACCGGTTTGGTTTTGTGTTGTGAGCCTATTGCGGGGTTTTGCCATAATCGCCAGTAGAGTTATGAATGTACTTGAAGCACGCTGCTGCCCATCCTCCGGCTAATCCTAGTCGCCTTTTACGACACCCACAGGATGAGATGGGGTGGTGGTTTTCTTAGCCGGCACCACATGGCAGATGTAGTGTGGTGTGTGTAGATTCCATTAGTAAAATTTTACGACATCCACGGGAGGAGATGAATTGCTATAGGTATTCTTAATCCCGACACCACACAACGTGAAAAAGTATGGGGGAGGCCTTTGTTCAGTAGTGGATGACATTTGGCGGATTTGACGACGATCATGCAGTGCACCTTAAGTCTACGAAACAAGACCTGTCTGAATGCATTAATATAAATATGTTAAAAAAAGGAAACTGACATAAGCTTCATAAATAAATAAAAAAATATCTTTTAATCAACACTTTCAGTCCATAAGTGTCCTCTGATCTGACGCTAATCAAATACCCTACTAAATTAGTAATTAGCTTTTGTTAGAATACTAGCTGTTACCCGTGACATCGCCCGCGAGAGAACTTATTTAAACTCGTCTTCTCTTAGATTATGGCTTCTGTAGAGTATCTTCCACAACTTCGCGATTGTCATGTATGAGGCAACGTTGTACGGTGTTCAGATTAATCAATCCTTAAATATTCATAAAGTATTTCTCAATAATTCTACAAAGATATATCGGCAACGTCGTACGATTTTCAATTGTTTTTCTATTTAAACTCATAGGGCGCGGGGCTTACACACGGTAACTTAGTTCAGCAATGCAAACGCGCATTTATGAAATGCGTGACTGCATCGCGACACTAGCGATTCGTAGGCGTCTGTATCGAATGAACCGGGCACTTGTATCGATGAAGTATTTCTTATCAATAAAACGTGCAGTTGTATCGATGCAAACGCGCGGTTGAATCGATAAAAACGCGCTGTTGTAGCGATACATACGCATGTTTGTATCAATGCAGACGCGCGTGTGCAAATTCGCGTCTATACCACGAAAAATTGGCATAGGTGTTAGGAGCGGCCGGGCGAAGGGATAACTTAGTGATGCCGCGCATTACCACCACCCACTCACCACAGAGGATATAATCAAGCCCATTTATCACGCACCGCGTACGTACGCCACGTATCAACTTCAACTGATTCCATCGCACTGTGCCGACAATTAACTGACCTTTTTTTTATCTCCTGTGTCATCGCTGTATCACGTTTGCATCAATAACGTATAACGTTTGCGTCGATACTGTATCACGTTTGCATCGATACATATCGTATCGATCAATGATATTATACCATAGATATGTTACGTCCATATTAAATGACGCGCAATACCAGTCTCGCTGTTTGTGGGTATAAAGCTATAAAACTACACACCTATGCTGTAAGAAAGAAGATACAAAAGCTACGAGAGTAAAAGAGACAGCTATCTAAAATGACAACGCGTGTACTCGATGTCTTTGTTGCACCTTGTAAAATATATGTGTTGTCTCTTTTCTTTGCTTGACCCATTGATGTATATATGTTACTATAACACAATGGCTTGACCTGTGTTTTGTTCGAGAATTTTATTCTATAGATAGATAATTTGAATAGTATTATTATTAAAATATTTTATATATAGGATGACTCCGATCCTGCGACCACGAATGCTGCAAAGTATTCGAAACGTCAGGAAAATCAAAAATCTAAAATATACGCGATAGAATCCGTTTAAAAGTGTTTTTTTATATTTTATATAGTTTGTTACTCACGTGTGGTATGAGATCCCTTGTTCTTTATTTATTTTGCTTGATAGTTTGTGAATTTTCTATACGCACGACGGCATTGATATTACTTAATTAATAAAACAATACAGATTGTTACAGTGTGTGCCGTTGTCCTGTCTTTGGCGAACTGATTGCGAGGTGCTACAATTGGGGGAGTTTTGGTTCTTACTTTTGGCGCGCATGTAATATATCTACTTCTTTTAATATCATTGGTATCGATCATGTCTAAAGACGCTCAGCGGCTATATCGCGACTACATCGCTGGTTATTGTCACGCGCGTGTGTAATGGTAGAGAGTTAGCGACCGTATCGTAACTGAATCGTTACTGAATCGCTGCACAAGCGCTGCAAGGAGTCGCAGTGTGTAACCGCTCTTATGGGAACTTGATACCGCAATAAAACTTATACTTTAGGTATACTGTCTAAAAAATTTAAAAAAATTGCAATCGTTTGAGCTTGATGGAGCCTCAAACATTTGGTACTTTCACATTTATAATAACAATAAGGTTGTTTCCTAATGAGCTGTGCCAATTGACGTCGTCAATTCGAATCCCACCTTTTGCACTACTGCGTGAACTCACTTGCATATTTTTAGCATAGTTGGACTTTAACTAGATTACTATTGCCGGAAATCCTAATACAAATAAACATTGTGAATTCATATCAATTGACTTTGTTTTGTGAATTGTGAAAGTTTGTTTTGGAATCACGCTGCAGGCAGCGACGGCCCTGGACGTGACAGCAGATGGTGCTACTTGGTACTTCGGATGATAGCATTTAATGGTTTAAAAGCTGAACCAATCCGTTCTTTCAGCTTCTAAGGAGTAAATAAGGAACTACCCAGAATAAAGTGACATAGGGATATTTAAAAAAAAAATCGTCGAAAAACACCAACTTGCATATTAATACATAAATACAATATATAAATACTCCAAAGGTAAGGTACATATCTGATCTACAAATACCTGTCCAGCATACATGATTATGTCGCCTAATATTACCATTCATTTAAATGTATGAAAAGAAAATACAGATTGAATTGAGCATTTGTAAAGTATAATTAATTAAATTTAGGTACCTATCAAAACACAAATTAGTACTAGTCGGGTAACTAAAAACTTGCAATTAGGTGACAACTCACGGTCCAGGTAGCTATCTCTGCTAATTGGGCAACCTGGTTGTAATAATAACCTCACCAATAAGCACTCTTAATGCAATCAAATAAGGTATCTATTTCTTCGCAACCTATATCTAAAATCGAAGAATTTGATTGAAACTTTTAATTGGTGTGACGTAACTGATAAATTGTTTGCAGTTCTGAAAACACGATTAATAAGCGAATGAAGTTGACGTCGCACTTAATATCACAAATGTTACTGAAAGGGTATTTGGACGTGTTCTATTTTAGGTCAAATAAAATAAACGATGTATGTTTAATCATTTGTCAAACTGTTCAGGTCGTTGAGCCTATTTCCGTGAAAGAAAGTTCAAAGACTCGAGACCTTGCGAAATTGTGTGTTAGAAATGCTTTGATTTCCTGTTGGTCACGAATGTTTTTTGTTGCTAACTGGATTGAATATCAAAGGGAATAATCGCTTATACACACAAATATACATCGTCAACACCCTCCACTGAACATGAGCCTCCCAATGATCACTATAATAACCAGTCATAGGGCTCATCATACTGTCATAATTACATCACACTTAGCAGGCAGATTGGTGATTGCAGTATATTGTTATAAGCACATTAGAGGATGCTACTGCCCATTCTCTTGATATCAACTTGGTGAATGATGGTATATTCTTTGCCGGGAATCACACGGAACGTTTGAAAAACATATCTCAAGTTGGCCATAAACTTATTTTCTATTTCCAAGAAAAAACAACGTGTTTTGTGTGGTAGCACGTAGATTCGTTGATCGCCAGTTGGCCATCTTTGTGAAGGGCTTCCTGCATTCGTCTCTGGGAGATGAACCTCGGCTTAGGGTATTGCTGGGGCGTAACAAACAGGGAGGGAGGGAAAATTCGTATTATTTAGTGTTTATCAGGTGAACTTTAAAGCTTGGCAAGCAATAAGCCTTTGGGAGATTGAATCGATTGTTGAGTGAACAAGACTGTGCGAGTCTCTTTATGTGTGTTACCTGGAGTTTGGTTATTTCATCGTCCGGATCGGTAAGCAAGTGCCTCGGGTGGTGTTGTTATCTGATGTGGGAATGTCAAGTGAAGCAGGCATTTGGCAGAGTCAAAGTAACGTGTTGACGCTTTTTTCACGAATGTTCTGATGGTCGGCAAGTTCAGATCGATGAGGAGTTAATCATTACGAAGGAACTAGGGCACTTCCGTGGCTTTGCGCATCAATGCTTGCGATTCTGGATTCTGCTGGTGCGAATGCTACACAGGTAAGGGTCATGATTGGCCAATAGCACGTTGTGTAAATTCACAGCTTATTTCTAAGGGATAATTCACTAAATGCAAATACTGTGTTCAGGTTTGAACGGAACTGAAGCTAGTGAAATTATGGGATATAAAAGATTAAATAACTAATGTCTCGAGGTGACAAGTGCAGTGTTACTAAGGAGGATCAGTTCTGGGTAGCATTCAATTGTTTTGGGCACACGTTACACTTACCACCAGGCGAATGACTTGCTTATCTCGTCACTGAGCTGTATATATAAATAGTTGGAAAATCCAAAAGTGCACGCCTCATAATCTTTAATTTATTAAATAATAATTAAACTACATCGAATTATACCGTGAAAAGTAATAGGCTTCTATTCCTCAAAATACTAAAAAAAAACCAACTCGATAAGTGAAGTATTTCGCTCGTTATCGTGACCACAAGATACGGGATCCGCACATACAGACACACGGACGTCCAAGACAGAACTTTTTTAAACAATTTCTTAGTTAGTTTAAATAATAAAAAGAGATTTAAAAATATCATGAGTGTTAAAAATAGTGTTTTTTCTCAACATTTGTCTATTTATATTCACTTATAAAAGCAATAAAAAATTAAAAAAGTGACATTTTAAGTTGAAGAATCACTCGGTGTGCGTAAACTGACAGTAATACCCACCTCAACGCTTCGCTTATGAGGCGTGCAAAAGTGAGGTGAAGAGGTATGCCGATTAAGAACACCACCGTGCGTTGGGGGAACATACTTCGCTTGCGCATTCTTAACAGCCCCAGCAGATTTCGGCTAACCACACTCTGCCAGGCTCCGACCCCATCGGAAGAGGGCCGATCCCGCACGGAGAAGGACGAGACGGCGCCGGGGCAACAACCGTCCCGGCTCCCAAGTCCAACACGCCTGAGCCCCCTGCCGTCACTACATGGTGGGGGGGCTCGGAGGTCGCGGGCGCGTAGATTGGGGCGTCTGCGTGCTTACACCGAGCGACGCCCGGGAAGACGGTGGCGCGCACGTGGTCACGTGCCGCCGTGTGCGCAGCACAGCGCAAAGCGAGGCTTGACGGGATCCTTTACAATCCTCCCCGAGAAGTGCCCCGGGGGCGACCTTTTTACAGTGGCCTTCCGTCCGCTAGAGGGGGTGAACGCTTTACAGTCATCCCCTCCGTGATGTACCTAAAGGCGTGGCACTAATAGGTGGCTCTAGTGTGATCTTACGAGGACCTGGAGCCCCCCTTCGGTGCCGAAGATGACCGCTCCAGTGGCTTTAGCCGGTAGGAGACTGGCATACCCCTTCGCCGTTCCCCGGGGTGAAGGAAGTTCCATGTAGATTTTCCACATATGTAGAAAATTTAAAAAAGGCTCCGACTCCATGTGCGGTCTGATCAGCTGCACAATCCACTAGAGCGGTGCGCACGGATGGAACATTGCACGCCTCAGGCCGCCATCTCGAAAGATAGACTGCCCAAGCTATCCAGTAGGCGCAACTTATGCACGTGATGGAGCGGCGCCTTATACTAAGATATTTTGTTTCCAGGTCACAAGGTCTATGATTTTAAATGCAATACCAGTAAAGTTAAAGTAAGTTTTGACATTGTTTCTTCATAGAAAACATTTTATAATCCTTCTCATTAAGCCCAGAATTGCTATTAAAAACTAAACGGGGTGAACGCAATTTCTTCAAACAATGAGTAAAAATTGCGCAGTAACAATTATAAATCAACAATACCTCAGCACAATGGTTGCTCCGAGACTCCGAGCCCTAGTCCTCAACTTTAATTATGTTTAAAACGCATTGTTGTAGACTTAACTTCTATACATAAAGAGACTTAATGTGTATGAATGCGTTGGAATAATGCACGGAAAACGGTAATGATTGGTCTTTGTTATCCAACTTCTGTTTTGTTTGAGAAATTAAGTTTTAATTATCAAAGTTTTAGTACATACGTTTTGAAGGTCTTCCTTCTTCTTCTTCACCTGAATGAAAAAAAATATTAAAATGGATTTATTATATTAGCCAATTGATGCCTGAACAAATGCCTCCCCTGTAGATTTCCTCATGTGTGTGTTTCATCAAGTGTCAAGTGTCATCACTTTGGGGGGAATTTGCCAGTACTCACTGCGCTTGGTAGGCGAGTTAGTGAGCATAGAATAGGTTGTCCCACAGAAGGGGCGCAAATATGCATCCAGATCATTACATTTATAAATTGTTTCAATGCTATAACTTGAAGTAATATTAATTTGAATGACGAAGAGACACTATAAGTCATTTGAGGATATTTTGTTAATGTTATACTTCCAGAGAAGTGTGTCGGCGGTCGCTGGGAGTCCTTGGATGCGCGCGGCATATAGCCGCTCGTTGTGGAAATCTATAGGGGAGGCATTTGTTCAGCAGTGGATGTCCTTTGGCTGATATGGTAAATGCTGGTCAATCTGTAAAAAACAAGACGTTTGTATATGTACCATGATAGTTATTTTGCGCTACAATAAGATTGCCATAACAATTAAATCGTCCAGTCTTGACAGAGGGCACCCATTCATGCTCATGACGCTGCATCAGCACGGCTTCATTATACCTGCCAAATTCCGTTTACTACTTACTGACCACAGGTCTCCCCCATAAACGATAAATTTTGGGGGGCATCATCTGCTAGTACCCACCACTCTTGGCAGGAGTGATGAGAACGATTTGGTGAGTGCAGAATGCCTGCTGTTTCACAGAAGGGACGCGGCTGTTTATCCCTTTAGTTTAGAGTCCCGTAGTCGCTTTTTATGACATCCACGGGAGTAGATGGATTAGTGCTACATTCTAAATCCGAACTATACGGACTGAGAGTCCAGAGCACTGCTTAGCTCAACCATATTGCACAGAATTAAACCGACCAACCGACCGACTTTGCCGTGTGGTGCCGGCTCAGAATACCACCACTCCATCTCCTCCCGTGGGTGTCGTAAAAGTCGACTAAGGGATTAGCCGGAGGATGGGCAGCAGCGTCCCTCGAGTACATTAACAACTCAACTGCGATCGCCAACCCGTCTGCCAAGCGTGGCGATTATGGCAAAACCCCCCAAAGAGCCCTCAACACACCCATATCAGTTATGATGTGGTGATCTTTGGGGGAGGCCTTTGTCCAGCAGTGGACTTCATTCGGCCGTAATTATAAACCGACCAACACACAACGCCACCGTCAACAACACAGTGAGCACAGCAGATTCAGAATAGCTTGCATATGCAGAAATACATTTTCTTCATACAGGTTTCTACATAAGACTCAATTTTACATCCAACCTGTAAGGCGACTAATTGGCTTATTAGAGACTAGATGCACTCAACTTCCTATTGGCATAAAGTTGCAGCCCTAACTTACTAACGAACTTCCATGTCACCGACTCCTCCCGATTGTCACGGCAGACTGGGTGTGAAATTGAATTGTCTCCATAGAGTCTCCTTCTTACTTACAAATGATAGGAGTTTGATTTGTTTATTTAGACTTCGTGTGGTGTCCGGATTAAGAATATAGTACCACTCCATCTCCTCCCGTGGATGTCGTAAAAGGCAACTAAGGGAATCTAAACCAGAGGGATGGGCAGCAGCGTCCCTTCTGTGAAACGGTAGCCATACTGCGCTCACCAACCCGCCTGCCAAGCGTGGTGAGTATTGGCAAATACCCCCCAAAATGATGACACAATTGTGAAAACCTATGGGGAAGGCCTTTGTTCAGCACGTGGACGTATAAATGGCCGATATGATGATGATGATGATTTAGAGTTATATCCTTTTATCTTACTTGTCTTACTAATATTATACAGATACTCCGATAGCCGTGTGGTACAAGCTATGAATAGGTACCACCACTTCTCACTGTGGGTGAAGTTAAATGCGACTATGGGATTAGTCGGAGGGTGGAGAGCTGAGTACTTCGAGTACATTAATTACAACAGAAGCGTTAATTATGTACCTAATAATTCACAAACTGACAAAACATATGTAGCTTCCGACTGCAGATCATGATTTGATTGCATGATTATAGAAAATCTACGTCCAGTTTTTTCTATAGTAGATACTCTCTGAAGGATAACTGTAGGTGTCTTACTATAACATCTTTTTAGTTCACTTCCTATGCAGTCGGGATTTTTTACATTTACTTTTATGTTGACGTCTTTTTATTATTATTTTGAGTTACCTACAATTTTTTTTATATCTGTGATGGCTTCATCAACACATCCTGCCAAGATTACGATGTCGACTTACGGCCGTAATTAATAAAGAATCTAATCCAATGTAGGAATTTGTATTCAGATGTAGGAATTGTCTGTTTTTGTGTCAAATGTTATCTTAACACGAACAGGGATGTATTTCAAAATCCTAAGTCTAAAGATTTTGGATTATACTGATCATTTAATTTCGACCGTTAGTCTTCAATATTAAGCAAAGTGAATAAGTATTTCAGAGAGATATTGTAACCAATTTAATATTTAAACAAAAAAAATGGATTTTCATTTTTACTTTTACTATTAAAAAAACATCACAGTCCACAACATAATAAATTACACCTAGAAGGGTAGCTTCTTGCGGACCACTGTCTTAAACACAGACTACAGTATAATCGTTCCGGAGAGTCGTAAACGCGTAACCTCTAACAATAATTTTATAAGCAATATGTTGTTTTGCTGTCACACGCTCAAGCTTGATAATGTTGTAATTTTCGCCACATCACAAATTGATAATTAATACTTTCGGGGAGCAGCTTTCACATGGAAAGGCAGCAAAGATTTTTTAAAGGCAGAGTATTGCTTGAAAGTTTACACATTGCATATGCTGAATAGCCTTCTAGGTATGATTGTTTGAAGCTGCAGCCCATGTCCTACAATTTCATTATAAAATATTTCTTTTTAATAAACGATGAAATTATTTTGGTTCCACTAGCTGCTTTCTGTCTTGCGTTTTCTTTTGCTGATAAAGTCTTTTCTTTTTCACTTCATTAAAATTTTTATCAGGCATAAGAAATCCATTTTGTTTATTTTCTTCCTCAGACGTTTCACATTTTATTCTTTTGTTTGCTTCAATATCACTAACTTCAGATTTCCGTTTTTTGCCAATAGTTTCTACTAAATCCGGCTTGAAATTAAATCTATTTTCTAGTGATAGTGCTAATTCATATTAGTACCTATACCTTTTTTTTATTGGTGTCCAGTGAACATTCTACATGAACTTCCTTCGCCCCGGGGAAGGGCGAAGGGGTATACCAGACTCCTACCGGCTAAAACTACTGGAGCGGTCATCTTCGGCACCGAAGGGGGGCTCCAGGTCCTCGTAAGATCACACTAGAGCCGCCCATTGGTGCCACGCCTTTCAGGCACATCACAGAGGGGATGACTGTAAAGCGGTCACCCCCGGGGGGATTGTAAAGGATCCCCCAAAGCGTCCCACGGCTACGCGTGACCACATGCGTGCACGCGGGAATCGTACCTACGACGCGTAGCACAGAAAGGCAATCGTTTAGCCACTGCGCCAACCGAGCCGCCGAGTATGTTTTTGCGCAATTATTTTCTTCTTGTTTCTGGATTTTTTCATTTAAGGAATCATAAGTAAGTGAATGTTTAAACAGAAGATAGGTAATATTTATGGGGGAGGAAGGTAATATTTCTTGTGAGCAAATATTGTATGATAAAGTACATTACGTGTAGAAACGATACAGTTCGTATAATTGTTTTGTATGTACATACATGAGTCGGGAATATACAGGATGTCCAGTAAATAGCACGACATACTGCAGGGGGTAAGAGCTTGGGTCAATACCTACCAAAAAAACACAATATATGTTCAGCAAAATCTTACGGATTTACAGTAGTACAAAATTTTCCGAAATATCGAAAAATCTCTACCTCGACACAGATTTTTAAGCATCTCGTAATGAAAAATTCCTTTTCCAGTTTTTTTTTACCTCAAATTATTTGTGAATAGTTACTTTACTCATTCATCATATCAGCCACAGGTCGTCCGCTGCTGAACAAAGGCCTCCCCCTTAGATCTCCACAACGAACGGTCACATGCCGCTCTCATCCAACGACTCCCAGCGACCTTCACCAGGTCGTCTGTCCACCTCGTTGGAGGTCGTCCCACGCTACATTTTGCGGTGCGCGGTCTCCATTCGAGAACCTTTTTGCACCAACGACTACCTGCAGATCATACAAAGATTTGTTCCGTGCGGGAATCGAACCCATGACCCGGAGCGCAGCAGCCGACTGTATCAGATGTGGATATTATTACAACTAAGAATACCAACCAAGTAGGTAATAAATAGGTTGATTTATTAAAAAATAATTACAAAACACGTACTGGTTTATTGTTTTGTGTTTTCAGCATTCACTATGACGCTATGCCAAATATCGGGGATTGTTAAAGTAATAGCTTGTTTAAATGTATATTATAAACTAAAATAAATTACAATGTTAGTCGCAAGTGAAACTATTAAATGATTATTTTTCAGTAATAAAAGTTGAAGCAAACTAGTTATAATTTCACTGGAATGTTCTTAAGGGATTTTTGAAAATAGAGTTCTAAACTTTAAGCTGCTGGCTTTTGGAAAGCAGTTTAAAGTATGGAACCTAGTCCATACTCTTTAATATTATACATGTTACTAGCTGGGATACGCGGTTTCATCCGCGTATTAGTTTAAAAGAAATTGGATTATTTATAAATAATTTAGAGCAATGACAGTTGACATATAGAGTATACATATTCGATTTATGGGTTTTCAATTTCTTGCGCGGTTTCCTAATTCTTTTTCTAAAACAAAAGCAGCCTAGTTTATCCTTATAACACCAGCTATCAGTCAGTGAAAACAAACAGACAGACAGACAAAAAATGTTTTTGTTATTGGTACGGTATATACTTTCATATGCATTTAGTAAAAAGTGGTTATTTTGACATTACAAATACAGACAGTCACTTCAATTTTATTTATTTGTATAGATATAACAAAGTTATATAGTTAACTCGAAAGTCATCGTTTAATCGATTGCCTATTAAACATTTAATATAGTCATTAAACATTTGTGAAAATATGTTTTCATTGCTGGCCATGTGACAAAGATAATAGTGTATAGATAATAGTGTATAGACTCTTATGTATCAATATATCTTTGTAAAGAATTCGCCATCTTTGTTCTATTCGTGTACTCACTCCACGCCAGGGCTTATTCGTACAATCTCGCCTGAATCTGGCAGCTCTTAAGACGGTGATTAGTCCTTAATCAGGCTTGTTCTAGAAGTGGTTTGAATAAAGATCAAAATAAGATTTGAAATGAATTGGCTTGTTCAATATTATTAAAACTATTAAAAATGTATACCTATGTATTTATTCCATGATAAATTGATGTGGATTTAGAAATAATAAGAAATAAATATGAATTAATAAGATTTAATGAATAAGAATTATTTAAATAAGTGTGGTGTCCGGATTAAGAATTCAACACTCCATCTCCCCCCGTGTATATCGTAAGAGGCGACTAAGGGACTCTAAACCAGAGGGATGGGCAGCAGCGTCCCTTCTGTGGCATACTGCACTCACCACCCCGCCTGCCAAGCGTGGTGAGTATTGGCAAGTACCCCCCAAAATGATGACACAATTGTGGAAATCTTTGGCGGAAGTCTTTGTTCAGCAGTGGACGTATAAATGGTTGATATGATGAATTAAATAAGTAAATATTATATATAGATATGTATAAATACATATAGCTTTAGGCTATATGAATATTTTATTTAAATTAACATTAAATCTACGACTAACACATTCCTTTGCATTAGAAATCCTACGCAAATATTAACGTTTTTGAGCATACAATAGTAATTATTTACAGAGGTTACGGTATTTTAAGCGTAAAGTGACCTTAAGTACCTTAGGGAAATACAGGAGTAATATTATGACAAGCAATATTTTAACAAGCAGGTACTTTTCTAATAAGTGATTCATTAGAAGATTAGTAAAGAAAAAAACAGAAAACCCGAAAAGACCATATGAATGATAGTGAAAAAAATAGTAGAAACTACGCTACAAAATAAAAAGCTATGCTTTATAGACATTTTACTTCATATTCAGGAGTTGCTGCACAGGCGACAATGAGGAGTATCAAAGCTTAGAGATCCAAATTAAGTTTTTAGAAACTCCGTGATTTTCCAAAGACAGAGAAGTTTTGTTTGATTTTTCATTTCTGACGTTATGCAAATCGGCATCATCAAGTCAGCCAATGGACGTTCTCTGCTGAACAAAGGTCTCCCCATAAACAACCGGTCGCGTGCCATGTGCTGCTATTTTACGGGGAATCTCACCACGCTTGGCAGACGGGAGGAGTGGAAGTGGTGCTATATTCTTAATACGGACACCCATGAACTTAAAAGAGTTTCAAAGAATATCCGGGGAGTTTCTCTCCTCCATAGGATCAACTAATTGGAACCGTGCAACTTAAATTCTGATGTTTCATAAGTGCCAGTAATTTTACATTTAGATTCATTTAAACATTACTTCACCACTCAATGGACACATAAATGGCGATCCCATCTTAGTGCGCGGTCATAAGATTAATATTTCATTAAATTACACAATTACCTCCGCTAACAAAGGATTCTGACTTTACCTTCCTTGAGGACAGCAACAATTTTTGGACTAATGAGTTAATTAAGCTAAATTGCATTACCCGGGGTGGCGATAACGTCTGCTTTATATGTGCTTAGGGGTCTTTATAGGGTTTATGAGATTGCACTCATGGTCTTAAAGGGTTAATAAATTGTGTTTTTAATTTTATGATTTTCATTTAGAGGGCTAATTAATTTTTGAGTTACAGGAGTTGAGTTGTTGGAATGTTTTCTTATGCTTCAATTATGGTTTACATATTATCATACTTATAACACATACATATTTGAGACCGTGTGAAGTCTACAAAAAAAGTACCACCCCATCTCATCCCGTGGGTGTCGCAGAAAGCGACCATGGGATTAGCCGCAGTATGGGCAGCAGCGTCCGTCGAGTATATTTAAAGCTCAACTGCGATCGCCAATCTGCCTGCTAAGCGTGATGATTATATCTTAGCCCCACAAAGCACATAAAACAAACCCAGACTGGTGGTGTGGCGATCTTGTGGAGACCTATGTCCAGCAGTTGTTGTTTTCCGGTTGAGATGATTGAAGACCGAAAAAGAAATAGTAAAATGTGCTTCAATTAATTTAAAAACTTCAAATTGACTTTTAGAAAGCAACCGTTTTGTGTACGTTATGTATTTGGTTTTTTATTTAACGCAGTGACGAGACTAGGAAGTCATTCGCCTGATGTTCCGCCTGATCATACCTACCCATAATGAATGTAATGCTCCATATTGTTCTATCTTTGATAAATGTTTCACTATTCTAGCAGCTCGTTTGTGGAATGCATTACCCATTTAAGTAAGACTTTCTCAAACACTACCTATTTTTAAGAAAATGGTGAAGTCGTATTACCTTTTCCTAATCCTTTTTTCCGTGTGGTGCCGGCTCAGAATGCCACCACCCCATCTCCTCCCATGGGTGTCGTAAAAGTCGACTAAGGGATTAGTCGGAGGATGGGCAGCAGCATCCTTCGAGTACATTAACAACTCAACTGCGATCGCCAACCCGCCTGCCAAGCGTGGCGATTATGGCAAAACCCTCCAATGAGCCCACAACACATCCATATCGGTGGTTGTGGTGATCTTTGGGGGAGGCCTGTGTCCAGCAGTGGACTTCATTCGGCCGAAATGATGAATCCTTTTTTCTGCTTTCTTGTTATATTTGGTATTTATTAGTAAGTTTTTTTTCTATCAAGTTAAGAAAATAATATTTACTGTATTATTTTTATTCATATTATTATGTGGTTATATTGTGTATGATATTTGTTACACTTGACAACCCAATATCTCTCCTTTCTTTCAGTTCACCCAAAGGTTGTCTGGAAGAGAGAGTTATTTTCGATAAGACTACCCATTGGGCATTGTACACTTATCTTTGTAAATGGTCGTCTTTTGTGTATTGTGTGGTGTACAATAAGTAAATAGATCTAATCTTGAAGATAGTGATCAAATTTACTAAATAAAATGAAAAAATAAAACCTAACTTCACAACCGCTGTCTACAAAACATGTTAAGGCTTTGGTTCTTTTGTCGTAGCTTTTAAAGTCTTGATTATTGCGTCCTTAATGCCTTTCCTAATGCTTTTAGTTTCAATGACCGGAAAAAATCCTTTCCATTTACTCTGAATCTGCTTTAAAATAACAATTGACGTCAGTACTTTTCTACTTTTATTAAAAATAATTGCCCGCTTGACGATTTCTTCTTTATCAAGGGTGACATTTCCACCCCAACCAAATCTGCATGCTCAACGCATGCATGCGCAGGTTACAGGTCATTATAATAGGTGACGTTTCAGTAATATTCAACACATCAATACGAAAAAACACTGCTAATTTAAAAACACGCGACACTGAAATTTGTATCGATACAAAACACTTGCAGCTTATATACCCACCCGTTTCGTACAATGGACGAGCCTGAAAATTTGTTTAATAACTGTCGAACTTTCGCAGGGAACTAGTTTTAGCCACCAGGTGGAAGCGTGATGTTTCAATGATAATTAAATCATCGTTCCTCGTATGTTTTCCACATTCATGCATTTTCTTTTCCACACATTACAGTCTTCGGTTTGCCGCATCGCTTCCCTGTTAGATCAATCATATCTTACGGTATGATTATTTGCGAGCCCTCTCCTTATTTTATTCAATATTACAGCTTTGTGTTTCGTGTGGTTTCCACCAAAGAATAGCCTATACCCATGGGGGTCGTAAAAGGTGACTAAGGGTTGATATCAAGTGGATGGGCAGCAGCATCCTGCCGTGTGCTAATAACAAGACACCTTCACTGCGCCTGCGAAATCTGCTATGTGAATAATCCAAGTTTTCAGAGCGCTACGTTTTACTGATGACTAAAGGAGCATTATTCAAGTAAAATTTTGACCGAAATAACATAGCTGAATTTACTATTTTCTAAACCATTAGATACATATATTACAAAGTAGGTGTTACAGGCACATGCTCCTTGGAAAATAATGTAAAATTGCATCAAGAATCAGTTTCGAACAAAAACACATAGCAGTTTTGGCAGGCGCAGCGAGTTTACTGTGACTAATGACGTAATGACAGATCATTACAGTAATCATAGGGAAGTCCGTGTTCAGCAGTGTGTGCTTTTTCACATTATCATAAATATTCTACTTTCGTATAGCCGCTAACTATATTTTGAAAGCTATATGGAACTCGATCTAGGGGTTTCATGCTAAACATAAAGACATTACCGTCGGGATGAAGTTTCATAAAATTCCGAGGAACAAACTCAATCTGCTCTCCCCTTTCACCCCGCACCCTCTCGTTCTCGTTCACGTTTCGTTCACGAAGGATTCTGATTAAAAATTAATTAACGGACTAACGCTGCGTAAAACGAAACATTTGATGCCTTGGATAGCCGTTGTAAAGTTTTGAAATAACTTTGCAAATAAAAAGCGTACGAGAATTAATTAGCTTAACATTAAATTTGGTGTTCTAGTAATTACATAGTTTTTTATATTATTATTATCTTCACCAAATATTAAGCACGCATTGGTGCGCAGAACAAGGGCAGGTTGCTTCATATCGTCGTATGCCTTAATTGGCTTTTTTACCGACTTCAAAAAGGAGGAAGTTAGAATTCGGTGCGTTTTTTTTTAAATGTATGTACACCCATTACTCCGAGATTTGTAGGCCGCTTTGAGCGATTCTTTTTTTAATAGGTGCAGAATGCTTTCGAATTGGTCCCATATAAATCTCATTACATTTGATTTAGTAGTTTTTAACCAGCTTCAATAAATAGGTTTAATTTGACTGCGCTTACCTAGACGATGTCTTAATAGTTTCGATTCTTAGAATTACTTTTAGTATTAGATACGGATAAGAAATTCGGATAAGTTCTTACATTTATTTACACAAAAAAGAAACAAATAAAACTTTTTAATAAAAAATACCGACATCAATTGTTTTTCTTTTTAGTGGTTTTAATATCCGATAGACTTTTGAAGTCGGTATTCTTTTTGTTAAAAAGTTTTATTATAATTTACATTTGCAATTAGTACGGGATGACATGGTCAATGCTTTTATATATTCTACTTCTTCGTGACCCACACTAGCTCCCCGTCTTGTAGTTTGTTTATGATACTAGATTTATAATTTATTTATTTATGTTAATCACAATAGTATAACACTAATTACATTAATCGGTAATATAATATCTACATATTTGCCTACGTAAATAATGTTAAAAATAGTAACAATTGTTTATTTATTTAATTAAGAACTAACATTAAACAGTGGACACCTCCCTTCATTTTTCTCTCACAGAACACAAGATATGACGGCTGCGCGAATAGATTATAGCTCGGACAGTGTCCGATGTTTTTCTCCGTAACAAATAGTCGACAGAAAAGGCCATGGAGCTTAGGGCTATCGATACGCCCGCTAAGGGTTTTATCGGCTACTGTGAGCTGGTCTAAGCCTCTTCTCTCCTCCAACGAGTTAAAGCCTAATATCCCCAAAAGATAGTAGGGAGGCCAATGGAAGAAAGGGAGTGAGATATTCTTTGATTTTAGCACACAAAAGTACACTGCTATCTACACCTAAGTGGAGTAGGAGGTGGTCACACGGCCGGAATAACATTAAAACGCCCTTACTACACATAAATCCACTATCACAGAAAAACTTTAGTTGCAACACTGATCCGCTTTATGCATGAACCCACCACAATCCACCACTTGACGTAACTCGTATAAAGTCTGATTAAAATTTAATCAACCGTGTAACGCCGCTTGGCGAGCGTTTTTGCTAACAGGCAACGGTTGCAATCTTTGACTTGTTCAAACATAGTAACTTGTAACCCCATAAATTATCGCCGAATATAGTACCTACTGTGAAAATTAAAAAGGAAACGTTGAGTTTATTTTGCTTGAGAGGGTTAGAAATACTTGATTAAGGAAAAATGTGCAGGCTTGGCTCAATTTTGTCTGTGCTGTAAAATGTAAAAGCCAACGTTGAAATTGTGCTTTCCAACATAGTAGAAATGCACCTGTATAGTACATTACCCTTTGTATTATTACCCTTGCGCCGATAGCCTGTATTTGTATTCGCTTTGATTACAATGTTTGAAGATGAGCATTCTAGCTAAATGTCTTCAGTAAAATGATATCAATATTAATGTATCGAATACAGAGTATGTAGTTTTATTAATTTATTTTTGTTTTTATTCATGATATGTTTTTTATCGCAAGAGTCCGTTTAGGTAATTACCACATCAGTCCCACTGGTGTCAGGTTATATATGTTACACTGATGACATTCTAGTGTTGGCCAGTGGGGAGTTTTTCGAGGGACCCATCCGGCTTGCCAAGCAAGCGGTGGCAATTGTCGTAGCCAAAATCCACGCTTGGGGTCTGCGGATAGTTAACTACCCAGTTCGTGGATACGTGTTAGTGAAATCAGAGTGGGCTGGTACATGATGTACCTGGGCCTCACTCTGGTAGTCGTTGGGGCTTCGAAGAACACTTCGAGTGGCTTGTCCCCTGGATCAAGAGGGTAGTGTGTACCATGAACTGGCTGCTTAATCTCGATGTACTGGGAGAAGAAGTTCACCGCCTCTACGGGGGAGTCATGCGGTCCGTGACGCTCTACGGGGCGCCTGTAAGCCCCCCGCTATCGTTATAAGGCGACGTGTCTCAGTGGTTGCGGTCGTGTAGTCTGCGTGCTCATACCAAGCGGCCCCCGGGAAGACGGCAGTGTGCACGTGGTCACGTGCCACCGTGTGCCCAGCACAGCGCACAGTGAGGCTTGGGGGGCTCCTTTACAATTCTCCCTGAGAAGTATCTGGAGGCGGCCTTTTTACAGTCGCTCCCTTCCACTAGAGGAGGTGACAACCTTTCAGTCATCCTCTCCGAGATGTGCTTATAGGTGGTGCACCAATGGGCGGCTCTAGTGTAATCGTACGAGGACTTGATGTTCCCCTTCGGTGCCGGAGGTGACCGTAAATTATGTATTTCCACCGGGATAGTAAAAATAATGGAACCACATCAGTACCAAATATTCTGCTGCCTAACAGTAGTGTTTAAACTATATACGTTGCCGTGCTTTCGGATTGAAGGGCGCTGGTTAAAATAAATAATAAAATGAATAACTAAATAAATAAACTAGTGGTAGTGAGCAGTTGGGATTGCTTAAACTATCATAAAAAAGACAACCGAGAGATATAGTTCATGTAGTAACGCTGTCCAGCTTTCAGGGACTTTCTTTTAAATACCATTGTAGCCGTTGCCTTACATTCTTCTCATTGTATGTTGCGTTGTACCATTAAATATGTATGGGCTTTAAAACAGAAACCTCTGAGTTGATTTTGGCATTTCATCTCAGTGGCAGTCAGTAGGAAATACCAGCTTCATCTATAAAAAGGCTTGATGGAGGAGTCAGATTTGATGGTGCAACTTGGAAGAGGTTTACTTTATGTCCTGTATTGGAATACAACAAACGGTGCTTTATAATACACTGAATATATATTCGTCGATTTATTTAATAATTATGATTACTCACCTACTTTCTGCACACCGATTATTATTTATCACCTGAATAAGACTTATATTAGTCTAATATTCATTATTCTTTACATTACGAGACCAATACCGATGTAGGGTAACATAGGACAGTCTGTATAAGACTCCAAATTCCGCATCACATCTTCCGTACCTCATAAATTAGTTCCAGGAAGGGTCCCGTCTCAGGTCACTACACATCCAAGGTAAAAATATATAATTTATATAGATAGGTCCTTATGTACAAAGTGGTCCTATAGGGTGGTCCGAAAGAACTTAATGATCCGTGAAGACTTCGACTGTGCGACTAATCGGGGACGAACTCGAGGGAACCGTTATGACGGGTTGAAAAAACGCTTAAACTATGGAGTTCGTAAAATATTTTTATTTGTTTTTAAGGTAAAAATTAATCAATTGCCAATCAATAATATTCCGGGAGTTTCAAGCTTCTACAAGGAATAATTATGCAGAACTAAATTTAAAAATTAAATTGTTCTAGCTAGCCAAAGTTAATATGAAACTTCCAAAAAAAAATACAGATGGCATCTATGAATATTGTAATTTAAGTGTTTCAGAATTATCGCTTCACTGATACAAATTTAGATTAAGTGCGTTGATAAAAAAAAGTATAAGGATAATGATTTAAAGGTTTATCCTTTTCTATGACCTGATCCAAACCAACGAATTTAAAATCCAGTAAATTAGTTTCATAAATTCGGCATTATTGTTCTTAAGATTTCCGTGACTTGCATATATTTATTATATAAGTAGGTATATTGACGAAATTGAATAAGTTTACAGTTTGAGTTGTAGCAAAATTACAACGCTGTAAAGTCGAGTTGGGAAATTAATGACGTAGATATCACTTTGGAGTCATAAAGTGTGTCTGAAATTGGTACAGAAGTCCGGATACTATTCACGATTATTATTATTCAGTGTCGTCGTGCATCTTTAATATGATACTGCAGTTTTTAAAAGGTAAGTAGGTATTATACTTCTTTTGGCGCGTTTGATTAGGGTAATACTGGGAACTGTGCACGCTTACCATCAGGAATATCCGACAGCATGAAGTTGGCAGATAAAGATGTTCGATAAAGTTAGGAGATGCGCGCGCATACCATATGAACTAGTATGAAGTTGGCCGCCAGAGATATTTAAAAGTGCATATTTATTTTCATCATTTCAGCCAAAAGACGTTCACTACTGAATAAATCCTCCCCCATAGGAGGAATAGAGGATAGGAACAATACTCACCACGCTTAGCAGACGGGTTGGTGAGTGCACTATACCTACTGTTCCACAGAATGCCCATGGTTTAGAGTCCCTTAGTTGTACGACATCCACGGTAGGAGATGGAGTGGTGCTATATTCTTAATCCGGACACCACGCGGCCGCATATTTATTTTACTGACTAATAATTGATTTCAAATATATATGTTATGACAGTAAATATTTTAATATATTTCACTGTATAAAAACAAATTTAATATTCTTTTTTTTTTAAACGTAGCCCCACAGTAGGATTCTCCTGTGTCGTGGGTGCGTTTACAGACATGAATTCCACATACAAAACACCCAAACCCGGAACAACTACCTGCAGATCATAAAAATATTTGTTCCGTGCTGGAATCGAACCCACGACCCGGAGCGCAGCAGCCGACTGTATCAACCACTGCACCAACCGTGCCGTCTACGTGTAGGTATTTAAAATCTTTCTTGGATGACTTTATCGTTTTTCCTAATTGAGAAAATTATATGCGGAAATAAAATAACCCTTGCAGAAGTATAACATCTAACGCGTGTCTGTTATTTGCTTTGATTGTATCTTATGTGCAAGTAACATAAACCTACAATTACCTTTAGAAAAAAGAAAATCCGTACAATGATTGTTAAGCACGCTGAACTAAAACTACGGTTAGTTTCCTGTAAACTTCCGCGCTTTCTTATTATAGTATTACTTATAATCCTATTACAATATTTTACATGTTTGCTACAACATATTAGGTTGGGTAAGTTGGCCAAGTGGAAAGATTTTAATCATGGAAATTGTTTCCGTAGCTTTACAATATAGCTATAGCGTTACTATGTATTATAATTGTTAAGTCTAATCGGGACCACGGTCTATGTAACTTAACCGAAACGTCAAGGTTAGTCAATATATTATTTTTATATTAATCTGTGCGCAAATAGACCCGATAGTGTCTTAAAATCAAGTATTCAATTCGCGAAAGTTTAAGAAGTACAATTGTTAATAGTGTGGCAACTAGAACCAGCGTCCGTGCGCCATGCGCGCAGGCATATAACTGACGATTGCACGCGACGCAAGTATTTATATGGCGACCGTTTTTGTTAATTTCTGCGCGCTCATCTGCTATTGGTCAATTCAAATAAGCATACACGATATACTTTCCATATGCTGTGATATGAAATTATCAATATAACCAGTGGTATTAAATACGAAATTATTCAATCAAAATCCTAGTATTATTTACATTCCTGATCTGCCTGGTAAAGTGGTGACCCCGAAGTGTGATCTAAACATAAATATAATGCCCCTGGCCACCTTGGAAACGCAGTCTAAAATTGAAGAGCAAGACCATACTATGAAGTCCGAAGAAATTGCAACCATCTCATTAAAATCTCGCATTCCAACATTTTGGCGCGATAAACCACTACTTTGGTTTGCCCAATTTGAGACCGTGGTCAATCCGCAGAAGCCTGGTGATGAAGCCAAGTTCAGCCTCCTGATAGCACATCTTGAAAAAACGGATGTGGAACAAATAAGCGATATTCTCCTGAGCAAGTCGCGCTCTGGCCGTTATGAAGAGGCTAAGAAGCGATTACTATCCGTGTATGAAGAGTCGGACACAAAGCAATTACAAAAACTGCTAAATGAGATGGAGTTGGGAGACCAGAAGCCATCCCAGTTACTGCGCTGTATGAAAGAGCCAGCACATGACAAGATACCCGACCCCACCCTAAAAATACTGTGGATGAGACACTTACCTACCTCCACGCGCACCGTGCTATCTGTGAACGAAGAAGCCTCACTCGACGTACTCGCAGCTATGGCCGATAAGATGCACGAGCAAACGCGAGAGATCCACTCAGTGTGTTCCTGCCAACATGAGTCAACGTCACGATACGGAAACGATAAACAGCAGCCCGATCAAGACCTACGAGAAGCTGTCATGGAACTTACACGTGAGATAGCCGAAATGAAAATGCATAGACCAAGACAACCATTCCACTCTTTCCGCTCACGATCACGCTCACGCTCTCAAGGACGACCATCGAATTCTTACCAGCAGACGTCAGGCGAAGTATGTTTCTACCACGCACGATACGGCGAACAAGCACGCAAATGCAGATATCCTTGCAAGTTCACCAAGCGTCAGGGAAACTAGTCGCGACCTTGGGCGAGACGGGACCCGAGGTCAATGACGTATCAACTTACCGTCTACACGTTTGCGACTACCAAAACCATCTGCGATTTTTAGTAGACACCGGAGCGAACGTATCGGTCATTCCCTACAAGAACGGAATGAAACAGGCTGGAGAAATATTGTATGCAGCAAATGGAACCCCAATACAAACATACGGCGAGAAGAAGTTGGAGTTAAATTTGGGTCTGCGTCGCCCACTAAGATGGGAATTCATCATCGCCGCTGTGAAACGACCAATACTGGGCGCTGATTTCTTGCGCCATCACAATCTTCTCGTTGACCTACGTTCCAAGAAACTCGTCGATCAGAAAACGGGATTGACAATTGACGGCTGTATTTCTAACAGTACATTATCATCCCCGACAGTGCTCACCATCAACCTCACAGACCCGTTTCATAATCTTCTACAAGAGTATGCAGAAATAACATCTGCAAATTTATGTAACGTGACAAACAGTAACGTCGAACACCATATAGTCACTTGCGGACCACCAGTGTACAGTAAAGCAAGACCGTTACCGCCGCATAAATATCAAGTGGCGAAGAAAGAATTCCAAGTCATGCTTGAACAAGGAATATGTCGGCCATCAAAATCACCTTGGGCAAGCCCATTACACCTTGTGCAGAAGAAAAATGGTGAATACAGACCGTGTGGTGATTACCGCAGATTGAACGCGGTAACCAAACCAGACAGATATCCGATACCCAGACTACGCGATTTTACATATTGCTTGGAAGGAATGAAGATATTCACAAAAATTGATTTAAAAAAAGCCTATAATCAATTGAGGATTCGTGAAGAGGACATTGAGAAGACAGCAGTCATCACGCCTTTTGGCCTATATGAATTTCCGAGGATGTGTTTTGGCCTATGCAACGCAGGTCAAACTTTTCAACGCCACATCAACAATGTTCTAGGTGACTTGGACAATGTATTTCCATTCGTCGACGATATACTGTGTGCTTCGGTAGACGAAGAAACACACAGAAGACATTTAGAAGCCTTATTCAAAAGACTCCGAGAACATGGTTTACGAATAAACGTGTCGAAGTGCGTTTTCGGACAGGAAAATCTAGAATTTTTGGGATATACATTGACTAAAAACGGTATCCAGCCAACAGAAGATCGTATTAAATGCATATCTACTTACCCCGAGCCAACCACAATTCAAGAATTACGTCGTTTCCTCGGAATTTTAAATTTCTACAAAGAAAATATCCCACACGCCGCACACGTCCAAGAAACGCTATATAAATATATGCGAACATGCAAGAAGAACGATAAAACAAAGGTGAACTTTACCAGCGAAGAAAAAGAAGCCTTTATAGCGTGCAAGAATAGTATCAAGGACGCTGTAACCTTATCTCACCCGTCAGTACACGCTCCACTATCACTTATGTGCGACGCGTCGAACACATGTGTCGGAGCCTCATTACAGCAACACGTCGACAACAGCTGGAGACCGCTTGGTTTTTTCTCAAAGAAATTAACAGATGCACAGAAGAAGTATAGTACGTTTGACCGAGAACTTCTAGCAATATACCTAGCTATACGGCACTTTCGATGTATGTTCGAGGGCAGAGAAATAACGGTTTACACGGATCATAAACCAATAACACATGCAATTCTGAGGCAAAACAGCAAAACAGAAACGCCATTACGCACAAGGTACTTGCACTATATAAGTCAATTTACGACGAAAATATGCCATATAGAAGGAAAGGACAATGTTGTGGCCGATGCCTTATCAAGAATCGAAGCAATATCCACTCCTTCACCAATCGACTACGATGAACTGGCACGCCATCAGCTAAGTGATAAACAGACGAGAGACGTCACGAAAAATGAGTCGCTGCAATTTGAACGCTTACGACCACCTAATGCAAGCAACTCAATACTGTGCGAAACATCGAGCGGCAATATACGACCATACTTACCGCCGGAATTACGAAGGAAGGCATTCGACGCCGTTCATAACTTGAGTCACCCCGGCACCCGAGCAACTAGGAAAATGATTACACAAAGATTTTTCTGGCCAAACATGAACAAAGACGTTAACATGTGGACAAAATGCTGCATAAATTGCCAACGGACGAAAGTACAGCGACACACAGTATCGCCGTTACAAAATTATCCACCCACCGATCGCCTGTCGCACATACACATAGATATCGTCGGTCCACTACCGATATCAGACGGAAGACGATACTGTGTGACCATCATTGACCGAGCTACGAAATGGCCAGAAGCATTCCCAGTTAGCAACATGGAAGCCAACACTATCGCTACGATTGTCTACGAAGGCTGGATAGTACGTTTTGGATGCCCAGAGCGGATAACAAGCGATCAAGGAAGGCAATTTGAATCCCAATTATTCAAAACATTAATGAATAGAATGGGTATAGAAAAAACTCGGACTACTGCCTATCATCCACAGGCTAACGGGATGATTGAGAGATGGCACCGCTCGTTAAAATCTTCCTTGACTGCCCGACTGCAAAACTCAAGCTGGACTCAAGAATTGCCCACAGTTTTATTGGGACTACGAGCCGCTATAAAAGAAAACACCGATGTCTCATCAGCAGAGGCATTATACGGAAGACCGTTACGACTGCCAGGCGAAATGTGTGGAGAAAAGTTTTCAAGCACAACAAATACACACTTTAGCGATAGCATTACGTCAGCGATGAAGAAGTTTCAAGCCGCACGGCGGAACACCGATCGCCGTTCAATGTTTATACATGACGACCTACATGTATGTTCGCATGTATTCATTCGCACCGATGCATACCGCCGGCCCTTAACACCGACGTATGAAGGCCCGTATCGTGTTTTGAAGAGACAGGACAAAGTATACACAATACAAGTCAAGGATCGACCGATAAATGTCAGCATAGATAGACTGAAACCTGCATTCCTGCCTAACACCGAAGAGCCAGCAAGTCGTGAAGATGAACAGTCGGCATACGTCACGCGATCCGGCCGAACGTCGAGACCTACCGTACGCTTCGCCCCTAACACATACGTCCGATCGAGACACAGCTCGACCGCGCAATGAGTTACACAGCGCGTACTCGTACTGCGACTGCGCGGGTTCAGACGCGCACACGTCTACCATATCATTTGACGCTTCGCTGGAGGGGAGCTATGTGGCAACTAGAACCAGCGTCCGTGCGCCATGCGCGCAGGCATATAACTGACGATTGCACGCGACGCAAGTATTTATATGGCGACCGTTTTTGTTAATTTCTGCGCGCTCATCTGCTATTGGTCAATTCAAATAAGCATACACGATATACTTTCCATATGCTGTGATATGAAATTATCAATATAACCAGTGGTATTAAATACGAAATTATTCAATCAAAATCCTAGTATTATTTACATTCCTGATCTGCCTGGTAAAATAGTTTCAGAAAATGATAGTGCTGTGTATTTTAACATTGGTGATCTCCTTGGTACGATTTACTGACCACTGTAAAAAGTATATAGTTTTGAATTGAGTAGTTATATATAAATATTCTGACGTTCTACAGACATGCGTACAATTTGTGGGGAGATGAATGTACTGTAATTCTAGCCTGGTGAATCGTATTATATGAAAGATGTATTATAATTATTATAAACTAGCTGGGACCCGCGATTTCACCCGCGTTTAATTTAAAAGAAATTTAGACTACTTCGAGATAGACACTTAACATAGAATAAATATATTGTATTTCAAGGGTGTTTTTTTACGCGGAATCCTAATTATTTTTCCAAAATAAAAGTAGCCTAAGTTATTCCTTATAACATCAGCTATCTGCCAGTGAAGGTCCCGTCAAAATCGGTTCAGCCGTTTCAGAGATTACACGGAACAAACAGACATACAGACAGACAGACAGACAAAAGAAATTAAAATAGTGTTTTTGTTATATGTAACGTACATACTTTCATATGCATTTAGTAAAAAGCTGTTATTTTGACATTGCAAACAGACACTTAAATTTTATTTATTTGTATAGATAATGTAGGTATAGTTTAAATATTACAAGTAAGCGTATTATTTAAAATATAATTCCGGAACAAGCTCCTACCAGACTACAACCCTAAAATATCAATGGCTTTCTTCCGTGTGGTATCCAATTTCTTAATCGATCATAAAATATTCTTATATAGCACCACTCTCAAAGATTTAAATCATTAGATAGGCCCTCCTGAACAAAATCCGTGGCATTTTATTTAGACGTGTGCGTATGTTATTCACATAAATGTGTCGCAAAACTATATTCAATAGCATAAAATTCATCAAGAAATTATGACGATGACTTGCGATGTTACGCTTAATAATTTCCGCACTGTGTCGATAAATGGAAAATATATAGTTTGGACAATAGATTATCGTTGTATTCTTGACGAAGTACGAAACTATCTTTGTCACTGTCCTTCTCATAAGTATTTCAAATAGTTCTTTCTCTACCGCTATTGTAAGCGTTCGTAATGACAATAAACAAAAATGGCGTTATGAATTTTTACAAGATTGTGACATATATCTAAATATTGAAAACATTACCTGTACTAATTAAATTACAAGTGAAATGTAATGCACTTGCATGTATTCCTAGTATACTCTATATTTACATTTCTTGAAATCGCATGATGTCGTACCTTATATTATTTTCTTAGTAATGTAAGATAACGTTCTCAGACGAGTACTCGATCGCATCAGAAGTCAAATGCAGTCGTGTACTCGATCGCGTCTGAAGTCAAATGCAGACATGTACTCGTTTGAGTGATGACCTATGCAATTGGGTAAGGGCCTATCTAAAGATTTAAATCTTTGACCACTCTCACGTATTTGCTGGTTACGGTCAAGCGTGGCGCCTTCTGAAGCCCAAGCACGAACAACTTGCGAAAAAGTATTCGTATCGTAACGTTAATTTGAGTCAATTTGGAATCGAAAATAGAACTATCCTATAGCATTTTCGTTTACATTTATACGACAAACACAATTCGTATCATATATAGGTATGATTTATTCATGGTGATGGTGATGATGATAGACAACGCACATCTAGAAGCATGAATATTACACTTTGTCGTGGGTGGTCTTCATGGATTTCCTCCGCCTTGGGAAGGGCTACGGGCATGCCAAACTCTTACCAGCTAAAATCCCACGGTGTCCTTCCACTTACCTCTAGCCGGGGTTGAGGTGTTAGCTTTGTCCGCATTAGACCGCGCCCCGACAGGTATCGGGCCATCACTGTTTGACGGGCCCCATCTCTGTGCGACCGGGCTGGCCGCACCTATCGTTAGAGAGGCGCGCACAGAACACAGGTGCCGCGTTCCCGGGCCTGTTTCCGTTCGGACGACGAACTACCTTTAGTTCGTCGCCCGCAGGCCACTACTCACGGTGACCGGCGGGCTGATCGCGTAAGTCGGAGACGCTTTGCGACAGGCGTAAATCGCGCAGACGCCGTTCTTAAACGTCATTTTGGTATTACGTATTTGCCGATAGCGATTAAGCAGACGAAGGCATCCTTGGCGTTCAATTTCAAGCCCTTTTCCACTGGAAATCCTTAGATGCGCGATAGCTGCTGTCGCGTCTGCTGTCGCTGTTTTTAGCTGATACGGGTGACGAGATCGTTCAGCACACTCTTCCGCCGCCCGCGCCCGGTGCGTTTTCTGTGGCAGGGATCATTGGTGGTCTCGTCACGACCCGACCGCTCTGCCGCCTCCTTTGCTTCCATCAGGTTCTCGCAAAAGGAGGCGATGGCATCCCACGGGCTCTCGCTCCGGACGATGGACTGATCCAGGGCTGGAAGCGAGAAGATGAAACTAGAAAGGATTTTTAAATCAGGCACACGGCAAGTATATCCATAAAATGATACATCGTTGTTCAGTATCTAATTCAAACTTGAACCAACTCATCGCTATGTTAATATACAAAGTCGAGCAACTGTTGCCGTGGCCTTAGGGTTGGCACCTTTCAAATGCAAAGTAGTCAAGCCTTCAGTTTACCTTCAAAAGTAAATTCTGTGAATTGAACAAGCGTCTACAGGGTTATTGTTCTAATCACCACTCCCAGCAAACGGAATGGTGATCGCAGTATTCTTTACTCTGTGATTATCAGAACAAAAGAAGGGATTTTTTAAGTTTACAAAAAATGTATTTTTTTTAAAAATCCAAAAGGATCAATAATCACCACATTTAGTTAGCAGATTGGTCATCGCAGTTTTTGAGAGTTCACTAGGTTTTCTCCTGTGTCGTGGGTGCGTTTACAGACATAAATTCCACACCCAATATACCCAGACGCGGAACAACTACCTGCAGATCATACAAATATTTGTTCCGTGCGGGAATCAAACCCGTGACCCGGAGCGCAGCAGCCGACTGTGTCAGCCACTGCACCAACCGTGCTGTCAAATTTTGGGATTTATAAATCTATATGTATGTAAAATCCAAAAGGTTAAATTAAGTTTTAACTATTATAATTACCACGCCTGGCAAGTGGCTTGGAGATCACATTATAATATTCTAAATGGTGCAGTTGCATGTCCATTCAATTAAAATAAAGACCTGTTCCTTTTTTAGATTAGTAAAATATATCTAAAGTAAAACCCAAAAGGACCTTTAAGTTTCTTGACGGCTACTGTGGTTTACTACTACCAATACGATACGGTGTATTTTAGTATTTTGAATACACTATACCTAATCTGCCCTCTTATTAATCTTCTATTGCCTGTGAACCCTAGCCATAAATGCAGTAACAAACGAGGAGTCCAGTTCGTTATCTGTACAACAAGTCGTCTCGTGCTTCCTATTTCAAGTTGGATAATAGAACCGGTTTCTGTTATGGTTTGCTTTTAAATAACTGTAAAATAACTGTGTATAACTATATAAATGTTGGTCACTGACAGTCCAGAAAGCTGTCATAACTTTGTAGTGTCAAAATATACTCCGCTAAGGAACAGAGATTACGCTACTGGAAAATTATCAACATAATAAGATAAGTCAGAAAGGGGTAGTAAATAGCGAAATGCGCTCCGTAGATTTAATATGACGTGTAAAAGTGTCTGTCAGAATTTACTTATTGAATAAATTATTGTCTTCCTTATCCGTAAGGGAGGAAATCTTTCATATTGACAGACGATACAGTATGATACATAAGCAGTTGGTTTTCTACGCTACGGGTCACGCTTTTGATTTCCGCATTTGAACATTACCACGCAGCAGCAGCGTGGTGCCGCCTAAGAATACCGCAACCACATCTCATCCCGCGGGTATCGTAAAAGACGACTATGGGATTAGCCAGGGATGTGCAGCAGCATCCTCCGAGTACATTTATAACTCAACTGCGATTGCCAACCCATCTGCCAAGCGTGGCGATTATGGCAAAAACCCCCCAATGAGCACCCAACAGAAATCCATACCAGTCGCTGTGGCAATCTTCGGAGAAGGCTTCTGTCCAGCAGTGGACGTTTTTTCGGCTGAGATAATGATGATTTTAACATTATCACCCTATCAGCCAAAAGACGTCCACTGCTGAACGTAGGCCTCCCCAGAAACGATCGGTTACATGCTGTATGTCTTCCGATGACTTAGGCGACGCAGCGCCATGATCTCGGATCATGGTGGTCTACGGTAGTGACCGGGCGTAGTTCAGTCCGTCGTCTGGAGCTAGAGTCTCTGGGATCCCATCACCTCCGCATGCGGTGTCGTTGGAGGACGCTGACCAATCTCTCTGCAGTCCAGCAGGTCCGGCAGGTGTCCGGAATCAGAATATAGCACCACTCCATTTCCTCCCGTGGATGTCGTAAAAGGCGACTAAGGGAATCTAAACCTGAAGGATGGGCAGCAGCGTCCCTTCTGTGAAACGGTAGCCATACTGCGCTCACCAACCCGCCTGCCAAGCGTGGTGAGTATTGGCAAATACCCCCCAAAATGATGACACAGTTGTGAAAATCTATGGGGGAGGCCTTTGTTCAGCAGTGGACGTATAAATGGCCAATATGAAGAAACATCTCAAAAACACGTCGTTGATCATCAGTTACCTGTGTAGTTGGCAGGTCGGAATGACCCGATTATGGTTGCCAACGCAGCTTGTCTTACATGCGCAGATTGAAATTTCATTACCATGTTACAAATTTAAGTTCGTTTGGCAAATTTTCGTCGCTACCAGGAAAATATCTACTGACCTACCACTATTAAGAGTTTCGGCCATCGATGTTAGGTCCAATTTGTGATCGGATATTAATTGATTATTATCTGTAAATAAAACCCAAAGACGTAAAATATCTTCTGTGTTTTAAATGACTTGTTAACTAAGCAAAAACGAACAAGACTTATAATGGTATGCCGCTTATCCATATCTCTGTCATGTCATTTAATCAAAGAAATTGGGTGATTTTGATTAGTTTTGTTATTTTTATTTGTTCAAAGTTGACATTTCAATATAAAGCATTATTTAATGAGTATGAAACCACCAATATCATTTTAATACAAGGCCACTTACGGCAGAATACTGAAACGCCTTTTAATATTAAGTCCCGCTTTAAATATTCGAGAAACCCGTTTTCGGTAGGAAACTGGAAGGCTAAAATAGTTAAGGCGGGACTTAATATTAAGTGGAGTTTCAGTATTCGGCCGCAAGACTGTAAAAATATTTAATGCATTAGAATTGAATATAGCACTTGTGAAACATCACAGCTTACCACCTCATCTCATCCTATGGGTGTCGTAAAAGCTGACTATGGGATGAGTCTCCAGCTGGGCTGAGCAGCAGCATCCTTCGAGTACATTAACAGCTCAACTGCGATCGGCAACCCGGTTGCCAAGCGTGGCAAATATGGCAAAAGCCCCCAATGAGCTTACAACACACCCAGACGTGTCAGTGTGGTGATCTTTAGGGGAGGCCTGTGTCCAGCAGAGGACTTTATTCCGCTGAAATGATGATGAATGATGACAAACAAATATATGCAGATATCCAACCCAAATTTCTTTCTTTCTTTCATTTCAACGTACATTATTTAAGAAATATTCCCTTTAATATTATGTTATGCACTTTATCTGAAGTAGCTTTCCCAGGACATTCACCGAACAGTGTAACTTTATAGCTCAATTTGGTGGCATCGCACAGAAGTTTTATTTTGAACTGTGATCGTAACAAAGGTTTTTAATATTTTACTAGAAAAATACTTCTTCTTATCTTAGATTATGGCTTCTGTAGGTTATCTTCCACAATTTCGCCAATGTCAAGTTTAAGGCAACGTCGTACGGTATTTAGATGAATAAATCTTTACATATTCATAAAATATTTCTCAAAAATGAAAAAAATTCTAAAAAATATGTCGGCAACGTCGTACGGTTCAATTGTTTTTAGAAAAATACTTACTGCTTGTATTTCATCAGTCGCTCACTGTTGTGTTTTATTTGGCAGGTGACGTTACACAAGAAAGGTTAGGTTGGTGTCGTCCTTAACATCAATTGAATTTCCTACTTTGTAATGGTTACTTTATCTCAAGGCCATCGTTTGAAACTGGTTAAAGAGCGACTTATTCATAAAGGGTTTTGAAAAGAGTATTTATTCCGTATATTTCTTTATATATATATTAACGAGAAATTACATTGTTCTGCAGTCATACATTGTTAGCCTAAGAACCAACAGGCACGGAAAATTACTTTCTGTGTTCTAAATGATGATTACATTCGACTGAAATAAATTAAAGTAACGGACACTCCTAAGAATTGCTTAGTATACAAATAATTTTCGGATTTTGAGGTTATAATGTTAGACATCTAACACGATCTAACACGCATACACCGCATTAGAAAAATATTATATATTTATATATAATATATATATATATATATATATTTGTTATATAATATATATACCAAACGCTAAAACGCAAAATAGATTAGGGTTACCTAGGTTTTACCTTTAAGCACTTCATTTCATTACATTGGTCAGATGTAGTCTAAAAAATTTAAAAGTATTTCACGAATTAAAATTATTTGTCTGACTATTGACTAGTGTGGTCAATTATTTTGTTTTATTTGTGACCAGCTAGTGTATGCATTTTACTACTATACTACTTATATCTATTACTATCGGGCAAATATCTGCATATGCCTGCTTAATCAGAATATGGAGCCATGAACGTTCTATTAGTATAGTACTATAGTATTTCGAGGTCAAATTGGTAAGGCTCTGCAGATGTATAGAAAACCTTCCGAAATAATAATTATAGTAGTAGATAACTGGTTATGTATGCAATTTTAATGTTATTGAAAATAATTATTAGTTTAGGAAAATTAAGATACTTGAATGAAATATAAACCTTTTGGTTAGGTAATGTCACTATCAATTTATTGTCACTCTAATATTGCCATATAAAAAAACCGAGGTTTACCATTCAGAAAGTCAGCGCTTTCTATCGCTTTGGCGCAAAGTGCATCTGTTTGAACTAGAAAAAATATTGTCTATAGATCAAGCGCTGAAAGCGCTAAAGATTGTATTCGTCCAATTATGGTGCCGGGAATAAGATCCAAAATGAAGCCGGAACTTGAGGTTACACAAATTGTACTGACCGTGGTCACTCAGCTTCCATGACTCTTTACCGGACTCGTTACTTGAGCCATCAATTTTAGATACACTTTGAATTTAATTTTTGTCATCGATATGACATATTTTCATATTTTACATACTTATTTACAATGTCAGTATAATAAATGATACTTAAAAATATACACAATGACTTCCTCTTTATGATTATACAATGTTATTCTATAAAAAATAAGGTTTTTATAGAGAGAACTTGATAAGTGACCTCTGAGTGAAACTCAAGGTTTTGAGTTGAACTTTGTACGTTATGTTGAAATTACATATTCAACATTGATTTTAACATCATAGCTAGTTACCCGGTCTCTTGATCTTTAGGTACGCATAGTAATAATTTATTTATATAATTTAAACTTTTAACTGATTAATGATGACACTATAAAACAAATATTTGAAATACGATCCACTAAAACAGACTATGACTCACTTAATTTAATAATAAACAACACTTATAAAAATATCCTGATTAATTTCACTACTGACACAATCGTTGTCGCACTTATTGTTTGCTATTCATAATTAGATTAACGTTCGTCGCCAACAACTTTTAAAAATCTTTATGATATTATAAAGTGTCCGTTGGATTGTAATAACTGATATTAAAGTTTTTAAAAATACTAGAAAATATTAGACTTTTGCGGCACGATTGGTGCAGCATATAGGCGGCTGCTGCGCTCCGGATTCGGTTCCCGCACGGAACAAATATTTGTATGATCTGAAGGTAGTTGTTCCGGGTCTGAGTGTAATGTATGTGGAATTCATGTCTGTAAGCGCACCCACGATACAGGAGAAATCATAGTGTGGGGCAAAGTAAAAAACAAAAAAAGCTAAGTACTTGAGGCTTCTTGTACATGGCGCCGGAGCCGTACCGATGCCGAATCGCAATACTGTGCATTCCAATCAAAATCGCGTCGCTACCGTGCCGCAGCCGGGTTGCAGCCACGCCCTCGCCGTGTGCGGTACCACTTTGTCTCCGCGTTGAATTGAAGCAGCGATCACAGTTCAGTATCATCATCATTTCGGCCGAATGAAGTCCACTGCTGGACACAGGCCTCCCCCAGAGATCACCACAACGACCGATATGGATATGTTGTGGGCTCATTGGGGGATTTTGCCATAATCGCCACGCTTGGCAGGCGGGTTGGCGATCGCAGTTGAGTTGTTAATGTGCTCGAAGAACGCTGCTGCCCATCCTTCGGCTAATCCCTTAGTCGACTTTTACGACACCCATAGGAGGAGATGGGGTGGTGGCATTCTGAGCACTGGCACCACACGGCAAAGTTCAGTATACTTACTCAAATCTCTTGCCATGTTGTAATACGTTTTTTTTAAGACGTTGCCCCACACTAGGATTTCTCCTGTGTCGTGGGTGCGTTTTACAGACATGAATTCCACATACAATACACCCAGACCCGGAACACCTACCTGCAGATCATACAAATATTTGTTCCGTGCGGAAATCGAACTCACGACCCGGAGCGCAGCAGCCGACTGTATTAGCCATTGCACCAACCGTGCCGTCTTTTCCTTTTATCTGTATAGGATTCAATCTTTAATTTTAACAACACTACCCTCTCTTACGCTAAATTAATCAGTTATAAATAATCAGACTGTTAACATCTACGCGAGCGACAAGACACTGAGCATCATGTAATACCCACAAAGTAGCGGTACGGCGTCAGAGCGGCCCATTCGCAGTTTTTATTCGTATACGTATACTTGCGGTGCGGCACCGATGCGTCTCCGGTCATTCGGTGCCATATACAAGAAGCCTAATTCTTTTTATATATTTCAGCCCAAAACTTGTCGCTCCCGTTTGACTACAAAACAAAACATTAATTTTGTTCGGCAGTATCCGTATTCCGGCCGGCTTAGCGCGAATGATACAATAATCCTTTAATCGTCAGTGGAT
Source organism: Diloba caeruleocephala (assembly GCA_947459985.1). Taxonomy (NCBI): domain Eukaryota; kingdom Metazoa; phylum Arthropoda; class Insecta; order Lepidoptera; family Noctuidae; genus Diloba; species Diloba caeruleocephala. Next base: position 7,841,238 of record OX381616.1, on the reverse strand, counting down.
GAGAGAAATACGACTTTGAGTAATACCCCATTATCTACTTCTTCCTTCCCACTCTTCAGAGAAAATACAGACGAAAACAATTTTGGATATAATTGCATTGGATCTATTTAAAATCCTGTCACGTTTGTAGCGGGTATAATAAATATTTGGATAAGTAAAAGGTGATAAAAGTTAAAAAGTACCACCATGAAGAATTCAGAAGACAGAAGGGATAGTTTTATTACATTTTTTATTTCAAATATGAAGATTCGTAGAAGAACTAATGTTGCTCACATAGCTGAAAGGACTAGTAAGTTGAAGTGACAATGAGCAGGGCACATAGCACGTAGAACTGATGGCAGTTGGGGCAGAAAGATTTTCGAGTATAGACCACGCACGGGACACTGCAGCGTGGGACGCCCTGCAACGCGATGGACTGACGACCTGGTGAAGATAGTTGGGAATCGTTGGTTTTGGGCGACAAGTAACCGGTCGTGGTGGAAATCTATGGGGGAGGCCTTTGTTCACGGTTTAGTCGACGTCTTTTGGCTGATATAATGAAAGTTGAAATAAATAGATTATAATTTTTTTTTTATGTAGGTGTCTGTAATTACCCTGACAATGAGGAATATTTTGAACCGTGGGTAGAGTCAGACTGAAAGATGAAAATCACGCATCAAACCTTAAACATCCACTGGTGAAAATGGGCTTCGTAATGAATCATACGGAATATTGTCATAATCAACCCACTGAGTAGGCAGATTGGTGATTGCAGTATGATGCTTTCCGTTTGGTGTCCGGATTAAGAATTTAGCGTCACTCTACCTCATCCCATGGACGTCGTAAAAGGCGAGTTAGGGACTCTAAGCCCCAGCGATGGGCAGCAGCGTCCATTCTGTAGAACAGTAGCCATTCTATTCTATTCTATTGTTGGCTCCCACGGGCTCAGCATTAGCCGAACGCACTTCGACCCTATTGGATCCATTGTGCTGCCCAAAGCCCTGCACTACTCCTCCGCTGGCAAATCCAGAAGTCCCTGTAGGTACTTCGCAATCATACCTGCCTGGAGCCGTGCAAAATCATCAGGCAATGGATAAGCCACTCCTAGATGTTTTGCCCTACGTCTTCCCAGAGCGTCACAGCTGCACAAAATGTGCTGCATAGACTCTTGATTGTCCATACAGAATCTGCATGTATCCGTTGTGCTGAGCTTCATTCTATGGAGGTGCTCCTTGGTGCCGAAGTGGCCTGTCATTGCACCTATATAGTGCCTTAAATGGGTTTTGGTAAGATTTAATAGTCTCTTACACCCGTTTAGTCTTGTGCTGCAGAAAGTTTTGGAATGGTTTAGGCCTCTCGCTTGCCTCCATTCTCTGACATGTTCCTTATCAGCAAATGCATGTAATGCCAGTTGGTAGGTACCCTGAGTTATTCCTACGAAAGGTTCAGGGCCAATGAACTGCTTACTCGAGCCTGCCCTAGCTAGTTGATCCGCTTTCTCGTTACCTTCAACACCTTCGTGTCCAGGTACCCAGATAAGCTTTACGTTATTGTGTTTTCCTAGTTTGTTTAGTAAGATAACACCTTCCTTGACTAGTTTCGAGTTTACTTTAAAGGAGATTAATGCCTTTAGAGCTGCTTGACTGTCACTGAGTATGTATACGGTTTTTTCCTTCACATTCCTCCTTAGCATTTCTTTAATGCTGACAATTATAGCATAGGACTCCGACTGGAAAACCGATGTATATTGCCCCATGGATTGACTGATATTGCAGTCATTTGACCAAATTCCTGCTCCCGCACCTGATTTCATTTTAGATCCATCAGTATACCAAATGAGATGAGCAGTGTCATTTATGGGCTTGAGTCCTCTCTGCCACTCTTCCCTTGTGGGTATATGTACGCTGTATCTCCTATTGAACATATAGACTGGATTGTCAGCATCACATGTCATGTCCATTAAGTCATCCAGTTCTTTCACAGGATCCAATGATGTGTGTTTTGTGCAGGGCTTGTATCGATTCCACGCGCCTGCCCTTGCAAGTCTATAATGAGATTTTCTTGCCTCTGTTTGTATGTGAATATGAAGTGGTTTAATGTTCAACATCCACTCGAGTGCCATAGTGGGCGTGGTTTTAAAGGCTCCAGTGATGCCCATGCAGGCTACCCTTTGTACCTTCTTTAAGGTGTCTTTGCAGGTTTGTAACAAAGTTCTCGTCCACCATACTGCGCTGCCATATGTTAGTATTGGCCTCACCATCATTGTGTATATCCAGTATATGACCCTGGGTTTGAGTCCCCACGTCTTGCCATAGGCTGAACGGCACATATTGAACACTCTTAGGGCCTTTTTAGTTGCATTTTCAACGTGAGTACGCCACGTTTGTTTCTTATCCAGTGTTACACCTAGATACTTTACCTCCGTGGCCCATTCGATTTTAGTGCCGTACATTTTTAATTCCTTGAGTCCACTCAGGTCTGCTTTATTTGTGAACGGCACTAAAACAGATTTGCTTGGATTTATGGATAGGTTGCTCCCATCACACCATCCCTCTACTTTGTCCAAAGCCTCCTGTAGCAGGTCCGACACAGTGTTCGGGAACTTGCCATTTACTTGTATGACTATGTCGTCAGCATACCCTACTGTATGGAATGGTCCTATATTTAGTTCCACCAAAAGAGAGTCTACCACAAGGCTCCATAGTATTGGGGATAAAACCCCTCCTTGTGGGCAGCCCTTCGTCGCTTTTACAGCTATCTTGTCTCCCAGTAGATTGGCTTGGATAATCCTGCCCTGAAGCATAGTATTTGTCCATTTTATTATGGTGGGTTCTATGCCATGTCTCTCTGCAGCAGCACTTATTGACTCAAAGGTCTTCCTATCGAACGCACCTTCAATATCTAGAAATGCTGCTGCTGAGATCTCTTTAGTTGCCAGAGCCCTTTCAGCTCTGTCTACTACATAATGTAGTGCTGTTTCAGTTGATTTACCTTGTTGATACGCACATTGCATTTTGTGTAGTGGTCTGCGCTTGAGCGCTCCATCTCTAATATGCCTGTCGATCATCTTCTCTAGAGCTTTTAGGAAGAAGGATGTTAAGCTTATCGGCCGGTATGATTTAGCATCCTCATAATCTGCTTTTCCCGGTTTGGGGATAAAGATCACCTTAACTTGTCTCCAGACTGTCGGGACATACCCAAAGGCTATGCAGGCCCTGTACAGTCTGCAGAGGTGAGGTAAGATAATGTTTCTGCCCTCTTGGAGTAGGATGGGATAGATTCCGTCCGGTCCAGGGGACTTATAAGGACGGAAACTTCGTATTGCCCAACGTATTCTATCCGCGTCAACGACTTTCTTTGCAGTCCGCCAGTCGTCCTTGGAAGTTCTTGCATTTTGTTCTTCCATTGTGATGATATTGTCAGACACACTGTGTAATTCCACCGAGTCTGGGAAGTGTTTTTTGAGCATGATTGCTAGTGTCTCCTTCCCATCTGTTGTGAGTTTACCTTGGTCATTTCTTATGGATGACAGTATATTAACCTTCGCGGAGCTCATTGCCTTCGGCAGTCTCATTCCTTCCGGATAGCTGCTTATGTTCTGACAATGATCCCTCCACGCCCTTCTCTTTGCTTTGCGAACTTGTTTGCTGTAGTGCGTTAGCGCTTTTGCATATATCGTGAAGTCTTTTATAGACTTCGCATAGTTGAAAACTTTTCTGGTGTCCTGTCTTAGATGTTCTAAGTCAGGGGACCACCATGGTTCCCTTTGCGATTTCACCTCTTTTTCCGGACAGTTCTTTATTCAGCAGGTTTTTACTGCTTGTGATATTCTATCCGCCTCAAATTCTATATCTATAACAGAGTTTAGCCTAGCTACCTAACCTAACAGTAGCCATACTGCGCTCACCAATTCTAATGATAATGATGAGTATGTTGTTATTAGCACATGGTACAATGCTGCTGCCTATCTTCATGCTATCAATTCTTAGTTTCCTTTTGCGAAACCAATGGGTAGAGAGGGTTGGTCTATTCTTTACCGAGAACCACATGAAACAAATGAATTAATAACGAAAGTAAAACAGTATCATACGAAAATGAATCTCATCCGAATCCTGAAAATCCTCATCTGAATTCACATCTCATGTCTTAATCATAGTTGCCGGAAGTAAACTTTATTTCACTAACAAGAAAAATACACGACGATACTTCACATCTTCCGTAAACACTAGTTAAGCACACAAATGAAACCAGTAATATCGACGTCCAGTTGATAACATGAGTGAGGTATCGGACGGGTAGCCACAATCCACATATTGGCCTATTTGTGTGCAACTCTGTGGACTTACGCCCGATTGCCCTTTGATTGCCCCCTGTCTTCTTACAGGAGCTTCTTTTGTTTCGTTTATTATTTTGCTAGATTAATGATTATTGGATCCTCGTTTCGTTGCTTTTCGTTGCGTATGTAGGTGATTATTAATGGCGGTGTTCTGGTGTAAAAGTTTAGGGTCATTAGGATTAGGGCTTAAGCTTCAGTTGCTTTTTGTCCGTACACACGATATATTATTAGTATCATAAATTAATCCAAGTCTGCTTGGCACCCACAATTTTTTTAAATTTTAGTGACTTTTTTTGTACGAATTTTAGTGACGTTTGGTGTCGAAACGCTCGGGTGACGGAGTTCGAGTGCACATCTGCTTTTTAAATATATTGCCAGATGTTTGGTAGATTCTTCGCGTGACTAGAGGGCAGGCCAATTTTCTTGGACAAAGAATTATCATTGCCATTCAACGTGGCAATGCTGCCAGTCTTCTGGGAACTTTACCGGCTGACAGCGATAAGGAGTACTTTGATTCTATGCGTCCTATTTCTGATTTATATATTCTTTTGCTGTAGTTTAGTTACATAGTTAGATTATGTATGTTTATTTTTAATTGTGTATATTTATAAAAAAAATTGCCATTGCTTTTGTATTATTAATGAGTTCATAGTTATTTTTTAATGATCTAACTATGTTTTCCATCTTGTGTATATTATGAATAAATAATAAAATTTTACTCCACACACACACATACACATAAACCATTCAACTCATCCTCTTGACATCAACTCGTAGCTGCCTTTTACGACACCTATGAATGGGGGAGGGGCACAACGACAAAAAGTATAAAAACCATATCTTCAAACGCAGAATAGCATAGTTACTTAAGGACATAATATAATTGAAAAAGCAATTTTTGATTAACACAATGCTGAAATCCACTCAGTTCTCATTACAATAGGTACCAAGCACCAATCACTTTCTTCTACACTCTCAAAATACAGTACACATATGAGAAAACTTCCAAGTGAGTTGGCGAAGTAAATTCATAACAAATTCGGTGACAACAAGCCTCGTCATCGTCTGTGAAAAACTTTTATAGCGACCAACTTGCGACGAGTTTGTTGTATATAAATATAGTTTTACTAGTGAAAGCGGCATGACTTAATATTAAGTTTTCTTATTTTATGGTTTATGTGCTCTGTTTCGCAAAAAGAAATGAGGAGTAGCAGAACAAAACAGTATAATTCCATATTTGAAAATTTTATACGACAACTATTTATACGCATATTCTTTAAACTTTGAAAATGATAATATATATATTAAATAGGTAGGGGAGTACCTATCTTAAATTTTTAAGAAGCTTCGTTACATATAATATCTGCATGACAGCGAACTAAAAACAAATTAGATAATAATTAGCTTTTCATCCGTGACGTCGGGTTTATCTGGTCTACAAGCTTGCAGTTACTCCAAATAGCAAAAGGTTGTTAATGAAAAAAATATTATTTGCAAATTTTAAGCACATCTTTGTATGAAATAAACATAAATTTATATTTAACTTTCTTTCATTTCATTTTCTTTCATTTTGTTAGTTTAGAAGTATGTTATCATACAGAACGTAACGTATACATAACGTTAGTGAAGCGGGTGTACTGAAAGCCAGCGTTGAGCAGTATTACGGCTATACTGCTCACTGTTCAACATTTCTTCGTGTGCCAAACCATACAACTCTATCGTTTTTTTTCTTAAATTTAAATAGTATTTATGCCACTGCTTTCTATTTTACTTTCGTCTTCATAATACAAGCCAAATTAGAGTCAAGAAAAAAAAATACTGACTTATTAATGATTGCATGATTCATCTTCGTTACCAATATCAAAAAATTAACGGAACCAAGAAAGATGTTAAAAGTACAACGACAATAAACAGGCTACAACAAAGAATTTCTCCGATTTTGTTGTACTAAATAGACACCATTAAAAAAAATGTTTTACTATGTTATCTGTTTATGGTCTCTGGCTTTATAAGTATTTTTTAAATCCCATTCATCATTTCGCCCGACTAAAGTCCACTGCTGGACACAGGCCTCCCTTAAAGATCACCACAACGATCGATATCGGTGTATTGTGTGCTCATGGAGCGGTTTCACCATAATCGCCACGCTTGGCAGGTGCGTTGGTGATCGCAGTTGAGTTGTTAATTTATTCGAAGGACGCTGCTGCCCATCCTCAGTCTAATCCCTTAGTTGGCTTTTACGACACCCACGGGATGAGATGGGTTGGTGCTATTCGTAGCCGGCACCACACGGTATTCAATAAATGCGCACAACAAATCCCATTCGCCGCTTTCGAATCGTAGGTTTGGCAATGACAGTTGAAAATTAAGAATAAAAATAGGAAACCATGGAATGTTGAAGCGGATTTAGACGGGTTTGTTCCGCGACTGCTCAATAATCTTCACTAATTTATTCAGAGGTGGGATGCTTATCAAAAACATTATTCGAATCTTAAAAATCAGTTATGCCATATTTTAGTCTTTGATTGTATGTTTTGTTTGTGTGGTCTTTGTCCCAAGGAGATACGGTGGCTCCGACTCTTTTCTTAAATTTCAAAAATAAATTTGTATTAAAATAAAAATGTCTATAAGTTATCTCATACAACGTGTACGTACTAAGAATTGAGGCAGCCCCGGTATGATACAAAAGTACTTGGTAAAAGTGTTGGGGTTGTCTTATTTCAGCTCTAATGGTGACCGTTTTAACCAATTTTGTGTCGTCTATGAAGGAGACTTTTGTTCAGCAGTGGACATGTCATGTCATGACAGTTTCATGACTGATATGATGATCAAATACATCACAAATGTTGATGAAATAGGTACATAATTAGCGAAAGTATGTACCGTAATCACAGATGGTAATTTTTGCAGTACTTTTATTTGCAGTACCATTTTAACCACAAATCTCTAATTATAAAATTACATATTACTCCAAAGCTTTGCCTTGACCTAGCAAAACATCTTCTTTATTTTATAATGAGCTATTGAAATCCGTCTGGTGTCCGGATTAAGAAAATAGAACCACTCCATCTCCTGTCGTGGATGTCGTAAAAGGCGACTAAGGGAATCTAAATTAGATGGATGGGCAGCAGCATCCCTTCTGTGGAACAACATCATACTGCGCTCACCAACCCGCCTGCTAAGCGTGGTGAGTATTGGCAAAAGGATTACACAATTGTGGAATTCTATGGGGGTGGCCTTTGTTCAGCAGTGGTCTACCTTAGGCTGATGTGTTGTATTGTTGTTGTATTGAAATCCATGAGTGCTGTTTAATACTAAGAATTTCATGGGTTTTGTGACAATATAAAATTATACTTTTTAAATGAGGTATTTATAAAATTAGACCAATTATTTTAATAACTGCTGTATTTATGTTACAAGTAATTTCAGAGTCAGGTTGGTCGTAATCACTGCCAATTAGCGCGCTAATAGTCAGCACTGATCACAAATTACAGATTCATTCTCATTGAACATGATGCGAAAAAACCCGAAAGTACTGAGTTTCTGTTTTGTTCGTTAAGTTTAAGTTTAAGCGTGATAAGATGCTCAAACACTAGTCTAAAGGGGCCTACTCAAAGCCCTGCCTGCCTTTATCGGCTCTGCCATCATTCACACGATAGAATCCTTTAAGTAGGCCGCTTAAGGGAACTTATTTCTTTTCACGCTAAATATTAGCTGGACCTATGTAGGTACATATGTAACTATGTACTTACCTATGAATGTATTAGAATCTTGAAATTCAATTTTCAGCCACTGCTAAATATCCGATGGACATGCAATTTCGCAGACTAAAACCTGATGCTGTCACCAGGATTACCAGGCCATTATTTAATAAAATTGAAAAAAAAATCTTTTACTCATTAACGAATTCAGGGGTAATTTTGCATTAAAAATAAAATAAAGTTTAAAAGAATAAATACACATTTTTGATGCGATAGAAAATAAATAGCGCAAAATACTTTTTAAAAGTAAAATATAAGTATGAGGAGATCGACATCAAAGGTATAAAGAATACGTATTTAAGGGCCCCGAAATAAAAGACCTTTTTAGTTCACATTTAATATTATTTATTTATGTGAAAATAAATAATATTAGATATAATAATGTGGTGGCCGGCCGTGTGGTGCCGGCTACGAATCTAATAAATACCAATCCATCTCATCGCGTGGGTGTCGTAAAAGGTGACTATGGGATTATCCGAACAATAGGCAGCAGCGTCCTTCGATTACATTAACAACTCAACTGCGATCGCCAACTCGCCTGCCAAGCATGGCTATTATGGCAAAACCCCCCAATGAACAACACAACACGATCTTTGAGGGAGGCTTGTGTTGACTTTATTATGACTGAAATTATGATGTGAAAATAATCTGAAGGACATTCGTAGGAGCCTTCGGTGTGTGCTTTCTAAAATACATTCTGCTTATCTTCCCGTATCAATTACTGGTAACTTAAAAATCACGCGCATTATATAGTTATACAGATAACTGTCCATGTCATAAGTGTACCATCCTCAATAACTGTCTTAACGAATGTAAGCGCGAAATTAAATACTCCGATGTGTGCAGCTGATTGATCACAATCAGCACCGACAATACCTGTTTGAATACACTGATAGTATTGTTTAGCTCCATTCACCGTCCATTCTGGTGAATAGCGCTTCTGGCGAGTGTGGCTCTTTAATTAGCTTAATGGATAACAAAAATGAAATGTGTAAAAAAATTCACAGATTGGATGTAATTCAATTTCATGACTTTATCCAACATGTGCCGACTTGTTCAGTTTAGTTGTCAGCAAGTACCAGTGCAATATTAAGATGACACGTCATAAAACACATAGACCCATAATGTTTTAAAACTTATTTCCCTCACCGACCTTCCATCAATAATTGATCGTTTCAATTGAGGCGGGAAATAAGACCCTACCTGCCGTATTATCTTTCAGACCCTTATAAACGAAAGGATTTAATATAAAGCCACGGGCTATTGTACTCGATGTTTAAGTTGGTATGACCCCATCTTTGTTTAGGAATTCCTGTCGTTATGTACGCTTGATTAATCGTGTGGTGATACTATTTAATAAAGTGTTAGAGTGAGTAAATAATTTTTGTTTCCATCGATTCAGAAAATAATTTCATTTTACTCGGTCTTTTATATAAAATCTGCGGTAAAAAAATATTGTTATATCCGTAATATTATATTCATTGCTTCATGGATGTTTCTAGAATAGCCTCTTTCATACGACCTATTATTGTTAATCTCGACCGAAGGTCATAAGGGATCATCAGAATATCTATATGGAATTTTTATTATTGTTATTTATTTTTCGTTTGCTAGTGGCCACTATGGCCAACATTATGTCAGTGTTGTTCTGGCCGCCTAACGGTTGCTGGATCACCGGATCACCACCCTGGGATCTGGAACCCAGAGCCCTCGCGTCACTTTATCAGTGGCGCGGAGAGGCGCTAAGTTGGGGCGAACGACCAGTACCTCGTGAAATCGAGTCACGACGGTCTGAGCTTCGGCGGATCCTGGTGGCATAGTGGAAAAAATGACTGGAGCAGCCCACTGCAGGGCACGCCACGATAGCGGCGGTAAGACCCATCATGGAGAAATGGCTGGAGAGGCGGCATAGCACCCTCACCTTCTGGATGACGCAGGTACTCTCGAACCATGGGTGTTTCGGGAAGTATCTGCGTCGAATAGGCTGAGAAAGGACGCCTGGCTGTCATAATTGCGGAGACTACCCGGAGGACAAGGTGCAGCACACGTCGGAGTTGTGCCCAGCTTAGACAACGCAGCGCCATGATCTCGTCGCGGCGGTCAAAGGGGGTGACCTCTAGTTTCCGGCCGTGGTTCAGTCCATAGTCCAGAGCGAGAGTGCGTGGGATGCCGTCGCCTTCTTTTGTAGAGACGTGATGCAAGCAAGGAGGTGGCAGAGCGGGGATGGGAGGACCACCGCTGATCCCCGCCGCAGAAAACGCACCGGGTGCTGAACGATCTCCGGCCTGCGGGCCGATGAACTAGGGGTAGTCCGTCGCCCGAACAGAAGCAGGCCCGAGATGATAGCACGTGTGTTCCGCTCGCGCCTCTAAGCGGCCAATATGGTCGCACAGAGTACGGGCCCGGCAAACAGTGACGGGCTGACACCCACCGGGGGCACGTTCTAATGCAGACAAAGTGTATACCTCACCCCTGGCTAGAGGTAAGAAGAAGGACACTGTGGGGTTTTTGACGTCTGACCACTGTGGACAAATAGCAAGTTTTCCCAATATTTTGTTTAACAATTCACCTAAAATAGTATGCCGGCCGTACACATTTAGTAAATGTAATGGATTTAGGAATAGTGTTGCCTTTAAAATTAAACCTTCGATATTGGAGCATAATAATCCGAATGACATTTATAAAGCTTTCAAAACGTTTGACGGCATGGTTGGTGCAGTGGCTGATACGGTCTACTGCTGCTTCACGGGTCGTGGGTTCAATTTTCGCACGGATCAAATATTGTTATGATCTGTAGATAGTTGTTCCGGGTCTGGGTGTCATCATTTCGGTTGAATGAAGTCCACTGCTGGACACAGGCCTCTCCCAAATATCATCACAACGACCGACATGGGTGTGTTATGGGCATATTGGGGGGTTTTGCCATAATCGCCACGCTTGGCAGGCGGGCTGGCGATCGCAGTTGAGTTGTTAATATACTCCAAGGACGCTGCTGCCCATCCCCCGGCTAATCCCTTAGTCGACTTTTACGACACCCACGGGAGGAGATGGGGTGGTGGTATTCTGGGCCGACACCACACGGCGGTCTGGGTGTATAGTGTGTGAAATTTGTGTCTGTAAACGCACCCATGACACGGGAGAAATCCTAGTGCGGAGCAAAGTTTAAAAAAGAACAAGAAATATAAAAAGTACTATTGATTTTTTTAGCAATGGGCCACTGAAGGTCTATATAAAAGTAGAGCAAAACTATACGAGTTATATGATATAAAAATATACAAGTTTGATACTCCGTACTCATAGTCTATGTTATGAATTACTCTAAAATATTGAAAAAGGTTTGCTCTTTGGCAAAGGCGAAATTTTTTAGTGATTAAATCAAACAATCGACTAACATAGTAAAAGCTACATGGAAAGTTATTAATAATGAAATGGGCAACTCACTTAGACATGTCAACCTTTTTGAGATTATCCACGATGATAAATTAGTTAGCAAAGGTCATGATGTAGCTTGGGCCATTAATCAGTTCTTTGTGTGTTTCTCAATACCTCTCATGTATAAGGAAGATGCTTCTGCAATATATAGAGTGACCACGCCGAGCTTCACATCACCGACCGCTTCCTTATGAGCGACTATTTTATTTGTGAAAGTCAAACTTGAAAGTCATATTTCGTATTTAATTCAAGTTTAGTGAAAATAACAAAAGTACAAATAGATTAATATTTTCGTAACTTCATATATTTATTCCTCTCCACCAAAAAGTTTAAAGTAGATGTAATAATATATACTCAACAATTTCAGGATTTTATGTAAATAAGTTCGGTTCTTATAATAAAATAACAAAGCAAGTCTGAACAAAGTGTACCCTAGATAGTGGTATACTTATTTATTTGTTAACTTTAGAGATTGATGTATCACGGTACTTAGAATTGTTTAATTGAAATATACTTTTAAACTATATAAAACCTAAAATTCTAAACTATATATTCCTTTTTATTTAGGCACTAATAAAACCATCTTATTCACTTTATATGTGGTGTCTTGATCATGAATATAGCACCACTACATCTTCTACCGTGGATGTCGTAAATGGCGACTAAGAGTCTTAATAAGAGGGATGGGCAGCAGCGTCCCTTCTGTGGATAGTACTAATTCTGTGCTCACCAACCCACCTGCCAAGCGTGGTGCGTCCTGGCAAATTGCCCTCAAAATTACTACACTAAATGCTTCCTTGTGGAAGTCTATGGGGAAGCATTTACGTAGCAGTGGACATCCTTTCGGTTATATGTTAATAAAACCAGTATGTAAGACTTTAGTATTAATATTACTGCGGCTATCAGATAAAATGTATAAAAATTAAATTATATAAAATAACGGGCATTTTAGACGCAAGAGCTTTAAATCATGTCATATTGATTATATTATTCGCTCTTTTTTTTTATTGGATAAATGCATATGTCGTCTATAAGCTGCCAGGGAAGCCAGTGCAGAAATAATTAATACCAGATATCTTTGTCGGTAATATGCGCTTACAATATGTGCTGCCCAACCAATAAGGTGCTTTGCATTGCCACGTTCGCGTTCGCTCGTTTCACAATTTGTCGTATAAAATCTGCATCCCAGCAATGCGTACAGATGCTTCGCATCAAAGTTATGTTCTATAGGTACTAAACTTCTGTATAACAACGTCTACCAAAAGATAATTTTCATATTAGTGTAACTCTAGACAGGTAACTAGTGCAAACTGTGCACTCATCCACGGTACATTTTGGGGCCATAAAAACAACAAACTCCTATGTATTTAAAAACATTCTTAACCTCATTTTACCATCGCAGTGCTAGTTCTCTGTTCAGCTGTCAAGCAAGTGTTTAAACTTTAGGCATTACTGTGTTCTGGTATGAAGAGTATACTGGAATGCTAATTGAATTACTGGAACATTAGTTAATATTAAGATACTTAGTTAATATTAAGTAAGATACTTAGTTAATATTAAGTAAGATACTTAGTTAATATTAAGTATCTAACTTAATATTAACTAAGTGTCAAAGTGTCTGTTCGTAATGTCGAAATATCAGCTTTAAATAAAGAAGTAATTGCATCTGTCTGTTTGTTTGTTTCAGATAATCTCTGGAATGGGTACACCGATTTTGACGGAACTTTCACTGGCAGATAGCTGATGTTATAAAGTAACCAAAGCAACTTAAATATACTATTAAAAAAGTCCGATTTATTTTAAATTAAACAGCGGGTGAAACCGCAGGGCACAGCTTTTTTTATTTTTTTATTGGTGTCCAGAGGAAATTCTACATGGAACTTCCTTAGCCCCGGGGAGGGCAAAGGGGTATACCGGACTCCTACCGGCTAAAACTACTGGAGTGGTCATTTTCGGCACCGAAGGTCCAGGTCCGTGTAAGATCACACTAGAGCCGCCCATTCGTGCTACGCCTTTAGGCACATCACGGTGGGGATGACTGTAAAGCGGTCACCCCTATAGCGGAGGGAAGGCGACTGTAAAAAGGTCGCCCCAGGCACTTCTCGGGGAGGATTGTAAAGGATCCCCCCAATTACGTTAGTATTACGTACCACTTTAATTAGACACAGATGTTCTACAATCTTAAAAAAAAAACAAGTTATAATTCTTAGTGCCAAATAACCCTACCTAATTTATATTTCTTTTCTTTTCGAAAACTATTCTTTATAGAATAGGCAAACCCCTGTCTG